>OX463839.1:42423157-42687157 GCA_949825065.1 Odontocerum albicorne | reverse complement strand
CACCAATGGCCACCAATGGCAATTTTTTGAGTGCAAAGTATGAAACGTTGGCCTTTTACTAATAAATGTTTATACATGTTTTACCAGGTTTTAACATTTTATATCATAATTAAGTTCATTGCGTTTCTTGTCACGTTGTGTCTTGATTCATCATAATTCGAGCAGTTTTGTTAGAAAAATGTTTATTTTGTGTTTTAAAACTAAAAAATGTATTGAATATTGACGCAAAATTTAGACATTAAGCAAAATTAGAGGTTTGTGGGAGGAAAAACTTGGAAACACGTAGAACAAATAATGTTTCTGTCGTGATTTTGTACATATATTTGTACTCTTGGTCGTCAATGGCAGTTTTTTGAGTGCACAGTGTGAAATTAAGGCATTTTACTTACAAATGTTAATACTTGTTTTAACATTTTATATCATTATTAAGTTCAATGCGTTTCTTCTTTAGTTTTGTCTTGATTCATGATAGTTCTAGCAGTTTTGTTAGAAAAGTTGTTTTTTTGTTGGTCGAAAGTAATAAAATTCATCGAATATTGACGCAAAATATTGAAGTGTCGCAAAGTTAGGGGCAGGGAGAAAAAACACGGAAACACGTTAAACAAATAATGTTTCTATCGTGATTTTGCACATTAATTCGTACTCTTTGTCGTTAATGGCAGTTTTTTGAGTGCAAAGTGTGAAATTTCCGCCATTTACTAACAAATGTTAATACTTGTTTTACCAGGTTTTAACATTTTATATTATAATTAATTTCAATGCGTTTCTTGTCACGTTGTGTCTTGTTTCATCATAGTTCGAGCAGTTTGGACGAAAAATGTTTTTATTTGTGATTTAAAACTAATAAAATTCATTCAATATTGACGCAAAATTTAGAAAATTTAGCAAAATTAGATGTTTGGGAGGAAAAACACGGAAACACGTAGAACAAATAATGTTTATGTCGTGACTTTGTACATATATTCGTACTCTTGGTCGTCAATGGCAGTTTTTTGAGTGCAAAGTGTGAAATTTCTGCCTTTTACTAACAAATGTTTATACTTATTTTACCAGGTTTTAACATTTTATATCATAATTAATTTCAATGCGTTTCTTCCTTAGTTTTGTCTTGATTCATTATAATTCTAGCAATTTTGTAGGAAAAATTGGTTATTTATTGGTCGAAAGTAATAAAATTCGACCAATATTGAAGCGAAATTGAGAAATTTAGCAAAATTAGAGGTTTGTGAGGAAAAACACGGAAACACGGATATAACAAATAATGTTTCTGTTGTGATTTTGTACATATATTCGTACTCTTGTCGTCAATGGCAGTTTTTTGAGTGCAAAGTGTGAAATTTCCGCCTTTTACTAACAAATGTTTATACTTGTTTTACCAGGTTTTAACATTGTATGTCATAAGTAAGTTCTATGCGTTCTTTGTTACGTTGTGTCTTCATTCATCATTATGTGAGCAGTTTTATATAAAAAAATGTTTTTTTTTGTGATTTTAAAGTAATATAATTCATTCAATATTGACGCAATATTTTGAAATATCGCAAAATTAGCGGTTTGGGAGGAAAAACATGGAAACACGTAGAACAAATAGTGTTTGTGTCGTTATTTTGTACATATATTCGTAAATTTGGCCACCAATGGCAATTTTTTGAGTGCAAAGTATGAAACGTTGGCCTTTTACAGCTCAAATGTTATCCTTGTTTTACCAGGTTTTAACATTTCATATCATAATTAATTTCAATGCGTTTCTTGTCACGTTGTGTCTTCATTCATCATTATTTGAGCTGTTTTATATGAAAAATGTTTTTTTTTTGTGATTTAAAAGTAATATAATTCATTCACTATTGACGCAATATTTTGAAATATCGCAAAATTAGCGGTTTGGGAGGAAAAACACGGAAACACGTAGAACAAATAATGTTTCTGTCGTGATTTTGTACATATATTCGTACTCTTGGTCGTCAATGGCAGTTTTTTGAGTGCACAGTGTGAAATTAAGGCATTTTACTTACAAATGTTAATACTTGTTTTAACATTTTATATCATAATTAAGTTAAATGCGTTTCTTCTTTAGTTTTGTCTGGATTCATTATAGTTCTAGCAGTTTTGTAAGAAAAGTTGTTTTTTTGTTGGTCGAAAGTAATAAAATTCATCCAATATTGACGCAAAATATTGAAGTGTCGCAAAGTTAGGGTTTAGGGAGAAAAAACACGGAAACACGTAGAACAAATAATGTTTTTGTCGTGATTTGCACATTAATTCGTACTCTTTGTCGTCAATGGCAGTTTTTTGAGTGAAAAGTGTGAAATTTTTCGCCTTTTACTAACAAATAATAATACTTGTGTTACCAGGTTTTATAATTTTATATCATAATTAAGTTCAATGCGTTTCTTCTTTAGTTTTGTCTTGATTCATTATAATTCTATCAGTTTTGTACGAAAAATGGAGTTTTTGTTGGTCGAAAATAAATAAAATTCATCCAATATTGACGCAAAATATTAAAGTGTCGCAAAGTTAGGGGTTAGGGAGAAAAAACACGGAAACACGTAGAACAAATAATGTTTCTGTCGTGATTTCGCACATTTATTCGTACTCTTTGTCGTCAATGGCAGTTTTTTGAGTGCAAAGTGTGAAATTTCGCCTTTTACTAACGAATGTTAATACTTGTTTTACCAGGTTTTAACATTTTAGATTAATATTGAAATTTCGCAAAATGAGAGGTAAGGGAGGAAAAACACGGAAACACGTAGAACAAATATGGTTTCTGTCGTGCTTTTGTACATATATTCGTACTCTTGGTTGTCAATGGCAGTTTTTTTAGTGCAAAGTGTGAAATGTTGGCCTTTTACTAACAAATGTTTATACTTGTTTTACCAGCTTTTAACATTTTATATCATAATTACGTTCAATGCGTTTCTTCTTTAGTTTTGTCTTGATTCATAATAATTCTAGCAGTTTTGTACGAAAAATGGGGTTTTTGTTGGTCGAAAGTAATAAAATTCATCCAATAATGACGCAAAATTTTAAACAAATATGGTTTCTGTCGTGCTTTTGTACATATATTCGTACTCTTGGTTGTCAATGGCAGTTTTTTTAGTGCAAAGTGTGAATGTTGGCCTTTTACTAACAAATGTTTATACTTGTTTTACCAGCTTTTAACATTTTACATCATAATTACGTTCAATGCGTTTCTTCTTTAGTTTTGTCTTGATTCATAATAATTCTAGCAGTTTTGTACGAAAAATGGGGTTTTTGTTGGTCGAAAGTAATAAAATTCATCCAATATTGACGCAAAATTTTAAACAAATATGGTTTCTGTCGTGCTTTTGTACATATATTCGTACTCTTGGTTGTCAATGGCAGTTTTTTTAGTGCAAAGTGTGAAATGTTGGCCTTTTACTAACAAATGTTTATATGTTGTTTATAGTTAAGGCATTAACGTTGTGGAGGTTTAAAGACATTGTAATTTATTTTTAACAAACACTGTTTATTCCACTTGGTCGAAATTACCGTCTTTGAAACGCAAAAACCATCGACGAGCTGTCCTTTTATTCAAAGCATCTTCACCGTACACTTCGCAAATATCGCGAGCAGCTTTATTCCTCGATTGAACGCGATAAAAAAGTGGAATAAACAGTGTTTGTTAAAAATAAATTACAAATGTTTATACTCGTTTTACCAGCTTTTAACATTTTATATCATAATTACGTTCAATGCGTTTCTTGTTACGTTGTTTTTACATTCATCATTATTTGAGCAGTTTTATACGAAAAGATGGGTTTATTGTTGGTCGAAAGTAATAATAAAATTCATCCAATATTGACGCAAAATTTTAAAATTTAGGTAAATAAGAGGTTAGGGAGGAAAAACACGGAAACACGTAGAACAAATAATGTTTCTGGCGTGATTTTGACTATATATTTGTACTCTTGGTCGTCAATGGCAGTTTTTTGAGTGCAAAGTGTGAAATTTCGGCTTTTTACTAACAAATGTTAATACTTGTTTTACCAGGTTTTAACATTTTATATCATAATTAAGTTCAATGCGTTTTTTGTCACGTTGTGTCTTGATTCATCATAATTGGAGCAGTTTTGTACGAAAAATGTTTTTTTTGAGATTTAAAACTAAAAAAATTTATTCAATATTGACGCAAATTTTAAAAATTTAGCAAAATAAGAGGGTTGTGAGGAAAAACACGGCAACACGTAAAACAAATAATGTTTGTTTCGTTATTTTGTACATATATTCGTACTCTTGGTCGTCAATGGCAATTTTTTGGGTGCAAAGCTTGAAATTTTCGTCTTACTAACAAAAATTTATACTTGTTTTAACAGGTTTTAACATTTAATATCAAAATTAAGTTCAATGCGTTTCATCTTTAGTTTTGTCTTGATTCATTATATTCTAGCAGTTTTGAACGAAAAATTGGTTTCTTGTTGGTCGAAAGTAATAAAATTCATCCAATACTGACGCAAAATATGTAAATGTCGCAAAATTAGAAGTTAGGGTGGCAAAACAACGGAAACAAGTAAAACAAATAAGGTTTCTGTCTTGATTTTGTACATATAATTGTACTCTTGGTTGTCAATGGCAGTTTTTTTTGTGCAAAGTGTGAAATTTCCGCCTTTTACTAACAAACGTTAATACTTGTTTTACCAGGTTGTAACAGTTTATATCATAATTAGGTTCAATGTGTTTCTTCTTTAGTTTTGTTTTGATTCATTATAATTCTAGCAGTTTTGTACGAAAAATTGGTTTCTTGTTGGTCGAAAGTAATAAAATTCATCCAATATTGACGACAAATTTAAAAATTTAGCTAAATAAGAGGTTAGGGAGGAAAAACACGGAAACACGTAGAACAAATAATGTTTCTGGCGTGATTTTGAACATATATTTGTACTCTTGGTCATCAATGGCAGTTTTTTGAGTGCAAAGTGTGAAATTTCGGCCTTTTACTAACAAATGTTAATACTTTTTTTAACATTTTATATCATAATTAAGTTCAATGCGTTTCTTCTTTAGTTTTGTCTTGATTCATTATAATTCTTGTCGTTTTGTACGAAAAATTGGTTTTTTGTTGGTCGAAAATAATAAAATTCATCCAATATTGACGCAAAATATTGAAATTTTGCAAAATTAGAGGTTAAGGAGGAAAAACACGGAAACATTTAGAACAAATAATGTTTCTGACGTGATTTTGTACATATATTCGTACTCTTGGTCGTCAATGGCTGTTTTTTGAGTGCAATGTGTGAAATTTCGGCCTTTTACTAACAAATGTTAATACTTGTTGTAACATTTATATCATAATTAAGTTCAATGCGTTTCTTCTTTAGTTTTGTCTTGATTCATTATAATTCTAGCAGTTTTGTACGAAAATTTGATTTTTTATTGGTCGAAAGTAATAAAATTCATCCAATATTGACGCAAAATATTTAAATTTCATAAAATTAGAGATTAAGGAAGAAAAACACGGAAACACATGCAACAAATAATGTTTCTGTTGTGATTTTGTATATATATTCGTACTTTTGGTCGTCAATGGCAGTTCTTTGAGTGCGAAGTGTGAAATTTTCGCCTTTTATTAATAAATGTAAATACTTGTTTTATCAGGTTTTAACATTTTATATCATAATTAAGTTCAATGCGTTTCTTGTCACGTTGTGTCTTGATTCATCATAGTTCGAGCAGTTTGGACGAAAAATGTTTTTATTTGTGATTTAAAACTAATAAAATTCATTCAATATTGACGCAAAATATAAAAATTTTGCAAAATTAGAGGTTTGGGAAGAAAAACACGGAAATACGTAGAACAAATAATGTTTGTGTCATTATTTTGTACATATATTCGTAAACTTGGCCACCAATGGCAATTTTTTGAGTGCAAAGTATGAAACGTTGGCCTTTTACTAATAAATGTTTATACATGTTTTACCAGGTTTTAACATTTTATATCATAATTAAGTTCATTGCGTTTCTTGTCACGTTGTGTCTTGATTCATCATAATTCGAGCAGTTTTGTTAGAAAAATGTTTATTTTGTGTTTTAAAACTAAAAAAATGTATTGAATATTGACGCAAAATTTAGACATTAAGCAAAATTAGAGGTTTGTGGGAGGAAAAACTTGGAAACACGTAGAACAAATAATGTTTCTGTCGTGATTTTGTACATATATTTGTACTCTTGGTCGTCAATGGCAGTTTTTTGAGTGCACAGTGTGAAATTAAGGCATTTTACTTACAAATGTTAATACTTGTTTTAACATTTTATATCATTATTAAGTTCAATGCGTTTCTTCTTTAGTTTTGTCTTGATTCATGATAGTTCTAGCAGTTTTGTTAGAAAAGTTGTTTTTTTGTTGGTCGAAAGTAATAAAATTCATCGAATATTGACGCAAAATATTGAAGTGTCGCAAAGTTAGGGGCAGGGAGAAAAAACACGGAAACACGTTAAACAAATAATGTTTCTATCGTGATTTTGCACATTAATTCGTACTCTTTGTCGTTAATGGCAGTTTTTTGAGTGCAAAGTGTGAAATTTCCGCCATTTACTAACAAATGTTAATACTTGTTTTACCAGGTTTTAACATTTTATATTATAATTAATTTCAATGCGTTTCTTGTCACGTTGTGTCTTGTTTCATCATAGTTCGAGCAGTTTGGACGAAAAATGTTTTTATTTGTGATTTAAAACTAATAAAATTCATTCAATATTGACGCAAAATTTAGAAAATTTAGCAAAATTAGATGTTTGGGAGGAAAAACACGGAAACACGTAGAACAAATAATGTTTATGTCGTGACTTTGTACATATATTCGTACTCTTGGTCGTCAATGGCAGTTTTTTGAGTGCAAAGTGTGAAATTTCTGCCTTTTACTAACAAATGTTTATACTTATTTTACCAGGTTTTAACATTTTATATCATAATTAATTTCAATGCGTTTCTTCCTTAGTTTTGTCTTGATTCATTATAATTCTAGCAATTTTGTAGGAAAAATTGGTTATTTATTGGTCGAAAGTAATAAAATTCGACCAATATTGAAGCGAAATTGAGAAATTTAGCAAAATTAGAGGTTTGTGGGGAAAAACACGGAAACACGGATATAACAAATAATGTTTCTGTTGTGATTTTGTACATATATTCGTACTCTTGGTCGTCAATGGCAGTTTTTTGAGTGCAAAGTGTGAAATTTCCGCCTTTTACTAACAAATGTTTATACTTGTTTTACCAGGTTTTAACATTGTATGTCATAAGTAAGTTCTATGCGTTCTTTGTTACGTTGTGTCTTCATTCATCATTATGTGAGCAGTTTTATATAAAAAAATGTTTTTTTTTGTGATTTTAAAGTAATATAATTCATTCAATATTGACGCAATATTTTGAAATATCGCAAAATTAGCGGTTTGGGAGGAAAAACATGGAAACACGTAGAACAAATAGTGTTTGTGTCGTTATTTTGTACATATATTCGTAAATTTGGCCACCAATGGCAATTTTTTGAGTGCAAAGTATGAAACGTTGGCCTTTTACAGCTCAAATGTTATCCTTGTTTTACCAGGTTTTAACATTTCATATCATAATTAATTTCAATGCGTTTCTTGTCACGTTGTGTCTTCATTCATCATTATTTGAGCTGTTTTATATGAAAAATGTTTTTTTTTTGTGATTTAAAAGTAATATAATTCATTCACTATTGACGCAATATTTTGAAATATCGCAAAATTAGCGGTTTGGGAGGAAAAACACGGAAACACGTAGAACAAATAATGTTTCTGTCGTGATTTTGTACATATATTCGTACTCTTGGTCGTCAATGGCAGTTTTTTGAGTGCACAGTGTGAAATTAAGGCATTTTACTTACAAATGTTAATACTTGTTTTAACATTTTATATCATAATTAAGTTAAATGCGTTTCTTCTTTAGTTTTGTCTGGATTCATTATAGTTCTAGCAGTTTTGTAAGAAAAGTTGTTTTTTTGTTGGTCGAAAGTAATAAAATTCATCCAATATTGACGCAAAATATTGAAGTGTCGCAAAGTTAGGGTTTAGGGAGAAAAAACACGGAAACACGTAGAACAAATAATGTTTTTGTCGTGATTTTGCACATTAATTCGTACTCTTTGTCGTCAATGGCAGTTTTTTGAGTGAAAAGTGTGAAATTTTTCGCCTTTTACTAACAAATAATAATACTTGTGTTACCAGGTTTTATAATTTTATATCATAATTAAGTTCAATGCGTTTCTTCTTTAGTTTTGTCTTGATTCATTATAATTCTATCAGTTTTGTACGAAAAATGGAGTTTTTGTTGGTCGAAAATAAATAAAATTCATCCAATATTGACGCAAAATATTAAAGTGTCGCAAAGTTAGGGGTTAGGGAGAAAAAACACGGAAACACGTAGAACAAATAATGTTTCTGTCGTGATTTCGCACATTTATTCGTACTCTTTGTCGTCAATGGCAGTTTTTTGAGTGCAAAGTGTGAAATTTCCGCCTTTTACTAACGAATGTTAATACTTGTTTTACCAGGTTTTAACATTTTAGATTAATATTGAAATTTCGCAAAATGAGAGGTAAGGGAGGAAAAACACGGAAACACGTAGAACAAATATGGTTTCTGTCGTGCTTTTGTACATATATTCGTACTCTTGGTTGTCAATGGCAGTTTTTTTAGTGCAAAGTGTGAAATGTTGGCCTTTTACTAACAAATGTTTATACTTGTTTTACCAGCTTTTAACATTTTATATCATAATTACGTTCAATGCGTTTCTTCTTTAGTTTTGTCTTGATTTATAATAATTCTAGCAGTTTTGTACGAAAAATGGGGTTTTTGTTGGTCGAAAGTAATAAAATTCATCCAATATTGACGCAAAATTTTAAACAAATATGGTTTCTGTCGTGCTTTTGTACATATATTCGTACTCTTGGTTGTCAATGGCAACTTTTTTAGTGCAAAGTGTGAAATGTTGGCCTTTTACTAACAAATGTTTATACTTGTTTTACCAGCTTTTAACATTTTATATCATAATTACGTTCAATGCGTGTCTTCTTTAGTTTTGTCTTGATTCATAATAATTCTAGCAGTTTTGTACGAAAAATGGGGTTTTTGTTGGTCGAAAGTAATAAAATTCATCCAATAATGACGCAAAATTTTAAACAAATATGGTTTCTGTCGTGCTTTTGTACATATATTCGTACTCTTGGTTGTCAATGGCAGTTTTTTTAGTGCAAAGTGTGAAATGTTGGCCTTTTACTAACAAATGTTTATACTTGTTTTACCAGCTTTTAACATTTTATATCATAATTACGTTCAATGCGTTTCTTCTTTAGTTTTGTCTTGATTCATAATAATTCTAGCAGTTTTGTACGAAAAATGGGGTTTTTGTTGGTCGAAAGTAATAAAATTCATGCAATATTGACGCAAAATTTTAAACAAATATGGTTTCTGTCGTGCTTTTGTACATATATTCGTACTCTTGGTTGTCAATTGCAGTTTTTTTAGTGCAAAGTGTGAAATGTTGGCCTTTTACTAACAAATGTTTATACTCGTTTTACCAGCTTTTAACATTTTATATCATAATTACGTTCAATGCGTTTCTTGTTACGTTGTTTTTACATTCATCATTATTTGAGCAGTTTTATACGAAAAGATGGGTTTATTGTTGGTCGAAAGTAATAATAAAATTCATCCAATATTGACGCAAAATTTTAAAATTTAGGTAAATAAGAGGTTAGGGAGGAAAAACACGGAAACACGTAGAACAAATAATGTTTCTGGCGTGATTTTGAACAAATATTTTTACTCTTGGTCGTCAATGGCAGTTTTTTGAGTGCAAAGTGTGAAATTTCGGCCTTTTACTAACAAATGTTAATACTTGTTTTACCAGGTTTTAACATTTTATATCATAATTAAGTTCAATGCGCTTTTTGTCACGTTGTGTCTTGATTCATCATAATTGGAGCAGTTTTGTACGAAAAATGTTTTTTTTGAGATTTAAAACTAAAAAAATTTATTTAATATTGACGCAAATTTTAAAAATTTAGCAAAATATGAGGTTTGTGAGGAAAAACACGGAAACACGTAAAACAAATAATGTTTGTTTCGTTATTTTGTACATATATTCGTACTCTTGGTCGTCAATGGCAATTTTTTGGGTGCAAAGCTTGAAATTTTCGTCTTTTACTAACAAAAATTTATACTTGTTTTAACAGGTTTTAACATTTAATATCAAAATTAAGTTCAATGCGTTTCATCTTTAGTTTTGTCTTGATTCATTATAATTCTAGCAGTTTTGTACGAAAAATTGGTTTCTTGTTGGTCGAAAGTAATAAAATTCATCCAATACTGACGCAAAATATGTAAATGTCGCAAAATTAGAAGTTAGGGTGGCAAAACAACGGAAACAAGTAAAACAAATAAGGTTTCTGTCTTGATTTTGTACATATATTTGTACTCTTGGTTGTCAATGGCAGTTTTTTTTGTGCAAAGTGTGAAATTTCCGCCTTTTACTAACAAAGGTTAATACTTGTTTTACCAGGTTGTAACAGTTTATATCATAATTAGGTTCAATGTGTTTCTTCTTTAGTTTTGTTTTGATTCATTATAATTCTAGCAGTTTTGTACGAAAAATTGGTTTCTTGTTGGTCGAAAGTAATAAAATTCAATCAATATTGACGCAAAATATTGAAATTTCGCAAAATTAGAGATTAGGGAGCAAAAACACGGAAACACTTAGAATGAATAATGTTTCTGACGTGATTTTGTACATTTATTCGTACTCTTGGTCGTCAATGGCAGTTTTTTGAGTTCCAAGTATGAAATTTTGGCCTTTTACTAACAAATGTTAATACTTGTTTTTTTTACCAGGTTTTAACATTTTATATCATAATTAAGTTCATTGCGTTTCATGTCACGTTGTGTCTTGATTTATCATAATTCGAGCAGTTTTGTACGAAAAAGGTTCGTTTTTTTTTGTGTTTTAAAACTAATAAAATTTACTCAATATATTGACCCAAAATATTGAAATTTAGCAAAATTAGAGGTTTGGGAGGAAAAACATGGAAAAACATGGAAACACGTAGAACAAATATGGTTTCTGTCGTGCTTTTGTACATATATTCGAACTCTTGGTTGTCAATGGCAGTTTTTTTAGTGCAAAGTGTGAAATGTTGGCCTTTTACTAACAAATGTTTATACTTGTTTTACCAGCTTTTAACATTTTATATCATAATTACGTTCAATGCGTTTCTTCTTTAGTTTTGTCTTGATTCATAATAATTCTAGCAGTTTTGTACGAAAAATGGGGTTTTTGTTCGTCGAAAGTAATAAAATTCATCCAATATTGACGTTAAATATTGAAATTTCGCAAAATTAGAGGTTAGGGAGGAAAAACACGGAAACACGTAAAACAAATAATGTTTCTGTCATGATTTTGTACATATATTCGTATTCTTGGTTTTCAATGGTAGTTTTTTTAGTGCAAAGTGTGAAATTTTCGCCTTTTACTAACAAATGTTAATACTTGTTTTACCAGGTTTTAACATTTTATATCATAATTAAGTTCAATGCGTTTCTTGTCACGTTGTGTCTTGATTCATCATAATTGGAGCAGTTTTGTACGAAAAAGGTTTTTTTTGTGATTTAAAACTAAAAAAAATTATTCAATATTGACGCAAAATTTCGAAATTTAGCAAAATTAGAGTTTTGTGAGGAAAAACACGGAAACACGTAGAACAAATAATGTTTGTTTCGTTATTTTGTACATATATTCGTACTCTTGGTCGTCAATGGCAATTTTTTGGGTGCAAAGCTTGAAATTTTCGCCTTTTACTAACAAAAATTTATACTTGTTTTAACAGGTTTTATAATTTTATATCATAATTAAGTTCAATGCGTTTCTTCTTTAGTTTTGTCTTGATTCATTATAATTCTAGCAGTTTTGTACGAAAAATTGGTTTTTTGTTGGTCAAAAGTAATAAAATTCATCCAATACTGACGCAAAATATGTAAATGTCGCAAAATTAGAAGTTAGGGTGGAAAAACAACAGAAACAAGTACAACAAATAAGGTTTCTGTCTTGATTTTGTACATATATTTGTACTTTTGGTTGTCAATGGCAGTTTTTTTTGTGCAAAGTGTGAAATTTCCGCCTTTTACTAACAAAGGTTAATACTTGTTTTACCAGGTTGTAACAGTTTATATCATAATTAGGTTCAATGTGTTTCTTCTTTAGTTTTGTTTTGATTCATTATAATTCTAGCAGTTTTGTACGAAAAATTGGTTTCTTGTTGGTCGAAAGTAATAAAATTCAATCAATATTAACGCAAAATATTGAAATTTCGCAAAATTAGAGATTAGGGAGGAAAAACATGGAAACACGCAGAACAAATAATGTTTCTGTCGTGATTTTGTACATATATTCATACTCTTGGTTGTCAATGGCAGTTTTTTGAGTGCAAAGTGTGAAATTTCCGCCTTTTACTAATAAATTTTTATACTTGTTTTACCAGGTTTTAACATTTTATATCATAATTAAGTTCAACGCGTTTCTTGTTATGTTGAGTCTTCATTCATCATTATTTGAGCAGTTTTATACGAAAAATTGGTTTTTTGTTGGTCGAAAGTAATAAAATTCATCCAATTTGGCGCGAAATTTTGAAATTTCGCAAAATTTGCGGTTTGGGAGGAAAAACACGGAAACACGTAGAACAAATAATGTTTGTGTCGATATTTTGTACATATATTCGTAAACTTGGCCACAAATGGCAATTTTTTGAGTGGTAAGTGTGAAATTTCGGCCTTTTACTAACAAAGGTTAATACTTGTTTTACCAGGTTTTAACATTTTATATCATAATTAAGTTCAATGCGTTTCTTCTTTAGTTTTGTTTTGATTCATTATAATTCTAGCAGTTTTGTACGAAAAATTGGTTTTTTGTTGGTCGAAAGTAATAAAATTCATCAAATATGTACGCAAAATATTGAAATTTCGCAAAATTAGAGGTTAGGGAGGAAAAACACGGAAATACGTAGAACAAATTATGTTTCTGTCGTGATTTTGTACATTTATTCGCACTCTTGGTCGTCAATGGCAGTTTTTGTAGTGCAATGTGTGAAATTTCGGCCTTTTACTTACAAATGTTAATACGAGGAGAATCCAGAAAGTAAGCGTACTGAGGCTCTCACGACCGGATGGATTATTTTCGACATGTTGGCTACACTTCCGTGTAGCCTGACCCTTCCATTCACTGACGTGTAGCCTGACCACTTCTCAACGTACTGACCTCGAAACGAAACCGTTTCGAGGACAGTACGTTGAGAAGTGTCGACGCGACAACACGTTTCGTGAAAAAGGTCAATCTAATAGTCCGCCAAGTGCGAAATACGCGGCGTCATCCGTTATCTCGTTTGGAAGGGAAAACCTCCGGTTGAGGTTTATAATGAGGTGAAAACTGCATATGGTGATAAAGCTATGAATCAAGTGTACAAGTGAGGTCGCGAGTTTAAAAACGGTCGTACATCTGTGCATGATGATCAAAGGAGCGGAAGACCTTCAATTGTGACTGACGAAATTGTGGAAAAATTGTCGAAAATGCGCTCCGTGACGATCGCAGATTGACTGTGTATGAACTTTCTGCAATGTTTCCGCAAATCAAGGAGGAGGTGGAGAAGTGGACGGAGGGGTTGGCGGGAAACTACTTCGAGGAAGGCATAAAAAAGTTTATACCCCGCTTCACCACCTGCATTGAAAGGAATAGCGACTATGTCGAAAAATAGCTTACATATGTGCTACGGCAACCACGTAATTTTTTGGTTTAAATAAAAAAAATTGTAACCTACAAAAATTCAGTACACTTACTTTCTGGATATGCCTCGTACTTGTTTTACCAGGTTTTAACATTTTATATCATAATTAAGTTCAATGCGTTTCTTGTCACGTGGTGTCTTGATTCATCATGATTCGAGCAGTTTTGTACGAAAAATGTTTTTTTTTGTGATTTACAAGTAATAAAATTCATTCAATATTGACGCAAAATTTTGAAATTTAGCAAAATTAGAGGTTTTTGAGGAAAAACACGGAAACACGTAGAACAAATAATGTTTCTGTCGTGATTTTTTACATATATTCGTACTCTTGGTCGTCAATGGCAGTTTTTTGAGTGCAAAGTGTGAAATTTTCGCCTTTTACTAACACATGTTTATACTTGTTTTACCAGGTTTGAACAATTTATATCATAAGTTCGATGCGTTTCTTGTCACGTTGTGTCTTGATTCATCATAATTCGAGCAGTTTTGCACGATAAATTGGTTTTTGTTGGTCGAAAGTAATAAAATACATTCAAACTTAACGGGAAATGTTCAAATTTCCTAAAATTAGAGGTTTAGGATGAAAAACACGGAAACACTTAGAACAAATAATATTTCTGTCATTATTTTGCACATATATTCGTAAACTTGGGCACCAATGGCAATTTTTTGAGTGCAAAGTGCGAAATTTCCGCCTTTTAATAATAAATATTAATACTTGTTTTACGAGGTTTTAACATTTTATATCATCATAATTAAGGTCAATGAGTTTCTTGTTTAGTTTTGTCTTGATTCATAAAAATTTTAGCAGTTTTGTCCGAAAAAATGGTTTTTTGTTGGTCGAAAGTAATAAAATTCATCCAATATTGACGAAAAATATTGAAATTTCGCAAAATAAGCGGTTTTGGAGGAAAAAAACGGAAACACGTGGAACAAATAATGTTTCTGTCATGATTTTGTACATATATTTGTAATCTTGGTCGTCAATGGCAGTTTTTTGAGTGCAAAGTGTGAAATTTCCGCCTTTTACTAACAAATGTTTATACTTGTTTTACCAGGTTTTAACATTTTATATCATAATTAAATTTAATGCGTTTCTTGTCACGTTGTGTCTTGATTCATCATAATTCGAGCAGTTTTATACAAAAATTGGGTTTTTTGTGATTTAAAAGTAATAAAATTCATTCAATATTGACGCAAAATATTGAAATTTCGCAAAATTAGCGGTTCGGGAGAAAAAATACGGAAACACGTAGAACAAATAATGTTTCTGTTGTTATTTTGTACATATATTCGTAAACTTGACCACCAATGGCAATTTTTTGAGTGCAAAGTGTGAAATTTCCGCCTTTTACTAACAAATGTTAATACTTGTTTTACGAGGTTTTAACATTTTATATCATATTTAAGTTAAATGCGTTTCTTGTTACGTTGTGTCTTGATTCATCATAATTCGAGCAGTTTTATAGAAAAATTGGGTTTTTTGTGATTTAAAAGTAATAAAATTCATTCAATATTGACGCAACATTGTGAAATTTCGCAAACTACGAGGTTTGGGACCAAAACAACGGAAACACGTAGAACTAATAAAGTTTCTGTCGTGATTTTGTACATATATTCGTAAACTAGGTCGTCAATGGCGGTTTTTTGTGTGCAAAGTGTGAAATTTCGGCCTTTTACTAACGAATGTTAATACTTGGTTTACCAGGTTTTGATATTTTTATCATTATTAAGTTCTATGCGTTTCTTGTCACGTTGTCTCTTCATTCATCATAATTCTAGCATATTTGCACGATAAATTGGTTTTTGTTGGTCGAAAGTAATAAAATTCATTCAATATTGACGAAAAATGTTTTAATTTCACAAAATTAGAGATTTAAGACGAAGAACACGGAAACACGTAGAACAAATAATGTTTCTGTCGTGATTTTGTACATATATTCGTACTCTTGGTCGTCAATGCCAGTTTTTTGAGTGCAATGTGTGAAATTTCGGCCTTTTACTATCAAATGTTAATACTTGTTTTACCAGGTTTTAACATTTTATATCATAATTAGGTTCAATGCGTTTCTTGTCACGTTGTGTCTTGATTCATCATAGTTCGAGCAGTTTTGTAAGAAAAATGTTTTTTTTTGTGATTTAAAACTAATAAAATTCATTCAATATTGACACAAAATTTAGAAATTTAGCAAAATTAGAGGTTTGGGAGAAAAAACACGGAATCACGTAGAACAAATAATGTTTCTGTCGTGATTTTGTACATATATTCGTACTTTTGGTCGTCAATGGCAGGTTTTTGAGTGCAAGGAGGGAAATTTCGGCCTTTTATTGTTAAATGTTAATACTTGTTTTACCAGGTTTTAATATTTTATATCATTATAAGTTCAATGCGTTTTTTCTTTAGTTTTGTCTTGATTTATTATAATTCGAGCAATTTTGACGAAAAATTGGTTGTTTGTGATTTAAAAGTAATAAAATTCATTCAAGATTGACGGAAAAATTTCGAAAATTATAGGTTTGGAACGAAAAAGACGGAAACACGTAGAACAAATAATGTTTCTGTCGTGATTCGTTAACTTGGTCATCAATGGAAGTTTTTTGAGTGCAAAGTGTGAAATTTCGGCCTATTACTAACAAATGTTAATAGTTTTAACATTTTGTATCATAATTAAGTTCCATGCGTTTCTTCTTACGTTGTGTCTTCATATTCATTATAATTCTAGCATTTTTGTACGAAAAATTGGTTTACTGTTTATCAAAAGCAGTGCTTTTGTTTAAAAAAAAGGAGGTGCTGGAGCTCACTTCTTTTCAAGCTTTGTATATAAAAAAAAAACGTGTTCTTATGCCATTAAAATGAAAATTAAAGCAGTTTGTCATCTGCCACAAAGAATTTAACAAATCTCAACAATTTTTTTAAAATTATTTTTTCATGTCGAATATAAAGTGAAACAGATAAATAAAAATCTACATCTGAAGAATTAGTAGAATATAAAATTGTAAAAATATCATATAACTGAATATTTTCATAGAACGTGGAGAGAAAGAGATAGAGGGAGGCCACGATTACATTCCAGAAGCCGCTCTTAGGACCGGCGGCCCCTCCTATAAGCTTCACACGCAAGACAAAGTTTAGCTAGTTTGCAAACTAATGCCTTCCTGTCTCTCTATCCCAAGCCTTAATTTATTCATATAAAGCAAAAGTACATAAATAAAAAAAAAACAAACGATGAAAATAAACGAAAAAAGGATGTCCACCAAAACAGAAGATAAACAAAATCAAGAAAATAACAATTAAAAAAAGCGTACAGTAAAATACCGTAAACAAGGTGGTGGTGGTACTCGTAGAGCGCCGCTCCACTGCGACCGCAAAAAAAGCACTGGGCTTAGCAGTATTTCAGTTGAAGTGTGTAGCATATTTTAACCCAAGTTAAATGTATGTTGATCAGAGGTGATAATTTTTACATTCGTTTACCATTTTTTATTGTTTGTTTACGTCGATTATTTTATATATTTCCACTATTTACAAATCCATTTTACAGTATTTTTTATGATGTAATTGAAATTGCAACTCAACCATTTTTTTATTTATAATTTGTGTATATTTTATAGTTTGAATCATTCTGAACAACTAAAATTTTTATATTTTGTTAATATCTCTATCATAATTAACAGATAAAATAAAAATAATGCAAAACATACCATTCCTAACATGTATGGTATGTTCCCTTTGAGTAGAAAACCGCATATTTGTTAGTGAATGTGACATCAGTTTATAAATAAGCATTGCACTTATATCAAACCAATTCTCAATATATCTGAAAAATGCTCCGTGGTATGAGATATAAACTGGGGCTTTAAGTATTTACTTTAGTTTCTGAAGTACTAAAATAAATTCAGTGTTTCAGGTACCCAACAACATTTAAGTTTATCTTGTTACTTTGTTATTAATAAATGAGATTCCATATCAAAACACTAAACTTTTTTGCTCATATAAGAGTCTAAACGATGCATCACAAAAGTGGGAAACTAGGGACTTATTTAAGAATATGTAGAGAGAATTTTCGAAATATTGCGGGTCCCCACCGGTGACATAGGCATAAAAAATCAAATGCATCATAACCCTAAACCAAGCCAGTCGTGCGCGAGGAAACAGGGTAAAGGGACTTAGATAGTGCCAAGACAAAATGCCTTACGACCCTATTGACAATGGCAGGACATTTATTTTTTCTACGGAACGTGTTTTCGCAAAGATCTTTAATAATAAATATTTGAAGGCAAAAAGTAGTGGTACGCACGTGAAGGTTATATAGGCAAATACTTGGTGTGACGTGCGGGATCAACAAAGGTGTATTTTTTTCTAGAAAAAGGTAAAATTGAGGTGAAAGGTGTTACATAACGATTTTTGAAAAGTTTTCTTTACATGAATGTCACCGGAGCAGCAATGGGCCAATATATATTACATTTTTTTTTAATATTTCTAAACGTTTAAGGGGATTTCGAATAATATATTATTCATTTTTAATATTGTATTCATAACATTTTGTTCTTGGCTTGGATTTATTGTATTTAAATACAATAAATCATATTTTTATTGCTCAAATTTTTCAACAAGAACCATTAAATGGTTTGAAATTTTTTTTTTACATAAATGAATGATTGCTCAAGATTTAAAATAATTTCTTCAGACCAATATGCTCCAACAGATAAAAATATAGCCTGTCGAAGCATGTTTGTATTAGTCGAAACCCATACGACTACTGTGTTTTCAACTTATGAGAAAATAAAATTAAGATAAGTAACATACTAAAGAGCAAGAATAAGGAGGGTTGACTTATGTGTTTTCAAACTATGAAATTAGTTTTATTTGAATAATCGATTCACTTAAAACTTATGCTGCTCTGCGATAAAGGCTCGGATCTTCTCCTGTGGTTTTGAGTTTGATTCCTAGTATCTACGAAAGAATATGCTCTAGTCTGATTTTCACATTGTACTGTGTTTTGTTTAACATATTCGTTCCATAAAGTACAACCTGGTGAGTTTATTGGCATGTGGCGATCTCTTCCAATTAACTAGAAATATACTGAAGAGGTCTTACGTGAAAACCAGACTTTAGTGCATTATAAAGAAACAAATTTCAACAGGAATTGTACCCGCTACACCTGTGATGAAAAATATGCGTTTTATCAACTAGGTCACTATCGTAATTACATTTCAATATAAGTATGAAATTGTTCATAAGCAAAAATCTCATTAGATTGTTCTATTTACATTTTTGTTTTAAAATTTTACGACTGAAAAGGAATCAGTTAATAATTGTGTTCCCAAATGACTTGAACCCTAATGGGTTTGTTCTATTTCCAGCAAACATCGAACGACTTTGTTTCAGCGCCACAAGATCGTCACGATACCAAAATGTCTCCTATAACAACTTGACTAATGACTATCCTCTCGAATCAATGGCTCCACTCGGTGGCAGAGCCTGTGACGAATAAGGTCTGAAACGAGCCATTTAACATGGAGAGAAATCCATTATACTGAAAATCCCACAAAAATCCCGCACATTTATTGTTTCCGATTAGAATTTTTCACTTTGATAAAAAAAAGGCTCGATTGACGTATTATTACAACAATATTTTTGATAAATTACTACATTAAGCGTTTATCTGTGCGTTATGGGGATAAAATTTCCATTTGTGGGCAATAATTCATTTATTTTAAACCGTATGTAAATGATTTATATTACAGGAATATCCCCTTTTTTGTGAAAAGGTTTTTGGACTGATAAATTCAAATAGGATTATATTAAAAGTTGTAAATACATCCTCATGTAACGTGGAAAGGGGTTGAAAATATATAATATAATATTTGACTGTTGTTGTAAGCCGTCTATAAATAAAAGGTTCTGGAATAACTTTTGTATAAAAGTTATTTCAGATACCTTTATTCAGAAATTTCGTAAATCAACATTGAATGTATGTGTTGAGAGAATCACTATAATAATATAATACATAGAAACACATAGAATTATCATATTTCAATTCGAATACTTTGCTTATGCCCCCTTTTGGGTAAGTGGAGATGAACGTCTACGCTTTTCATCATTGCTCACAGTTGTCGCCTAGTCCCCTTCTATACATCTTGTCATATATCTCTTTAAGCTGAGTCAAAAATTCTACTTACTAAAATCTTCCCAATTTTTACCGTAACTCTTGCATTTAAATCCTTTTCACCATAATTGTTTATGATAATTCTTGTTCACTCATATATTACATTTGCACATTAAACCATATATTTTAACAATAACGACTTTCGACCAAAAAAAAAATTATAAGCACTCGAGAAGGCGAAGCTTTTTTCATAATTATAAGGCAAGAGTAAGAAGTTGAAAAATACTGCTATTTTTAATGATAATATCTTATATGCTTTTGACTGACGATAGATGGATTGATGTATTTTAACGTACAATATTTATTTTCAGTTAACTTGTAATTGATATTTGCGAAAGATAATAAAACAGCACACATTAATACACACCAGATAAAGTAATGGGAAAGTTGGAATCTATTATTTTTTCAACGTTAAATTATATAACATACATAAAACCTGATTAAAAGATTCATGTATTATTAAATACACACATAAAATATTGACGACCTCCGTGGCCTAGATACTCGTAGTAAGACGTTTGTGTTCCAGCCTGGGGGTTGCAAGATTAATTCCGGTCGGAACCTAGATTTTTTTAAAAGGATTCCAGTCAGATTTTTCTTTCAGGCCTCTTCAATATTTTGGTTGAAGAAATTGCCATATGGCAATAAACTCGCCCTGTTGTGATTTATATAACGAAAGTGTTATAAAATCAACTTAAAGCTTTCTCGAGGTGAGTTTTTTTAGTAAATGGTAGTAAAAAAAATTTTGTAGTTAGCATGTTTCAACCGTTTAGAGAGCCAATTCTCCTCAAGAGCGTTTTAATTCGGCACCCAAAATCACTATTACTGAACAAATCACCTCTGGCAGCTATATCAGTGCACGAGCGAATCATGTATAATATTTTTAATGTAAACAGTATACTTTAGGAACGGTTCTTCCTTAAAGGAGAGATGATGAGGATGATTGTTGATAAATAAAACTCGTTCGAAATCGGAATATGCAAAGAGGTATTTTATTGATAAACGTCGGTATTTATAATATTTAGGAATGTGTGTGGAACGGAGCAAGAGATATGTTGATGTCTCGTCTCACGCCTCACAATATATTTATTGTCATCAAGTAGGTATTCATAGTTTTGACTGACAGCGCGGAAGATATGTTGCTGTCTCGTTTCCTCACGGAATGCGGTCTCCGCTAGTAGTGAGTTGAATGACCGGCCGTGTGAACTTTGCCCATTGTTTGTCTCGCATTTTGAAGCATGCGAGTTTGATGACCAGGCGGGCAAAGATCGCCTCGTGGGTTCAGTGACCGCACGTATAGTCACTACAATACCATTGTGGGATTATTTCCACGTGGTAATTTATTTCCGTCAACCAGAAAGAATTTATGAGACCTTAAGCGAAAGTCACTTTGCAAATCTTCTTTTTTTAAATGTAGGTTTAAGTGAAAATCAAAACCACGTTCTCCGGGTACGAAGACAGTCGTTTTACTAACTAGGCCACGAAGGTTGTTAAGGTACTATTATTGATAAATGTATTTTATTAATTATTATAATATTTTCTTATACAAGGAAATATATGTTTTATTATAATCATAGCACATTTTGTAATATTAAAATACACATGTACACTAGAATAAATGTCTAAACAAATGTAAAAGTCAAATGTGCATGGTATATGTGGAAAAGAGTAGATTAGATCCAATTTGGAATAAGGGAAAGATATAATTAGGAAGGGAGTGTAAGACTAAATGTATACATGTAGAAAGGTAAGGAATGTGTGCCAATAGAAAAGATTTTGAGATTTATTCATCATGGCTTTTACACAAATGACACGGGTTTTTTTGTTTGCCATACAAATAAAAACTAGTTTATTTTTATGGCAAAAAAAATGATTTAAGAGCCCTAAATTATAATGATTTTGCGATACCTTTCGCGTATAACACACACTGAATAACATCCAAGTTTTCAAATTTCATAGTGCATAGTGCTGTATTAGTTAGTGCCTACCTTGATGTATGGGTGAGATCGACTATTTGGTTAGTATTTTCTCAGATGATGGAAGAGTTAAGAAGGATATCGAACGGTATATAGTGATAGGAAAGAAAGTCAATGGGGTCACTCAAACATATATACTCGAACCGGACAGTATAAAAATTTACTAAAATGATGAATCACAATATTATTTTGGTGCCCATTGTGACATATAGGAGTGAAGTGTCGATTTAGAAAAATAATGATAGGAGCCGAATATATGCTGTTAAAATGCGTGCAGTAAGTCTGGCGCTCATCGTCTTTGCTTACCCTGACAGGAAAATAGCGTGATGGTCTTTATGTACGTATGTAAAATAAATTGAATACATTATATGTCTGAAATAGTTGGCGTGCGAGGAAGAGGCAGGCCAAGGAAACAATGGAATTATACCAGGGCGGTCCTATAAGTACTTAGCCTCGCCGCTCGATAGCACCACTATCGCAAGAGCAATTTTTTATCGCGTAGTACACTCTCGTTGACAGCTACTGTCAAAATTTCAGCCGAATCGGACGCGTAGTTTTGTTTTGACCGCGTGTGGAAGCGAGCGTGTCCGCGGATTTGAGAAAAATGGAAAAAGAGCAATATCGGTCGGTGATTCGATTCTTGTTTTTGAAAGGGAAATCGCGCAGCGAAATCAAAGAACGCTTGGATGCTGTGTACGGTGACTCTTTTCCTTCGATGACGACCGTCAAAAATTGGTTTAACGAGTTTCAACAATTATACTCGTATATGTGGAAAAAATATTGAGGTAGATAAGAAATAGAACAAAACGTATGACGAGATGTACAAGTTTGATGATGCAAAGACAGCTTGTTGTGGAGATCTGTCCTCTCTGCTAACTTTAAAAGAAATATGTCCTGACTGTATGTTTGTATATGCTTTACTTATACCGGAAACTAAAAATGGTGACTATTTCGTTAGCTAATTAAATTAATCATAATAATTAGGTAATCATTTATGTAACTCATATTCCGGTTATTAGACTCAGTTATTCATTTATGAAACTTATTAATTAAATAACTTCAATATGTCAAAAAATAAGAATGATCGCAATACGAGTATAGAAGTAAAATAAGAATGATCGCAATACGAGTATAGAAGTAAAATAAGAATGATCGCAATACGAGTATAGAAGTAAAAGAGAAATAAACTATTTTATAACATCAAAATATTTGAGCAATCGTAAATATTCAACAAAATAATTACGTTAATGTTAAATGAAACCAACCAAGCAAGGAAATATATTATTTATGGAAGAAGATGGAGAATAGAGAAGTATTATATAAAGATGTTGCTCTTTAGCAAGTACAAGTAGCAAGTTTTTTGATATTCTTGAATATTTGGTTATTCGTTGGAACTTTTTATACAATAATTTTGCCTTTCGTCAAGCAGGTTTATACTCGTATAAATCATATTTTTATATGTTATAAGCATTATTTTAACTTAAGTAAAACAGCTAATAAGCTACAGAAATAAATAGATGGAATACGGTTTGGAAGTCTTCATGATTTTTTATTTAACAAAGTAATATATGGTACAAACATTTGCTAAATGCTATTCGTATATAAAAAAATGTATCTTATGAATTAATCTAATATACATATTATAATTAAACTAAATTTATTTTAATTTCCTAATAGTCACTTTATTTTTAATAATCTTAATAAATCATTTCTTAGAAATAGTTAACACCTACTTATAATGCACTTACTTATAACTAGATAACAATTCTTACAACTAATTATTTAGCAAATAGGAAGTAAAATGTGATCAACATTAATTACATTTTTTTAAAGATATCATAAATAGCGTCCTTTTGTCAGTCAAATTATTCAAATTTCACTTTAATTAATTGTTGAAAACACAATCTCTGTGGTCTAGTACAGTGATCTCCAAACTTTTTTGATCGCGTACCCCCTAAGACAGAAGAAAGACTACTACTAGACTCTAGTAGGTAAGGCGTCTTCAAATCCACGGCATAAGGTTTCGATTGATACCCTCATTGTAAAAAAATTGTTTCAGTCCGGTTTATTTAAGACCCCTTTACCCTTTTTTGGTTGGTTGGTTGGAATATATTACTAAATGGAAACAAACTTTCTACGTTGTACTTTACGTGTTTACATATAATAATAATTTAATATAATATAGTAGTTATATATTTGCATGGAAAAGAATATAAAATATTTTAAAGATTTAAACTAAAAATATTTGGTTTCTATAAGTACAGGAATGTATCGGTTGTTGCCTTCAATCGGAAAACTCACACCTGATAAATATTTGGTACTCGTATAAACCTTAACAGAAAAATGAGAACCACAAAGTATGTTAAGTTTGCTGATCTTTTGGTGCGTTACTGGAACACAGTCACGGATGGATGACTGTCTCTTACGGACGTAATGGTTTGACTCTTGTATATTTTTGTTATTATTGAAGGATACTTATTCACAGAATATTTATGACAGAAAAAAATATTTGTCGTGTCTATAGACTAGTCACGCAGGGAAGCACATGCCAATCTAGACATTAATTAAACAAGGATGTCAGTATGATTCTAATAATCAAAATCGGTAGGATTTCCTGGTGGGCACAAGTGCAGCGGATAGTGGATAATATAGTAGTCCTGAAAATATATAATAGTTTGCTACAAAAAACTCGAGAGAGGAGGGGACTTGAAATACCGAGACTGCGATGGCTAGATGGAGGGTTCGCTAATTACAATACCCTGGAAGTAACCTTAGAGTGGCTACACTAGATTGAACTTCTTAATATACTTTGTAGGCATATTTTGATTTCGCATGATGTTTCTAGTTGTAATTGAATGTCACTGTTTGTCAGGTTGATGAGAGCGTGCAACGGGGTTTAGTTTTTGTGTAATCGAAAATTGGAAAGAAGTATCGATTTACTTTTTCATGCTAAATATCCTCAGTGAGATACATGCAAAAACCTAGTTTACTGAGGACACGACAAATGAAAGGCAATAAACTCAGATCCATTAAAATTGTATGTCCAAATTAAATTACCTGTTGTTTTCGCAAATTAAAGCATTTCTTGTCATGTGTGAATAAATAAAAGAAAAAAAAAATATTTAAGTCAATTGATACTGACGTATGAGTTATATTTTTTTAAAATATAGTAGATACGATCGAATTCATAGGTATTCTAATAACCTCAAACACTAGGCGGAAATGCATCTCAAATTGTTTTTGTTGTTATTATATAACATTAAGATTTTTTTAAAACGTCGTATTTTATTTTATGTAATTGAGGTAAACCTGTAACGAATGGAAAAAAATATAATAATAAAAATAATAATAGAAATCGGTGCAGTTTGTTTTTAAAGAAGGCCTTGGTCCATTCTGGGTTGCGCCGTTGACGAATGACAACATTGATCCTCAAGGCACAATTTATTTTGGGTTGCGCCGTTGACGAATGACATCGATCCTCAAGGCACAATTTATTTTGGGTTGCGCCGTTGACGAATGACAACATTGATCCTCAAGGTACAATTTATTTTTCGATTAAAAACTTGTTCTCATGGTTTCGCTTTACATATTAATTTACGCGTGACATAAGTTTGCATTTTCAGTTGAACGAATAACAAAATTGATCATAAAAACTTTTTTATGACACGGAGGTGTTAAACGTATTGAAATATGGGTGCATCCAAATAGCACCATAAAAACTTTTCAAACAACTTGACTGAGACAATTTTATTGCTCGTCGTTAAAGCTCAATTGCCTTTTCTTTTTCTTTCACTCAATTGCCTTTTCTTGTGTTTTATGGATATTGAAATAATTACAGTAATTCTGATTTTTCAATTTAACATTATTATTTCATTTCATCTCCATCATCATATTCTGTGATTGTTGTCTGTCTCGACACCTGTCGGGTTTTTGCTTATTGTAAAATATAATATTTTTTATAGATGGAAACTGGTACTTAGTGTAGTGTTGAAAAGACCACTGGCTAACAGACATGTCATCTTATTTAGAATTTGTCACCAAAGTTTCATAAACGTAATCTTGTACGAGAAAAGTAAAGAGCTTTGATAATAAGAGATAAAAAGGTTTCGTTTTTTGAGACTTTCTGTGAATGAGTGTCAGATTTACAAAAAAAAAAGAAAGAATAGTTTCCCATTATTGAGAAATATCAAAATACTTATTTAAAAATATTTTCGGGGATATTGAAGATGTTAATATCCGAGGTCTTATTCAAAAGGGACATCCTGTTATATAATACAGATGAATGACAGTTGACAGGTTCTAATTATTACCAGTCTAAATATCTCAATGTTTCTGTACTTTGAATAGTTGTCAGAAACATAAAAAAATATGTTATGCAACATTGTTGGATAAGGTGTAGCTCCCGTCAGTAGCTTAAATATATAAGAAAATACTCTTACACCCCTCCTCATGCTAAGAAGGTAGTATCCCAGCATACCGAGAAAAAATCTTATAGGATAGAGCCACGAGTAGAAAACGTACACCCGTAAGTAAAGAAATCTGAAAACTTTCTTATGGATTTTCTTCACCATTTAAGAGTAATTAATTCCCCCTAGACTTTACACTAATGCTCCACATTCTAACTTGCTATGAACTAGCGCACTGTAGAATGACCAGAGAACCTATCTTCTTGTAAACGACTTTAATACGCGTATCACATACCCTAATACTCTATAGGCAAACTCACATAGTTCCTCAACACGAGGACCAAATGAGAGCCTACTGTTAAAAGGAATACCCAAATTTTATTGTACATACATTAAATTATTACCATTGATGAAACACACAGTGAAATTATTTTTCCGTAATAATAAAAATGTTATATACCTCTAATATGCTTTGCTTGGTACGTTTTATTACCAAATATATTTCTCTAAACATATTCAGATGTAAGTATTGATTCTAATAGCAACATCCACCATCTTTCTATCCTTACACTCAATTAGTTTTTTAACATTCTTAATGTGTCAATAAAAGTGGGGTTGAATCCCTGCTTAGAGCGCCCTTAAAAATATTGTGCTCTTTAAACGGCGATATATTGATTACCGTTTTATTATTATTAACAATAATAGTTTGAAATTTAACAGGAACTACTAAGCAGAAAATAAAATGTCAACTTTTGAGTGCCTGTTGTGTCTCAGTTTAAAAGTTAATTTTAGTTGTTCTTTTATAATGGAAATTAAAAAAATATATGCTGTCCTAAAATGATTAAAACATAATTTTTGTCGAGATGTCCTTTGTTAGTCGAGAACAATGATTGGAAAAATATATTTTTGTGCTGATGAATTGGTCCTTTATTCACTCTTTTGTGTAAAGCCAAAGAAGACCCAAAGCTCTAAAAGAAAGAGGACGAGAATAAGAGAAGAAAGACGTGAAATGGAAAATGAATAAAATGGAAGAAATTGACTATATTTTCAAAAGAGATTTTACATTTTAAAGATATTTTATTTTTAAAAGAATGCGTGCAATGATGAAATGTGCGATATCACCAATTCAATTTTCAAATAAGAAAATTTTAGAAATATTTCTAAGATATTTCACAAACCACTTGATATTTGATTTGAGAGCATTTTACAAGTTACGTTTTTTTGAGGCAAATACATTAGTGATAAAGTATTTTTTTTAGACTGTTCATGATATTAATTTAACACGTATTTTATTTAAAAAATCGCATCTGTTTAAAAATTATAACTGCACGATCATCCCATAAACGTTTATATTTTCAAATATTTTAGTTATTCGAAAGTCTAATTTAATATTTTCTATTTTATCGTTCTATGTGTATTATTGAACAATTTTTCCTTATTAAAAACCCGTGATTTTTCTAACTTCCAAAGGAAGTGATACAAAACAAATAATGCCTTATTATACAGATTTAAAAAATTATTTAAAAATTTATTGTAAAAAATTGCCTTCAAAATATTATTCAATGAGCGTATGCTTATAAACCGTAAAAAAACTTACTTTGTATAATCGTAATTAAAATAAATAAGCTCAAACAAAATTACACTGAAAGATATTAAAAAATTTATATATTTTTATTTCAAACACATAAATATTTTATTCCACCAAGTATTATAAATATAAAACTATAAATAATTGTAAATGAAATCTACTCCTTTTTATTTGTATCAATTTAAAATCGCCTCGACATAATTTTTGCCAAAGGTGTAAATTGTTATAAAAAATATTATCACTTCAATTTCAAGTTTTACGATAAATTTTTTATCATGTACTAGGTAAGTGTACTGAATTTTTGTAGGTTACATTTGTTTTTATTTAAACAAAAAAATTACGTGGTTACCGTAGTACATATGTAAGCTATTTTTCGACATAGTCGCCATTCCTCTCAATGCAGGTGGTGAAGCGGGGTATCAACTTTTTGATGCCTTCCTCGAAGTAGTTTCCCGCCAACCCCTCCGTCCACTTCTCCACCTCCTCCTTTACCTCCTCGTCGGTTAAAAACCTTTTTCCACCCATGTGCAGCTTCAAGGAGGTAAAGAGATAGTAATCTGAAGGTGCTAGGTCAGGGGAATGCGCGGGATGGTTCAGGACATCCCATTTAAACGAGGCGAGCAGTTCCTTCGTGGCGTTGGCCGTGTGTGGTCTGGCATTGTCGTGCAGCAGGCAGACTCCCTTTGTCAGCATGCCTCTCCTCTTGTTCTGAATCACCCTCCGCAATTTGTTTAGGGTCTCACAGTATCTTGCAGAGTTAATGGTCTCCCCTTGAGGCATATATTCAATTAAAATTATGCCTTGACAGTCCCAAAACAATTTCGTCAATTTCGTCAGTCACAATTGAAGGTCTTCCGCTCCTTTGATCATCATGCACAGACGTACGACCATTTTTAAACTCGCGACACCACTTGTACACACTCGTACGATTCATAGCTTTATCACCATATGCAGTTTTCACCTCATTATAAACCTCAACTGGAGGTTTTTCCTTCCAAACGAGATAACGGATAACGCCGCGTATTTCGCACTTGGCGGGAGGTTGGATTTACATTTTTCACGAAACGTGTTGTCGCGTCGACACTTCTCAACGTACTGACCTCAAACCGGTCTCGTTGAGGAGGGGAAGGGTCAGGCTACACGGAAGTGTAGCCAACATGTCGAAAATAAAATCCATCCGGTCGTGAGAGCCTCAGTACACTCGTATTTATAATAGAAAAATTAAACTATAAATTATTTTAAAATCTATACCCATTTAATTGTATTATTTTATAATTCAAGAATATCAATACACACTAAAATAATTTTACCTTAGTCGAATACAAAAGTATAATTTGTCATAAAAAATATAATCACTTCAATCTGAAGAACTGTTGTTTTGTGATGAAAATTTTTCAAGCGTATTCCTGATACAATTAAACAATTTGAAATTCTCCCCAAGGCAAATCCGAAAAAATCATCTTTTTCATTTCAGCGATTAAACTCTTCTTTCCCGGGGCTATTTTCCGTGAGACCTTTTTCATTTTAATTTTAATATTAATGCTCAATTAATATCCATAACGCGAAAATAATTTGCGGGCGTTTCTCGTTTATTTTTTGGGAAGATATTTTGATGATAAATTGTCAAATAAACTGTAAGAAATTCTATTTGCATTTTTAATTCAAATAAAAAAGACAAACCAGCTGAAGATGGATGGAAACAAATTCTTCTTTGAGAAAGTCAAAATTACTGTTCATATTTGTTTTATACTAGCGAGAATATTTGTAAAACATTTTCCTTGTATACAGCAAAACCATATAATGCCATACGGCAATATCTTCCAGCCAATCGTTAAGGTGTTAAATAAGCCTTAAGCGAAAATGAGAAAAACTCTTTTTAAAAACCACTAACCCCAGATAGGATAACAAGCATTTTATCAGTCATACAGTGGTAGTCGTTTAAGATCGGTAGATATATTAAATTATATCGAAAAGTAGTTATTTTAATAAGGTTCGCATTTACAGTGCATATTTTATTGTATATTCAAATAATTATAATACAGTACATATTTGTTAAAAAAAAGAACTAAACATTAATTTAAATTCATGATTTGGATTCGTCATGTCTTTATTATGTCGGACAAAAGCTTCTCGTTCGTGTCTCTATTCAGTTCTATCGTGTACTAGACGTTTGCACTAAGATTCTCCAATGACTTTCATGCCACCTGAACAAGACTACTTAGTTCTGGGTCTCCATTCGAGTAATTTCATGGTTCAACGGTTACCCTTTCATTATGTAACATGTGCTGCTCTCTGCGGATTTATTAGCTGAATATAAATAAGTAATTGAGGTAGTTAAATATATCTAAAACTAAATAAATTGATTTGAAAAATGAATTATAATATAAAAGAATATTTAATAATAAATTACTTTCTTATTCTACTCATTACATTAACCCCGTGAAACGTATTTCTACCTCCTAATTCGAGACATTTCAGGTGCCTGAGTTCTACAAAGTATGTACTAGGCAAATTATTTGTTGAAAATCTTTTTTTATAAATTAATTTGTATCTGTATCGAAATATCTAATTCGGTCTTAATTTGTTAGGTACTGCTGTCGATCAATCATATATACTTTGAATACATATTTTCTTTTATAGTTTCATACTTCAGAGCCGATTTATATATTTTAAAGCCTTCAATAACAAAAATATCGGGGCTCTATTATATACAAATGTGTATTGGATTAAAACATAATCCCATTTTTATAAATTTGATTATGCAATGAACATATGGAGTTGAGTCGAATAATGGAAATAATTGAATGAAAACTTTTCTTTTTAAGACATTTTTTTTTCTAAAACTAATATAGATTGCTTGGTTATTAAAAAAACCGCATTTTTTGCGGGGTTTCGATCTGATAATTCATCTAGCATTTTTTATTTCATGCGGAGATATTGTTTTCACGCGGAGATTTTGTTTTCACGATTTCAGATTTTGAGTTCGATGACTATCTAAAAAATAGGGCTTACACTGTTCGATGAACGGGTTATTGTTACTTCTCTTTAGTTTTGGTAGCATGTATAAGAACGAAATAATTCCGGTGGTTCATAAACTTGAATGCTCGATAAATGGAGCAAAAGACAATGTTGTCTCATTACCACATGTTCACATCTCTAATGCAGGTATTTATGAGTTACAGTATACGAATAAATAAATATGATAATTCTTGTTATTTGTGTAATATCTGTGTCAAAAAACAATTTATTACTTTTATGCCGGTAATATTTTATATTTATAATATCAGGAAGTTGAACTGTAATAGCTAAATAAAAAACTTCTTTTATATTCTACCCACCTTCTGAAAATCTTTAAAATAATAATTGTAATATATTTTATATATCTTCATAAGGCAATTTACTAAAAAAGCCCCGATATATTGACTCAAATCGGTTTTCATAATAGAACCTTTTACCAAACTAACTAAACCAAACCAAAACATAGGTTACTTCCTTGTCTGGATTGGTGGATTATTTTAATGTCAATGATTTTGAGTTCATACCCTTCTTCCCCATTTCATCAATCTAAAGTCTTAATTGGGAGACTGATTATTCCATATTTTATTTACATTCCGTTTTTTATAATTCAGCCTATGTTTTTGTGTTCTCGTCACCTTAGAGACATTTTGTTTTTTCTAGTATAAATCTCGTATTGTTCATGAAATTTCATAAATTATATTTTGTTGTTTTTTCCTTACCATGTTTTTACATAATATATACATTGATATTTTTATACATCAAATTGTAAAACATACATGTATTCTTATTCATATTGTTTTATGAAAATGTTGATGATTTAGCTTTTGTTTTGTAAACGTAACTTGTGAACAAATGTCGTTAATTTTTCATGTAAACAAAAATATGATAATTGTAAATATTGCTTTATTATCCTTTGCATTATTTTTATAATTACTTAAGATATTTTCAAACACCAATAATTCAAGGCGCGTATAAAAATTAAATCCTCATTCAACTTAAAGCCAAATAGCTTCCATAATCTTTGATGAGGCTAAACCTCCCTATTTCTCCTTTCACCCCCTAAAAGAATGGGCGGGTCTGTAAGGGTGAGTGTGGAGCTTGTCACCTCTATTCATACCTTTCTTTGTTGCGGGGGAATTCAATATTCAGTTCTTCATATTATGATGGCGCACGTCAATTCAAAATGTGAAAATATATTAAAAATAAGTCAAGGTGAAAATGTTATACTTTAAGTTTTTTAAAACCCTTATTTAGTAATATTTTAAATATATTATCTCGGTATGTTTATATTATAAAATAAAAGTGTCTTAAGAAAATAAAAGGAAACAACATTTATAATTTTCTATATTTTTCATAGAAAATTAAAATGTTGCTTAGAGTCAACATTGCCAACTTAAAAGTCATAATATTTGTTTTAATAATACATTAAAAATAACACATTAAGTTATACCTCATTTTTTAAAGTACGCTTTTATGTACTCGTACTTTATACAAACGTCATTTGTAATTTTTTTCCAAAGATTAGAACATGGCCTAATAGACTACGCTAAAATTATTTTTAATCCTTTATTTTTTGAGTTCTTTGCCACCTTTCAATGCCCAATACTAGATTTTGTAGGTAAGTTAGATATATGTTACGTAAAATTTAGCAAATAATGTTCTAATTAACTTCAACTACAAAATAAATTTTATAATAATCTCTTGTTTTATGTTATCTATTTAAATTTCGATGGAATATTTTTGGAGAAGTCGAAATATTTGATGGGCTTTCTTTTCGAGTCTCGGGTATCTCGATGTTGTATTGTTTTTTGAGAATAAGGCTTTTTTTTAACCTGGCGAGTTTATTGCCATGTGGCAATCTCTTACAACCAACCAAAAAGATATTTTTATAGGCCCTAAGTGTTAACCAGACTGGAATCCTATTTTAAAAAAATCTGGGTTCCAGCGGGGATCGAACCCGCAACATACGGGTCGGCAGACAAGTGTCTTACCACCAGGCCACGGAGGTCGTCAGGTTAGTATGAGCTGACGAGTTATTTATTTCAACTATAGGATATATTAGAATTATCAACCTTGGTCAATTCACAACTCATACACGAATTATATATTCATTGTGATAATTTATGTCACCACCAGATTAATTGTTTTTTAAAACAGGCATGCTTCTTCTTTTGTGACATTTGTCGCTTTTTGCGTAGTTAGACTCAAATAAATATCTTAATTTCTTTAGTCAGCAAAACTCGAAAAACACATGCGATGTTTCAAAATAAATTTTGATCTACGATCGAAAAATAATGCGAATTTTCTGTATTATTTATAAAACTGCTTGAAATCGATATAATATTCAAATGATTCCACATTTATATATTTATGTTATTATTTGTCAAAAGTTATTACATTTAAGGGTAATTTTATAGTAGAAAAGTTTTAAATTATAATATACTTAGTTGTTTTGCACTAATTTTTTTATTGATTAAACATCGTAAAAAATCATATTTTCATCATACAAAGATTCATAATTATCCTACTTATTTGTGTTTGCTTTAAGATCTTGTAAAGGATAAAGTTTGACGTTGAGACTGGATATAAATTTTGGAAAGACCAAACGAATGATAATTGATCTTAGAAGCGAGCTTTTTACAAGTGAGGCTTTGGGATATCTTAGTAGCGAGCTTTCTACAAGTGAGGCTTTAGGATATCTTAGTAGCGAGCTTTCTACAAGTGAGGCTTTAGGATATCTTAAAAAAAGTGCACGAGGTTGTACATCTAGAATAAGTGACGATGGTGACATTAGGTCAATTTAAAAATACCATGAGTTGCTTAGAGAAGATATGGGAAAATTACAGCATCACGAATAAAACAAAGACATGGCTAGTAAAAGCTTGAGTCTTCTCCATTTTCATACAAGGTGTGAAAACTTTTATTTTAACGGAATCGGAGAGGCGAAAGATTGATACTTTTAATATGTGGTACTAGCAGCTTTTACTACGTATAACAGACGTAGTAAAAGCTGCTACGTCTGATATATGGTGCTAGCAGCTTCTGCTAACATACATAGCACTGCTTACTTATACTTATTTTTGTTTCAACATTTTTTTTAATTCAAAGAAGTAAAATTTGGTTTTATATTATTTTTATCTTTCTTATTGTTATTTTATACCACTTTATTTAGCAATGACAGATGGATAATTGGAAGAAAAATTAACATGTGGGGCAATATGTCAAATTACATCGTTTGCTTTACATGAAAGAAATCTTATGATTAAGTAACCTAGAAAGTACGTATAAAAATATTTTATGCAATTACCTTAGGCCATATATTAAATTATAACAACTAATTATCTATTAATCATGTACAAACTGTTTATAAATATTAATCCTTGGTAGTGTAATTTACTTAAAAACTTCACCATTAGTTCTATAAAGGTAACCGAGAAAATCTTAATACTAAACCCTTATTCAGCTTTTCTAGAAGAAACTGTTAGTCTGGCCCAAAGAAGTTATAAATCCTCTTTGCACTTCCAAAGCCCAACTCTCGGTGGTTTAACCGCATTGCATTATAAGTTACGAATCTTTAAGAATGAACTTCTAAAACTTTCTTAGGAGACGACCAAGAGTGGCTGAATGTCCCTCCTACCTAACCGAACTCCTAACTCCTCACCAGAGCAGAAACCCCATTTTCTCCTAAGTAGGAAAGTGCCTCATAGAAAATAAATTAAACTTGTATAAAAGGCAATTTGAAACAATATCAAACAAATCAACGATTTTGAGTTGAACCTGAATTTTATCAGATATTATTTATCAAGTCTAATCTCATATATAAGTTCCGTAGACCTAGGTTATAACGAGGATACAGGGGTTGTAAGGGATGTGTATTATATACAGTGTTCGTCATAACTGACATTTGTTTTTTTAAAGGAAAATATATTTGTTCAAAAAACAAAAAACGAAACATGATTAAATATTTCAATGATTTCATCATTCTCTTATTACAATTGAAACATTGTTGATATTCATATGAAACATTTTTGAAAGTTAGCAATTTCAAACATGAGTTCATTCGAATGCCGAAAAATTGTTTCAATGATTTTTTCACAGCTCAACGCATAATTAACTGTTTGTTATGTATTTAATTTTTCTCACAAAATATATAATCGAACTCGGTGAACTTCTTTTACCACGTGGAGATTTTATGTTAAAATCAGTCAGGAACACATCATTTTTAGTTGATGTTTGTTTTGTTTTACACGCTGTGATTTAAAACTGAAACCACAACGTGTAAAACAAATGTTTAATCAATTCGTAATAAAAGTCTGTGCTAGTAAAAACTCAGTAATCTTAACATAGGAAACTTCCAATCGAAGGCTTTTTCTCGTTAATACCGTGTTGTCGTTATAACCATGTTCTTTGTTGCTCACTTCCACTGTGAAACTCTTGATTTATCGTATAAAGTGGATTTTTTTAAAATCATCCCTTGTTCTTATCTCAGCCTTAGCAATTAGCAGCATTCATAACTTCAGTCAGGCAGCCCTATGATTTTTATCGTCAGTCATCCTTCAAAACTTTTCGTATTGTATTCATAATTTTGCTTGTAATTAATATTCATCTGGCTTTTTAGCTGAAACGGAGTATTTTTATTAGAAAACTTTCCGTTATCATAACTTCTTGTTCTTCATCTGTAAATTGGAATAACTCCGTTCTACATCTGTTAATTTATATTTTGATAGAGCCTAACTTTCTCAGCAACTTGACTGTGTTCATTTCATTAAATGAATAATTTTACTTAATACATAGAGTTTTAAGGGGTGTACTTGCGGAAGTTTGCTCAATAAAACAATGAGAATTGTAACTTTATTTTATCAAATTACATCATTTATTTGATTTCTTCGGTGTTTTGGGTGTGAAACCTTTTGAATGTATATTATATGGGAAGTTTTGGGAAATTTAATATTTCTTAACATTGCTTCTTAAAGTATCTTCAAAGCTTGTATGAAATTCTGAAATATTGTACAATACTGATATTTGATAAAATTGTTCAATTAACTATGCGTCAATAACATCAGGTACGCAGATGAAACGGTTGTTCTGGCAGACAGTATTGACGACCTTCAAACGCTTATATGATAGATAGAATTAATGAAGCCGGTGTGAGGCTGGGGCTGAACATGAACGTGAGTAAAACTAAGTTCACGGTGTTTGACCGGCAGGATCACGCACGAGCACGTCTTACATTGAACGGTGCCGATATAGAGAGTGAAAAAAATTAAATGCCTCGAAAGTATCCTAGTGGAAGATCTCGACCCAGAAACCGAAGTCAAGTGCAGAATTGAAACGTCTCATGCAGCTTTTAATAAAATAAGAAGCGTATTATGCGATGATAATCTAAAATTGAAATTTCGACGACGTTTAGTCAAATGCTAGGTTTGGTTAGTGTTTTTTCATGGAGTGGAATCATGGACTCTCAAAGTTGGTAGTATGAACCGACTGGAAGCATTCGAAATGTGGATATACCGGAGAATGCTACGGATACTCTGGATGGATATGGTCAGTAACACAAGGGTTCTTCAAAGAGCCAAATTTGATAGATAGTTGCTGACTAATATTGAAATCTGAAAGGTGTCCTATTTGGGTCATGTACTTAGAGGATCAAAGTACAAATTATTGCACCTGATCATACAAGGCAAAATAGAGCGTCGAAGAGGTGATGGCAGGAGGCAAATCTCCTGATATACGTGATTGGACTGGTATAAGGAGCGTCGGGGATCTTTTTTGGGCTGCCGGGGACAAAAATGCCTACTTTCAGGTGGTTATCAACGTTGGGAAGACCTGACATGACACTAGGAAGAATAATTCAATTACCAACTATAACGAACACAGTAAGCACGCCTGAGTGATAAACAAAAACAATTCTGCACCAATGAGTTGAAAATCTAGTGTTCACTTCTTCGTCAAAAATTTAAAAATAAGTTCACTAGTTTCAGAAATAAGTTCACTATAATTTTTTTCATTTTTTTTATTATATACTAGCTGTACCCGGCCACGCGTTGCTGTGGCTCAGTCTGGTTAAATGGAAAAGAAAGAAAAGAGAAAGCACATGTTTCTAATATGTTTAATTTCACAATGCTTATGGGTAAACAATATTTTTGACGTCTTTCAGCCACTCTCAGCCTGTCGCGTTCATTCTGTTGAGAAAGAAGCAGATCTGAAGCTGCATATCGCGATTGCCGTGCTCGCAACCGTGCATCCTCAAGTCTGGCTCCACGTCGCTCTGCTGCTTCCTCGGCATTTTGATGAACTAAAGCAGATCGATTGCACTGAAAAAGAAGAAAGAAAGTTAGAACAAAAACATATAAAATTGCGAAACATTTAAAACGGAACTGAATAATATTGTTAAGTTTGTAGACATCTTTGTTCTTGGCGGCAAGAATAGCTCGTCCACTCAGCCAATCGTGATTCTTCTAATTTATTTGAATATTGGGAAATACTTTTTCAACCAATTCTTCTTTTGACGTCACTAAATTGCAGAAGTTATGAGGCAATTAAATTCGTCCTGAAGTCATATCCACCGGCACCTTTCCGTTCCCAATTTCCAGCAATTGATGTGAGCATATCTCAGCTGATCGATCGCCTGTCGCGTTTATTCTATTGAGAACGAAGCAGATGTGAAGCTGCAGAATGCTATCGCAGTGCTTGCAACCGTATATCCTCAAGTCTGGCTGCACGTCGCTCTGCTGCTTCCCCGGCATTTTGATGAACTAAAGCAGATCGATTGCACTGAAAAAAAAGAAAGAAAGTTATAACAAAAACATATAAAATTGCGAAACATTGAAAAAAGAAAAATAAAAATATTAACGAAATATTTTACTTCAAACGCAGATCAATCGAAACAGGTAAATTTTAACGCATTTCACGATATAATTTGAATTCTAATGAAAATCAATCGACTCAGTTCAATTTCACGACTAATTGCACTGAAAAATAAGAAAACCAGTTAAAAAAAAACGAAATGAAAGACAGCAGCTATTGAAAACGACGCACGCAGATTACAAAATGGTGCATAAAATATTTAGTCCAAACAGATGGCGCTGTTTTTCAATTTCAAATTAATATTTAATTATTTTATATTTAGTATTTAATATTTAATATTCAAAATCAAAATGAAAATAAATCGAAATCTATATTGCGTGTGTTGCCTTTACGTTCAACAGGGGGCGCTCCCATTATATCGTCTATTTTATAAACTTTTTTATACACAACTGTATATAAAAAAGTATATATAAACATGCGCGTATTTAAATGCAACCTTTTGTCAACATTTCAAAGCAATCGGTGAAGAACTTTCGGAGATTTGAGATTTTTAACATATGAACATTTACTTTTTTATTTATATAGATTATAAATTCTACAATAAAAAAATAAGAAGTGGTAAAGCGCTATTTCATAACATATATTATCTCAAGAGCATCAACATTGATGTGATGCAGTCACTTAAGGACAAAACAACAATAGCCTGTCTTTTAGCCAGAAGGTTGCGGATTCGATTCAAGTTCGTACTTAATTTTTCAAAAATGTCTCTAGTTTGAAATTTACTTGAAGTCTCTTAAATTTCATTCTGGTTGGAACAAAGATGTTGTCATATGATAAGAAGCTCGCTAAGCTGTACTGTTTACAGAGAAAGTGTAATGCAATAATAATTACAGATATAAAAATACCTCCAAGTTCGGGGATAACCGGGAATTGAGCTGCGGACATCTGGATGCTTATCAAGCATGTCAACTATAATTTTTGAAATTGAATAACTTTATTTTTTTGTCTCAAAAAATGGTAGTCAATTACTTTATTTAAAGGATTTGATTCTTGATGGTAACCACAATCTGAAAAGAAGCATTTTCACATTCAGATTATGGTTTTATTAATACGTTTATAAAATAAGACGGCAACATGTCCTCCAGATTGTGCCATATACGAGTATAATGAAAATATAACCCAATACAAAGCAAAGAAAAATAAAGTGTCAAATTAAATACCCATTCTATAATAAATGAAAATTTGACACGATTCATAAATCAAATATATTTCCACATATTTTTCTCTCTTATATCTTCAGCCCATCAAAATGGAAGTGGTAACGATGACAGAATTCTCCTCCATTAGCCTCTACCCCTTGCTCAATCAACCGCATTACTTCAATTTATTTCTAAACGATTCTCTAATAACTCCATGATTTGCTTTTTCCAATTTTTCTTCTTTTCTCCGGGGATTCATAGCAGATCAAAGTAGGTCACAAAATCTCTTTAGACTTAGAAACATCCCCTCACATATCATTGGTCAATTCGGTTTTAACTTGTAGGAGCCCTTTCGTACACTACGAGTATATTTAACTACCGCTAACTTTTCCCTTTCAGAAAAGGTAATTCGTTTGAATTCATTTTGAAGGTTCATATTTATTCTAACGGTGCAATAAAAATTTGATTTGACTTAAGTTTGATGTGTTATTATTATTTAAGGTATTATTTAAGATTTACCAATAGCAAAAATGGACGTACTATAAATGTGAAAATAACGGATGTTTAAATATTGTTGTGTTTTGCTTTAATTTAAACAAAAAATTTTGTGGGTTTCTGTTACGTTTATTAAAAGTATAAATGTAAATTAACTAGTTTGGAATGCTTTTTTATTTATTTTTCCTCTTATGAAAATAAAACGCTCTGATAGTTCTATATATTTTTTATTTAATTAGTGACAGTTGTTTTGCAATACAATTACCTTCACCAACTCTAGGTGAAGTTTAGCACGGGACTATAAATAATAAAAAAAAATCACAATGATTATATAGTATATATGATCAAAGTATTTTTTTATTCTCAAATGACTTGTAAGATACTCGTACATACATTAAATATTGATCATGAATGCGTTAGATTTTGATTTACCTAAAGACCTAAAGATGTTTGAATTGAAAATAAGACAAGACAAGACTAGAATATTTTTGCTTAATGTCTATCAATAGGAATCTAGTCAAAATCGAACTACACAATAAGTTTTCAAAAAAAAAATCACAAAAAGCTTTCAAAAACAACCACACAGTAAGCTTTCAAATGTCTAGCCTTTAACTTTGTGGAACATCGTATTAGAATATTTAACAATAAATGGCTTTGTTATCCCATTGGAATAGCATCATTCCACTAGAAAAAAGTCCAGGAATATTATTAATGAACACATGTAGCGGGAAGAAATGTAATTAGTTGATTTAAAAAGGAATTCCTTGTAAAACATTCTACTAAACATTATTATTTTGAAAAAAAAAAACAACATAAAAGCTATCACATTCGCGATCGTTACATCTAAATGATTGAGTGTGAAATTTAATATCATATTGTACACCTTTGTAAGATATGTTACATGAGATATACATGATTTGTTTAATATATACCATACGCGTATATTTTTTGTTTTCTTAAAACGTTCTTGATTTGTGTACGTTGGGTATGTGAATCATACGAGTATATGTATTTTTACATGTTTTAAAAAATATTTTTGTGTATACATGCATGTTGTGATTTTAGCAGAATACTTCCATATGCGGGATACGGTTCTGGGCCTTCTGAGCTTTGGCGTATTGTGTGCTCGAATGTGTATTTATGTATTTCTTTTTTATTTTGAATGAGTTACGTATTTGAATATTTGAATGCTCATATATTTTGAGATATTTTTGTTGCTCCTCAAATGTGTTTATTCCATTGCCTTTTTTTAAATACTTCACTGCTATTAATAAACTACTATTAATATAAAATTTTCTTATTTTTACACTATTCAAATTTTGATTCATATGTCGTAAATTTTAAATGGCCATACATTGTACAAATAAATATATAATATTAAAAATAAACATAAGCCAATCATAAAAAAATCCAAATTAGAAAATAATTAGGCTGAGAGATCTTAAAATTAAATCATATCCAATTTTTAAGGTGGGGCTATTTATTCGAAGTACATACATAACGTCGTCGGAAATGAAGAAAACAAAAACTTTAGTAGGAATTTTATTGCGAAAATAACAAATTTACCGCAACAGTAAAGACAAAATCATTTACTACATCGTTGGATTCTTATTATTGTTCAATAATCCTATGAATTTCGACCATTGTCTGACTTTTGATTTTAGCAAAAATATGAATCAAACCTAAATGTAACAATTTAAACGTTGACCCTTTACATTATTACGATTCACATCACACAAGAGCGTGCGCCATTTTGTTACTAATCACACCCAGGACAGATCGATGAAGAGAATTCACGATGGAAATACTGTTTTTGAAATCCCTCAGATTCCATCACAAACAAGTTGATTTGTAATCTTTCATCCGTGGAATTGTGGATTTCTTTCTCTCCGGAGATCTCCTCTCTTAAATCTCCTCATTATCTCAGTTTGTTTATAAAAGAAATGCGAAATTCTGAGAAAAAAGATTCGCAATGACTGATTTCCGACAAATTGCTTATTCCGAATGAAGGTATTCAGTTTTAATGAAATTCATCTATTAAAAGATTTCCTATCTCATTAATTACATTATGGCGTGTTTTCAAGATTACCCCTTTTCACTGTTGTCTGTTGAAGACATCTATGTAATGTCAAAGATATTGCTTTTAGCGAGTAATTAAAATCACGTTTTATTAAATACCAGCTGTAAACCTCGATGGCCGCGTTTTATGAATAAATTTTCGAATTTATTTTGGACATTTTTTTTCATTCCCGTAGATATTTTTTTCGTCAAAATTCTTTGGATGTCACTTTACAAATCGAGCGGAAAATTTACAGCTAATTTAAAATTGTGTACACGAAAATCGTATTATTTAATATTGCAGTTAATAAATTACTTTCATTATTGTTTTATATGTTTTTGATTAGGAATACAGGACAGTACACAGGCTATTTATTCTTCTTCTGCCTAAACAGGCTTTTTAACATCATTGTGCGGGTCGAAAATAATTTTTACAAGTCGGTTTGGCCATTTACATACAATCGAAATGTGATTAAATGCAATTTGTATTATTTATAATGGCCTAGCATTGCCAAAATGAGCGTCCTAGCAATGAAAATAAATACACAGAAATTTCAATCGTTTTTTAAATTAATAATAAATAACATAGGCTATATAATATTTTAATAGAACATATGTTCAAAGTGAACTGACAATCTTTTTTATTTGAGTTATTGCGCTAGTTATGTCTATCTTACATTTTGAACACGCCTTATTAGATTCTTCAGATACGACTTAAAGTTGGTCGATTAAAAAGCCTTATCTAGTTCTGCCTCTAAAACGAGTATACTAAAACAGTAGTATTATTATGAGAATCACTAGAGTTTTACAAACACCTTTATGTTTGAGACTTCAAATAACTTGTTAAAGTTTTATGCATTGTCACATCATCTATATTTGCTTTTCTACAAGGTTTGGGGTCACAAAAACCGCACAAGGCACTGTTACCTGGCGTTGACCAGCATCAACTTGATCATTGTGTTCCAATATTACACCATATTTGTCTTTATATATTTTTTATATCTGCTTTCTTTATGCCTGGGGTAATCCTCAGAACCTCTTTCTTTCAGAATAGCCAAAAAATCACTTTTGCAAAAATGGCGTTCATAGTATGTTACATGCCAACTTATTAGCAATCTGAAAATGGAATAGCCGAGCTTTTACATGGTTAATTTTTCATTGATATTTTGATATCATTTTTAAATAATTTGGTTCCTTAAACGAAATCTTTTGGTGATCATCTTTATTTAATGGTCTTTCATTAATGTTGTATACCAGAATCATTTAAAAGAAGAAAATGTAATATTTTTGCTCATCTCGGTATTCCTGATTATCGAACTATTAATGGTACGTAATATATCTTCAGCAGGACTGATTCGCCTATCTATTTGACAACCGCATCCAAATAAATCAATGAGTTAAATAGCGAATAAAAACATTGAATAATAAAATTTTCTTTGTGTGAATAGTATTATCCTTAACATAATAATAAGAAACCATCGCACCTTGTCACTGTTAGGGTAGGACAAATCTCAACAATTTGTTATCCACTTACAAAACTTTTGCCTTGTTCAAATAAACACATGTCCTTTATTTTCTCACATTTATCACCTTCGTCCCAGTTAAATGTTTAAAAATACAATAATATTTAGAATTTATTAAAAGTTGTCAAAAAACTCATAATTACCAAAAAACCTTCCACATTTTCTACTTTGTTATTTTACACAGTTTTTTTGGCTGTCCAAACTGTTTTAGACACCTAAAAATGTGTGCGAAGAAAATATACTCCAATACTCCCATGAAAACAAAAAAAACTTTATATTCCTGAATTCAAAACCATACCAATGCAAAACAATTACATATACCTTTGTACAAATGTTGCAATAATTTTCCTGAAATATTTCTGATGAAATAATAAATTAAATCTAATTAAATGTTATTACAAAGTGCCTCTTCAGCAGTTATAATATATTTTGTGTGAGTTGAATGATAAAATAAAGATTGGGTTGGAAAAGTATGTGTGAGTTATTAATTGTCGATGTGGAACTGTAGTGTTGTTAGTTATTGTACACATGTGAGCAACTCCCTCATCAAACACATTTTTTTTAAATAGGCACTCTACTCAAACTAGGATGATTTGTGCCAACAAGAACTATTTATTGGTGAGCAATAAAGATATTTTTTTTTAAAAGTCCCGCGGTTTACGTCTTCTTGACATTCTTTATTTTAGACGTACGAGTACGAGTATATCTAAAATTATATATTTGATTTTAATTTTCTACAATGAAATATCACATAAAAGACTTGATATTCGGTGATTTTCTCGACTGTTGTCCATTATTTTAAAACGTTTTTTGGAGCTGTTACCGTGTGATGGCTTAAATGGTGACCGAAATTTTGAAGGCGTTGCAGCATCTATCTTCAAATAAATGTCAAAAAATATCGTGAGGATAAAGGCTGTAATACTTTCGAAACTTGGGTCATCATTTATTCTGAAAACTATTTTTCACCTACGTACTTATCTTTCACAGTATAAAGATTCCTTTTTTGTTGCACCATTTAAAGATTCCTTTCTCTTATGCTATCTATCTCTAAAACCATTTTTAAATTACACTGAATTATAAAAAATGGTTATTAACATTTTATTTATTAAATAACAATAATAACTTCTACCTTTTCACCATCAAATTGCAAAGATGAGACACCTCGATTGAAAATACAGAAGAAGCAAAATAATTTATCCTTCGCGTTGCGATCGCAAGACGATATTTTCCGATACACTATTTGTAGTCCTTGTAGCAGATGGTGTCTCCGTTCAATAAGGCATTTAATATTCCCTCGGCTCTTATAGTGTTTCATTATTATTTTTTCTTTCTTATTGAATAATTTGTTTCCTTTGAATTTTTTTGGAGTCAGTATTTTAGAGAAGTGTTTTCTCTGCTCCAGTCAATAGATTTTTTAATATTGCCGAAATAATAAATGTTTATATTGCTTTTTCACCTTAAAATAATATTTATTTTATTTTGGAAAACTAGTCTGGTTACGCCATCGTTGCATTTTACACCTAATTATTAATAAACGTTTCTTGATGTATTTACATATATTGTGAAATAAATTACATTTTTTATTTTTTGTTATGATTTTGTCTGGAACAGGTAGATAAGTTCTGATATCTGGACAGTATGTTAACATGGGATGGGCGAATTGAAAGGGACATTGAAAGAACCATAGCGAGAGGGAACAACGTAAATTGTGGCAATACTCACACGCGCTAAACCTACGCGAGAGTTATATGTGTGGGGTAGCATTGCTTACACGCGCGATGACAAACCGCGAGTTCCATGTCTATTCCAGTTGTCTTGGATTTATGGAAGAGTATCATACGAATGAAAAAAATGTAAATTTAACCCTCCCAATTGAAATTCTCAATCATCATATAGACCTCCTTCAGTTCTCTATTCTTTTGTATTTTGGATTCATTGAATCCAATTGAATCCTAAGTATGTGTATATTATCTCCAATATCATATCTACATCTTTTTAGGGGTCGTTCATCTGGTTTGACTGGATTGCTGACTACTCATTCGAACAGTACCTTTATCCACCGGTCCCACTTTTGTCAAGCCACACGTTCTTCTCTGATCCATAAAGTTTTGTTATTTTTGTGTCAAATCGTTGACTCGAGCCTGTCTTCGGTTTTTATTCTTCTTGATGTTATCTCTTAGGATTATTGCATATATGGTTTGCTTCAGTCTCAATGTCTAATTCATAGGAAATTAATTAAAAAAAGAAACAAATAAAATAGTAAGTATTAATTAACTAAACCCTATTTATCAAGAAAAGCGTATTAAAATATTCTACGCGTGTCTGTATGATCCACTTTTTTCAGAAATATATTAAAAAATATATTTTAAAATATTTTTAATTTCATTTAACATAACCGATTTAGTCATTCAGATTTATTGAAGAGCGGTTCCGAAAGACGTTATTTTCAGCACCATAAATCGAACTTTCGGACTTAGAACCCTTATAGTAGACCTGGAACTTGCGGTTTGTCATCGCATGTGTTTGAGATACTACCCCGCACATTAAGAGGCCAATACTCGAACACATCTTGCGCGTGTGGGCATTGGTATCAAACGAACTCTTTTATCAGACTAGTAACATTTTTTGTGTTTATTTTTTTATTGGGAATTGAACCTTAAACCCCCGAGTGGAAAACTTACCAACTAGGTCACAAAGGTCGTCAATTATAGTGAATTATAAAAAACTCGATATCTTAGTTGTGTTTAAGTATTTTTTTCTTTTTCATCTTTCACACGTCAAACTTTCAGACGAGGGTTGTAACGTGACATCGTAACGTTCAAATTATCTCATATTATTGAGAATTGCTGACAATTTTGAAAGAATCTGAAATTAAAATCAATGAAAACAAAATAATTATCAGAATTTTTATACGGTACTTTAAAAACTAAAACTTAATAATTCAAGAAATTGTAATTAAGAACTAAGTGTTAGTTAAACCCATTTAAAAATAAAGTAAAATTACTTCTGTGCCCTGGTTGTCAAGTTGCCTGTCTTTTGACAAGAGAGTGTAGGGTTCGATTAAGGTTGGTATCCAACTATTTAAAAAAGTTTTAGTCTGTTTTTCATTTAAAGCCTCTTGAAATTGCTGGTTGGTCAAAAAAAAATGACCTCAATTAATCTAGCAAGCTGGATTTTTCAATGTTAATGTCAAAGCACTTTTAGAGAAAGTAAAATTTTACTTATTTATAATTTTCATCAAATTGGCAACTTGATTTTAGTTGAATTCTTAATTATATTACATCAAACAAAATAAGTAGCGGTGTTTATTCTGTATTGCCAGTAAGAAAATATACGAAACTGACGTTTGTACTGTGTAAGTGTTTTTATTTTACTTTAGAAAAATATACTTGACACATTTCAATAATACTCGTATTTATGTATATGTTAACATCACAATACTCAAACCATTGTGATGTTAATGCATAAATCATAATAAACAAAGTACTTTTGCAGGGTGAATTGCTTGAACAAAAAAAATAATAGTATATATGAGTACATTCAACTTGAAATACTTTCCTAATCATATCATATACTCGTAACATCTGCCAGAAAAACACTAGGTTCAAATTGTTTCCTTTTTAAAATGTTCTTGTATACGAGTAGTGTACTATAAATGCGTTTCGTTGTCATATGTTGTGCACAATAACATTCTGATGAATGTCGTTTCGTTTTAAAATACTTGTGGGTGTATAATACGTATGAAGCATGTATAATTCTTCTAATATTTTAGTTTCCTAAGGTAATTAATACATGTTAAGATTTTATGAATTATTTAATGTTTTTTGCTGTATATTAAACCTTCTTTCAATTCTTTTGCATAACATTATATCAAAAGCATGATTAAATATTACAACAAAAGGGAAGAATCGAGGAATTTGAATTTAGAACTCGAGTAATATTATTTTTCATTCCCTTAATATTATACTCGTACATATCACCCACATTTCACAATCGGGGAAAGCAGAGCTTTATTCCTTATAGTCATACATTGTCACACCATATATTTTTCTCAGTGTACTCATTTCTACAGCATTTATTCGAAAAATTTAATGCCCATAAATACCTACCTTATGTAAATGTATGTTTTGTGCGAATTTAATTCACCCCATTTTTGGTTTTCAGTAGACGCTTTCTTTTTAAGATTGAGGTCTGTCAGAAAAGGGAATAAAAGTACTGCTTGTGATATGGGATTCGGGAATGAAATGAGTTCTGTATATGACGCTAATACTAAACTTGTCATCTTTTTTGAAGAAACGTCTTAAGTATTATGGAGCGAGCCGAAATAAAAATGAAATTATTTTCGCCATTACTGCAGAATGTTAACAGTTATTTTGAAGGACTGAGAGGTTCATTTATTTGTCAAAAAAATATGAGGGTATTTTTTCTCATGTAAGTATCGATGTAAGAAAATGACTCTGTGACGTTTTCATTGAAGTAAAATATTTTGATATATACGAGACTATCGGCGTCGTTGCTTAATTCAAACAGCGACTTCAAAAATATTACATCTCGCTTCAATGACAAAGTGCGATTCTCCGTAACCCATATTTTCTTATCCTTTTCCATCTACCTTTCTCAGTATTTGGTGACATTTGCACATTTTTCATACTGTTTTTTAATATTTTAACTATTATGCTGTTCGGAAAGTAATTTCGCATTTTTCGGAAAATGTGCTGAATGTGCACTTTTCGGCAATGGTCTGTTGTCATAAGTGCACTTTTCGGCAATGGTCTGGTGTCATTTTGAAGATTGCACCAAATAAATAGTTCTTCGGCAGTTGACGCTTTTTTATTTTTATCATGCGACACAAATAAAAAAAATATAAAAATAAAGGTTTATTGATGGCATTATACTACACTACGCACATATTTTAAGGCATAGGAAAAGAAAATACATTAAATATAGAATCTATCAAAAGGTACCTTACCACATACATGTAAAGTAAATCCACTTTTCTTGCAATCAACTGTAACCAGTTTTTATTTTAATTTTCAATTTGTCGGTGGTTTCAAAAGTTAAGTTAATACCTCAAATTAAATTCTTCAAATTAATACAACAATGATCTAAACAAGAACTATATACAGTTAATGAAGTTGGAGAAGTTCTAAAAAGACGCCCATCTCATAGTACCCTCCTCAGTCGAGTTACAAGCCTGGTCGCGAGGACATCAGATATATTTCAGCCCACCGTATATGCTGATGATGGAATGAGCGATCGTGTCGTCAAATATGGTTTTAAAAAACCGTACTGGTGAAACGACAATTAAAGATTTATTCAACTCAAGGCTTTGACCAGAATATCCATCGTTCTACAACACGCAAGATACTGAAAATATCAAAATCCAACAGCCACTAGCATAAATCGCAATTTTTCTTCGAATTTGACCTAATAATACGAAATTAAGTTGTGAACAAAAACTGATAAGTTTAACTTTTTTTTTAGAAATAACGTAGGAACCTATCACCAAACAATTGACATAATTCTCCTTAACTCTTGTTTGGTGTTGTAAAGATATTTTCGTACGGCAATACATTCACAATTTTTATCCATTATGATAAATAAACAAACCGATAATAAATAATGGTTAACAATATTTTGTTAAAGTTTTAAATGCGTTAAACCTAAAGAGAATTGCCCTTTGATTTATAAGTTTACCTGAATAAGTAAGTCTAAGTTTTTGTACATATATAAAAGACATAGATCAAATTGGTCATGATTATTTTAATTTCATGGTTAAGATATGAAACAATATCTATTGCAACAAGGGTGGTCCCAGAAGTACCCGACCTGACGTATAGACGGCGGTTGTTGCTTTAAAAAACGGCCGGCCGTTGTTTCATCAAGACAATGCACCAGTTCACACATCCGTTATCGCGGTGGCCAAAACCAATGAATTAAAGTTCGAATTGCTTCCTCACGCACCCTATTTGCCAGATTTAGCCCCCTCGGATTATTTTCTTTTTCCAAACTTGGAAAAATGGCTCGGTGGTAAAATTTGCCAACAATGAAGAGGTGGAATCTGCGGGTGATGGCTATTTTGAGGCGCTCGACGGTTCTCACTATAAACATGGTATCGAAGCTATTGAACATCGCTGGGAAAAGTGTGTTGAGCTGAAAGGAGACTATATTGAGAAATAAAAATATTTTTTCCCAAATTTTTTGTGTTTTCTTTGTTAGGTCGGGTACTTTTGGGACTACCCTCGTATGTGCATTTTTTATAAATCTTATGAGATGTGTTTTTTTCTAATATTTGAAACTTTCAGGTATTTCGTAGAAAAAAAAACTTTTCGTGTACTCATATATGTGTTACACCAAAAAATTCAAATAAATGTAAAATATTAGTACTTTACTGTCAAAGTAAAATTGCCTATGGCGATCACGTGTCTATGTGTTCAGTTTAAACTCGAAATGAGCAAATAAAACATTGTATTCAATGGGTTCGCTGTCTTGTTATAAAAGAATAATTTTTATTACGCATTTCGGTTTTGGCGGAAAAGGAAACGGAAATTGCCTTATAGGCCCAGGAAGCGACGCTAGCGCCCCGAGCTCCGGGCGGGAACTTTTCTGTACATTATTTATCGCCAAAATATAGAACCACTACTACAAATGCCTGCATGCCATTGCCAAGATGGATGTACTGTTTAATTTTAAATAGAAACAGAGAGAAATAAATATGTTAGCGTTTCATGTTAATATGAGAAATTAAACATTTTAAATTTTTCGATTAGGTATCATAAAACTTTAAATTTCGTTGGTTATTAGGACTTACCACATACATGTAAAGTAAATCCACTTTTCTTGCAATCAACTGTAACCAGTTTTTATTTTAATTTTTAATTTGTTGGTGGTTTCAAAAGTTAAGTTAATACCTCAAATAAAATTCTTCAAATTAATACAACAATGATCTAAACTAGAACTATAGACAGTTTATGAAGTTGGATAAGTTCTAAAAAGAAGTGTTAGGACAAAAATAGTCAAATTATGAGGGAGATTGAAAAGCCTTTATAATTGGAGAGTATGCATGCCGAGGTATATGAACGTGGCAGAAGCAAAATATATGTGGCAGAATAGAATGCAATAGATATTTTCTCGTTGCCAATCCAAATAGAGACATGCGTGATGGTGATGATAAATTAATACCATAATCATAGTTTAAAAAATAACCGAAGGATTTGTATTTCGGTATACCTTATTCAAACAACTATTATTTTATTATTAAAATATGAAATAAACTCACTTAATATTTTTAGCTTTAAAGTTTGCTGACCTTTAACACCGCCCTAAAATGTTTGGGATAACTCTAAATAGCATTTTTTTTCGTATGGTACCCTTCAATATGTCCGATTAAGTGTTTCGGATTATTGAAGATATTATATTATGGTTAGGAGACAATATTGTCTTCAGCCCCAGGAAGTGAGCTCTCGGTTTTTTAAAACGACTGGAGTTTGGACTGGACCGACTGGAACGAGTATATGGAACTCGTGGTTCGTCATTAAAGGTGTTGGCAACACTACTACTCGGCGCGTACGAGTATTGTTACCAGACGAATCCTTTTACTACACTGGCATATTTTTTTTGGGTGCCATCGGGAATCGCACCTAAAACCCCCGAGTATCAGTCAAGAATTTTACCACCAACCTACGGAGGTCGTCAGGATGAGCATTGAATATTGAGATCTTTATTACATTTATTTACATGTTCATTAATCAGTTGGAATGAGAAACATGTAATTCCTTCTGGAATATACAACCTATTCCTGAGGGAGAGTGGCGATATTATAATGTCGCAGTGTCTATTTAAAAAGTGTATAGTAAGGTTGCTTTTGGACAACGCTTGAGCGAGAAGTGAGAAGCTTCCGGAAGTCTCCACATAGGCATGTAAGTGAACGACTGATGAGAATATAGACTATATGATGAGTAGATTGATATACTTTGATGTGATTGTTGAGATTATGATGCGGTTAGTATTGTGTATTGTGCTTTGGATTTAAGTATGTGTAAGGATGTGAATGCCGACAATGAATGCTTCAGTGGAACGATTTAGTTTTTAGGACGAAATATATAAAATTTATGAAGAAGTGGTTGGTTATATTCATAAAATGGAGACTTTTTTGTATTGTTATGTAACATACTTGCACTTGATGGTTCACCTTTTCATTAAAAAGATGTCAATTTAAAAAGATTGTATTGTGAAGAAAATAACAAACACATAAATAAAAAATATGATCTGGGTTCGAAGACCTTATTGTCAATATTCAAAAACATAAATTTTATCGTTGATTGAATTTTTCATATTAAAACTAAAAAATAAAAGGTGCCCACTGAAAGACTAAACCGTTCACCAAAAATTCTCGCAGGAGGTGCATCGTCGCTCTAGCAGTATGCGCAGTAGCTTCATCCTGTTGGAACCATACCTTCTGATGATTATCTTTGACCACTGGGCGTAAATTTTTTTCAAGCATTGTCCTGTACAGGGGGCCGTTAATTTTTTCTGGCTGACCTTCCTCATTTTCAAACAAATAGGGGCTGATAACTTTTTCAACCATAACACCGCACCAAACAGTGCATTTTTGGGGATGCAATTAATGCTGATGTAATTCCCTGGGACTTTCAGTACCCCAAAATCAACAGTTTGTTTGTTGATGTACCCGTTTAAATGAAAATGGGGAGCATCTTTCATTATCAAGTTGTTCCAAAAGTTGTTGTTATATTTGGCTAAGTGTTGAAATCGAATGACGTACTGCAGGCACTGCTGAGTATTTTGAGGTAGTAAAGCTTGGACCATTTGGATCTTAAAATTAAAAAAAATGAAAATAAACAAGTCATGACTTTTTCAAACCCTTCAGCCTTTCAGTGGCCCCCCTGTATTATAGACAGAATCAAATTAAACTGGATCACCATTTGAATATAATATTTTTTGTTGGGTAGGCTTTTGTAAATTTCATTTCACAGAACACTTCTTGAAAAAAAGAATTAAATTGCTTTTACATCCAAACAATATGAGGAAACAATATTTTTCCCATTGAAATGCCCAAATGTATTCACATGTCAGGGAAATATGAACGATAAAAATGGGGTGAAATATAGTCGATATCGTAAACTAATATTTATTTGCCGTAATTCGATCTCGGACAAAATGGAAATTGAACGAGTATATAAACAAAAAATTAGGATTCGAGGACATTTTTGATTTGTAGTATAATTTATCAAAAGTATTTTATTATTGTATATTTTTCGTTTAATAGCTTTTTTTATTTAAAAAAAAAGTATATACATGTAATAAGTAAAATGTGTCCATTTTCTTCTTTTTCATCTTCCAACCTTCTTTGAAAATGGGGACTTTGATGATAGATTTACTTGACAAACTTTCTCTATGAATAATATTGAGTCACTCTGAAAGCATCTTGCACGAAATCAATGGCAGATCTCTTTATGAAATCCCATCATCAGGTGGGTGCACGTTAGTGTGAACTGACATCTATAACTGCGCCCACTAACAACAGATTCTCCGGACTCAGTCCCACATTTTGAGGCTGTCTACTAAATAATTACTCGTAATATGATGAACTAAAGACTTTACATAGAAGACTATTAATTAACCGCACATCACGCACAGGGGGTTTATTAATCACACTCGATTTTATTTTTGTAAATATTTGTTTCAATTAAAAAATACTGTATGATAATAAATCGTACACAAATTTGCGTTATTTTTTCACGAGAGTTCTTGATTCAACCTAAATATGAATTTCTTAGTCTTAGTCGATTCTTCATGACTGAGGGATGCAATCTTTCTGGCCCATCTGCCTGACTCCGTCGACGACGATTCTTCTCTGAGTGCTACATGCCCAAGAGTAAGAGTTGTCATCACAGACGGATCATAAATCCCAAGTTGTTGGATGATAGAATATAAGGTATGTATTCTTTGCATGCATCTACACGACCATATTTCGAATGCATTTACCCTTTTCTCAATTTCATCCTTAGTACCTACCTATCCAGGTTTCCGGTCCATTTAAAAAAAATAGAAAAAAATGTCTGGGAGTGCACTGATCTTTTTTGGTTTCCATTGAAATTTTTCGATCTTTTTATGTAAGGTGTAATTTAACTACCGAGTTCTTTATCATCTATTATAAGTTCTTCGCCAAATTTCAGCATCACAATGCACGTCATCTGTTAGGTAAGATCCGACATATATAAATATGCATTTAGAAGTAGTAAAATGATCTTTTACCAGACAAAGAACGATGGAGTTATAGCATGACATTATGGTGACGCTGGATGGTGGGATGAAATAGAGGAAACAAGAGTCAGTTGGACGAACGATTAGTAGTATTTGTTAGAAGATATTGGTGATTGAGGTAACACAAAAAGTGAAAACAAAACCGTGCTAGAGGCCTGTGTTCAATACTGAATTGACAATTATTTCTGGTTGATGAATTGTTTGTTTTGATTCAATATCAGGAATAAATACATTTTCTCCTGCTATAAATTTCTATTTGATGTGGAACATTGCTGTTTTTTATCCGCATGCCTTTGTATTGTTTTGTGTTTATATAAGTTGAGATTTTTCAGCTCGAATCTCTTTCCGCCTTCCAATCGTAGATTCAATTTGCACCCCTAACCCATCCAAGAAGGTGGAGCATTTTAATTTCCTCGAGTCACGTAAATCCTTGTTGTTCCAATGCCCGGCGATAAATTCAAGTGATCCGACTTTTGAATCCTTCCGAAAACTACACAATATTTAGTTTTATTTTTATTACAATATTTCAAATAATAGGTTTTTCTATTTTGGATATACAGAAATGTAAATATACCTCCAGAGTATTTTAGCTAAAATGTATGTCATCTTTGGGCAAGTTAAAGTTGAATTCCAAATATTATTAATAAAACAAGTTCGATGTAACACATGTAGTATAATAAATCTTAACCCGTTGATTTTAATTTAAAACTCTTCTCACGATTAATCCATTGCAGGATTTAGGTCATCTCCATGGTTCTACACCGTGGTTTTTGTTGGTCCTCTGGCTACCATCTACGAGTAGATCCCATCACATCCTGGATATAATCTACTCAGCGTTTCGGTGGTCTTCTAATTGATCTACATTTTTAGGACTAAGTCTTTTTAATTTAAAATATTAATGGTTCTCTTCGTGGTCTATTTAGCAAGCTTGTCTTCACTAAAAGGTTTCGTGTTTAATTCTCGATAGTACCCCTTAAGAGTCTCCATTGTTTTTATTTATTTATAGCTTTTTAGTGTTAATGGTTGGTCGAAAGAAATTGTTTCATACAAATAGGTTAAACGGATAGAACTATCTCATATATAACCGAAGATTATTATTTAATTGTCAAGAGAGTAATGTTTCTACATAAACAAATAAAAGTGTTATACTCGTACATTTCGTTTCGCGTTATTTAATACACATACATACGTTGTTTCCCTGCTGGGTTAGGCAGAGACTACAGAAAGCCAGACTTATACTCCTATTCAGAGTGCCAGATTTATGGTAGACTTCTATCTCGACACTCATTTGCGCCTCTCCCACATCCACACCCCTTCCCATACAGCTCCAATGATTTCTCTTACTTCTTACATTTCCGCCTTTCAAAATGTAATTAACTTGATCCAACCACATTTTTGTTGGTCTTCCTCTACTACGCCTTCCATTAGCATTTGCACTTTATATTTGTTTTATAATTCTTTCTTCGTTTATTTGTTTCACGTGCCCAAACCATCTCAGAGTGCTCTTCTTTATCTTATTCAACACAATATTTAATATTATAATGAACATTTTAATAAAATTTTTATTTTATGGTAACGACTCCAAGTGCAAATATCTCATACTTTTAATAAGTTATTAAAAAAAATATTGATTGTAGATAAGTTTGAAAATTTTCGCAATGATTTAACTCAAACAGTTTATATCAATGAATTTCCCGTTTTCTCGCAAAAACGATAATGTCAGCCTCTTTCTATTGTAGTAAGTCAAGTAATTTTTTTCAGCTTTAGAAACATGTTGATACACCCGTTATAGTTTAGTCTGGAAATGTCTTAAAACGAACCAGAAACATTTAAAAAGGCCTATTTCGAAAAAAAAAACTAGGCCTAAGGTCGATTTCTGTTTTTCGGCTATCATAACGAACCGAATCTCTCCTTGAAGATAATTGTTTCACCAAGTAGACTACGATGTTGCCTTTTTGCTTTAATTTCGTAATTAATAATAATAAAAAAAAACATATTTAACGCTTAAACAATAATAATACTAAAACAACAATACTTACCCAACATTTTTGTAATGACGAGTAAAAATGTTGATTCCGCTAGTTATATATATGATTTTGGAAGGTTCCCAACGACGTAAAGTTTTGTTCGAGAATTAACGTCGATTCTTCTGGCGTCCGATCACGGGAGCCGGAGTAGCGTCGCGTTGATGCTCTTCCACTGCTACTGTTGTGCCATTTACTACATTACATATTACCTCCGGGCGGGATAGTGTGCAATTCAGGGCAAAGACAGGAGCGTAGCATTATTTATTTAGCTCAAGAATATTTTTTTGTGGTTTTATTTCATAAATAATATTAAAAAGTTAATTTTAATGAATGTCATATTTTCATCATTTTGTATGTTTTTTTATTGCATGAGTAATATTAATATCGTAAAATTCTAATTTTGATTAAATTATTTTCAACCCAATTGCGAATAAAATCTATGCGATGAACTTGAAATAAGTTATCGACCTGTTTTTTTCTCTACATGAATACATTTCGACAAAAGTCTTTACAATTCGAAACATGCCAGTTCCTTATCGAACAGACTTTTCACGATTTGGTAAAAACATTGTTTAGTGAAATTATTTATATTTTTTCCTTACACTTTTTAATTTGCAAATTTATGGTTTTAAATTACGCAGTATTTACCGTTCTAAGTTAATTAGCTATTCCTATATGTTACTAATATATGATCACATTACATAGTTTTAACAATAAAAATGGTCAAAAAATGTTTCCCAAAATTTTAATTCATTTAAATAACATTCAGAAAATGTTTTGAGTCAAGTCGCATTTTGTAAAGATATGCATTTTGTAAAATATGACGCAAGACTCACGGGACGCAAGACGTCTTTTATAGAACAGTTTTTTGTTAAAAAAGTTGACTGACATGGTTTGGTCATGTATACCGAGCAGACAGTGACTGATTCATCTGACTTATACATGATGCAACACTAAGTGGAACACGATCCTTGAGCAAACTCAGATCCAGAGCTAAACGAACAATTTACTACAGAAACAGAAGAGACATCGTTTTGAAGGCTAAAGTTATATAAGAACAATGTGGCCATCAGATATTAAGAAATAAGTCGTTTGAGAAACTGTCTGGACAAAAGTCGAATATGTAAAATACACGTCTATAAACTTTATTTGGAACATTCAATTATTTTATTTTTTATAATTACCGTTTAAACGCTGTGAGTGCCTCGACCTTATGTCTTGACGATAGGTGAAGAGTATGCGGGAAGCGCGACACTATATTCGCATCTCACTCTTGCATACTCCACTGAATTGCGAGGAGCTCAATTGTCTCAATCGTCGCAAGCGTAAGCCACGCCGAGGTAAGCCACTACTGCTACGCGCCGCAGTTGCTTCTGGGCTTGCTAATAGATTAGACGTACGCCCGTTCCGTGAGCGTTGCCAGATGGTTTTTTAATGTTTACAGCAAATAAATCTCAATTATTATAATTTTTAACTTCAATTATAATTGATTAAGGGGATTATCTATGAATGTTCTTATTTTTCCGATTTAAAATCGCTAATTTTTGATCGCGTACTTACTACCCAACACCGGAGCGCGCGTTTCAATTTTAGCACCGTAAGGGAAGGGTTAAATGCGAATTTGTTTCCGATCTTCACAAAATACCCACGATACAGTCGATAAACTCTGATTATTATTAATATTATTTTTTAAATCAATGCGTAAATATATTATGGAGGAATACATAAAATCTTAACCTTGTATTTATTATATTTATAGAGATATTGATGGTTATTAGAAGCAACGTGTAGAAGATACCCAACACAGGGAAGGAAAGGTTAAGGTAGTATTGTACGACACTAATGCCAATCTGAATAAAATGCGTGCGTATTTCCATAAAGCAATTCCTATCAATATTTTTTACTAAATTTGTGCATATGGAATTGGAAACTGTTGTATGGAGTATAGGGATCTACTAATCTGTTACAAAGGATGTCGGTCAAATTAAATTCTCATTTCTGAGAATATTATGCTTTCCATAGATAAATCACAAATATTTGCATCTTTAAAACTTTATTTTTTAATATCTATTTTTTTAAAAGGATCATGATGATTTGGCATGTGCCTCCAAGCCATAAAATATACTTTTTATGATATCACAAAAACAGGTTAAGTTTTCATATTTCCCACCCCACGCCATTTATTCCATAAAATTAGCTCAAACCGAAGGAACTTCTGTTGGAAAATTTGAATTGATTTAATAATAATAATAAAATGACATTTTATATATCACCGTTTAGAGAGCAGACTATCCTCAAGGATGATCTAACTCGGGATTCGAACCCACTAATACGATTAAAAATATCACTAAATAAATATGCAAGTTGAGGGTAAGGATAAGTAGGTGATGGCTATGGCTATTAGATTTGATAATTTCTCGCATCTGCATATTTTCAGAAAAAAACACAGTTGGTAAGAAAACCACAAAAAAACTTCCTCCAGGAAGACACACTACAAAGAAAACTTTGTAGATCTACCGAATGTGATAGTAACACATTTGGCTTTAGATGTAGTGTAGTGTGTGGTGTTCATATACATTTATACATTTTGATAAGACCTCCCAAAAAGTGTTATCTCCAAATGATTCCTAAAGCTGCACACGCCACCCATATCTCTAACACTAAGAGGCTAATAATTCTAAGCTACAGGACCAACAACGGCAAAATCTCTATCATACACGTAATAACTCGCCTTTTTGGATCGATTTGGAATAGACAATTTATTAGACATTTATTTCGTTTTTATTGAATAAATTTACAATTCCGAATCGATCCAATAAGGCGGGGTATATTGACAGGGGTTTTGCTGTTATTGGTCTTGTGGCATGCAATAGTCTACCTTTAATAATTACAAGAAACGAGTGACGTTTGCAGCTTTAGGAAGCACTTGCAAATAATTCTTTTTGGGAGGACTTAACCAAATGTATGATTTTATTGTATATGAACACTACACACATCACATCTAAAACGAATGTGTTACTCTCACATAGAGTAAAGTTTTTATTGTAGTTCGGCTTTCCTTGGTTAGTTTCTTGCGATTTTCATACCAAATATTTTTTTCATCACTTTTCTATTCTTACTCTCAACTTGTAAATTTATTTTTTAATATTTTTTACATATTAATTAATGTGAGTTTGAATCCCGAGTCAGAACGTCCTTAAAGAAAGTGTACTCTCTAAATGACGCTTTATTAATTGTCCTTTATTGTTATTATATACTTAAATCAAACTTTAAATGAAACTGGAAAATACGGGTTAAAGTTGTCCTAACAATCAGGCCGCTGTGGTCGCCATTCAAATACCAAATTTACATGTGATACGAGTCCATTTCGAAATGTACGAGTAACATTCCGGTTATAAAGTAAGGTTCATATTTCAATGTTAATGAAACCTAATGTAAAGTTGAATTTAATTCAACATTTGGGATTTGAATCTTGTTCATCAGTCTAGAGGTCAGTCTACCCCTGGACCTGGGTATACATACTCGTATTATGTGCGAGGACGCGTCTAGTGATGTTTGCATGCCGAACACGACCAGAGTGGCTGAGTGTATTTCGTATTTGTTTGTCGGACAGGGTCAGTTGGGGAATATCTAAACAGGATCACGTCATTTTAATGGTTATATTATATGACTAAATAACAAATGAGCAATTGGTTCTTAAACATTTTCAAGTCATTGCATTGCATTTTCTTGGATACTTGAAAAAAAACTGAAATATGTATAATAAACCATAAAACTGAAATATGTATAATAAACCATAAAACTTTGTCAATGAAGTTTTTATTTCTAGAAATAACTACATATTTATATTTCAAAACCAGCAATTTTGTGGAAAGAATACGCTTTCTACGTTTGTTGGTTCATTTATGAAAGTTATTGTACTTCAGTATGTTAAGAGTTATAACAAGTCAAACCTAAAGTTCTTATAGGAAGGAGATCAAAGTTCCAAAACGATTGACAAATTTAATTTGCTTCATCATTTCATTAAACTGAGATTTATATGTCGATATTTTTGTAATTCTTAATAGCGTAGTAAAAATTAAAATAAGCCTCATATAAACTTTAAAAAACATAAAACGAAGAAATTAAAGTTTCATTCTTTGTTTACTGTTTTCTCAATACATACCTTAAATATGTTGCATTGTAATAATATTTCTCCTAGCGATTGGGATGAATCTGCGTTACTTTTGTCAAGTTGGTTGGAAGATATTTCCACGTGTCTATAATATCGCCAGTTGAACAATAAAGATTTTTTTTAAACTTTTTTTAAACTTTTTTTAATTAAAAAAAATCTACTATTTCCTTGAGGAAAATAAAGGACTTGATGATATATTATATATGACAGAATACTGAGTAGTAAGAAGTGGCATATTACACAACAGTTTTTAGTTTCAGCTTTGGTGTATTGGAGTGAAACGTAGACATGAAAAAATCTGAAAGAAGTCGAATAAATGCTGTATTAATGCGTACACTGCGACCACGTAACTTGCTTCATTTACTTTTGTCTAGTTGGTTGGAAGATATTACCGCCTGGTAATAAGCCCGCCAGATTGTATTTGTCTAGTTGATTGGAAGATATTACCACCTGGTAATAAGCCCGCCAGATTGTATTTATCTAGTTGGTTGGAAGATATTACCGCCTGGTAATAAGCCCGCAAGATTGTATTTATCTAGTTGGTTGGAAGATATTACCGCCTGGTAATAAGCCCGCCAGATTGTATTTGTCTAGTTGGTTGGAAGATATTACCACCTGGTAATAAGCCCGCCAGATTGTATTTATCTAGTTGGTTGGAAGATATTACCGCCTGGTAATAAGCCCGCCAGATTGTATTTATCTAGTTGGTTGGAAGATATTACCGCCTGGTAATAAGCCCGCCAGATTGTATTTGCAATAAAAGTGTAAAATAAATAAATACACCGAGAAGATAATGTATGACGCAATACGGAATAAAGTGGTTAGGGAGGAATGTGATCTTAAGGATGATGTTTAAGGTAAGATCAAGAATATCACTCTGAGTTGTTTTGGCACGTATAACGAATGAATGAATATAGTGCCAATGCTAGTAGAAGGTGTGGTAGAAAAAAACCAACGAAAGTATGGTTGAATCTAGTGAATAATATCTAGAAAAATGGAAATGTAAAAAAACCAGAGAAATCGCAGAGTTGTATGATAAGGTGTATAATGTAGCAGAGGTGAAATTTGTGAGTCGAGATAGAAAAGTTTTTGTCTACCCCAACAAGGAGATGGCGTGATGGTATGTTTGTATGTACTGGTATATTATTTAGGGTGAAAAAGATCCCTCTTAGGTGGTTTGAGAATATTGAGCGACAGAGTGACGTTATGAGAGAAGAACGGAAAGTATGGGTGGACCAAATAAATTTAATTTGGAAAAAGGAAAGCAGAGGGTTTATAGAAGTCAAAGATACGAGAAGATCTATGGAATTAGAGAAAACGATGGATGGATTCCGTAATTAAAAAAAATGGTGCTTTGTCTCCTGCGCTTTATTCAACCGAGAAAAGGAGTGATGGCATGAATGTATTTATTTGTGTACATATTTACTAAATAATGTCTCACATTTTTACGAGTCTCGTGGATGTAAAATGTATTTTTATCTTATCAGATCTATCTTAGGAACAAAAAAATAAAAACTCAAGAAAAAAAAACCTTAAGAGAATCTTGAAAAATAAATATCAGGTGGTGAAAAAATGGGAAGGGTGAGCGCCAGGTGGAAGTGAATATTTATGTAGACTTCATTGTAAAGCCTACAGCACCAAAATAATCAGAAAGTTTTTGCGTACGCGAGAAAACAACCGAGATTTAACTTTTCTTCAAGATTTTATCTTAATTTTAACTATTTAGGAAAGACTTTAAGTTGTTTATTTTCCATTTTGTGGATGTTAAATAGTTTTTTTGACCGTATAAAAAAACTTAATTTGGTACTGTTTACATTAACTGTTTTTCTGATGTACTTTCTTTAATTTTTCTTCTATAAAATGTTAATGTTGAAATAACATTTTATACCGTGTTTAAATTTATGATCATATAATGCTTCATATAATGAGTAGAAAAAACAATGCATAATGTAAGAAGGAATGAGATAATTCTTAAAAAAAACAGAATTGAAAAAAAATTGTGGTGCTTAAGATGAAGAAAATAAATCGAGATAGTTCAACCACGTAGAATAAATCGAGATAGTTCAGCCACGTAGAATGAACAAATGATGAAAGGTTTAAAAAAATATATCTATACGAGTAATATAGTAAATAAGGTGTGAAAGATTTGGAAATACTGAAATTAATCAATTCTGAAGACAGAATAGGGCAAAGTCTTTGTAAAAGAAGAGTATGCATGACGAGGTGTATACATGTGATAGAATCAAAAGATGTGTGCTAGAGTAGAATAAGATAGAGATCCATTCCTTCTGCCTACCGTGATGCTGAGAATGTTGAGATTTTATTTATTTTTTAATTTCAGAATAATTTGGTTTTATTTTAGATTAATTTAAATGAAAGATTAACGTTTTTTAAAGGTGTAATAGTATGAAAACATAGTTATATAAGGAACTTTTGAAGTTGAAATAGAGTATTAAGAATGTAGAGGAAGCGACGGGTTTATGTCACCATAAAAAAGTTTGATGCTTTGTCCTTTCTGTCTGTTCTGATAGGGTAACAAACAGTGTGCAAGTATGTATTATACGTAAACTATTTTCTTTATATGTGAATAGCAAACGATTCATTTTACCCTGTGACAAAACAAATTCTGTCATCGTCGTGGCTATCCTTAGACGTTTTTGATGTGACATCAACCAAGGGAGAACTCGTTCTTTATCTGTAGTCAAAAAGATATATTTAAAAAAATCTAGAGTGGATTGCATCATATGTGGTCTCGTTATGTGTGTAATAAGTATTATAGTCAGAACTCAAATATAACTAGAATAATTAAAAGTTGTAATTTTATCTAAAAAATACAGTATTAAAATTGTTAGAATATATGTGTCATAGTAAAAATGCGATTTTACTTTGAAGAATTCCCTCATTTGTTTATTAGTTCTTCAATTAATTTTAGCTGTGTGTTGCTTTCCTTACACTTAATCTGCAAGGTATTAACGATGTCTTAAGTAAAAACCAAACTAGAACTCTATTTAAAATAAATCGGGTACCAACGGGAATTAAGTTCACCCTGGATTGGAACACAGAAGTATTACCAACTAGATTACGGATGTCGTCTTGTTAGTTATTAGTGATGAAAAGATAAGGCTAGTGAGTTGAATCCATGTAATTGATTTTCATTAAATACATGGACGATATTCACTGATATTAATTTATGAAGATCTGATGAACGACTAACAGGCATCTTACTTACTAGGCCACGACCTTTTTTAGTCTACTCCAAATCCCGCTGGAACCTAGATTAAAAAAAAACATCTTTCTGGTTGGTTGGAAGAGATAGCCACATGCTAATAAGCCTGCTAGGTTGTATTGTATACAATGAAAGTATAAGGCAATACAATACATTAGAAATAAAGATTCATTCAAGTGGATTGTATTTAACGTTTTAAGTAGAAATAAATTGTGAAGCAAAGCGAAAAGTTTTATTCTGAAAGAAATTAAGGAGTTTTTTTTTCCTGAAATTCATGTTTGCTTATTTGAATATATAAAATACATTAAAACCAGAATGTTTAACAAACTAGAAAAAATCGAAATGTGGATTCATTAAATACTTTTTTGCACGGATAACACCTGTTACACAACGAAGGTCTGTTACGGGTACTTGTTAGCTTATTCTTGAGGAAGAATATCAGTCTGGATTAATCTCATACTTCTATTCGATCGATACAGCTAGGCAAGGCCGAAAATACTCGTATATGCACAGTGTCACTCAGTTGGTCTAATGTCTTTATATTACGCGTGACTGTTTAGCCTGAATATTGGTTCTGCAAGTTGGTTTGTAGAACAGAGGGTGATTCCTTATACGGTTATATTTACCTACAGCACATAAACTTAGTGCTTCCTATATAGCGGAACAGTTAAAACTACCTTGAAAAATCTTCACTAGGGACATCAATAGTTGAACAAGTTTTGCAGGATATCAGTACTAATCAATTCTCTAGATATTCTTATTGTAAAACCGAGTAGTTTGTTATTACAAAATTCGTTAACCATATCTCGCGATTGATATTGAACTATTGTTCAATATCAATCGCGAGATATGGTTAACGAATGGGAGTTCGATATCAAAGGTGATATCCAAAGCTTTGAATTCAGAAACTCTGTTTAGGACTACTCCCTGTAATGCATACTGATGATGAGTTAGAGAAAATGATCGAATTTGAGATAAACAGGCACATTTATTCATATTTAATAGGAGATTATTTTGCTCAGTTCTGGACACCTGGTCAGGAAACTCAGTTCACTTCAGGAAACTCAGTTCAGGTCCTGTTTATGCAGTCATAGAGTAAAGTTATTGTTTAAAAAAAAACAAATAATCAATAAACGATTAACATATCGAGTGACTAATGACATTCTGTGTATCGTCAATCAATAACAGTGGGCGTAAATTAAATATTTATGACATATCTTGCGATAAATTGCACAGGAGACCTGTTGCGCATTGTTACGCATTGGGATCGTTCTTTTAGATATAGTATAAAAAACCCAATCAGATTATTGCTGAAGTCAATCAAGATTATTGCCGAAGCAATACATTGTGATCAACTATTAAAAAGATTTTAGGAAGTCTATTCTTACATCTGTTTGGGAGAGCTCGTCTAAATTTGATGTAAGTTGCTGTGAAGAAATGGAAGACTGGTAACAGCCAATAATAAGCTTTGATAATGCTTGGTGGTTCAATAAGCTGCATGATACGGTTTAAAAAAAATGGAAGCACCGAGAGAACACTTATAGGCCAATAATTGTGAAAATCTAACAGGTCTGCCAATTCAAAAATTGTGCAGACCCTGGTTGTTTTGCGGGAAACGTATTATGTTATAGTACCCAGTGGCAAGTAATACACAACAGGCTTAAGAAAGAGACTGTCGCTTTGTAGAGCGTCGTCTCTGTCGCACGATGCGCCCTCAGTCCGTGCGACAGAGACGATGCTCTACAAAGCGACAGTCTCTTTCTTAAGCCCGATGTGTATTACTTACCGCCGGGTACTATACTTACTGTTCATGCTCGATTTGAATATGTAGCTAATGGGATCACACAATATTCTACACAGACTTTAAAAATATTGACTGATAACCCATCTGATCTTATGTTCTTAAACACTTCTTCCTTGGAAAAAACAATGGAGCGATATGCTTCTACTATCTGATGAACTATTGTTTATTATCATCAGGTCATATGTTGTTGTTGAATCTTGGTTAACTGATTAATAATAATGTACAGTTTTCCGCAAATATAATGCTCTTAACTTCTTGGTAACATCGTATCTCAAACGCCGAGTATGAGTAGTGTCTATTAAAATCATGATATACCGGATAAAGCACATGAAGGAGAAATATGTAAATTTTAAGAAATTTCATTCCATTAATCAGTTTCTAGATTTACTGAATTAAACATGAAAAAACAACAGTGCTAATAGCATAAATATTTCGTGTATTCTTTATTTCATTTTCTCTCAGAATTGACGGAAAAGGATTCGAGTTTTATGGCTATTCTTTGATCTTAATTGTACAAAGACTAAACCAATAGAAAAGGAAGATGATCATAAAACAAACTTCCAAAACAAGGTAAACAAAATGTAGGCAACTGTTTTACCTTCTAATGAAAAACAAACAACTGTAAGCTGAAATGCCGGGACGAAGCGTGGCGTTTTACTTTTCTAGGGGAGATAGAAGATTATACTTTCAATAGTGTTAAAAATAAAGTGAAGGGGAACTGAAAAAACGAGTTTGATTACGAAAGGAGACGATTTTTATTCGTATTAAATAACGTCAATTCACGAAAAATTCATTTTGGTGTTTTTAAAGTAATGCCAAAAAAATAGGTTTGAAATCTTTTAAAAAGTCGTGGCATTGTGAAAAATGACAAAATTGAAATTTGAATTAATGTTCAATCTGAAGCGTTTTCGTTTGTTTTTTAGTCTAATTGTTATTTTTACATAAAAACATATATTGATGCTGAAATGTCCGTAGCTTTGTGATTCTTGCACATTATTTGGCATATCGTTAAAATATTGAAACCTTTGTGGTATGAATAATATTGAATTTTTATCATTTTGACTATTGGAAACCGAGATTCACTGTGACTACTCGTGGGCTAATTATGAATCCTTTATTTGTACATCACACCTTTTCGTGTATACTTTGGTGTCAAATTATTATGTAACTCAAATATACGGATCAAGATATTATAATTAAAAGAGTTTGTACATAATTTACGTCTTTTATTCAAAATATTGTTTAATGTACCACAAAACTGATCGAACAATTATGTGGAACCAATTTATAATTATTCTAAGATATTCGAAAAAAATAATTAAAAAATCCACTATAATGGCTTTTTTTTATAAAAAATATATTTATTTTTATTGAAACAATTTACAAATAAAATGGGACCAAAATTTCTACCTTAGAATTATAAGTAATGGAAAACATATTCACTAAAAAATATCTACCAAGCAAAAAAAAAAAACAAGTAAAAAAGGTTTTACTTTGATTCTTTTTTGTTTGATTCTTTTTTGTTCGATTCTTCAGTTTTTTTTTAATATTCCGCCAATAGAAAACTTATTGGCATTATTTTTTTATCTTATTGGCATTAATATTTATGTAAATATATTTTTTCAATATTTTCCTAAAACTTTTTATTCGTTTGTATGATACTCTATATATCAGAACTGTTAAGTCGAAAATATTGAATAGCATATCTAAAGGCCCGTTCTCACGGTTCAAGTTTAGTTGACCGATTAAAGTTGATCAACAAAAGTTGAACACGACTTGAATCAGTTTTTGTTCACACGTTTCAATAGAAACTGATTCAAGGCCCGTTCTCACGGTTCAAGTTTAGTTGACCGATTAAAGTTGATCAACAAAAGTTGAATGAAATCTGTAGTGAGAACCTTTGTTTCAATAGAGTTGATCAACTTTTTAGTTGATCAAGAAAAGATTGACCCAGTCAAACTTTATCGTTCAAGTTATGAGTTTGCTTTCAAGTTGAAACCTGTCTTGAAACGTGTGAACATGTGAATTCAAGTTGATTGTCAAGTTCACTTTAAACTCGATAAATATAAAAATAAAGATGCAAGAGAAAATGCTTTCGACGCCATTTTTAACTCAATTAAACTGAAACAGTTTATTGAATCAGTTTCTATTGAAACCTGTGAACTAAAACTAATTCAAGTCGTATTCAACTTTTGTTGATCAACTTTAATCGGTCAATTAAACTTGAACCGTGAGAACGCGCCTTAAGAGACATCTTCGACACCATTAATCAAGCGTTCGGGCTTCGAGCCACCGGAGTAAACACTAAACTCGCGGTTTGTAATCGCACGTGTTGACAATACAATTCCGTGAAGAGGCAACATTAAATGGATCAGTCTAGCGTGTGTGAGTAGTATTACCAGAGGCACTATTTTTATTTATTTTTCCCAACACATCAAGAATACACCTTGTAGGATAGAGCCACAGGTAGAAACTGCACAACGTTTCCCCCCACACTAATGTTCTATTCCTGTTTCACAACAATGCTCCACATTCTAACTTTCTACGTACAAGCACACTGTTAAAAGATCTAAGAAAAATGAACCCCACCCCCTAACAACGAAAAATAAACTTTTATCACAAACACTAACACTCTTTAAGTAAACTTATGTTACATACTCGTAGTTCATCCACGTTAAACTGAATATATTATATTCTCTGCATTATAAGTGCGTTCAGAGTGTGCCGTGCCTACAGTAACTAAAAACCATTGCTTTAGAAAAGAAAAGAACTTGCAATCGAACCCTTTACTCTCAGATAGAATTCAAACGTTTTACCGACTGAACTACGGAGGCCACCCTTAAAACTAATAATTGACTATAAAAATGACTTAGGTACTTGCTAAATCATTCTCTTTTTTGCGAGTATATGCACGGAAGATAGAATGCATGTACTACTTTCTGTTATTTTTTTAATATAAGTCATGTTAATGTATACACTAAACCCGTTGATTTGGTCTTCATGAGGACCTTAAATTCATGACAACCTCCGTAGTCTAGTTGGTAAGATGCCTCTCTCAATTCAGAGGTTAGGGCCTCAAACCCCGCTGGGACGAAGATTTTTTAAAAGGATTCAGTCTGGTTTCCACTTAAGGCCTCTTTTACATTTATATGTTTGGCTGGAAGAGACTGCCACATGACAATACACCCGCCAGGTTGTACTGTATACAACAAAAGCGTAATATAATAAGGTTTGAGGTGTATGGCCGCGTGTTAACGCACTGGACTTCAGTGCGGAAGGCCGTCGGTTCGAACTCCGTGCTGTGCTTCTTCCCTCGAACGACACCGGTACTTTTTTCCGCCTAGTGTTCAAGGGTACAAGGATACCTATGACTTCGTTCATATTTGTTGAAAAAGAAAAATAAATTCTAATTTGAATTTTATTATTGTAACTTTTTTTAATGGTCGAAAAGAACCGTACATTGTATTAAATAAATATTATATAATTTTCAATTTTAGTTTATTTTTACTTTTAAATATATTTTTATTCTTTATACCGAATGCCAATCGACTTGTAATTTTTTTAAATACGAAGTACTGTTTTCGTTACAAAATGAAATATCGCAAATTGCGTTAGACTCGAGCATTTTGCCGACAATTTAATTTACCTTATTGATCATCGAGTAGAAGAAGGGAAACGGCCATGTTTAAATAAGTAACTTTGGTCCTTTTCTCTTTTTAAAAAGAGTCGAATAATTTATTTCCCTTTGTTCGAAGTAAATCGCATTATGGTATTTCAGCGTTGGATAAATCACTTAAATTTTCTATCGCGTATCGCCGATGATAAATGAATTTAAAAAGACATTTCTACGGTCGGTTCAGACCACGGCGAATTCCAAATGAGGTAAGGATAAGAGAAAATAAATTGTACCATTAGAGTTTTATCTCACTATAATCGCTGTATGCTCGATTGAGTTTCAATCAACTCCGAAAAGCTTCCGACTTGAGTAAATTAATTTACAGTTAAACGAACAAATAGGACAGTACTTCTCTTCCATTTCAGTACTGTGACTTTGGAAGTTGCCATTCAAACACACTCGGTTGTAGTTAAGGGAGTGTAGGGGATCTTTTGAAATTAAAATATTGTTCACCAATGAATGAATAATTTATTTCATGAATTAACTATATATTAAAGTTTTATTTACACTGTTGCAATTTGTTAAATATGCGAAAGGCATGTCGTCCAACCATCTAAGGACAGTGGTAGAAAATATACGATTTTTGAAGTAAAACCTGATTATAAATCACAAATAAAATTATAAAAAAAAAATTAGATATAAAAATTTTGCTTTTTGCTTTTTAAGTGTTATAAAAAATATTTTAAATAAGATTGCCTTACGTTAATGCATATATGATTTACATAAATAAAGTGTGTTTTTCATTTAGTAAAAGTTTAAGTACAGTGTTTCTGAACTTAAATTTTATGTTCTTAACAGCGAAGTAAATTAATTTAGATATCATTGTTTTCAATAAGGTTAAAATATATGTTCTCCAAGCGAAATTCAATCAAGGAGTTTTTATATACGTATATAGTGTCTCAGAGTTTTATTAAGAAATTTAATGATACATTTTAAAATAATTCCTGTATTTCCATAGTTATTTTGTATATATCACACTATGATAAATTATTTTGAAAATAAAACTTTGCGCATATGCAAAACAAACTTGAATCTGAAAATAAAAAGAAATAAATAACAAAGAACTTGATGGAATTTAATAAAATTGAAATAATATTTAGTGAAATATAACATGTTCTTTTTAGTAGATACTCGAAGTTCCCTGATCGACACTAAAATTGGTGATGAATTATGTAACCATATAGTACGAATTCTACAGTCAATTTTGCAATGTCTTTTTTAATATCAATTGAAGGACCCGAAGAGGTCCATACTTTATTTTTTATGACACACCGGATAGACAATAGGAAAGCCGAGACACCAAAACATGTTGCCTTTTCATAAAAATGATTTTTTTTTATTAATTAGAAAAACAATTTTAAATAAATTAATCTAGTGGTTACCATTACTAAAACAAAGTCGTTATTGAACATCGAAAGGTAGTCTTTGTGTCGTTAACAAGGAGGCAGCGGATCTCAAAATTGTCTCGGGGTATTACCGTATTAGACTTTTCATCTAATTTTATTTTTATGACTTTATCATCTACGAGTAGATATCGACCCAACTATCAGAGGCTGCATATTCGATGGTAATATATTTCAACATTCCCGTTGTAATAAACATTCAGTAATTAACTAATTTAGTAACTTTTAGATGCTCTCTGTATATTTTATTTTGAACAAGCGCTTAACTTGCAATTTATTTATTATTATTATAAGCCGAAACATTTCGATACAACATTTTGATACTCGAAACATTTCGATACAAGGCACAGAAGAACATTAAATTTGATCAGTGAATTGACCTAAGTCACTGCGAAAACTACGACAGGGTGAAGATAAAACATTAAAGCCTAAAGTTTGGTATTGAAGCTCAAGCGATAAGTTGGAAAATGTGATAAACTAAAGTTTGGATCACCACGAAGAGCTGAGACGAGCCCGTATGCAGACAAAAATAAACAAGTTTTTCTTACACAAAGTATAAAAATAATCCGAAAAAAGGTTGCAAACCTCTGATAGTATATTTAATACAAAACCGTCATAAGTCAAAATAAACATTTTCTTGATAACTTTGCTCCAATATTTAAAAAATATGTACATTTGTCTAAACATAGGTTGAGAGAAGTACGCGACTTCTTTACCAAATTTTATCGAGGATTGTTCCGTCAAATGTGTTCAGATTTTTTTAATATTCTCTTATAATATATAATATGTACATTTTTATAATTATCATTTTTGTCTATAGTCGCTTACACTTTTGTATTATAAACATCCCAAACGAATTAAAAAAAAAACTGCGAGCGTAATATTTTTATGAACAGGAGTTAATCTTTTTGAATTTAAAATCACGAAATGAAAGTGTTTGATAATGAAGGAAAAATACGAATCACAGACAGAAGAAAATAATTTAATTTTTTTTTGTCAATTCAAGTGTCAAGGAAAACGCACAAGGCCTTATAGAACAGGAAAAAGGTTGTACGATATTGCAAAAAAATGTAAAAATTTCTACCCGAATTGCCTAAATGAATTATTATTTACCCTTTTTTGCACAGGGACCCATTTTACTTGCAACGATGGCATGTTTATGTAAATTTGTCGAATTTAGAGAGGCGAAGTGGATGCCTCAGAAAATGCGGAGCACTCCCAGCATCTCGCAAGTAATGGATGTGCCATTAAAGCGACACGTCTACCAGACCATAATTTATGACATATTTACTCATTACAGCCGGTACAAAATTATCTTGAGCAATAATAGACAGGCAGTTCAAGGAGCAAGAGAGGAACGATAATGGATGATCAACGAATCCTGCGAATTTAAACGATTTTATATTTAGACTTGTTTACTTCGCAAGTTTATTGAAATGTCTTAATCGTGACTGATAAAACACAGAGACGGCTTTTCCTGGATTAAATTTAATGAAATTCTAGAAATATGTAAAATATGTTTGAAATTAATACCTAACTGAAAACTTTTTATTTTATTAATAAAGGAAATAGAGCAAACACCTCAAGATTCAAAGACATGCGCCTTGTTGACTTTAACTAGGCCACGGAGACACAACTATGGTCATTTTATACACAATATTAAAAGTCATAAAAAGGACATATCCAAGTATAGTTTTTTATTTAAGTAATGTCAAATTATTTAGTGATTAATTATGATAAAATAATTAAAAAAATACCTATGAACTAGGCTACACCAACATACAACCACCCATATTAGGAATAATAGACGTATGCGAGTATTGCCTCTTCATGTGCAGATATATAATCGTATTACGAATCCATGCGATGACGAACTGGTGGTTCTAAACTCGAAGGCACAATTGATTAATGGGATCAAATATGTTAATTCAAGGCCACGCAACGCCACCCACCATTTCGGATGTAATTTAAACTAGGATCAAAATTTGCCACTTCCAACATACAAATAAGATCTGGTTTAAAATACATGAGTTATACTAGTGGCGTTTTTTTAGAGATTCGTATAAAAATAACATGAAATTGTTAATACCTTTATACACTACACTACACACATATATTACACTACACCTTAAGCTGAATGTGTTACTATCACATATGAGAAAATCTACAAAGGTTTCTTTGTAGTTCGTCATACTTAAGTAAATTTTCAATGGTTTTCTCATCACATATGTTTTCCTGATAATGTACAGATGTGGAGAAGTATCAAATTTAATAGTTGCAAACTATATTTTCCTACGCTTCACTCAACTTCTTTATGTTATTTTCTTATATTTTTAAACTGTCGTGAATTCAAATCCCTTGACGAGAGATTGTTCAAATTCCTTGACGAGACTTGTAGCGCCCTTGACGAGAGTTTGTCCTCTAAACGGCACTGTACAAATTGTCATTTTATTATTAATAATTTTCTCAAGAAAGGAATAAAATAAGTAAATAATTAATCTTTCTATTTATTAAGATAAACGCTTAATAAAGAAATCTATGTAATATTTTGGAAGTAAATATAGTATAATATAAATATCTCAACGTGAGTTATGATGAATTTCACAATGGTATTGCCAGTGCCCGTATATCCATTGTTTCCTCAAGATCATCCGTATTGTTATATTGTTGGCGAAAGTCTTCACAATGTTTTGTGGTTTTTATCTTCCGTTTAATACTAATTACTGTATTGTGTGAATTCCTACTGTTGAAATGTTCAAAGCAAGAGGAAACAACAATGGAGGCAAATTGTGCGCGGAATTGTGAAAATGGCTTTAGTTTTTCATTATTAATTTGCCTGTAGTTTCTCATTGTGTTAAGAGAAGAACTTCATTGTATTATTGAATTAAGAAAAACATGGAGTTTTTTCTTGAAATATGGGGCGATTTAGGAGCTTTCGTATGTTGAAAAGATAATCAAATATAATGGAAGGTGAGTTGGAGATTAAACCCGGGAGAATGAGAAAGCGGAAATTAGGTAAGTCTGTGTACTTTTATATTAAAAAGGAAATTTTACTACAAAACTATTCCAATGAAATATGCTCTGTTATCACGACAGAATATATCTGATCATTTTGTTTTTGTAGCAATTACAAGATTCTCAAACTCAATGACTGAAAAATAATTGGGATGCTTAATTAAATAGTTCTTAATGTAAAACATAAAAATATGACAATCTGCTTTCTTCCATTTATCATATTTTAACATATCCCTACGCGCATTTCAAAACACTGTGTCATCCTTAGGCAAGGTAATTAAACTAAATGTCATGTTACTTTACATTTAATTTATACTAAATATTGTTTATGGTCTTGAGGAATAGCGTAAGGAATTCATGGGGTTTTATGGGAATAGGATAAGAAGTAGAGAAGGTGATAAATTTAATTGATTATTTATAAAAATTTACTTTCTTTATTTGCTTAATGTATTTAAAAAAGGCAAAATGTTTTACTTTTAGTTACACCTAATTATTGCAACTGAATAGTTATTCTTTAAATTTTATTCAAAAAGAGCACCAGGCTTTTCAATAAGATCACACATCCCGTGTCCTTCACACCAATTCAAATTCACATACAGCTTTTCCGATTTGTCAGATTATTTACATTTTCTTCGATCACTTTGAATATGTCAAAACAAGTAGAATTTGTGCGTATGTATGTGATCAGAAATCAAACAAATCCTTATTATTGAGTAACCAGCTCGAACGAATGGTTATGTTATTCCAGGGGGAATGATTCATTACGACAATCTATCTACGAGTATATAAATAAAAATGTAAATGTTCGTATATTAAAAATATTTAATCTCCGAAAGTTCTTCACCGATTGCTTTGAAATTTTGACAAAAGGTTGTATTTGAATATAAGCATGTTTACATATATTTTTTTTATATACAGTTGTATATAAAAAAGTACATAAAACAGACGAAATAATGGGAGCGCCCTCTGCAGCAACACACGCAAACTAAACATTTCTCATTGACAGTTATGTCACATAGCATTTTCGACGTTTCGGATTCTTTCATTTCGTTTTTTAACTGTTTTTCTTATTTATCATTGCTCTAAAATTTTGAAAAAAGGTTGCATTAGAATACGCGCCTGTATATATATACTTTTTTATATAAAGTTGTATATAAAAAAATATATAAAACAGACGATATAATGAGAGCGCCCTCTGCAGCAACACACGCAAACTAAACATTTCTCATTGAGAGGTAATGTCACATAGCATTTTCGACGTCTCGGATTCTTTCATTTCGTTTTTTAACTGTTTTTCTTATTTTTCAATGCAACTGGCGGTGGATTTGTGATGTGTCGATTGATTTTCATTTGAATTCAAATTATTGTATATCGTGAAATGCATTGGAATTGATCACGCAATACTAAACATTGCTCATTTACAGGTTATGTCGTGTAAGCAAACGAGCAAAACAGACAAATAATTGCTCAAATACGTGCCGAGGAAGCAGCAGAGTTACGTGCATTCAGAATTGAAGATACACGGTTGCGAGCACGGCGATCGCGTTCTGCAGCTTCAGAACTGCTTCGTTCTCATCAGAATGAACGCAACAGGCTGAGAGTGGCTGGAAGACGTCAGTAGGAATATCAAAAGTATCTTTTTATATAGAATTTAATTTTATCTCTATGTTTATATTTCAAAATCTATCAAATCGTATGTAGAAATGGAGATTTTTTTTAGTTAGTTCCAATTATCTATTTGTCTTCCCTTAACATTTAATTAGTTACAATTATATCTCTGTCTTCCTTTAACATTTAATTAGTTACAATTATATCTCTGTCTTCCTTTAACATTTAATTAGTTACAATTATATCTTTGTCTTCCCTTAACATTTAATTAGTTACAATTACCTATCTGTCTTCCCTTAACATTTAATTAGTTACAATTATCTCTCTGTCTTCCCTTAACATTTAATTAGTTACAATTATATCTTTGTCTTCCCTTAACATTTAATTAGTTAGAATTATCTCGCTGTCTTTCCTTAACATTTAATTAATTTAATAATCTCTCTCTTTTCTTAACATTGAATTAGTTCCACTTATATCTGTATTTCCTTAATAATACTCCTATTGGACAAATATTTCCTTAACAATACTCCTATTTGACAAATGCGTGTCCACCTGCAAAACGATCGATCAGCTGAGATATTCTCATATCAATTGCAAGAAATTGGGAACGGAAAGGTGCCGGTTGATATGACCTCAGGACGAATTTCATTGCCTCATAACTTCTGCAATTTAGTAACGTCAAAAGAAGAACCGTGGCATGGACCAAAGTGCCACTTTTAGGGTACTAAAAGTACTCGACGAGTAGTACTTGGACTTTCGTTAAAACATTTATTCATATCTTATATAAAACACTATAAATATAAGAAGAAAAAAACACAACGAAATGTTTTTTTAATTGAAAATTATCTTATCAGTAGATGAAAACTTTTATTATCGCCCCAATTATAAAGATGGTCAAAACGCTTTCTATAACAATTGAATTAATCCGAGTTCGTGGTTCGTTGAATTGGTTCACCGTTGTAGCACTACACTGGGCCATTCAACCCAACTTTAATTATTGCATCTTGATGGGAGCGCCTCCCAGAACCAATAACACTTACAAGCTAACCCGAGGGATCTCTAATCCAGGGGGTGTGTTTCTCTATGGAAGTTCGAGGATACAGAAAGATTAAGATATCCTATTTAGATGCAGTACACCTAATATATTTGATATAACTGAATAAATATTGGCGCGTAAAGATTTTACAATTGCGACATTCAGTTCATATTGATTAATGTGTTCTTTCGGAGGTCTATTTTTCTTGATTGTGATTTTTTTTAGAATACATATGTACATTTTTCGTTTGTTAGCTTCAAGCACTGTTTTATAATAAAACAGACAATATTTATAATACTTCAGAAACGTTTAAAAAAATTGAGACTGGATGCCACGGATTATTCATCTAGTACAGTAATAAAGGGATTAGTTCCAGTTCAAGAATTAACGAGATATAATTTTACTTGGAAATTTGCATTACGGTGGACTACAAAGATAAAAGTTGTAGAATCTTTGATTTTACCAGTATTTGTTAGTAGACTAAGTTTCATCTAACGTGGTAAAAGTTTTCACTAAGTATTAGTATACTTGGGCACTTTTTCTTGTCCATAATTAAAAGTTTTGAGAATCGACGAACATTTTTTTACGATGTTGCTAAGCCACGTATATTTTACAATGTATTACATATTACGTTGATGGCACTCTTCAGTAATTTGCATTCAATTTATTTAACGTTCTTGAACATAGACTGCACGTTAAGTCTTTTAACGACACCGTGTCACCGGATTTCAATCTCACATTATTGTTACCAAATTTTTTATTTAAAAAACATTACTTTTATATATTTGCAAATAACAAGTATCCTTCAACACATCTGAATTGGTGATGCGAAAATGTTGAACAGTGTGGCTTCAGTCCCAATAATTGTCACTTCAGCCCCAATAATTGAACCCTGAAGCTAAGAAAAAACATACTAGGCACGTAACTCACAGTTTGCCCTTTATGTGTTGTAAACACCATCGCATATGGATAGGTTACAATACTCGCATACGTCTAGCGAGTGTGAGTATTCTTACTAAACGTAATTAACAAGTCATCTATTTATTTTTTTTGTTTCAGAATAGCCGCCTCGAGTAGAAAAGATTCTTAGGCCCGTATTCATAGTCCGACCTTAATACTAAATCTTAACTATTTATTTCACAGAACAAATTAGCATTTATTTCAATTTTGTATAAATAAGGGCTTAACGTGGGTTCATTATCTCACTTCAAAGTTTGGAGCGTATGAGGTTCGATTTAAATATAAATTACGAAATTTTAAGGCTAGAAATCACTTAAAATAAGTCTGGTGTTACTTTGTGGAATGAAAACAAGGAACTTCAGAACACGAATTAAAGAACACATTAAAGCAATGATTTTTCTGAGTTCGCTGAACACCTTTTAGCTTATGATTACTCGTTTTCATATCCAATAAACACAAAAATATTACACATATAAAACACACATTTCAAAATAAAAAACCTACAAACCATTGAAATACACAAGGCAAACAAACAAAACACAAATAATCAATTAAATTTATCCTCTTCTCCGCTTCTAACTCTATTTCCCCTTAGTACCATAAACAACAAATAGTATAAACACATTTAATCTATTTTACCATAAACAACACACATAATGATGTAATTAATATATATATGCTGTTCTTGATAACTCGCTTGATGATGAAATAGGCAATGTTGAAATACTCGTATATTGTTATTTGCAATAAATAAAATGGAATAAAACAAAGTAACCATGTTTTAATTTTATATTAGAAATTAGTATGCAATATAAGGCCGATCTAAGAGTTAAGGCCTAAACTGTCCAATTTTCTGCGTTGGGATTTTTTTTCTTTAGCTGATTTAATATTAAGAAACTGAATAGCGATTTGACTATTTCAAATGCATTTTTTGCCTATATTTTTTAAAATTAACTCTTTAAGTTATATATTAGCTTTATAAGACATGTAGCATTATGGGTTCATAAGACATGTAGCACATGTTGAATTTTTTCGTTTTTTATATGAATGTCAAGAGAGATGCATGGTTTGGTACAATGCACGCTATCCGTCTATAGACGGTCCCGTATTGCATTAATTACTATGAATATAGTTGATTTCATTTGTGGGAGTTTGAAATGTGTACTACTTGCATATTTATATTTTATTTATTTCTTTTTGTTATGATTGTTCGTCTTCATTTATTTTTTGATGATTTTTATTTTTTATCGTTTGTAATTAATTAATGTAATGAAGCACTCGCTGTTTGTTTTATAAATAGTATTATTAGGTACATAATACTTTTGTAGTACCGAAGTAACTATTCATTAGTATTTATCACTTTTTTAAGAGCTACTCATTATAGTTATTATTAATATTGAAGGAAAAAACATAGTCAAATCCATTTAATTTTTTAAACAAACAATCATCAAAAATTTCCAACAAACGAAAATAGAAAATGATAAGCGAAAAGTATTTGTTTTCATTCCCTTTGATTTTTGTAAAAAAAAATATACTGTAAGTGAGACGCCGAGTATTTTTCTTACAAATTAGGTTCATTAACGAGGAAAATTGATACCTCTGCAACCATTTCTGTGGAACGTTTTTAGTTCATCGTCTTCATTTTCATTGTCTTCTTTTACTAACGAATGTAATGTAAAAACGTTATATCAGATATCAAACGAGACACATTTTTTTATAAAACAATTCTCGTAACTAACATATTACTGACTTAAATAACTATTAAAAATCTTATTATATTCAATAGTATAAAACTTATAAGTAAAATTGTGTGGTTTATGTTGTAGTAATATGTATATGAATAAATTCACAAAAAAGCAGATATAACAATTTAATTTTAAGAAGTATTTCATGAAAAACTACAATTTTTGTTAGCCTTTAGCTAAGTACTATGGTCCATATGTTACCGATCCAAGGATATAAAAAAATTGAATAAAAATATATTTTTCAATTTAGTCATTCAGTGGTTCATTCTTTTATTAATATCATTGAAAACATATTTTGATATTTTTTTTAAGAACAAATGGAGTAACACTGCGAATATAACTTCTTCATCACTTTGTTTTTACTATGGAAATCGGATTTCAGTTTTGAAAATAAAAAAATAAAAAGAATGTGCCAAGTCGAGACAAAACTATCGAGTGCGTGATTTAATTATTTATTGAAAATGACAGTTTTGAATGGCAGCCTTTATAGTAATAGAAGTGTGCACTGGCGCATTGTAGTGCAATAATCTTATTCATTGTGAGAGCTTTTATTGGCATATTGTTTTGATGGCATCCCTTAATTTGTAAAATAATATCTTTTTACACTTGTTTTTGCTCTAACGCAACGGTTTCTGGAGAGAATGCTTCTTATTGGTCTGCCTTTACACGGTCATCTTCACTTGATCATCGGCCAAAATGGAACTTTTTAGTTCAATCTTTTACTGTAGAAGGTCATTGAAGGTAAAAATTTTAACATTTCCAAATATAATGAAACAATATATCTATTATCGGTTCTACGTGATATATTACAAAGGGTAGATGTATCTATTTTTTATCTTGCCATCGAAACTTTCTGTGCTTGGTGAAGTGCAACAACCTATAAATCAAAACACGCACAGGCGTCGTCCATTCACAAGAAACCTGAAAATTATATCTGATCACGAAATGATCGTGGTATAATTGGGGGCTTGGAAGACAGTATAAAAAAATCTTAAGAAAATAGTATTTCAGTTCAATTCAATATTTATTTTCTAAACAACGTTTTTTTTTAAATAAAAATCAGAAAAATGTTTTGTAATCTATTTCTCTATTCATTTTACATTTATTATTGAGGACAGGTTTTTAAATTTGTTTCTTATTTTAAGACAGAACTTAAATGAATTATTGTAAATACTAACTTGAAAATCAGAAACGAATCAGCCAACTGGTCGGTGAAGGCAAATACAAAATATTGGCATGTTAAAAAGTTTTTTCTTATAAAATAAAAGTCTTTTTATTAACTGTAACCCTTTTATTTCTTTTAAGTGGATTTTTGTGGATAAATTTAACGCGTTTTATGGTTTGATGGATAAATGTAAAATAATTTACAGTGGTTTTGATTTACGTGACCTGTGTGTTGAAACATTATAGACAAAATAATAAAATATTTTTTTGTCCATCTTGGTGTTTCTTACGTTTCCTGTGTTTTTCGTATGTAGTTGTTATCTAGAGGAAATAAATAATGCATTTAGTTTCGAGATAGAAAAATTCACCCTAACGTTTGGTTTGGGATAAAAAAAACTTGGTTTCAAGTGAGAGTATCAGCAAAAGCTATGTCTTTAGATTAAATGTTTAGTAAGGAGAAATGCTGAGACATAGAAACCTCTGAGATGCAGGTAATCGTGAAAGGTATTAGGCTTTATGCCGCCCTAATCCACGTGCACAAAACATTTAGTAATCATTAAATATTACGAAAGGTTAATCGTTATTGCATACATTTGACATAAACAGCAACCGTAGCCTAGGTGGTAACACATTTGAATTTCACTCTGGGGTTAAGGGTTTTGATTCCCGATGGTATCCGAAAAAAAAAATTTGCCCCCAGTTTGGTAAAAATATAATCTAGTAGAAATATTCACATGCACCGAATACGAGGGCGATTATTGTTACCTCTTCACGTGCTGATTACAAACAAATTTTGTGCCCACGACAATGATTCTAAATCCGAGGGCTCGATTAATGGAGTCGTAGTTAATGCTGCTTCTGGCCACACTATAATCCGTCAAAATCATTAATTTGGATAATATTACTATACAAAATACATTAATAAAGGTCTTTATATAAAACATTCATTGGTTACAATTCAATCTTGTGAGTTCATTGGCGATAGTGGATTTTTTTTTCAAACAACCATTTGAAACCCTAATATGAAAAAAATATATATCTTTCATGAACTTCCAACCCTTTTGACCCAATTGGGAAATGAGGAAAGATGCCAACGTAAATACGTTAATACCAACGTAAATATATAATATTTTGTAACATTAATTTGGGAGAGGTCTAGTTCCATAAGTGGACATACCCAGATTGATGGTGACAATGAAATATTTTTAAAGGCAAAATATTTGTTTTCACTTTTACTAACTTTTTATCAGAGATTTGAACACTTACAAAGTGCGACGAAAGAGTTTTCGATATCTTTGAGAGAAAGATTCTTCGTAAAAGTTATGGTCCAATTAACGACAATGATATGTGGAGGCAGGTGTTTAACGACAAATTCTACATCCTGTATGTACACTTGTGTAGCAAAAGTTATACAAATTGCTGTACTGCGTTAGATTGGGAACTAATTTATTTATTTAAATTCACAATAGTCTTAGTCCAATTACACTGTAATTTACAAAAATGTCTAACATATTAAAAATATATATATTTATATGTATTCAAAAGTCACTTAAATAACTTGACGGGTGCTTTCTAACGTCTCCAATCTTAAAAGAAAAATTTCCCTAGCCTTTGGTTATGTGATATGAAATATGTCAATGTCTGAAACAGTCCTGTTTAAAAGAGTTATTCTAAGAGGCCTAGTGGCCGGTAGACCCGTTCTTGCGTTCGTGATTGAGAATAGTTCTTGCTATCGCAGTCCACTTTTAAGAATAGTTCTTGCCATCAAAGTCTAGTGTAATTGTTAGGAACTATGCTAGACAGCTTACAATTTCTCAAACGAGTCTGACAACATATACCAGGAGACGAAGATTTCTTTTTACGCTCAATGAGTTATACCCAAGCATGCCTAGCAAAAACTAAAACTGATATCGTAGATATTTTTTCTGTACCTTCTCAGCCACGAGTGAGCTCTGTGCCCCTGGCGGGCTCCAAATGTAAGAATTGCTTTCTAGTTTGCTACGGATCAATGAATTAAATAGCGTTTTGATCACCATTTGATTTTATATAGTGTTGTCTAGAGAGCAAACTCCCTTCAAGGGTGTTCTCACTCGGGATTCGAACCCACTAATATAAAACAAATCATGTCTGACATTTAAAGTGGCCTTCCAGCGAATCATATATGCATAAGACTTTGTTTGTACACACGAAAACGTTGTGGGATTATTGCAATGTGGAAATTTCTTGCAGCCAACCAGAAAGATGTTTACGAGATCTTAAGTGAAAACGAGACTGAAAATCTTTGATTAAAACCTTTGGTTCCAATGGGAATGAAACCGTAGCTTTCGCCTCAGAAGACACACGTCTTAATAATTAGGCCATGGAGATCGTCAAAACGGTGGTGTATAAATAAATTGTTCTTTTATTATTTTAATTATTATATGTATGATAATAAAAATATCAGTTTTGGTTTTAAGGCTCTGATTAAAAATAAAAAGATAAATGAATACTTACCGACGCCGACGGTCCTGGATACAGGCGCTACTAAATGGGGTACAATCCCTCGCCCCCCTCAGAACCAACATCAAGCTTATCCCCTTGTATTATTTACGCCCAGATTGCGACGTATTTCCTTAGCCAATACGAGTATTATTTTGGGTATTAAATTCACCAACGAGACTCATATTTTTATTATCACCTTGTTAAACTTGGTGGAAAATATTTGTATGCGAACGGAAGTGTAATAAGAGGATAAGTCTTCTAAAAGCTCTGGAGAATAAGAATATCTTCTTTGCGGGTTTCATTTTATATTTCTTTATTTTACGCAGTGAATAAATTTCATGTTTATGAGGTCTTAAAATTGTATCATTAGTCAAATTTTCATATCTCTCGAAAGGGAAAAATAAACTGAGCAATTAAAATGTTTTTTGAAGAACAATACCAGAGGAACTTTGAAGTTAATTACTTAACTTGAAAGATTCAGTGGATTCTTTCTTTATTCTTTGTTTTGTCTTCATGGATGTGGATCCTGATTTCAATGTTCTAGAGTAAAACGGGGAAGTTTGACGTTTGATTATACCCGGGCGTTTCCCATAAAAAAATATCAAAAAATAGAAACAAGAGTTTTTCTATCAACAATGCAATTGTTGTTTCTTTTTTATGTATTGGGTCTAGTTAACAATCGCTATGATGAACCGTGAGTTGCATGTACGAGTATATTCCAGTGGTTGTTTAGAAAAGATTACCAACTGTTAACAAGTTTAAATAAATACATAATGGAGCCAAAGACTATGTTGTCTTCCAGATGTGCGCTTTGATATGTCCGAATCACCAGGCATGTTGAAGAATACCATACGAATGAAAAAAAAAACGCTGAGTTCGGAATCAAATTAAGTACACATTTGAAAAATACTCGTGGGCTAGAAATTAAACTTGTTAAATAAAACCTTTCAACTGAAGGTAGATAGATGCAGGTACAATGGTTTCAAAATATTATATATTTATTAATCAATCCCTAGGATTTACTGTTCAATGACGCAAACATTCAAATAAAAATAAATATTCTTGTTCTTGCTTATTTTCACACAATCAGTTATTTTATTTGAAAATTTTACCCCATATAATTAGTTAATTTGGATAGCTCACCTCTTCAAAACCTTGGAGAAAATGGCCGCCAAATGGCTGAAGAGATAGATGGTTCAAAAAACAAACAAAAAAATGTAAAAAATGCACTAATATTTAGTTTTTCATCCACAGTCGACGTGGACCAAAAAATAGCATCCAACATTTTTTAAGTATCAATCTGGCTTCAGGTCTAAATATAGCACAACAACGGCACTGAGCTGTGTGGTGGATGACATATTACGGGAAACAGATAGGGGAAAGGTTACTGCTCTGCTTCTGCTGGATTATTCTAGAGCTTTTGATACTGTCAATATAAATCTCCTGGTCTCTAAACTACCCTTTTTGGGGTTCTCAGAGAGTGCATGCTAGTGGCTAAAAAGTTTCCTAACTGGTAGAAATCAACGAGTTACCACTAGGAACCAGGCGGAATTACGGGTATTGTCCAGCCCCGCGAGCCTTAAAAATGGTTACCCCCAAGGGTCCATACTGAGTCCCCTACTCTTTAGCCTACATACATCCGATCTTCCAGATATGATAAGGAATTGTAGCTACCACACGTATGCGGACGATACTCAACTTTATTATTAATTTGGAAGTGATGAGGTTCAGTCTGCCACTCAACACATAAATGATGATCTTGAGCGGCTGATGATATGGTCTGAGAGGCATTCGCTTCACTTGAACCCTTCGAAATCGGTCATGATTGTTATGGGTACAAGACAACAAGTCGAAAAGTTGAATGAGCCTTTGGAAATAAAGATTCGTAACGCAATTGTGCCTACAGAGAGCGTGGTGTGCAATTTAGGTGTGTATATGGAATATGACTTAATATTCGAGGCTCACGTTAAAACTAAATTTCAATGGGCTTTTTCACGGTTTAAAAATATTTATCGCATCCGTCAAAACCTGTCGATTGAGGCTAGACGTAGAATAACCGACGCCCTCATTATCCCAATAGTTGAGTATGGTGATCGCTCACTATCCCAATAGTTGAGTATGATCTATAGACCGTGCCTTTTAAAGAAAACTGAAAAAAGTTGCAAAGATTACAAAATGCTTGTGGTGGGTATTGTTTCAACATTCCCTCCAGAGGACGCACCTCCCTTTTTGAGAGCTGGTGTGGGCTGAAAGCCCCCCGATGTCCTTGCGGTCGGGCTCGCCCTACATTAGTGGGATGTATCTCGGCCGGCCGAATGTTGTGGGGTGAGCTCGGACCTTTTAATGTGTTCTCTCTTAAATGTGTTTTCTGCAGTTTATTTTGAGATATACTCGTATGTGCGATTTCGGAATGAATTTATTATATGTTATATGATATATGTACTCGTATGATACAAATTGTGTTGCGGTCAAGAAACCTTTCTTTATTTGTTTGAATTAATTTGTGGTGGTATTTGTGGATTTGCTTTTTTTTCTGCCATTTATTTATTTTGAGATTTTTTTCTTCTTATTCTACATGTGCAAGGGTGTGGGCGGAAAAACATCTGGTACCCTCGCGGCTGGGCTCGCCCTATATTGGTGGAGTGTATCTTGGCCGAGGGGGTGTTATTAGATGAGCCCAGATCTTTTGATAGCTTCTCTCTTAAATGTATTTTCTATCACTTGTGTGTTTTTGAAATTTATTTAAATATATTATGTACATACTATGTTGCTATCAATAAACCTATATTTATTTATTTAAGTTATCAATCAATAGGACCGTTTCACATTTGTTTGTTTTTCTTTATGCAAAAAAAATCCAACGCTAAAAGCAAGAAACCCGAAAGATTTTTTCTTGCAGTAATAATTTTGGTAAATCATGGTATAAATAGGCCAAAACCCATACGATGGTTGTCGTCGAAGAAAGAATACGAGAATGGAATTTTGAATACAAGAGAGTGAGAGAGGAATACTTGGATTCTCTCCGAAAGTAGTTCGAAATTTGAATTTCGATGGGTCCGTCCGTGATAAATGAAAAGATGGAAACTATACTGAACGAATTATAATACCTAGCTAACAATTTTTGAAGTCGTGTAAAAGGGGACGATGTATAAATTATATATATAAACAAATTCTACATTTATGAATATATATTTTCATTAATGTAGAATTTGTTTTACTTCCGTGAATATTTCACGGGTTGCAGCTGGTTAATTTAAAGAGCCAAATATAAACACCCATCGCAACACTTGTTAGCTTGTGCTTTAGCTTGTGACGTAACAACTCCCGAAGAAGTTTGACAGCCGTATTTGATCATACAACCATGTACGATTTTGTCGACACAAGCTCGCGTTATCGGTAATATTTTTGACGTATTTCATTCGATTTTTTTAGAGCATTACAAATATTGGATAGTGCCTAAGTGAGCCATGTACTATACTTATTCGTTTATCAAAAATGTGTGATGCAATGAAAAGATATAAAAAAAACATTAGAACTTGCAAACATACTTTCTGTCATGATAAATACATTTAAAAAGTGATAAATGTACGCTTTTATTGATAATTTATATCAAATTCATCGGAAATATTGCGAACAAACCGATCTCACAACAAACACTTGACTGTTTGCCGCCGAGTAAGGGATTGAATGGGTATTACGACGACACAATGCCATCATTTAATCACAGTGTGATTTAAATATTTTTTGTTTTCATACATTATTCAAAAAAATATGTTTAATACAAAAAATAAGTTCGAGACAACTTTATATCCTTCACATTTTTTATGTATTGTATTTTAAATTATTGTAATTTGTTTAGTAATACACTGTTTATTCCAATCTATATAACGGCATAACTCTACCAATTTTAAGGTTTTCGTCACATCATCAGAGGAGCACACACAACACTCGTGTTTGTGCTCCCCAAGTCCCCCTTGAAATCAGTAGGGTTATACCTTTATATAAAGTAAAATAAACAGTATTTGACTAAACAAATTAAATTATCTTGAAACCTTCACATTGTTAATACCTTAACTATAAATATATTAATATATTTTAAACTATTTACCAAGATACCTGCAGATACAACAATATATTATATGAAATTGAAGGTATGAAAAATATAAATGATATGGAATATTGCATGATATCTTTATAGACGGCGCAATTTGAACAATATTATTTTTTTATTGAGTATCGTGCATGTCTGAGCTTCAGATGATTAAAATATTTCTTTGTTTTTTTTACGATCTATATTCATGAAAATTATTATATTTGAACGTCTGTATATCTCATATTTACCCGTGGGGTTGTAGGGCAAGGATAATATTTAGAGACTTTAATCTCTTTTAGGTAGTATTTTCACATAAAAGCCTTCATATTCATGACGTATTCACATATAAGACTCCAGAATAAACAGTCCTTAGAACTTCCCCCAGGACTTGGAATTTTTGGGTTAATCCCTCAACGTTGTTAAAATAAACCATAACAATAGCCATAGATCACCTCAGAACTGGTTCGACCATGACATCAAAGGCCACAAAGTAACAGTCTGTGCGCCGATCCGAATGGAGGCTTTTTATGGCATCACTGTGTTGCTGATGATACGCATAAGGCGATAAAAAATTATCTTTTGTATTAAAAGTGAAATAAATGTTTTATGTATGATGATTTTTTAATTTTACTAACCTTCTTATATGCAAGTCTATTTTTTTTAATAGGGCTTGTGTTGCATTGTTCTGCTGCAAACTCTGTTGGAGTACGTTACAAATATTATTCTTATAAATATTCATACTTAATTTACTACACATAAAACCAACACATACATCCACAGATTAAAGCTTTTATATACTGCATCTTTGATATCCATTAAAAATACTACAGAATTTAGAATATAAATATTCTTCTTTATACTCCTGAGTCCGCTCCTGAGTGATTAATAAAAAAAAACAAGGAACACTGAAATAAAAAAAAAACGAAACATCTAAGAAAATCCGTTTTAATTACCATTATAATAGAAACTGTAGCGAGATAATTGTAACAATTAGTGAAGTAATCTGTAATAATTGAGAGAGTTCAGTCGAGAGACCTGATTGACTGCTAAGTTAATCTGACAAATGGGTTTGTATCATTGTCTTTCTGTTGAGGTGATTATCTGGATGATCGGAAGGGAACAACTCGGAGCCGGGTGGTGGGTTTCCACGATTGATAGCTTTTTGATACAAGAATAAACAACTGGAATAGATCGAGAAGTTGGACCGAGTTTATGATGAAATTTGTTGAATAAATTATTATTCGCAAAGACCGCAAAGAAAATGTAAATTGGGTATGAAAATTGTGAATTGAATTATTTTGATAAAATTTACCCCGCTAATGTCGTTGATAATATTATTAAAACAACAAGAAAGCGAATGAATTCAATTTGTTAGCGATCTTTTGATATTTGTTTTGCGTGTATTATGGAATGAAAATTATTCCATGGATATTTTCTGTTGCTTTGAGCACACAGATAGGAGTTATAAGTTTGTGTAAAGTATTAAGAAGTACTTTTATATGATTTTCAAACATAGAAATATTTTTGGTCAGTTAAAATACTAAAATAAGTTACCCATCATCATTTATATTGTCATTTGATTGATACATGTATAAGGATCAAAACACCTCGTGGAAAGCTAAACTGTGCTATGTAGTGTTTTTTTAAGTGAGTGAGTCGTTGAACACCCGCAAACTCACCGGCTATACCGCTATAATAGATCCGATGGTACACTGAATTTAGACGATCGTATTACATCGGCATGTTTTTTATTCTCTTTTTTTAAAAAATAGATGACCGAAGTCATATGTATCCTTATACCCCTGAATACTAGGCGGAAAAAAATGCCTGTGTCATTCGAGAAAGTAGCACAGCGCGAGGTTCGAACCGTCGACGCCCACTATGCCCACCTTTCAAAACGATCTACGCTACAACGGTCAACTATGCTATTTTTAATTTAGCATTGTAAATGTTTTGGAGTTCGTCTTGCGTATTTTTGTCGCAACTGTCATTTAAGAGCTCGTTAGTGAAAATGTTTTAAATTCCATTCGGTCTTTACCAGAGTTTCAACGTAAAGATCACGCAAATGTCAATTATTACTTGTGACCGTGAGAGTTTTGATTTTTAATAATATATTTTTTTTCATCTACATTGTTCGTCTCTCGTTTGATACTTTCCGTTTCATGCCAGCACTGGTGATGCTATGCAAATTTGGAAGAGAAACATAATTGCTTTTTTATCATTTTAAGTGAGCTTTCGGCCTTAGACACTCTGGAGTAGGTACTTAAAGTGTCGGCAATTACACACTGCACTTGGTTGCACACGTCGATTATGTGCTAGTATCATATACTATTATTAGCAAGCTGGGATCCAAGTTTTGTCTTGTAAATCAACGGCTGTCTAATCCTCTGGGCGAAGAAAAAATGTTTCGAGAAAACGGCTGCACTTAAAAAAAAAGCTGTGTTGCTTTGCATCATTCTGCTGATGCAATTCATCAAATTGACAGATCACTGAATTAAATGAATTATTTAAGGTGAATCTGATATCTCCCAGCGTTTACAAACCTCTTGCTGCAATTTTCTTGATTTTTTTAGTACTGAACATTAAGTAAAAATGGTTGTTTTTTTTTATTTATTCATCTTTTAGAAAAAAACATTTAATTATCGCTACGATGTTATTTTTTATGGAGGCACTAAATAAAAGGCACATAATAATAAAAATTATATTACAATTTTTTTTTGATGCACAGTTGTAACTGAATCTGAAATTAGAAAAAGTTGTCATTGAGCTTATTTTCAATAAATAAGATTTCTAGATATAGTAAAACATGTTTGATATAACATAAAATACAACTGAGACCTCTGTGACCTTGTTGGTTAGACGCTTGTTTTCAGAAGATTCGGGACCGAATTTCTACAAAAACTTCTGGTTTTCACTTAAGGTTTCATAATCACCCTTCTGGCTAGTCGTTGTCCTTAGAGAGTTCACTTTATTGTTGAAAAAAAAAAGAGTTTTTTGCTATAGGAATATTATAAAGTATAACTTTTGCAGAAAATTTAATAATTGTATGTTTTTTGTTCAAAAGTTGTCGTTTACTATTTTTTACCTTTTAATTTTCAATTGAAGTGCTGATAACTCTTCAAGTAAAACATTTTCAAATTTTTTATTTTGATTTTTAGAACGTCATCAAGAATTGAAAAAAAAAACAAAAGTTAATTTGAAATTATTTCCGATAAAAATTGACAAAGATGACTCGTGCTTGAGTTTCTTACAAATATTTGAAATTCTCTTCAGGAAAACTTTTGAAGGCTTTTATTCTACAAACTTTAAATTGAGTCAAAACATACTTTATGCTATATTATCATCACGAGCTTCGAGGCAGTGAATTATTGGGAAATTTGGTATTAAAGATTATGTTCTTTAGTGGTATTGTAAATTTTAAAATATTTATTACATGATTCTTAAGTGTCCTTTACAAAGAATACCAATATTTATTAAACAAAAGATAAAATAATAACAACTTAAAAAATCGATACAATGAGAAGAAATACGACTTATGAAATCGTATTGTGTAGAGCACAACAAAACTGTAAAAAAATATACTCGAAGAAAATCAATAAATCAACGAAAATATAAAATTGAAATCGGATCAAACGTAATTACTCGTAGTAATGAAACGCCTATTTTACAAGAATATTCAGTATTTTGGAATTTAAACAATTTTGATAAAAACAACATCTATTGCATAGAAAGCTTTTTTCAGAGCACGTTGTTTCCTTTAAACATATATTATATTTTGAGAGATTGTCAATATAGAACTTATTTTGATGTATGCAAGCGGAACGTGGACGTAGAACAATACTGAAAAAAGCTCTGAAAAGAGTGCACTAGAAGAATACAAAGGGTGACAATGTATAGCAGAATATGAAATGAAGTGATTAGTGAGGAATGTGCAGAAGCATAAGACTTCTATGGGACTGCGAAAATTGGAAGTAAATATGTGATGCATGGTGGGATTAGGAAGTTAAGAGCATGGATAGTATTTATTGAAGTTATAACAAGAAATAGTGATGAAGTATTGAAAAAAAAGAGCAGAAGATTAAAAATGAAAATATGGGCTGAGGAAAAAAGTGAAAGCCTTTAGATACAAAAAGACGAAGTAGGTAAAAAGTTGAAAATGAATGTGGAAGAAGTACGAAAATGTTTTGAAAAGAAGTTAATTAAATGAGAGGAAAAAATGATACCGATGGTATGAGTGGAATCACAGATAAGTTTGTTTGAGATGGAAGGAATATTTCGGAGGTTTGTTCGAGAGTCGTTATAGTAGTTGAGACATTGGGATATCTGATAGAGGTAAGAATAAATAGCGTCTGTAAAATGTTAATGCGATTAGTATAGAAGAAGTACGAATGGTTGTAAAGACATGAAAAAAGGAACTCAGAACTAATTGAGTATGCGGATGAGCGAACGGCGGAGACATTTTTTCAACAAATGTAGGAAATTCGATGAAACATCGAAAGTTAGAGGAGGATGGTAATTGCTCCATTAAATACAAGTAAGGGTGCAAAAATGAAGTGTGAAAGTTACAGAGCAATTAACTTACTGCTTGAAGTAAGTAAAATCTATGCTTAAATTCTGATAGAAATAGTGATAAGAAATACTGAAAAGAGAGTGAAATGCTTAGATGCCTTTTTAAGTGAAAGAGGATGCGTGCATCATATTTTTTCTTTATGGTTGTTGAAAAAATGTATGACAAACAATTGTAAACTGTACTCCGCGTTTGTGAGATTTGATTTGTGGAAAAATATATGATCAAGCGATATGAGACAAGCTATGGAAAATATTGAATGAAAATGGCGTTGAAAGTAAATTAACACGTAATAAATTATATTCTGGAAGTAAATTAACACGTAATAAATTATATTCTGAAAGTAGACCATATATAAGAGTAAACGATGCATTGAATGGGCGGATTAATATTTCAAGAGGGGTAAACTAAGGATGTTTAATGTCTCCCTGGTTGTTTAATATTCACATAGATTCGTGTGTGAAAGAACAACAGAGGTTCATAGGTGGCATCGAATGAGAATGTATGCTGATGACATGATAGTGCTAGCGGAGAATGAGGATACATTACAGTACTAGTATATTAATTTGATCTCCGTGATCTAGTTGGAAATATGCATTGTTTTCATCCTGTAGAATATGCGTGTGGTTCTAGTTGGAACCTAATTTATTTAAAAAAAGGTTCTAATACGGTTTTCACTTAAGGCATCTTTAACATTTTTCTAGTTAGTTGGAAAACATAGTCACGTGGTAATAAGCCCTCATACAAATGTCTTAAACGAAACAGTAACAAAATTTTCAACTTTTACGAAGTTGAAAATTATTGAAAAATTAAATCTTAACTGTGTAAAATGTAAATAAAAAATTCTTTCACACAAAATATTGTTAATATAATGTATTGCTCAAATTATAATGCAAGCTCCGTGGCCTAGTTAGTAAGATGTTTGACTTCTGACCCGGGGGTTGTGGGTTTGTTTCGCATAGATATATACATTTTTTTTTCAAATAGAGTTCCATTTTGATTATCGTTTAAGGTTTCTTTGGCTCTTTCTTTCTTGTAGGTAGGAAGAGATTATCACCTTTCAATAAACCCGTCAGGTTATATTGTATACAATGGAAACAATACAATATGGTAGGCGTTACTGCATTTTTATGCTCATATTGAATCTCTTTATATATGTCGCATTAAATTACTCCGGTTCCAGTTGTATTGACTTGAACTCAGAAATTCTCTGAAATGTTACCTTCTAAATAGGTTTTTTTTTGTTGTGATTTGGATCTTATTTGCTTTCTGTCTTAATCCTCGCGATGAATGAGGGGGGGGGGGGGTTTGTATGTGTCTGCGTGTATGTTTGTTCTCTTCTCATTAATGTTTATATTACTGTTTATTTGAATTGTGGTTTGAACATTATTGAACATTATATATTCATATATGAACATTATTGAATTGTGGTTTGTATATATATATATATATATATATATATATATATATATATATATATATATATATATATATATATATATATATATATATATATATATATATATATATATATATATATATATATATATATTATATGTTATATATGAACATTATTTTCTGTTTGTGATTTTGGTTTGATAAAATTTGGACTCCTATCAGTTTTTCTATTTTTTCGCTGACGGTTAATATGAGATGGTAATTGTGGGTTTGTTTTTAAAATTTTTCTGCCATTTATTAGTTTTCTATTTTTTCTTTTTTAATTTACATATATAAGGATGTGGCTGAAAAACATCTGATGTCCTTATATTGATAGAGTGTATCTCGAATGAAAGGATGTTATGAGATGAACCCAGACCTATTGATACTTTTCTCTCTTAAATGTATTTTCTGCTTTTTATCCTGAAATGTATGTTCGATTTCGGAATGAATTTATATATTTACATACTATGTTGCTATCAATAAACTCATATTTATTTATTCAACTCCGCTTTTATATTTTAACTTGTTTGTTGAAGCTAACAACTGCAGTAATGTGACACCACATTTATGTAAACTCCTATGGTTGATGTGCGAGGATAGACTTCTCTACAAATTGTACTTCATAGTCTCTATGAGTATAAGTAAAATGGCACCGGACTTCTTCTCTGAGCTTTCTTTCAATGCTAGCTCTTCTTCATCCAGGTTGAGCTCTGAGATTCGCCACTTCAACTATGTTATGAAGTGGATCATATAATCAAATTACGCTAAGAATTGCAAGTTTGAGGTGCCGATATTCTTATAGCCTATTTTGTTACTGGAACTGTCAGTGGAATAGTCTGCATGTGGAGCACTGATGATTATCTAGAAAAGTAAAAGTTAAAAACTTTTCTTAACACTTAAATATAGTCATCTAGGCTTTGTGGGGGTTCACTGAAACTAAACAGCGTCAAAATATAAATTATCATCAAGTAGCAAGCTATTTACTTTGCAGTTAGTGTTAAGTAACTGAAAAAATACTATTGTAATAGGAATTGTAAATAAACTAATAATAAAAAAAAATATTCATCAACATTTAAACTCGGAAAATTTTTAGATGCCCATTATCAAATATTTAAGCATCAGTCTGAAAAATCGTTATTTCAATTTATTCTATAAAATCACTTAAACTAAAAACAGAAAATCTCATTCTTCCCGGGGGTGAATAATGAAGTTATACGAGTTAGGGGCGCAAAACTGAAGTAATCACTTGCTCCGACCCTTATCAATCAAATGGATGGACGAGCAGGGCCGGCTGCCCGGATACAGGGATATTACGGGCCAGACTGGGCTATTTGTTACACGTCATTGTGATTATACTCATATCACATCGGATTTATTTATCAAGTAGTGTCGGGTTTGAATTTAAAATATAAATTGTTCTATAAAAATATATTTTCACACGAAAATGTTTATTTTATTTAGTAAAACGACTGTTTCAAAGCTTTTATTGTGCATATTTTTTTTTTAAATCTCTGGAATTGTATTTGTTTTCTGTTGGTTCGCATCTTGGTAAAAAAAAACGGTTATAAAGTTCAACAGAAAATCGTTTCTGTTTATCCTTTTAACACTTTCATGCAAATACAACTAGCAGATTGATTGCTTTAAATCAATTTCTTCCATTTAACTAGATTTTGCATCCTAATTATCACTGGTATGAATGACCATATCTTGAACGTTGTGTATAGTAATAACGTTTGAGAAAAACTAAAAAAGATGAATCTTTTATTCTATTCCAGCATTAATTTCATGTCATATTACTCTTATTCATTTGGTTCAGGGTTGAAGTGATATCACGTAACTTCCAGTCTAATGGACATAGTCTGTCTTTTCAACGTACAAATTCTGATTATTCTTTGTCTTTCTATTGAAAGACCTCCTCTGTGTTATCTTGAACACTCCTTTGGGATACAGTACAAATCATCAAGAAATATCAAGGATTTTTTATTGACTTTGATCCAATATTTGAAAAAAGATTTTGGGATTTCCCTCCTTGTTCCAGAAGTATATCAGTATTTTGCAAACCGTTTCTTAACCTATATACTCAACCGTACAGTATAAAAATTTGCGACAGAATAGATCCACAACAGTATTTTGTGGTTAAAATAATACATGAGATGACAATGTATGACATAATAAGGGATGAATATAAACTTGAGGGTGATGTGTTAAGTAAGATAAAGAAGGGCACTCTGAGATGGATATGAAGAACAAATCAATGAAGAAAGACTAACAAAACAAATATACAGTGCAAATGTTAGTGGAAGACGTGTTACAGGATGGTCAAGGAAAGTATGGCTGTGGAAGAGGTGAAGTATATGTGTCAATATCAGAAAATCTGGAACAATGATATCTCTGCCTATCCCCACAAGGAAACAACGTGGTTGTATTTATGTATTTCTTAACGAATAGGAGCAATGCGTAGCGTACAGATAGTTCGTAATTGTTCGGTCATGAGTATCAATAAACTTGATTTTTAAACAAAAATGCAGCTGTGTGTCAAAAAACAAGCCAAGGGAAAACGAAAATACGCTAAAGTATGAGTATCTGCTTATATATGTAAAAATAAGGATCCTTTTTGTGTATCCTTAATTCGTGTCATTTTTAGCTGTTTTAATATCGATTTCCTGTTTCATTCCATTTCTCGTAGCCGAAATTTCTCACACACTATTCGTCACTCCTGGTTTGTCCAAACAGTGTCGTTATGGTCTTGAAGAAACTTTCTTTATTTATATCTATGACGAGTCCTCCATTTTCAGGACATTGTTCGTCACCAAGGAAACAGGTTGGAGAGGTTTAAAGTCACAGGAAGAGTGAAAAGACGACACACAAGAGGTAGAGCCCCAACGCGTTGGCTCACCAAGTGAGAGACGCAACAGGGCTACCCTTAATAACTGTTCTTCAGCTGATGAGTGCAATAATTGATGGAGAGGAGTAGTCTAGAGTTATCATAGGAGTCACAATGCTTAGCCATGAGCCATACGAGAGGACGAAGTGTAGAATAAATCTTTATGAAAATTACATTGAATAATTTTCCATGAGCACTAACATACCAAATACATCGATCACCATATAATACTAATGAATACGACTCATTAATGAATAAAACTACATTAGTTTAAGGAGAAATTTTACCATTGATTAGAGGCAATGGTTGTCAAAAAGTATAACGATGTATTTTTACGAGTATCGACGTTTTTTTTATTATTTTATGCGTAGTGTTTTAAATAGAAGTTCGAATGTCCAAAATTGGTGGATAATTTCCTTGTTATTACTAGTTATGCCCAAGTTTTAAGCCAGGTTTTATTCCATCAAAGTCTTATAAGTAGCTCTTAGTGCTTGCCTAATATTAATTCTAACACGAACAACAAATTTTGGCGATATTGTATGATGAACGCTTTATTGCCATCCAAATAGTTTTCAATATTATGCTAACAAATTTCATGACTAACAATAATGAAACAAAATAAGGTGATTGATGTGAAATAGTAGAAGAAAAAGCTATGATCAAAATAAGCAAATTAAAATAAGATTATAATAACAACTCTCAATAATAACAGAGGTAGAAAATAGAGAATAATAACCCTAATAATTAAATTCATCCCCAAAAAAGCGTTCATCCATTTTCTGCATCAAATAAATGGTCAACATAATTTTAAACCAATGACGGAAAATATTCTTAATTTATGTGTAACTGAATACTCAAATATTTAAAAAAAACATTGCATTCGAATTTATGAATGTAAAATAAATTGCTGGAGAAACGATAATTTGGCGGGGTCATTGACACGAAGTTTGATTGTTCTGTGATTCTCTTATTCTTCATCATGTGTTCTGTGTTGAGCGTCGTTATCCTCTGGTATGTCTCGAACTCGGCGTATCGTTTGTTTCCATCCCTTTCGGTCCTGGGCCATGTTGAATGAAGCGCTTTAAGAGGATCATGTTTACTGCTTTATTAGATCTGTCTATCTTATAGGACACCGTCGTGTTGCTCGTCTTCCTACAACATGCCCAATGTACGCTAGGATTTTTTTCTGCATGTTAGGTAATCCTAAATTCTTCGATGGTAGTGACGTTGGTGCGTCATACAGCCCATAGAATACTATTCATCCGCATTCAACACCACGTTTCGAAGGCATCTATCATGTTTTCTCAGTGCTATGGAAAATACTGAAGACTTAAACTAGGTAGATTTTGATTCTTCTGAGTATAGACCGGTTATTTTACATCATTGTCAGACTTGTTAAAGCTGTTATTAATTACTCCGTTTATGCGTGGGAATTATCGTCATGTTCATCAAAACTATTTTATTTGTGTTGACTGTAAGTTAGCAGCCTTTCTGTGTTATGCCATGCGATATGTATTAATTTGTTATGTTGTTTACTTTAAGTGCCAAACATTTAGCAAAGTCTTAACAAAGGAATGTTGTCTGTATTAAGATATAAGCAAGAAGTAACTGAAATCTAATATCGATGTCGTACAAGTCGACCGAGAATAAGCAAATACGGAGGATTTCGGTTGGTCTGAGGGTTTCCCGAAGAAGGGGATATTTGGGTTGGGTCGTCTAGTTTGCTCTATTGAGCGGAGTGTAAACTAATTAAACCCTGACTTGCAGCTTCACGATCCCATTTCACCGAATTTACCCCCAATCTCGAGGGCGTACACTTTCTCACGAATGCTATTAAAGATTGCCTCACGTGTTTTTGCTATACTATTGTATAAAAAGGAACTTATATCAAAGGTTAAAGTTCCTGTGTTATGAAACAAAAAGGGTTTTTTGTTTGTATTTTGGGAACATTTATTTTATAATTCACAGGTTTATTTATTTCATTATAATTATTGAAACAAAGAAAAGGAATAAGATTTATTTTCGTAGTTCCAAACAATGTAATAATATTGCAGTATGCAGTAATGGTAGAATGAATTCAAGTGCTTAAAAATACGTATCTACGACCTTTTTTTAAAATTTTTTTTTTTATTATGCTGCATGATTGATTTTTTTAATGTTCCCGATGACTATGGAAAGCTTGGAGTTGGCAAAAAAGTAATGAAAGTTTATAAATGCATTAGAAATGAAAGCGTTGCATAAAATATGTGGAAAAAACAATTTATGATATAATGACGAATTACGATATTAGGAAACAGTACGGATTAAAAAGAAGATGCTGTGCGTAAGACAAAAAAACGAGAATCGAGATGGTATGGCCACGTTCGAAAAATAAATGATAAAATATTTACAAAAAAAAATGCACGACCAAATTTATCAAATTATGAAAGAGGGAAGAGTGAATATTATTTATAATGAGAGACAGAAGCGAAAGATGTGTTATAGGATCGAGGTCTGTTCTCTCTACTTACTCCAATGAAGATGAGGGTGATACGGTGACTATAGAGAAAATACTTCTATTGAAAGCAGCACGCAACAGATCCATAACTATCTGGGGACCTCTTCCGGTCCACTGTCGACTCCTGATTTTAACCATTAGTATAAGGTTCAGTAAGAAACATATGTGGTCTCTCAGCACATGTCCCGGAAGTGCAATATTCAGCAGCATACATTAAAGTTCCGTTCTGTTTCACTCCATTTTATCTTATTTTAACATAAAACGATCAATTTATATTATTTGCTGCGAAATAATGAACAGTTTTGCTTCGGTATTTTCACGATTTTTTTGTTAAGAGGTGATATGTAGTAATTTTTTTTAAAAGAGTATCAGTCTGATTTTCCTTTCAGACCTCTGACATTTTTATGGTGGGTTGCAAGAAATTGTTTACAATAAACTCACTGGATTGTACTGTATACAGCAAAAAGGCAATACAATACTATGAAATTATTTAAAAAAATTAAGCTTTTTATCAGAACTTCTTTTCCCCATGGATGGCTTTTCTCTGAGCTAAAATTCACGAAACTCACTATCAACCACATTACTATTACAACAGCTTCTTTGAAAGATGGTATACTGTACTAAATTTTGCCTAATCGGTATAAAGTCCTTTCAACTCGGGAAGAATTCAGAAAAAGGTAACTCGCTCTTTAATCTAACTGCGAATCCTTCTGAATTTTTAGTCCTAGAAAAAAAATGTAATCAGGGACATTGCACATGCCTGATATACACACGGGGGCTATCCTACTCGTTCTTCGCATAAATGATAAGGCGAGTATGCAGAAGACCTGCATCTTTCATCGTCGGGTACGTCGGACTGATTGATGAGCCTAAGTTGTAAAGATATACATCAGTGAACATTTGAGTACGATTTCGTCTTCATATTTAATAAATTGATCGTTCTTAATCGATCCAACGGAGTATTATGATATAGGTTTTGCCGTTGCTAGTACTGTGGCGTTAAACAATTGTCTGCCTCTTAGTATTATATATGTGGGTGGCGTGTGCAGTTTTAGGATCCACTTCACTTCACTTCAAAAAATATGATTGTATATGAATACTACATACAAAGACTACATTACGCCTTAAGCAGAATGTATTATTATCTCATGTCGTAAGGCTTACAAAGGTTTCTTTGTCGTTTAGTTTTCTGCGGTTTTCTTATCAAATATATATTTTTGAACATAAACTAATGCGGGGAAGAACCTTAACTAATGACCGAAATCTTTACCGTACTATCCTTATACCCAATTTATTTATATTTATTTTGTAGTACGAGTATTTCTAGCCACCACCTTCCTAAATATTTATTATATTCGAGGGTTGATAGTAAAATATAGTAGTGAGAATTTTTTATTTCGCGAGTTATTTGTTTTTGATTCAGCCGACAAATTCAAATGTACGTCACAGACCTTGTCGTTTTTTTTTTTGCATTAGGTTACAATTTTTTTTTGCATTAGGTACATAAACTCATTGAAGATAATTTTTTTAAACTCATATAGATGATGAACAGCAATAGCATGAAATGAACGAGTATAATATTTGAAAATGTATCTACAATATTTTCGTAAAACGTCATTGGAGAAACTAAACGCAATTCATTTATTTTAAAATGTAATTTATTATGTGTAGTAACGTGATATTCTAACTTTGGCCAATAATTGTTTTCTTGAATTTGCTTTGTTTGATGACCTCAATAAGGATTTGTTAAAACTAATCAAAACTTGGAACAAAGGTGGTGAGCTTTTTTTTTTTAATAAACCTGTTTTTTTATTCAACGCAGAAGATTTGGCGCGATTCTGAGACGGGTAAGGTTTAAAAAACGTTTACTTAAAAATAAATTCAGCTAACGTAAGCAATTCAAAGTTTTCCGCAAAGTTTAAGCGAGTTCTCTCCTGAACGCAGTGGGATGGGGGAGGTGTGTGATTGTCGTCACAATTGAAAAATTGTGAAAAAACGAAGAGAAAAAATCGTATTAAATTCGAGGATTTGTTTCTGTCTCATATTAAGAAAGTTTGTGGCCGCGTTGGCAAACTGAGTTGGAGAAAGCAATTTATTTAAATAGACTTTTTGTCTGAAACTTCTGAAACTGTTTTGCCACTTTAAACTCATGATTTGCTGATCGTTGAAACCCGACGAAAAGTTATTTGAGAAAGCTTTTTAGGAACTTCATTCGGGGGAAACATTTCAAAAGGTACAGATTATCGATGACAATAGGAACGATATCAACGGCACAAAAAAACGTATTTTTAACTAGTTTGTTATTGCGTGATGCTGCACGAACTCAATCGTAAGTGGTTTTTAGGAACTTTATTCAAGGAAACATTTCAAAGGGTACAGATTATTAATGACAATAGCGACGATGTCAAGGTTACGTCAAAAAGTATTTTTAACAGGTTTGTTATTATGTGATGCTGCACGAACTCAATCATAATTATATTAGAAACTTGATTCGAGGAAACACCCTAAAGAGTTCAGATATGATGACAATAGAAACGATATCGAGGCCACGAGAAAAAGTATTTAAAAAAAGTTTGTCATTGCGTGATACCACACAAACTCAATCCGAAGTTGTTTTTAAGAACTTTATTCGGAGCAAGACTTTAAAAGGTACAGATTATCAATGGCAAAATGAACGATATTACGACAATGAGAAAAGCTGATTTTAACTAATTTATTAACAGACTTCGTGTGTCTGCAGAGATCTGTTATTGCGTGAATTTGTTTTCACGTGATGCTGCAACAATTCAATCATAAAATGTTCATGTAAATATCTTTTTATCTCACTCCTGTGCGTGCAGAGGTGGTCGCAGACGTTGCGAATATATTGTGGGTAGATAATTTGTTGGCGAAAACAGCGAGACAGCGCGATGCGTTCTCTTTCTACTGTGGAATGAATCGTAAATAGTATTTGCGGGTAAACAATATCAATGTTCTGGTATGCGACCTTTGGACATATCCGAAGGTCGTTTCGTCGGTCGTTGACCGTGCGTGTTGACAATATTCAGGGACGACCGTAGTTCCTACACATTTAAAAAAAATTAATTGGGAATCTTGATCATTGTTTCTAAATTGTAAAATTATCCTAATAAAATGGGTTATTTTATATATTTTTATTTGTGCTATATTGCAGTCTGAACTAAACTTTAGCAACTAGAGTGCTCTATTAAAAAAAAATTAAGTGATAAATGAACGGTTTGAATTCGATTTTGTGGCGAGGGAATGTTGATCATTGCTCTTTATTCTACAAATTAGAACGATTGAACATTATTAAATGGAAAATTAATTGAGTAAATAAAAGTATTTAAAAAAAATCACATATCCTACGCACACTGGCTAACAACCATTGAATGCTTCCTTATGTAGCTTGGTTAGTACCATTTAATCCTATGGGAAAATAATGTGATCACAAAGTGCGAATTATTCCATGTTGAGTGTGGCAAAAATCCGCCCAATAAGCGCATCATTAATTAAGAATCTATGCTAATTAAAATGCATTATACGTTTCTGAACTCGTAAAATTATTTCTTATTTCCAAAAAGTGAAAAAGATGCTTGGATTTCTGTTGTTAAATGGTGTTACATTTGTATATTTAGTTAATAAATTATTATAAAACGTCGCGTTTTGTAAACTGCTACTATTATACGTACAAAATGCAAGAACTAGATTTATTTTTAAGTCGTTATAACATTCAATTGTTATTTTTAAAGAAAACTAGCATTTTTCGCTGTTATGCGATAATTTTTTTTAATATTTTTTCCGTCCTAAATTTATACCAAAACTATGTACAGTACCCGGCGGTAAGTAATAAACATCGAGCTTAAGAAAGAGACTGTCGCTTTGTGGAGCGTTGTCTCTGTCGCACGCTGTGCTAACAGTCAGTACGACAGAGACGACGCTCTACAAAGCGACAGTCTCTTTCTTAAGCCCGATGTGTTTTACTTACCGCCGGGTACTGTACTCGTATTAATATATGGATAAAACATTATTTAACAATTTAGTTCTTAAACAGTTATTTTGACTGCTTAGTGGTGATTTTGTGAAAGGAACGTTTCCACAAAAACAAATGCAATGCATAATGAGTTATCAGTATTTTTTTAGTCCAATATTGAAATTATGATACACATGAGCCATTTTCGGTAATTATTTGGACATTTGAATATTGTATTGTATTTCACTTTTGTTGTATACAGTAGAACTAAAAGATGTTTTTGCGATGTGTTAACCTTTTTCAACCAACTAGAAATCAATTAGGTTTTAAGTGAAAATCAGACTGTAAACTTTTTTAAATAAATAGTGTTCCAGTTGGAATCGATCCCGTGAGCCCCGGATTGGATGCCAGGCGTTTTGCCAACTACGAGTAAGTCACGAATAAATAATATTTTTATAACCAAATTCAATTCGATATTACAACAATTATGATGTTTTCATAAAATACACTACAGCAAATTATTATATAATAAAGAGTAAAGAATACGTTTAATTATTGTCCTCAGTAAGATACAGGTAAAAGCCTAGTTTACTGGAGACACGACAAATGAAAGGCAACAAACCCAGATCCATATAAACTGTGTTGACTTTAAATAACCTTTTGCTTTTTCATAAATTACGTATTACATTTAAAAAAAATCTTGTCATGTGTAAATAAACAAATGAAAATAAAAATAAAAATAATGTTTTACTTAGTAATGTTGAAGATATGTCTCTTGACAAAAAAAAGTTTTTATTGAATGAAAAAAGAAAAAAACCCTCATAAAAATAAGTAAACTTAGAATAATGCTACTAAAGAAACATTACCATAGTTCCCGTCCCGTTATCATCGTCTCGAATTTTAAACTCTCTTCATGATTTCACAATTCATTTCCAATTCCGCATTCCACGAATCTCTTTAAAACCTACTTTTATTGTTACACGAATAAAGTTCGTGACTGGAGTTGATAATTTCTTCTGTTTTACGTGTTTAATCGATAAACAAACAATAACCAAGTAGAATAAATTATGTTTCAAGAAAAGTTACTCAAGTTTATTGAGTTAACCTCCATTTTAACGACAGTGGAATCATAACATTTTTTTTACTGTTGTATTTGTTTATATAAAAAATATTTTGTATATATAAAAAAATTATAATGACATTCGAACTATGTTTGAATTGAAAACTGTCATAAGAATATCAACATATATAATCAAGTAAAGGAGATTTTTCTCATTCGTTAAAACATGTATATTCCTTTATCCTATTTTTTTCCATCTGTTACTTTCCATCAACAACTCAATCGTAGTTGTTGATAAAAAGTAACAGCTTGTGCTGCCGGATCCTGGTGCAAAACTGGCAGCCTTGAATTAAAATAAAAAGGTATTATTGTATAGTATAAAAATGCACTTTAATTATAGGTATATAGTGCACCTTAGCGGGCTTATTGCAATGTGGTAAACACTTTAAACAAAAGCGTAAACCAGATTGAACCCCTTTTAAAAATAACCCAGTATTAATGAGAATCGAACCCGAAACACCCATGTTGTAAGACATGCGTCTTATCAACAAGTCTACATAGGTCAATTATATTAGATTAAGAAAATGTATAATTTTCAATAATTTTTGATACATTTTTTATTGCAATATTTGAGAGCACTTGATAAAATTTGATAGAACTGGCTAAAGTAATTGTCATTTAAATTTAAATAAGTCGATTAATAATTATCATCTCCAGGTGCCCTGTAGGCACCTAACTGTTTTTTGTTAGGTGTTTTTTTAATAAAGTAATCCATAAAACAAAAATTTGCCAAATATTCAAATTTATATTTTAAGAACGAACCTTATATAATATTTAGCTGATTATACAAATTAAAATATTAAGTTTTTTTTATATACGTTAATTCTGTTCCTTTTTTCAATGATTGACCGGTTTCGCGTATTCTTAGAATGGTTCTTCCTCAGTACCATATCGAAGATGCTCATTGAGTGAAACCAGTAAATGAGCAAAACATTAGTGAAGTAATATTTATTGTTAGTTTTTATACTATGAAGATCTACCAATAACGACAAGTATGTAAGACCTCTATCTTCCAGACCGGAAATCGTAGATTCGATTCCTGTTGGCATCTGCTATTTTTTTTATGGGTTCTAGTCTACTTTTGGCTCCATAACATTTTTCTGGTTGATTAAAAGTTTGTAATATGGTTATGTGCTACTTATACGATTTCTCAACCTCCGTGACATAGTTGATAAGACACCTGTATTCCGACCTAGAGGTTGCGAATTCGATTCCCACTGGAATTCAGGTTTAAAAAAAAAAAAATTTCAGTCTGACTTTCACTTAAGGTCTCATAAATATCTTTCTGATAGATTGAAGGAGGTAACTACATAGCAGTTATCCCACAAGGTTGTGTTGTGTACAAGGAACATGCTATACACTATTCGCTCGGACGCTGTTATAGCTGCCAGATATGATTAGTTTAATAATAGAGGGTTCGTTTCTCAAGTTAGACCATCTTTGACTTTGACCAGACTTTCCTCAAGGACCCTAAAACTTAGGAATGCACCTACTATTGTTGATAGATAAAAAATACAACAAATTGAGCTTAATGACAAGAAAGCGGTGGCTACAGCTATTAGATTAGGCGTGTCTCCGAATCTGAGTATATTTAGAAAATATTTTTTGGCAATATGATCGTAGAAAACTTACAAAGGAAGTATAACTATATATAAATTTTTGTAGGTCTTCTGATAGAAAATCCCTTTTAAGAGGAGTGTACTTTATGTGTATAGTGTTGTATACAATCGTAATTTTTTCCCTGTGTTTCCTGAAGCTGCAGATGTTATCCATACATGAATATATGTCTAAGTCAGACTATTTCACGCTATGTTACCAGTAATGGTAAAAGCCATTTTATTATACCCTGCCTAACTGGTTCTACTCGGAGTTATTAATACAATACAAAACAATATTTTTTTATTATTCTTTCAATTATCAAACCATTTTTTACTTTGTGTATGTTATTCATAGCTTAATTTAGTAAAATAAAAAGTAAGTCATTTGATTTGATGGAAAGTGCTTAGAGAGCAGATTCTCCTCAAGGGTGTTTAGAGAGCAGATTGTCCTTAAGGGTGTTTAGAGAGCAGATTCTCCTTAAGGGTGTTTTAACTCTGTATTCGAACCCACTATTGTTAGTTGATTAAAAATATTACAAAAAAAAACAAGTTGAGTCTAAGGATTAGAAAGTGGTGTCTGCTGCCTTAGATAAGAAATTTCCCCGCATTTGCATATGTTTATAAAAAAACATATAAGGTAAGAAGATCACAGAAAACTTAGCCACAGAAATCACAGAAAACTTGGACGAACTACAAAAAAACCTTTGTAGACTTTCCGATATGTGGTAGTAGTACTTTCGGCTTTAGGTGGAACGTAGTGTATAACTTCAAAATCATTTGATTTGACCTTATACACCAAGTAATTATTAATTTATTCGATCAAAAAATGTAGAGCATTTTTTATATAGAACCTTCTTAAGTTAAAAGATGAAAATGCATTTTTTAATTATATCTACAATTATTGTCCATTAATTTAAGTAATTTTCCCTTGATAAAAGAATCGCAGAATTCATCTATGTTAAATATATATAAGTATGAGAATGCTTTGAATGTTTCACCTCTTTAGAATCTCAGAAAATGTATTATTAATCAACTTATTCAACAGATAAAATATATTTAAGTGTTCTTTGTTTGCTAAACAAAAGATAAAATAACAAAAACTTTAAAAATCAACGGAATTCAGAACACGTATTTATTTATTTATTTTATTTATTTTTCGTAGAGATTACATATACAGGTTAACCCCAATTACACACAAAGCTTGAAAGAAGAAGTTACGTACAGTTATAAGAAATGTTACTATTTACATAAAAAGCTTAAATACACGTATATAAAGTTAAAAGTTATTAGTTTGGTCGAAACAATTAACTTCCATAACTAAGAAAGCTCATTATACTTTCTTTAAAAACATTATCCAAAATGTTGAAGATGTCAATATCCGCGGCTTTATTTATGAAGGGACAGACTGTGATACAGTGGGAGATCACATGGCAGGTAAGTTCTACTTATTGGCGGTTTAAATAGGTCAATGTTTCTATACATATGGTGTATGAAATCACCGATGTTCAGTATAACAATACTAAAGAAAAAAAACGAGAGTGAAATATTCAAATACAAATTTAATTCATTACAAAAATAAAAACAAATAATACATACATAATGAAAATTGAATAACTAGTCTTCTATTCAAAACTAAGACTGATGAAATATCAGAGAAGGACCTTAACTCAACAACATCTAAATTTAAAATATCCACCAACCTAAAAATGGAGTAACCAAATTCTTTCATTCTTACATACATTCACACTATCACGCCGTCTCTCTGTTGGAGTAGGTAGATATAAGAAAGTGCCAGTGACCTTTCGCGATACACCTTTTGCCTTTTCTACATCAATATACTCGTACCTTATTATACAGTTCCAACTTTTTTCTAACTTTTTACATTTCCTTCTTTCAAAATACCTTACACTTGATCCAATCATATTTTTTGGTGTCCTGTATATTTGGTTACTGTATATTTGTGTTGTAAGCCTATTTTTTTATTCATTCTTTTCTCGTGCCCAAACCATCTCAGACCAAACCATCAAACCATCTCATCTCATCTTTTTCACATTACTCAACATATCAGCCTTAAATTCACGTTCATCCCTAATCACTTAACTCTATATTCTGTCATAAATTGTCTCTCCATGTTTTCTTCTAAGTACACGCACTTCCATTGTTAAGATGAATGAATTACAGCGTACAACTGTTATTAGAAAATTACCATTTATACATTTTAATTGTAAAATTCATTGATAATAAAACGATTGAATGTTATCTTTAAATAAGCCAAACAATGTTTTACATTCTCAAAACTGCAATAATGAAAAAGTCTAGAAATGTAACGTTTTCGTCGATTTATTAGTAATTTTTTTAATACTAAAATTCTTTCACTTGCAAATTTATCTTTACGATCTTTTAAAAATGGCAAAATCTGAGTTAAATGTTAATAATCTTCAATTATAAGTCTTTAATGTTATTTTGGAGTAAAACGTTTATATGTTTATTTTCACAAATTAAGTGTACGATGAACTAAACAAATAATTATATTTGTGTCAAATTCTGTTAGTAAATAATTTTCAAGTAAAATACAATTCCATCCCGGAAAATGTACCACACATTCATTGAACCATGCAAGGTTTACGATTCAACAGTACATAAAATTCATGTTTTGTTTTAATACTTGAAACCTCATGCTGAAAACTCTGAAATGTTGTTCTTACGTATGAAAAGAGTCAAGCCATCGTGATGATTCGTGTACTTAATCTCATCTGCTGAAATGAATTGCAATTAAAGAAAGCAAACGAGTAAAAAAGGTTAGAGCAAAGCTTTCATAAAATCATATCACGTAAAGACTTTTGTTGAATTCCAAATTGCTTAAGTGGAGATTTGCATAAAATAGATCGTACTTCAAAACAGTTTTCATCAAAGTAAGAAATTATTAGAGTTAGTTGTTGTTGTAAAAAGTTGTTCAGACATTTTTTTGCAGTTTCTTTTAAATATGAATATGATGTGATCTTTGTTACTCCGAGTTCTGATATTCTTTTTATAATTGTCTGTTTTTTGACGTTTCAGGGATTGGATTTCAAAGACATATCGGATGTACGGAGGTGGATTTTGTGCGTAAGCTGTATTTAAATCACTATTGATTCCCTCACAGCTAGAAAAGGATGGGGCGACGTTTGGCAAGTAGGGAGATTGCTTTTCGACAGTGTATAAGTTTAAATGTGTACAATTGGGAAAATTCCTAAATACCGCCGTTTTTTGACAGACAATGTTTGAAATGAGATATTTAGGAAATAATGAAAAAAATATTTGAGATTTTTGCGACTTAAAAAAAACAACTCATGTGTTTACTCGCACATGACGCAATGTCGTTAGCGTTTTGCACTGTTTAACATTTTTTTACCACGGTTCACCAAAATAAATTAAAATTAAACCTGACGTATATTTTTGGTTTGAATATTACAACCTAACCTTTAATAATACTATTAAATCGACAATTTATATAGCGCCGTGTAGAGAGCAGATTTATTTAAAGGGTGCTCTTCCTTGGAATTCAATCCATTATTATTGACAGATAACAACATTTATGAAAACAATAGTAATTATAATACTAATAATGAAATAAGCTGAGTATAATGACAGTATGCGACTGCGGCCATCAGATACTCACTTCTTAGCAGCAACTGCATATGTTGAGAAACAATATAGTTCGCTAGAACACTTACCAATATAAGACGAACTACAGAGAAACCTTAGCATATCTTCCAATATGTCATCATAACACATACTGCTTTAGGTGGAGTGTAGTACATGCGTGTAGTGTTTATGTACAATCAACATTTTTGATAAGACCTCCCAAAAAGGCTGGCCTTGAAGTTTTAACTAAAGCTGCAAACTTCACCCACATCTCTAACGCTTAGTCAGGTCATTATATGCTACAGGACTAGCAACGGCCACGTCCCTGTCATAATGCCTCGCCCTATTGAACTATTGAATCGATTTGGAATAGTGAATTTACTTGTTGAAAATAAAATTGAAAGCCATTCCATTACAGAAGTTGAACACAAAGAGATAAAGTTTGAAATCAAACCGTTTGTAAGCCTTTATTCAACGTAGACTTTTTAAAAGCGGACTTACGAGTAATTGACAGTATTTATGACTACCATATTTCACCCTATCATTATATCAGCTGCATCGGAAATATATTGGAAGTCTCGAAATTTTTTTATTCAGAAGACCAGAAAATATAGAATATCAATAATTCAAACGCGGTACAACTCATGAATTTAATTGATTTATTTTCTTGTAAAAAATGTACAAATAAATCTTATACGTACAAATTTTCATTTTCTAAGATTATAGGAGCTCTATGAAACCGTATAACCTTTTAACCTCTTGAAGAAGAGTTTACTTTCAAGATAAACATCAAGGAATTTGATGCTATCTCTCAGAAAAATACTAACTTCCATGAGTGATAACGCATCTACATCAAGAAGGTGTTCCCTACGTTGTAAGGCTACTCAGATAAATGTCGTTTTACTTAGATTAGTATCAATTTATTTTTAAACATCCAATTTGAGATATTGTGAATGATAAAGCAATTAGAAGCATTATGCTTCAGGATCCCGTTGTCACTCGGATCACAGAATTTAAAAAAAAAATAATCCGCGTAATCCTAAGAATGAAATCCCTCCGTGTTTATGAGTTCACTAATATATTATATAACACTTAGTATAAAGAAAAAAAACTTTATGGTTTTATTTAAAGTTACAATTTAAAATTTTCAAACACAAATTTTCTTCCACTTCAACAGGATTTTAAAAATGCTGCTTACAAATAAATGAAGAAAGAAAATAAAGTGATTGTTTTTTTCTTTGAACATATTGAACAACATTTTTTTTTATATGTAAGTTTTAAAGATACATTCTAATTCTAAGAATGAAACAGTATCACAAATTAAAGAAGAAACTTAAATAAGTTTAAAAATCTGCTATCGGGGTTCTCTCTAAAGAGTCATACAAGATTGTAAGGTCCAATGAGCGCAATCATTGGAGTATAAAAGGGCGGTGAGTGTACGATGAAAATAAGCTAGGGGAAGAGCAGACGTGAGGTGTTTGCGTAGAATAAATCCAATTGAGTCGGGTACGTTATATAACTAAATGTATTGTAGGTTCTTTGCCTACTGCTAACACGGTATGTCCTAAAGGTTTTTGATTATTTTCTAACTTCATTATATATATTTTATTTAACGCCTTATTTTACATCAATATATGAGGATTGTATTTTTTTTTTAAATCAATGTCAACTTGTACCTATCATAGGACAACAATTAGCTGAGAAGAATGTAAGTTCACCAAATAGTTTGCGGTAGCAATGAAATTGACCTTCGGTCAGAAATCTCCACATTTAGAGAGATTCTAACGTGCTGCTCCAAAAGTTTGACCTGCCACGAAGACTGTGGTATACCTTGCATCATCTTAAGTGTGATCACGGTTGCAGTTCACACGCGTTGCATATGTGAGGTTTTTTTGCTTCTCCGTTGAGTTGGTGTGAAATAAACCATACTGCCTGTCACATTTTGGAGGAGTGTCTAATATAATATATTCATTTCTGGTAGGACTATAAGAGATCCAAATCATGGATGAGGAACCTAAACATGCAGTACATGTAAGAGAGAAGTCATTAGAGAGAAAAAGTAAAACATAATCTTGATTTTTAAATAATTTTTAAGATAAAAAATGTTTAAATTTCCTTATAAAATGAGTTATTTGTAGGAACATAACATTATTAAATTATTTTAAAAGAAAAAAATTAATGTTGCTAATTCATTAAGAAAAAAACATCGTGCTTAATGGTTAAAAAAAGCTATTACATCTTATACTTAGTCGATGGAATACTTGCTGTTAACTGAATATTATTAACGTTCACAAATACAAAAGTCAGCCATCGACGTGGCTTAGTCATGTCTAAATATCAATTTATTGATGCAAACAATCATTGTTGTCAAATAAAAATTGGCATAATACAATATTTCTTCCAAGTCTTCGTCGGTGGTTGGCGATCATCATGGTTATCTTGACTTTTCAAGCAGCAGCTCTGAACAAAGATATATTACAACCGTGAAACTGCTCCTGTAAGTTTCTCGACCAGGATATGTCTTCCCGAACACTTACTGAATTTTCTTCGGCAATTGCAGTCATTTGAAGGATCTCATATGTTTTCCTATGTTTTATATTCCCAAAGTACTCTTTATAAGTACTCTTTCTCCATTTAATGGGGGATAATACTTCTCACTTTTTGTTCATCTTTTCAAGATATTATCATAATGAACTCTTCTAACCAATAAGACACTCAACATTCTTTGATATTACAGCACTAAAAAAATTATTTATAAAACAGCAGATTTTGCTCAAATGGTGTTGGAATTAGGATTTGGAGTGATAAAAATATTGTTTAGCTGGATTTCATAGTAAGTTTCCCATACTCAATTGAACGTACAAACAAATAAATGGAAACAATTTTTACGATAATCTGAATAAATTTATTTCTGCTCTGTAGAATTAGGACAATAGAGTCGAGCAAGTCTTGCGTAGCTACTTACCCAAGGAGTTCCTCCGTGTGAGGCGATGCATGTATTGCTGAAGACAATCCTCATAATGCACCGGGAATGCGAGGAACAAAATACATGAGTTGCAATCGCAGTAATGCACTTTTCTTTCACGAGAACAAAGGAGGGAAAGAAATGCTGATATTGCAGGAGAAATGTATTCTTGTTTTAAGTATGTTTTAGGCAGAGCCGTACCAATCTTCGCCTTTTTTTCAACAAAGCACTTCTTAGAAACGTGTTTTTTACATGCAATTTAGAAGGTTGCCATTTGTTGGGGATCTTAAAATTAAAATAAATTCTTGACGTAATAAAAGTTCTCAAAAAGTATTAAATGCTTTACATGGAAAGTAATATTATTTTTTAAATAACCTTTAGTCATTGGGGTGTGGAAAGATTTTTGCTACCGAAAGAAAAAGAAAGTGGATTAAGAGGATAAGAAAATGAAAAAAGACACATACTAAGTAGGTACTTTGCCGAGCGGTTAACGCGCTGTACTTTTGTACCCTCCTTCGAAGCCTGCTCTGAACAACGGATACCACATATATTTTTTCCGCATAGTTTTCGGAAAAAAAAAACACATTTACTGTGTAATAAATATCGCAATTTTGTTCTGTACTAATTGATTGATGTCAATATATATTTATGTGTATTTGATTATTAATATTATGTAGTATAAAAAAAGTTCGACTTATGCCTGCTAGGTATGACGTAATGTTCTGAATTTTTTTTTTTGATAGCTTCAATTTAACTGGTTGACTGTATAAAAACTGTAGGATAATATTTTGAGGTTGGAATTATTATACATAAAATAAATAAATAATGATTGGCGTTTATTCTATGTTAATGTACGTTCTTCGTGGACCATTTGGTATGAAGCCCGACTTATAATCCAGGGGTTGCGGGTTCAATTGTCGTTGGAATCCAGACTTTAAGAACGGGTTCTAGTCTGTTGTTCGATTAAGGCTTATTGAAAATGTTTCTAGTTGGCTTGAAGCAATTGCCACATGATAATACACTCTCCAGATTATACAATCAATATGTTTTCAATACAATATTTATAGAAAATTGCATGCGATATTAAGATCTTGTCTGGCAGCCATTATAACACTAAAACAACCCTTTTCGAGAATATTAAGTTCAAGAAGCTAACGCTTACGTAAACAAACAAACCCTCGAAGCATTTCGCAACCCTTTTCTTACAACATGGAATCGGTTGCACTGAATATCACTCGCTTAGGGGCATACAATTGTTGGAATAGCTGAAAGTATCAAATTCCAGAAAAGGCATCCAACCTCACTTATTTTGTAGCCTAGGCCATAATTTTGTCGGTTTACTTTAACAGAATGAAAGTAGTAGCAAGGCTGGAATACTGATCATATTCGATAAACGATAGTTCCACAGCGGGGATGATAAGAAAATCATTGAGTTTTTCGGAAAGAATCGACCTCACATGGATTTTTCATGGATGTTGGTATATTTACACGGATGAATAGGATTGTTTAGGCTTGAATAATGTAAATACTATTCTACCCTTTTAAAAGGATCCCGCTTTTGAATAAAAGTAAATGAAATGCGATAAATTTTATTGAAACTCATTATTTTGATTAAATGTTTCAGATTTTTTTCGCTGAAAAATAAACCCGTTGATGGAACCGCGAGATAATAATTTATTTCTGTGATTTTTTAGTTTTAATAATATTTTTTAGGCATGTACAAATATTTAATATTGAAAATACGTGAAAAATAAATAAAGTTAAAAAAAATTACCCCTTGCGAACATATTTTTTTTTATTATCATCTATCGCAAAGCATATGACTAATAAAATAGAGAGAAAATATCAATTGTAACCCAAAATTTAGTAAACATAAATTTACATGGATTTGTTCTAGAAAATTATTTCAGTACTTCATATTTAAAAGCCTTCCATACTCATTTAGTTTTTGAAGTTCAAGTGTTACGAGAAACAATATATCACAATTTCAATGTATTTTATTGTTTAATCTTTCATTTTTTTTTATTCAAATGAAATCGCACACCTATTAAAAAAAATCTAATTTTTTGTAATCTTTTCCATTCCTTACATTTTTTCATTGAAATTATACTCATTTTTAGTTACAAGCAAAGTGAAACCGCACATTTCCCGAGCTCTACGTGTTGAAATATATTTTTTAAGGAAAAAAAGCCTCCTCAGGAATTTTTCGTTTAGTTTGCACGAATTGAGCGTTTAGATGTGCACGTGACCAAAGATGGTGCTTTTGCTTCAATATCTTGGTGCTGGAGTCAAAGTGTTTGCTTAGCCAACCATGTGAGATCCTTTAGTTGAAATTTTCTGTTTGTTCAATGCCCCCTTTATTATATTTCGTAAAGGGGATATCTTTCTTTGCATTAAGTTCCCGAAATATTTTCATTTCTTGTAGGAGTGTAGATTTGGGGGAAAGGTATAATTCCTCATAAGCTCACAACATATGGTTGTGACAAATGCATTGAAGAATACAGAATACGCTATCATTATGATGAAAGAAAGGATGTTTTACCATATAAAAAAAGAATATTAGTTTGTTGGGAGTGAATAGAAGGAAAAAAACATATTTGTTTAATTTGCATAAGTGGTAATGTGATATACCTGTATAATTAAATTTAAGTGTTATTTGCAATGTTTTATTAGTGATATTTTGTTACATTTTGAAGATATAACCTCATTTCATAATATCAATTTCATTTGATGAAGAAAGAGAGTTCATGTTAGATGAAGGAAAACATTTTTATAGTTTTATTTACTAAGACTTATTCACTATATCACTTAATTGTCTTTAATATCAATAGGTCAGATATGCTATTTTGAAACATATATTTTTTATATTGTTTAATTGAAAAATTGCACCGCATTTGATTTTTAATTTAAAAGTGTATTTTAAGCATAAGAGAAAAATACAGGTGAAATGATATTTAACAAGGGAACTCAATAATGGATACCAAGTCACATATATTACGGAACATTGGCAATGTTGCTTGTATTGTGTGATTATTTCTTTGTTTACTGTACGAACTAGCTGGTTTACTGTGGCAATCTCTTTCCACCGATTGGAATATTGTTAAAGAAGTCTAAGTGAAAACTAGACTTAAACCATTTTTAAAATTAACAACGGGAATCGAACTCGTTAACTCTGGGTTGGAATACAAGCGTCTTACTAACTAGGCGCCGGGAGTGGTCTTCTGTTTTTAATGCAAATAATATCTTAACTCGGTTTTGAGACTCATATTTGTTTGATGATCCTGGATATAAATTTCCCAAGACAACTCCATGATATAATAGTCTAGTTGATCAAATGTTTGACTTCCTATGCTGGCGTATCAGGCAAGTCAGAAATTAAAATACTCATAGGATCCCAGTCTGGTTTTTTGCCCATTTTTTAAACATATTTCTGGTAAGTTGAAACCGTATACCATTTGGTAATAAGCTCTACACAAAATTTGGTAATAAGCTCTACACAAAATAGAAATGTTAAGCTTTGTATCTTTTAGTAAGTGTTACATTCGATAAGTGAAGAACATCAGTTGGTTTGATTGTACGAGTAGATAGATTGCTTACAGCTAATTCATATTGTTAAAAAAGTTTTTTATCTTCTCTTAATCAAGTCAAATATAAAATAGTATTTAAGGTATAAATTTTAAAACAGAATATTTTTTAATTAAATTTCAACATTCTTTTTTCGAAGAAATCTCATTAAAATTTTCGAAATTCGTACAATTATTTACAGAAATCATGAAATTTTTTCCAATTGAATTAAAATTTCTCTGTGTGTTTGTGAATTTCAGTTTTACAGTTGTGTGTGAAGCCAATTAAATTGCTGTTTGAGACAAGTTCTGGACTTGGGAGAAAACTTTTAATGGAGTCCATCTCTGTGTCTATTTTCTGGAAAAAAACTTTTTTCCACAATGGAATAATTCTGATTGCTCCCGGCTGAAACCAAAAAACATTTTATTCGGAGACCCTCTAACGGAAGAAACTACAGTTACTGCCCAATTTTATTTTCTCACTAAATAATTTGTATATAAAACTGTTTTCTCACTCACGATAAATCATTTCCGAATTGTTTTGAAGCAATTTGTTTTCATGAATCCATCACTCTTCTTTTATTTGCTCTAAATTTTTTGATTATTTCTAAGTTCTTTTGTATGATATTAATGTCAATGAATATTTTATAGATAAGTGAAGATAATGTGATAGTATTATATTAAACAAAAAAAAATTCTGGTAAATTTATATCTCATTTTTGATAACGTTTGAGGCATCAATTCAATTATTAGTTCTTTTCAAGAATTTCAATGATTGGCTATATTTTAATCCGACCAATTTTATTATGGGGTTATAATATTTTACTGGTGTGCTCTTGTTAATTCCAATGTTGCTCTTGTTAGTTGTGTGTGATTAAATTAAACTATCGGAAATTTTAAGCGTGAAGCGCTGGAGATGGAGAAAAAGCATGAGAAGTAGAGAAATATTGTTGAGGATAGTAAAGATAGGAAGGTAGTGGCTGCGGTCATTATATTAGACACTTTCCTGCATATGTTCAGAAAAACATGTTTGGTAAGAAAACCGCGTAAAACGTACCAAGGGTACACGAATTATAAATAAACCTTTGTACAACTTCCGATATGTTAAAGTAACACATTCGGATTAAAGTTTAGTGTAGTGAAGTGTTTGTATCACATCATAAAAGTAGTGCATTATATCACACACATTGATGAGACCGCCAAAAAGGGTTGTTTTTAAGGCTGTACATGCCCTTAAGGAGTCTTATGTCCATCAGATATAATTAAAGATAAATTATATTAATTCAGTAAGTCATCAGTTATTATTTATTAATTATTATCATTTAGACACTTTATTGCAACGCAAGATTTTTACCATATGGTAATCTCTTCCAATTAACAAGACAAGAATGACATATATTTGTGCCAATTGCTAGGTTGAAGGTTGCTAGGTTGAAAGTGTTATTTTAGGGAAAAATAAACTTAAAGCATTAAAAATCTAATGGAAAGATATTACAGCAAAATATTTTCAAATGTCACCAAAGACTAGGATAGAGAAAAGAAGATGGGGAAATAACTAGAAATTTATGGATATGAAGAAACACATTTTATCACTGTTTGAACGAGAGTTAAATTTTTCCGGCAGTCGGCAACTGGTTCCAGAGACAGTAAAGGACGACGTGAAGAAAGTGGAACGATGAACTGCAAATGCCGAAATGCAATCTTGTGCTTAGCGCAATTCCATGATTGGCGACGCACCGATCACTTTCAGGATGTTGAAGGGGGCGGTATATGGTAGTTAAGGACGGTATATAAAAGTCACAATATATAGATTTGTCAGCGATTTCTCGTGTTTGATTTTACGCAATTGTTTAGATGTTGACAAGATTATTTATTTAATTAAGTATTTAATGAAATAAAAAAAATAGCAAAGTTTTAGAAGTTCATGTTTTAAAACACTTATATTTTGAATAACTTACAATTTTCTCACTAGTATTCTCTACATATAAAGAATAAATAAAAAAATTCGACTAATTAACATAATTTTTTTTATTCAATGACTTCACCTAAATTTAATAAAAATCTACACTACAAACTAAGTGCAAAATATAGAACTTTTTGTAATTTGTTTTATCAAACACTGTTTATTTCACTTTTTGTAATGGTATAACCCTACCGGTTTCAAGGCTTTCACCTCATCTTCAGGTGAGCACAAACTGAAGATGAGTGAAAGCCTTGAAACCGGTAAGGTTATGCCGTTACAAAAAATTGAATAAACAGTGTTTGATAAAACAAATTATAATGTTTTTAAACCTCCACAACGTTAATGCCTTAACTATAAACAATATAAGACTTTTTAAATCATAATATTAAAATCAACAATACTATTGTAATAAAACAATAAACGATCTCGTTAAATGATGGCAATAAAGCAATACATGAAAAAAAAAACACTTACATAGGTTTCACACGATTCACAAGAAACAATTTAAATCAGATGTTATCAAAAGGTTTGGGCTCATATCGTTCGATCAGGCCACCCCAGTCTAAGGAGAAGAAACCCGACCGGGGGCATCACTGATGCTTTTCAGCCCACACCGTTAAATTATACAACCAACCACGGAGAAAAACATAAAAGTAGATTCAAAGAACATACAAGACATTATGATAATTTAAAAAATATTTTTAACAGATTATCCACCAATCAAATACTAAAATATATTCATGGATACCACATTTATAAATATTAACAAACAAAACAAAAAAAATCTCTAGTTAAAAAAAAAGTTAAAGGAAAAATAAATACACAACATTTATCATAACATTTAATGCTACTATGATTGAAAATGGAAAATCGAAAGACAAAAATTAACATCTAAACGAACAAAAAATCAAAGGGGACATTAACGCAAAATATATCTCACAAAATGGCCTTTTACGCTCTCTCTCGTTGAAATAAAACTTTCCGTATATCCGCAAAAGGTTTCATATATACAGACAGGCATATACAAAATAGCGTGATGCTGATCCAATTACCATTTCCGAAGCAAAGCCTATCCTCAATGTATGGAAAAACAAATAAATAATTTTCCAGTTACTCGCATTCGAAACGGAAAAATGTAAACGAGAGCGAGCACCCAACCGCGCTTGATACTAATGTGTTTTGAATGCATCGAAATTGACATATATGTGAGTGTATTTCATTTGGTTTTAGGGGTTTTTTTTTTGTCAAATGAATAAAAATATTTACACAGTGATGTGATAAAAAAGTTGCCTTCAGATTAATCGGCAGGCTTCCCAAGTGATGGATAGCTTGTTCGGAGTTTCGGTCCGATGGTAGGACACCTTACTCCTTCATCGGATAAGTTCTGACTGTTAAGATATTTATTGGAAATTTTTGGATCTTTTTGGGAATCGGGAAAGGATAGGTTTGTGGTAATTGTTTTGATTTTATGAATGATTATGAGAAATTATAAACGATTAAATACATATATAAATATGATGATATGTACATAATATTAAATACAAATATACATAAATTTGTGTCGTCACACACTGTTTTATATTGAATGGGTGAAAAAAAAAAAAAAAAAAAATGAAAAAATGAATTGTGAATAAATTATAAGAATGAATATAGTATATGTAGATAAGTAAATGAGTGGGGAAATGTGTGACTTTTATAAATATATTAAGGTGTAGAAAATGTTTATTGAAGGTGAGAAATGCGGTTGCCTATGGGGGTAAACTGTCTGCCGGAGGAATTATCGATGATGGGGTGTTCAGAGTGACAATCGGGGGGTCATTTGGGGGGATGATTAGAGTTAAAGAGGGGGGGGGTCGGGGGGATGTTTCGCAATATTGATTTCGGACGAGTGTGTCTGTAACTGGTGTTCGCGTTGTAGTTATCTAAGGCTTTTATGACTGGGTTGGGATGACGGGATATAGAGCTGTAGAACCTTTCGGCCAGAGCGCGCATATGTTCGGGGATAGTATGTAGTTTGGTATCTGCGTGGAGTCTTGAATTACGGACGATGTAGGGTGCTTTTAAAATTATGCGGAGGGCTTTGTTTTGAATGATCTGAATGTGATGTAGCGTTGTTTTCTTCGCGTGGCCCCAGACCGGAAGGGCGTATGTCAGTTGCGGTCTGACGATCGCTTTATATAGGTGGAGTTTAGTGCGCGTGCTAAGTTTGCTGTATTTACTGATCAAGGGAAATAATGATTTGAGTGTTCCGTGAGCTTTTTGCTTAAATGTTTATTTAGCAACAACCAATCAATGCCAATTTCGCTTTTTTTAGTTAATCACTTGACTACTACAAGAAAATAACGGATAAAATTTAGCAAATAACACGTGTACAACAATGTTGTACACCATTTTTTTTGTAAAGCGCCAAATAAAATACATTTAAGTTCTGTTTCTTACAGGCAAACTCGAGGATATTTACGTAATAAAGCCTTCTTTAGTAACAAGAAGAAAAAAAGTTTTCACAAAATAATTAATCAAAATGTAACGTAATAGTAAGACTACAATTTTTTGAAATACGGAATAAAAATATCGCAGAACAACGATACGTGTGGCACTGGAATCGCTGCTGAATTATAAGTGCGTGGCGTCACAGCAGAGACCACCGAATGCGAAGCTATAGGAGCGCGACATACGGAATATCTCGCAACTCCTCAACTCGGTGGTTGGCCGTTGCGTAATAGCGCGTACTTTAAAATTGAAAAAAAAGTTGAAATTGTAATATCCATTCTAAGTTCACGGGCTGTGCAAAAAGAGGAGACAGGCCGGATTTGGCAGGCAGGTCGTAGTTTGCTGCCCCTTGTTGCAAGCTATAAATGAATCGTGTATAAAGTGACAAAATGATTTATTCCTTCAATGCTTACTTATTATTGATGGATGGATGTACGAGTACTTGTCCTTCACAACTTTGTTCTTCAGAACGATGGCTCTCCATTTTACAAAAACTTGGATTGTTTGTCCGTGTACAATTCTTGTGACTCAATTTCAACCTACTCAGAATACGTAACAGTATCATAATATTTACCTAATTGAGGTTGTAAGTAATGCTCGTTAGTAATCTTCTAGTGTTTCTCTCTTTGAAGTCAATTAGTAGAATTCTTTGACAATGGAGATAACGTGTGATGGGCGAGTTGAAAGGGATATTGAAAGAAGGGTAGTGAAATGGGACAAGGTAAACGGAGCAATTCATTTAACGTACAACAATCGCGCTATATCAGAAGTAGCAAAAATTACAGTACAAAATGCTCACTATGACGAATGGAAGAGAAACTTGAGTTAGGAAGAAGAAGGATAAGAGTAAGATTAATGCTGTAGAGGTGCGTGCACTAAGGAACATTTGACAAGACATCAACATTAATGCATTAAGAAAATTGATGTTTCAAGTCAGATGAAAAAAGTTTTAAAACGATTTGGACATGTGAAAAGAATGAAGAGCGAAATAATGACTAAACGAGTGTAAAAATTAAGGTGCACACGGAAGAGTTAGATCAAGAAAAACGTGGTTTAATCAAGTGGAATAGGTTTTGAAATAAGGTTAAGTTAATTATAAGAGAAAAAAAGTATTACGAGATGTATAAATAAGGCAGAGTCGAAAAATGTGAGCTTTGATGAGACATATTATAAATCTGTTGAAATTTTTCAATATCAAGTTAAAACTGAATCCTTTGATACATTTAAGAAGTTTGTTCTATTCAAAACTTGCTTCTCTAAAAACACGATCAAAACGGAAAGCAATTTGGATGTCAATATTTACTTTCAATAAGTAAATATTGACATGAAACGTGACTTTTTGTTAAGTCTTGAAAATACTACATATTGTATTGTATAAATCTTTCGCTATATATAGTACAATCTGGTAGGCTTATTGCCATCAGGAAATCTCTTTCAAACAACCAGACTCGAATCCTTTTTAATTTTTTTCCAATGGAAATCGAACTCGTATCCCTCGGACTGAAAGATGCCTAGGCGTTTTACCAACTGGACTACGAGTCATTAAAACAAATCAAAAGTTCAATTGAATCTAAAATAAAGTTCATACAAAATAATAAGGGCATTTTTTCAGTTCTTTCAAAGGATCGAGAATATTAAAAGTAAAATTAACAAAAAACTAAATCAGACACATAAGACTTCACTTCTATGAATAGTAAAAAAAAGCGATAGAAAAAACACGAAAACAATCCAGAAAGCTTTGAAATAAAAGGACCTTTCGTCTTTTTCTATCGATATTGCTTGAAAATTTTGAAGAATTACACGCTATCAGTCCATACATTTTACTTTTCATGAGCAGGGCGCGCCATGACGTATGCTAATGTCGCGTGATTGATGACTGAAAATCGACTGAATTTCAGCAAAAAGCTCTTAACACGCAATATTTTATACTGTATATTTTTATATGCCGTGACAAAGTTTATTCAGTTCACCTTTTTTGAAAAATATGTACGTTTTTTTATTGAAAAGTCGGTTTAACGATCCAAATATTAGGATAGATTTCACATTTCATGAGAAACATTGTTCTTCTTAAAAACTTCTGACAGTTTTTTTTAAAACAAGAACTTGCATTTATTGAACTTTTTATTAAAATAAAAAAGCATTTCTACTCCGTGAACTGTTACAAATTTATTTGTTTTGTTTTTTATAATCTCGGTATAAAGGTAAGTTAATTTATTTTTTTCAGATAATTTGTATAGAGCTGACTTCATTGACTATGTTGACTATATTGACACATCTCATATATAAATGGAGTCCGTATTCACTCTTTATCACTTTGATAACTCGAAACTGATTATAAAATTTAATAATGTTTAAGTACAATTTTTTTATACTGGTGAAATGAAAAGTACGTTTCTACTTAATTCCTTATTTCTTGTTTAATGGTTGTTTAATTAAAACATGTGCTATTAAAACACCATGTTACGAAAATTACTATAGTATTCACGTATATTGAATTTGTGTATCCCTATTTTTTAAAACACATATAAATAATAAAGATTTTTTTTGACAACTGGTTTTGATTCGTCAACGTTAAGTCTCAGATATATGCTTTGGATTGTTATAAAACTACACTGAAATTGTTTGGATTGTTATAAAACTACACTGAAATTGTTTGGATTGTTATAAAACTACACTAAAATTGTTTGGATTGTTATAAAACTACACTGAAAACTTTAAAAAAAAGGGTCACAATAGTTATCGAACAAGTAATCCTCGTATTGGAAGCTACATGTCTTATCAACTAAAAATATATAGGTTTATTGACACCAACATAGTATTTACATATTGTTCACCCATGGCTGACTGTAGTTGTGTTTCCTTGGAAAGGGTTGATAGTATAAAGTACCTTGGAGTTTATGTTGATCAGTTCCTTCGTTGGGAGGTCTATATTAACACTTTGAGCGCAAAAATCAGAAAACTAGGATACATATTCCGTATGATTCGAATTGTGCTCAGTGAAAATATTCTTAAAAGTATATACTTCGCCTTATGTCAGTCAGCACTTTCTTACGGTATATCAGTTTGGGGGGGATGCACCTTAACCCAAAAAAACATATTGCAGGTTTCCCAAAAATTGATTGTGAAAATAATTAGTAAACTTCCTGCTCGGTATCCCACGGCGGAGCTTTTTAGAGAGTATCAGGTCCTGAACATAGCCAATTTACATCTCAAATCTATTCTCTGGCACTACCATCGAGAGGAAGGGAAAATGCAGACTCAGCAGACACACATGACACGCATGGCAACTAATGAAATGTTCACCATCCCTAGAGTTAAAACCTCTTTTGCCCAAAGGCAATATGCTTATTTGGCTCCCATTACATACAATGGCGTGCTGACTTCAATAAAGGTAAAGGTAGGAAAACCATATCAATATGTTTGTATCTCAAATAGTTGTCAGTAACAATCTATGTGTCTAGAATGTTGCTGACAACTATTTGAGATTGAAGCACCGCACTCGTGAAGTAGATATACCTCAAATATATCTTTAAAACTTCTGAATGATTTAAGACTAATAAATTTCCTACAGTTTCACACTAATGTTTCCCATTCTAGATTGCTACGTACCGTACCATACGCATTGAGACATGGACTGAAAGTATCCACATTAAATCTTGGTAAGCAACTTTAATCTCCTGAACACTGCTAAAACCCTAAGGGAGGGACTCACTAACATCTAGGTTCATAAGGTGCCATATTTGGACCATGTTTTACGTGGTAAGAAGAATATTATCATATACCTCATCATCAATTGAGGGTCAAAGAGGTATCGAAAAAATACTGATGTGGAAGCTTCGCAATATCAGGGACTGAGCTTGAGTGCGGAGTGTTGGGGAGCTGATCCATAACAGAAGCTTTTATTATGGTAATCGGCAAGATAAGGGGACCTGATATGACCCAATAAAAAGAAGAAAAAAGTTTTGAGCGAATAAGTTCTAAACAATATTTTCAAGATGGGTGAATAAGCCACAAAGGAGGTTTGGAAGAAGTATACGAGTATTTATTTGTAATGTATAAAAATTGAAGGAAATATTTGTGTATAGACTTCGAAAAAAGGGTATGATTTTCAAAGCAATAAACAGTCATAATTATCCTCGAAACAAAATATCTTAGCAAATTGAAAAGTGGATCCTTGGCATTTCCAGTTCATTGCTACTTCTTCATGTTATCTTTTATTGTCTCTGCTATTCGATTTTGGAACCTGCTATTTTCCTCACTGGCTTACTTTGAAAAGCTTATTAAAAATCATTATATTTCTTGTAAATCACAAAACGTATCATTTCCTATTCCTCCTCTTTTAGTCATTAGTGACATCGATAAAATATATGTTGAATATTTTCTCCTCTCGATGCATTAATCTTACTTTCATCATTATTTTGCTAGCACATTCCAAGGTTGAGACCAGGTATCTTTTATGATAATCCAGTTTTGCTTTTTTTTTATCATCTACAAATAAAATAAAAAAAGAATTGTGATAAAAACCTGTCAAAAAATTTAATATGTAAAATATACAAAATATGTTTTTAACGGTAGTTACCAGCGACAAAATGAAATCTGTCAAATATAACGATACATTTTTCCGAACCAGCACTGGGGGTATTGAAGCGACCCTTATTTCAAGTAGCGGGTATATTCAACCTTTCAGAAATATAATAAAATAATTATGAGTCATTCTAAAAATTTTGCTAATAAATATCTGTTGCATTTATTGATTTGTAGTGAATTCTTTCATCGACCAATTTTTTGCTCAGTGAGTTATATCAGAAAATAATTAAAAATGAGCTATCTTGAATCTAAAAAAAGTGTATTGCATTCACTTTGCAGTGTAATTTTTTTCTTCTCTGTATTATTTTATAAGCTGAGCTCAATTATAAAGCAGTGATGAAAACAAAGAAAAATAGTGTTTGATTTATTTTCTAAAAGTGAATAATTTAAAATTGAATATTAAATAAAAAATACTTTGCTATTACACAAACAACTTAAATCCCCGAGACACGCGTTTCTATTTTTTGCAAGTCTCTCTTTTAGCGGAATCTGACACAGTCCACCTTAAGAGAGATATGCGGTAGAAACATATGCGGGAATTAAGGTTATTAGTGGAATACTAAATTAAACTATTATTGAATATTTTAATATGGAATTCCATAAAGTTAAAGTCAAAACTAAGGATAGATTTGATAAATTAAATTTAAAATAAATTACTTGGAGAAAATATGTCTGAAAGTTTTAGATTTGCTAATCTTTCGAAAAAAAATTATCCTTAATTTATCTTCTTAATTTCAATGTTTTTCAGACGTCCTTTACTTTAGAGATTTAATATAATGAGACTCCAATTCAAAGTCCAGCCTAAAAAATAAATACAAATTTTTAACCTTATTGTGTCACGATTTGTATTCAGTCACATAATCCAAACTCAAAAGTTAGTTAATAAAACCACACAACTTCCTTATTTAAGAAAACTATAACGAATTTGTAAGAAATTAATGTTTACATACAAATTTATTCTGTAAAATTAAAATTAGTGTTTGCATTTTGAAGATTAAGTTTTTATTTATTGCTGATAAAAAAATTATATATTCCTGATTGTTATGAATTTTCGATTTAACAGGCACGACGATATCGTCGAACCAAGCGAAAACTGTATCATCTCAAATTTGGACCAAGTTAACTACTTCAAGAAAATCGTCGAACCAAGCGAAAACTGTATCATCTCAAATTTGGACCAAGTTAACTACTTTAAGAAAATCGTCGAGCCAAGCGAAAACTGTATCATCTCAAATTTGGACCAAGTTAACTACTTCAAGAAAATCGTCGAGTCAAGCGAAAACTGTATCATCTCAAATTTGGACCAAGTTAACTACGTAAAGAAAAAGTTAAGATCTAGTTCTAAGATTTAAGGTTGAACTATGAATTCGGACCTTAATGTGATATCTGCCACGCTCAATGAATACATTCCTTCTTTCTACGCAACACTAAGTGTAGAATTTTTCTTGTTGAATCAGTTGAAGCTTTAAATTCAAAGCGATGTTAAGAAGACATTACTAAATAATAAACCAAAAAAAGTTATAAATCTGGAAAGTCTTATCAATAAATAATTTGTATTACATCGATTAATATTAATAGAAATAAAACTACACGAAAACAAATAGAAAGCTCAAAGAAAAAAAATAAGGATGGGAATTGTAAAGGAGTTAGAAATGAGAAATATTTTATGTTGAATAGAGATTTAAGTTTAAAAAAAAAAAATAGGGATGAATCACGTTCAAAGGAAATCACTTTCAAAAGCTTAACTGTTTTTTTGCTTTAATAAAAAATATCTTGATTCGTTAGACCCGGAAACGGAGTATTTAGAAATCTTTCTGAAAAACGATATTGAATTTAAAAACAAGATTAAAGAAAATAAAAGAAGACGTGACCAGCTTGTATCTATAATATCTAAAAAAGTTTATTTTATTCACGCAAGTGATATCTGAAAACTATAACATTCACAAACATACTGTGAAAAAACTATTAGAAAAATAACAAAAAAGAAATATAATGCTGTCAGTATAGAAATTAAACCATTACATAAATTATTGGATAAGCCATTGACTGACTTAATCGTATATTTCTAAAGAGTTTTTTTTTGTCTCTCTTTTGTTGTTAACTATTTTGATATTTAGAATGTTCACTAAGAACACGTGAATACAGAAGTTCCTTGAGTGGAAATTAAGTATAAATAGCACGAAGGACAAAACTGGCGTGGAGCTCATTTGGACGTTAGAACAACATCTTCAAAAGTAATCTCCCAATATCCTTGAAGCGAAGGGTCTACAACCAGTGCATTCTTCCAGTACTTACGTATGGCTGCGAGACATGGACGCTCACAGTAAAGAACACGCAAAAGCTCCAGACCGAACAAAGGGGCATGGAGAGATGCATGTTAGGATATACTAAAAGAGACCGTAAACGAAACACCTGGATTCGCAATATAACAAAGGTAGAAGACGTTATAAAGGTGTGCAAAAGAATGAAGTGGCAATGGGCCGGACATGTAGCCAGAATGTCAGACTCCCGATGGACATCCGAAATAATCCAATGGTATCCAAGAGGCATAAAGAGGCCTAGAAGAAGACCGAAGGTACGCTGGATGGACGAAATCAGGAAGCATGGCAGCATCACGTGGCATCGGCGAGCAAAGGACCGAACTGTTTGGAGTCAACTTGGGGAGACCTTCATCCAGCAGTGGATCGACCCTGGTTGACAATGATGATGATGATGATGAACTCTTAAGAAAGATGGTCATCAGATACTCAAGGGACTTGTGTGTCAAACTGTTATTAGTGAACACCCAAAATATGGACATGATTGTAAAATAAAAATTTCAGAAATTATAACTCACTGTGCATTATAATTTCCAGTACATAACCTGACTTTTTAGGCTGATCCCACAGCCCGTCTTCGGGAGTAACACGTTCCGTGTTCGCGCGTGAAAGATTTTCCGCGCGCGAACACAAAACGTGACTTTTAAAGACGAGCTGTACGATCATTCTGAGGTGAAGAATTATCTCCTCAAAATTATAATATACATCGATTAATAATTGTTAATGACTTATTTCAATAACATATGAATACAGAAGTTCCTTGAGTGGAGATCAAGTAGTTTTATGAGTATTATATTAGTAGACCTCTAGAAATATGGTCGTATGATAAACATATTTTTCTGAATTGTTTGCGTCTGTATTACTAAGTTATTTTTGCCAAGAGTTTTATGTATTTGCAATGTGTTTTAAAAATGTTATTTTATATCTTCTTTGTCGTGACCTCAATGCTAAGGAACGTACCTAACCCACAAATTGCCGAGCATATTAATTTGATTTTCTTGGAGAAAATAGTGCGATGGTTTCCAATTGCCTTTCGGTACTGTGGTTTCCAATTGGTTTCCAATTGCCTTCCATCGTAGAAGATGTAATAGGAATTATATGCAAGTTGTACATATTGTAATCCCTACTCGGGTCTAGTATTAGGTCTCAGATGAAAGGTGCACTTGTGGATATTAAGTGGGGGCAGGAGTGTTTTGGGATATGCTAATGTGGGTAGGAGTTGGAATAATTAGTAGAGAGAATGGGGGAACACAGAAGTAAAAGTGCCTTTCTATCAAGTTTAGCGTGCAGACCCTTGCAATTTCTGGAATGTGACCACTGCACAAGTATAGACAGCTACTTGGAGCCAAAGGTGAAGAGTTCGAGATGTCAACGGACCAGGGGCTGAGTGCTTTCTAGATGATCCTAGACTGGCCAGTACTGTCCACAAATTTCTTTCGCTTAACATTTTCATAGTGTTATATAACTCTTGGTATAATAAATAAATGTTGATAATCTAGGGGCATAATCTCAAACATTTTTAAAAAGAAAAATAATAAAAAGATTAAACGAAACCTTAAATTTTGTACCGCTGCGGGATGATATTGAAAGTTGTGAATTTCCACACTCTCATGTGTGGCACCGTATTCACAGCAAGAACTGAGAAATATTATTGAAAAAGTGACATGAAACCGATAATGTATTCCCTGGGACGTTACAGGGCGCGCTCTCGACGCGCTATTGTATTTTATCCTGGCGCGGCCTGTTATTCAATGGCTGACAATACTTTTTGAACGTGGAATAAACAAAAGTTTCGGAAAAATATATTTCAATTTATATCGAGAAATTTTTAAAAACAAGCCAATTGAAAAACTATATTCGTTTTGGAGCAGAACAATATTTTACACGATTTTTTGCTTTGTTCGATTTTTTCAATGTAGTTTTATTGATTTTATATAAAAAAATAAACATTAGTTGTCGAAATCAGTGAACTATTTTGCATTATTAAATTTCTGCCAAAAGACCTACATCCTCGTTGGCTTGGATCAAACAGTGACTTTCAAAATATGACATCTTTTTTCAGTATCGAAATGTATTCAGTATCTACATAACTCATTTTTATTGTCCTTTCTCATACTTCGGTGACTGAGATAATATTTTGTTTTACAACATGTTTTTCATTTGTTTTTTAATGTGTTAAATATTTTTATGTTTTGTTTTTTTGTGTGCTCAAACCTGTAAAACTCTTCTTTAGTTGGTTGGAATATATTACCGTTTGACAATAAACTTGCCATATGTAATCAATTTAACAAAAATTGATTTTTTGTATTTTCGTCATATGTAATAAATTTAACAAAAAAGAGTTTGGTTTTCGTTCCATCTTGATGACTTCTTCTCTTGTCCTATGAGTGTCAGTGGTTTTGGATGAAGTAGCGCTATATGTTCGTTAGCTGCGCCTTTTCCAGGGCTTGATACCATTCTAGCTGCACTCGAATTCTGTAAAGCTCTTCCACTTGCTTTTTCTGTCCCTTCTTCGATCTTTTAACCATATATTCGCTATCTGGTTCAGCCAAGAGAATTTGTTTTGGTTATTTTACCAGTGACTACAAAATAATGTCTTCCCACCACTTTAATTCAGATTTCTCAAAATAGAAGTTTAATTGTCAGATTTAGTTATGTCAAATACTAAACGTAACATTATTTAAAAACGAGCAACAGCAGAACATACTCGTACAAGGACAAAATTTAATTAAAAAAAAAACAAAAAGTATTCAAATTTTGAAAAAGGTAAAAAGAAAATATGATTTTCAGAAAAAAACATCCATAAACACAAGACTTTTAATTTAAAATTTTATTAGGAATGTTGTATCTTGTTTCTGTAGAAAAAGTATAGGGTATTAAAAACTTCGTTAACGACTATTCATTTTTCTTTCAGCTATTAAATTTTCAAAGAGCATGCATATATTTTATTACTAAGTGAAATTGAAACCATTAAACTATAGCTTTTTGTTTTAAAACTTTTAACATTGGATATTTTCAAACATATTTCTATATAAATTGAAAGTAGGTCACCATTTTCTTGGAATCTTTTGACCATTTTCTTAACATTGACATTTTAATTGTATTTCATTGTTGAAGTTAAATTCTATACCAGCATACATTATAAAATCAAATACCAATTGTTTCCCTTAATACTCATCATAAAAAATAATTCATGCTTTTATGTTAAACCACTAAGTTTTATCTATAAAACGTAAATGGAGTAGAATTATAAATTAATCCATCGTTGAACATCAAGAATTTGATGTAGCTTAGTTATAAATATATCTATCGTTGAACCTATTAATCATTTGATGGGTCTGGATTGCATATCTTATCCATCGTTGAACAAATGAAGACTTTATTGATATTGAAGTTTTAATCAATACATCGTTGTGCCCATAAAGCTGAATTATAAATCTATCGATTGTTTAACACATGGATCCCAAAAAAATATTTAATGAAGTAATTATTATGCATTTAAGAAAATACTATTTTAGTCAAAGATTTCTCAAAATAACTGAGATAATTCAGAACTATATAATCTGTAACAGATTAAAAGTAGCTAAGCAATTTCTACTAACTAAATTTTAATAAAAATTGAATTGATATGGAAATTAAAAGCACTTCGTAATTTTATTCGCCGGGAGCGCCAAATATTCCAGAAATTTTGCATAATTGAACTCCTTGTTGCAGCACTGGAGACGTGCTCTGAATATTTTTTTCTACTGCAGCTTCAATATTACTTCTTGCATATCACGACCACACATTTCTCCTCTTTAAAGAAAATTTATTTTCGAGGAAAATGATATTTAAGTTTTTGATTTGTGTTATATTCATCTTATTACAATTTGTTTTTTTAATATACGAGTATAAATCTGTTCAATTGCCATTATGTCGGTCGTTCCTCATTAACAAAGGCCTTGATCTATGTCATGTTGGTAGTACAGATTGCAATTATACATCTCCATTACTTTCGGTCAATTGTCGTTTGCATAGAAGCTTCATCCAGTCAATTACTTCACCTGATTACCACCATCTTGCTAACACTCTGTGTTTTTTTTCCTGGCATACTTTCAATGCTCATCGAGTTCTCCAAATGATCTGGTTATGAAAATATTTATGGAAACGTAGGATACACTGGAATCGTATAGTATTTATGGCAATCTTATGTTACCTTTACATTTAACTCCTGCAGTACAGAGACGTTCGTTCTTTTGGTGGTTCAATTATATCAAAAAGTTACATTTTTATTTCATCAGACTCACCTAAAAAAGGACAATACATGCTTCGTACTTACGATACGATCTTACAAACATGTTTAAAGTTATGATATTGATTGAACTACTGCGTAAACTAACTCTAATGTCATTGTGCACTGAATCAGGCACCTCTCCCTTTAAACTCATGTTTAAGCCTGGAAACGTGAAGACTAAGTACTGCTATAATGTATACATATAAATGTTATATATATATATATATATATATATATATATATATATATATATATATATATATATATATATATATATATATATATATATATATATATATATATATATATATATATATATATATATATATATATATATATATATATATAAATATATATATTTTTTTATTTTTTATTTTTTTTAAAAAATTTTTTTTTATGTTCTCTTATATTTTTATAATAGTTCTGCATTTGCATCAATAAACAGTTACTGCTTCCTTCATTGATTTGAATTTCTATTCAGTTCCATGATTAAAACAGTTATATTAAACCAAAACTTATTTTTCGATATGAAGTTATTCGTGACTCTTTTCAACCAGTTTCAAATTCATCATGCAATATTCTCAATCACCATTTTTTTATGCACCACTAAACGAAGGACCCTTCATGGTTTCGCCACATAAGAATTTCGAAATATTTTTTTATTATATTATACGTACAATACAAAAACCTTGAAACACAATGAAAGTTTTTATGAATATATATTAAATACGTAAGACAACAAACGAAATTTATTTTTATTAAAAAAAAAATTTGCCGTTATAACTTTTCTAATTTGAAAATTTCTTTTCAACCTATGGACTATTACGTTTTAAAATAAACATTACATTTTCGTAAGTTTCATGGAATTATTACTTGAGATTTTTATTAAAAATGTTGAATATTATTAATTAAAATGGTCGCATTTCACTTCAGCCTTCTTTAAATTTTTAAAGCTTGTTTTTTTCTACACTGATTTTTTTCTACCACTAAATTTTTTTGAAGTAATTTCATCTTTACTCCAAAATGGGTAAACATTTCATCTTTAGAATAACTAATATATTTTTCTTCAAAAACATGACCTTTTCTTGTGCCCACATCAATATTTGTTTCCACATCAATATTAAAAAAAATTGACTGTTCACTTTTTTCGGACCAACAAACAAAAGTCCTTTTGTTTTTTTAAATAAACTTATTTTGTAAAATATTTCTCGTTAATATTTTTTATGTATCCTTAACATTTTTTGATTCTGATCTTTTATTTTTTTTATCAGATTCATTCGAACGTTCTTATTACTTTATCTACTTGTTATTATTGTGGTTTTTCCATGCATTTTATGATCGCTCGTTCTTTTATTCCATTATTTTTACGGTCTTCTCTTAATTTCAAAATAATTTCACTAAATATGAAAATAAAGCATCATTATAAATCATTCTTTGATTTCCATCTAGAATAAAACAATAAATATGTTTTGATCACTTATCAAATGTTTTTCAATGACAAGTGCTCGATGCATTTTTATGGACGTGTCTAAGATGGTAAGACAGAATGGTTACTGTATTGTTAAAGTATATATAGTATTGGTAAAGCACCAGGATATATTCTATAATATGAAATGGAAAAATGTTAGCAGGCTGATTTTATAGAGGCTTCTTTATTCCTGCTTTGTAAGAAACATGAGAATTTAAATATTAGCATAAACATACAGTTTTTTTAAAGACGTGTCTAAGATGGCTTTGAACAATTTAAATGCGGACCTTCAATCGATCTCGGAGTGGACTGGGGAGCATGGCTTACTCATAAATCCTACGAAGTCTCAAGCGACCCTCATTGGCAGCCCTCAGCTTCTCGGTAAATTCAACACTGACTAACTTCCTCCAATATTACTTAATGGCTCTATCAAACCATTACATAAAACTGTCAAAAATCTAGGAGTGCTTATAGATAACATTCTCTCATGGCGAGATCAAATAAATGAGGTAAGCCGAAGGATGTTCTTCAGCCTTCATTCCCTTAAAGTGTTGCAAAGATTCCTACCTACTAAAACCAAAATTTCATATAAGGTCTTTGCCGGTGTCCTGTTCTCCAGATTGCTGCCATATGCCGAAAACCTGGTAGGCCAATATCAAAGCGGATTTCGTCCGGGGAGATCCACTATAGATCAGATGTTCACTCTCCGTCAAATATTGGAAAAAACCCTAGAGTATAATGTCAATACACACCACCTCTTTATCGATTTCAAAGCTGCATATGACAACATTAACCGCTCTCAACTCTATGCGGCCATGAAGGACTTGGGTATTCCTAACAAGCTCATAAGGATGGTTAGACTCACTATGAACCAATCACAATGTAGAGTCCGGATTCAGAATGATATCTCAGAACCATTTTACACAATGAATGGACTGTGTCAAAGAGACGCACTAGCTTGTCTACTTTTTAATATGGCTCTAGAGAAGTGTGTAAGAGAATCCGGAGTACAGACAAATGGGTCAATTTTCTACAAATCAAGCCAAATACTGGGCTACGTGGATGATATTGACATTATTGGTAGATCCCCACAAGCGATGATGGAGACATTTGTTGAGTTGGAGAGGGCTGCAAACAGAATGGGACTTCGCATCAACTCCGATAAGACCAAATATATGATAACCACTAAAGCACCCCATAATAACCGGACACCTACCACGATTAATATAAGTTCTCATACAATAGAACGTGTAAACACCTTCACCTACCTGGGATCCATAGTGACAAGTGTTAATGATGCATCTATCGAGATTAAACGTCGAATATTCATGGCAAATAAATGCTTCTTTGGTCTGAGAAAACACCTTATATCTCGGTTGTTGTCCAGAAAAACAAAACTTACCATTTATACGACACTGTTACGACCTGTCCTCACATATGGGTCTGAATGCTGGGTATTGAGTAAGAAGGACGAATCTTCTGTCACACCTTTTCCTCTTTTTTAGAATAATTTAATTTACACATTTGATTACGTAAATCAAGTTTACCAAATTCCAATCTTACCATGTGTGACGCCTGCTCGGCTCAGCCGCGTGAAAAAGGAACAAATCCTCTTTGATCTCAGGGTTCGTTGGATTCCTTGAATTATGAGTAACTCTCTCTCATATCTTTTACCAGGACAAAGGGGACAATTAAAAAGAGATATAAGTTTAAAAACAAGGAGTTTATTATATATAAATGGATTAACTAAAAAAAAACCTTGAGCGTAGCTCAAGGAAAAAAAAGTTTTAAGTTCGGTTCCCGAATCAGGGGCTCGAAGGTTGTGTTGTGATAATTCAAACAAAGGGGTACACAATAGCAATTTCCAAGCAAAGCCAGGGCATAAGGTCCCGTCACGAAACCAGTATTAAACATAAACAAAAAATATATTCACCCAAAATCTGAAGCGTCTATGTATGTGGCAGCAAATAATTCTGGCAGCTATCGGCCTGTTGAACGGCGCAGGTCGTATTCAGCGCGTAGAGAGGTCCGTCCAGCTCGGTGGTCAGAATCCAAAAGAGCTGGGGACCGTACAGCTCCCCTTTTAAAGACAATCGCGAGAGAGGGGAGAACTATTTCCATCTCCCTTAGTAACACACGTAGCGACAATTATGTACAGGACGTGGAGATACAATGTACTTTAGCATAACGTCATCGAAATAAGTTTCCAGGAATTATACCTGGGTGTCCCAGATAACAAGCGGTGTTTTGAGACAATGGCACAAGGAGATTTTATTATCAAACCCTTTTACTTTTTTTGTATTTTTTAAATATTTTACTTTTATATTTTCAAAACAACTTCGGTGTTTCTGGGAATTCGGGACAATGGTTTGAAGCCCGAGCGCTGACCACCTAGGAGACTTTATTACCCTACTTTTACCGATTGTATTTTCTAATATTTTATCTCTCTATTTCAAAACAACAACATGGTGAGTCATCGGTCTGACCACGCGATTTATAAAACATGACATATCGAGAATTTACAATACCGAGGACGTTTACTATGCAATTTATCCTGAATGCCTTTTATAGGATTTATTTCATTTTACAGCGCGATAATTTCGCCCTCTATTTAACTGTGTTTCTAAATAAAAATATAGTCCTCACACCCCATCCCAAGTTACCGAAAGAAACAAAAAAAACAATAAAAAAATTATTTTCCGCATATCACAGACGCATCAATCAGTGGGATATTTCTAAGGAGCGAGGGGTGTATGTACCCCTCACCGGATACGGTTTCGTGGCCGATTTATCTCTAGTCAGCATTCGCCCTTAGGTGTAGTCTTAATTGGTGTAAGACCGACCACGAGGAGAGGAAACCACGTAAAACCTCTCCTTGACCAGGACCCTAAACAATTTAACATCAACACATAGCCGATTACACAGGAGCGGGGAACAATCCTCCCAAACTCCTTACAAAAAAAAAAACATTAAACAATGGTACAAAGGTTACAGAAAATTGAAACAATAATAATATAATCAAAACACACAAAAAAAAACAAGAAATTACAATAATACTCCACAATATCAGGTAATACAAGCAATGAAAAATATTTAACAGCATGGTCAACAAACAATCAAATGTTGACCAGGAAGGAAACAACTCTGCTTAGCCATTCTCTCATTAAACTATTCTGAGAAATGGTCACACCTTAACCATATAAAAAAAAACACTGCAGCACTTTCCCCAAAGGCTGACTTTAGTGAGTTCAATGCGGGGCACTGGTTAACTTATGAACCAGCTGATCTCCAAAGGTGATTCCTAAAATTCTTCTTTTTCAATGCTGATTTCGTCCAACCAACTACCCACAGGGCTTAAAAAACTATAACCCCACCTTCATTGATACATTAAAGACATTATTTCACAACACAACCCTTCCTTCGCCTTTCCTTAGTCCGCACAATCGGGAAACCGACAAAATTTAAAGTGGCCCCCATCACGGGCGCTTTCCACAATACGACCGCCCCTGGCACACAGCACAGGACGGTCCGAACTTCCGGCCACTTCCGGGCGTAATGATAACAATAATAATAACATTAATTTCGCAAGCCAATATTTATCTTTTATAAATTTCAAGAGGGTCACACAGAACCTTACACGTCGAACTTCATATATCCTATAGTTCACACAGAACTCTCATCTAGGACTTATATCTCCTCAAGTTCACACAGAACTTATTCCTTGAGACATCTCTCTCCTTTCTCCTTTTATTTATTTAGAATCTCGCGACCAATTCCCCACCGGGGCCAACAGGGACTTTTAAAGACATGAAAACAAAAATAAAACCCAATTTCCCTGCAGCCCGCGAGGAACCCCCGAGACCATCCACAGGAGCACACTACTTGTCTGTGGACCCTATAAACAGGGCCGCTCCCTCCAGTACTGACCCACCCTTGGATGAGGCAATACTTTTCTAGAAAGGAACTCTATTCCTTAACTAGTGATTCCGAGCAATCTTTGTTTCGAAATGCCCCCTCTTATAAGACAGACGTCCCACAGAGGTCTTCTCATAACTTGGGTTTCCTCAGACTCCCAGGTCTGGACAACCGTTGCAGTAACAATTCACCATCACACAGAATGGTAACTGTATAAATGGAGCCTTAGTCCCTTTATATAAAAAAAAAACACAAAAACATAATAGGAAATTTGCGAGTAGCCCCGATTGAAAGCAGGACGCGTCCACGGACCCCCAGAACAGAGCCAAGAATCACGTGATGTCCACACACACAACTATGGACATCTAGGATCCGAGCGACAGACAACGCGACCTTCACGGACCGAAGCTACCCTAGCCTGAAACGTGTACATGCCAGAACATATCTGTATCCGCAACTGCTAATATGGGTTCATGAAGCCCGTGATGGAGACACACAGCAATCCATTCCAGATGTATTCTCAGGCCATCTTCGAAACCTTTACTGGTTGGGAGGCTAGCTTCTCCCAGCCTGGACTCTTAAGGCTGCCCAAGGCCTCTCGGTGATTCACACCGAGCACAAGAAAGGAGAAAATAACAAAAAACTGGGAATTCTATTTACGCAGCGAGACCCACCATACGTCCGACCACAAGGGCACGGGTTCGTTTCGAGATTTTACTATCCAAGAAACGCAGCTCCCAGTCATGACGCATGCTGCCAACGCTACAGTAACCGGAGCTCTTATCCCAAAACTCAAAACAGAGCAAAAAATTCAAACGGTAATCACCGTAACAGTTACAGGAATTCTGTCAAAGCCTCATTCGAGACGCACCAAACCCTTATTTGACTGTTTAAAGGACCTGCATTTGACTGTTTAAAGGACTTCCTCCAAACCACCTGTTCAACGGACAGACGTCTCTCTCTACGGCGTAGGTTATACCTAGCTGCGCTACGCTTAAACCCAGTCAATAGTTTAGCAGTGACGGTCTCGTACAATTTTTCCATTCTACTTAATCCTTCGAGATAATTCGGAGATCTCGTGGAAGAGATAAACTGATTCGTATCCAGTTGGTCGTGGAACGAAGCATGGGGAACTGGATGGAATCCGTGAAATAGATAAAAGGGGGTGCTACCGGTGGCTATGCTCACGGTATTGTTCAAACAGGAACAGATTTTTACTAAGAATTCGCACCAATCTCGTTGATTGTCCTGTACCAATATGGCTAGACATGTCAAAATTGAGGAATTATATCTCTCACTGGTATTGTTTTGCGGATGATAATACGCGTTGTAAAAGAGGTCTCGTATCCCATATGATTCCAGGAATTCCCTGAATTCCTTCGATATGAACTGTCTACCATTATCCATTACGACGGTGCGTGGCACCGAACACGGCAGAAATATTGACGTTTCCAAACACCGAATTATAGCTTTAGACGTGGCCACTCTCAAGGGAAAAGCCCATACAAACTTACTAAAGTTATCTACCACCGTTAAAATATGAGAGTTCCGTTTCTTGGACAAAGGCAAGGGACCAACGAGATCCATACTCAAGGACTGCATAGGCCGGGATGCTTGCTTGGGCTCACTCATAAGGCCACATGGTCCCTGAGTGTTATATTTATAGGCCTTGCATGTTTCGCACCGCGATATAAAATGAGTTACCGCCTCAGACAATTTGTTAGCGAAATACGTCCGAGTAATAATTTCCATAGTTTTTCTAACACCCGGGTGACACAGATAACAAGCGGTGTTTTGAGACAATGGCACAAGGAGATTTTATTATCCAACCCTTTTACCTTTTTTGTATTTTTAAAATATTTAACGTTTATATTTTCAAAACAACAACTTCGGTGTTTCTGGGAATTCGGGACAATGGTTTGAAGCCCGAGCGCTGACCACCTAGGAGACTTTATTACCCTACTTTTACCGATTGTATTTTCTAATATTTTATCTCTCTATTTCAAAACAACAACATGGTGAGTCATCGGTCTGACCACGCGATTTATAAAACATGATATATTGAGAATTTACAATACCGAGGACGTATACTATGCAATTTATCCTGAATGCCTTTTAGAGGATTTATTTCATTTTACATCGCGATAATTTCGCCCTCTATTTAACTGTGTTTCTAAATAAAAATATAGTCCTCACACTTTCCTTCTAATATTTGAAAGGAAAATACTCAGAAAAATATTCGGACCCATACAGGAAAATGGATTTTGGAGAGTGAGATATAACGAGGAGTTATACAGCATATACAAAGAGCCCAACATTATAAAATTCATCAAAATTGGAAGACTACGTTGGGCGGGGCATGTAGCAAGAATGGGAGAAGAGAGAATGCCTAACAAGGTACTCTTTTCCAAGCCCCAAGGAAGACGTAGTGTGGGTAGACCAAAGCTCAGTTGGATGGATGGGGTGCAGAGTGATACAAGCGTGATTGGCATCAGGGGCTGGAGGAATGCATCCCAGGATAGGAGCGAATGGCGACGACTGCTGGAGGAGGTCGGGGCCCACAATGGGCTGTAGTGCCATTGATTGATTGAAAACCAAAATTTTACTAGTACAATCTCTGCTTTTTTCGACTCTGGACTATGCGGACCGTCTGTTACTTGGATGTTACAGAGGAACAGCTGGACAAATTACAGCGTCTTCAAAATATGTGTCTAAAATTTATTTTCAACCTACAAAAGTATGATCATATAACTTCATACCAGAAGGCATTGAACTGGTCGAATATTAGAAATAAACGCCAAATTCACATACTGTCTCTATTGTACAATATCCTTAACTGTCCCGCCACCCTTCTTATCTCGCCGAAAATTTTCAGCGTCTTTCCAATCATGGATTAGCGCTACGCTCAAACAAAGATTTTATATTGGCCTTTCCAGTTCACCGCTCATCTTTTCTTACGTCGTCCTTTACTGTCCATGCAGTGAAACTCTGGAATCAGTTACAAACCAATATAAGACTCGCCCCGTCCTTGGCATGCTTTAAGAAGCGATAAAAAATTCTTAATTTCTAGTCAGTAAAATAACGTGTTTCATTCCTAGTTTTTCTTTTCCGTTCCTCTCCATCATCTTTCCTTTTCTTTTGATTGATGATATCTCACTTTATATGAAAAATAATGTTCGGGGGATTACCCGTCTTTGTGGGGTTCGTGGGCATATGCTCACGTACGTGTTCGTGGATTTTGCGGAGATGGATAGTCATTTGAATAATTTATGTGGCTATGTAACTGGCTTCATTTAATTTTGTCTGGTTGGTTGGAAGAGATTGCCACCTGGCAACAAGCCCGTCAGATTGTATTAGCAATAAAAGTGTTAAATAATTAATAATAAGATGGTAAGACAGAATTGTTTCTGTATTCTTCAAGTATCATATACTCGTATATTGTTGAAGCACCACGATGTTCTACTATATAATATGAATTAGAACAGTTTAGTATAGAGGCTGATAGTATTCTTTATTTCCGCTTTGTAAGAAACACGGGAGAATTCAACTATTACCATAAACATACAGTTTTTTAAATATAATTTAAAATAAAAAAGTGTAGTCACTCTGTTTTAACATATTCGCAAGGGATAACTGGAATTTTCAAGTTATTGGAACGTATCTGCGATATCCTTTGTGCGTTGTGCACTGATTTGAATAATACACAGATACGGCAAGGATTTGCAATATTATGCACGTATTACTTGAAATGCTGTGAAAACAGAAGAAAATGAGATTATGTGTATAAACCAATGTACCGAGACCAAAAGATGTATATATCATGGATATAGAAAAATATTTTCCTGAGACAATGTGATTCCAGAATAAATGAATATTATTCACTAAAAAATATATTCAGTTGCTCTACAAAAATATAAACGGTTCAAATAAATCAGAACATTTATTTCAATTGACAACTTCTGTGACCTAGTGGCTGTGGCACTTGAATTCTATTCCGCAGATTGAAAATCGGGTTCAGTTTCTGATGGAACCTAAATATCACTTAGACTGGGGTTTCAAATAAGGCATATATTTCTGGTTAATTGAAAGAAATTTTCTGGTGAGAATAAAGTGTAATCAATAATAATAAAAAAAATATATTAACATAATGAATTCTTCAGCAAAGAAGGACGAGTAAATGAGGACAGGTATTGAAACGAATTATTCAGGAGAGAGGAAAACATAAAATGTTTTTTCAAACTATGTTATGTTAGAAATCTCAGCATATTGCAGTTACCTGTTTTAATTATAATATTTGTTTTAATGTTTTTTTTAACTTTTATTAGGTAGTAAAATACCAAATATGTTACATACAAACCACCACGCTAAGATTCTTTCGGGGTTGGCACAGAAAACAGATTTATTATTTATATTCTTTTGTGTGCATGGTTATACATGGCATATCTGGCAAGCTTTTTGATATACAGCAATTTATCTTAATAAACCAGTTTATATTGAATACGCAAATTTGTTTTGATTCTTGACAAATTTACAAAAACCAATATTTATTACAATTCGGATAAAAACGTCTAATTTCTGAGCAACAATGGAAGGTCTAGAGAAAACGAATTCTATTAAATACATAAAGAAAGGCAAACAAAGGAAAATTCAAATATTTTGAGAAATATAATACTTTTTCCAATTCTCTCTTCAGCGTCATTAAGGATGGTGCTCATCTTATAAGTTCGTTCCACAACCACTCCGAGTGAACCGCAAATCAAGATGTGTAAAATGAAATGTAGTGTATTGATGCGCAAAGGAATCTCTCATCTCAATCGAAAATAATCATGTTCGTTTCGATGAAAAAAAACTTTTTATTCATGCACATTGACAAACAAGCTTAAAAGTTTCTGATAGTTCGTGAAATAATGTTTATCCGACCTCCTATAGCTCGAATACAGATTTAATTTTTTTTTATTATACTTAAAAAGGGCAAGAATCTGTGTGCTTCACAAAATTTATTCAATATATACAGAGAACTTCCCAAAACGTTTTATTTGAATAATTTTCTTGTAATACGAATGTATTCAAATTGTTTCCCCCGTGTGTTAAAGCGGGAAGAATAAATAAAAGGAGATGACAGGAAAATAAATGTAAATGTCTCTTTTCCAGGACGTTTGCAAGACATTTTTGCTATTAATATGAATATGGTATTTAAAAGGAAGGACAAGGTGTGATATGAAAGGTGTAATACATAAAACGGGTTTAAGGTTTCCGCGTTAGCTGATGGTTAGGAATATTTTATACCCGCAAATGGAAACTTATTTTCATGTTGTTTGTTTTCGATGTGTAATAGAGAATGACAGTTAGCGGCAAAGTAAAACAAAAAAAAAACTTTTTTACAAGACTTTTGTTGTTCACGGTGGCAGTAATATATTATGCAAGGTTTTCGTTGTTCACGGTGGCGGCAGTGGTGTAACGATCATCATTCACGTTAAGCTAACCCCAGGTTCAATTCCTAGCTGATTCACTTTCAAACTGGTTTTTACGCCTAAGCCGTTTTATATTGAATTGGTTATTTTAGAGTTCAAATATTAAAGCAACACAAAAATAGCGCTATTTAAAATACTGGGGAACAAAATGCTGCTGAAGATTAAATCTAGTGGTCGTCTTGAAGCATTGGTTAATTTGTCGTCGGAACTAAGGGTTTGATTAGTTCATACTGTGTGATTGGTGAAGTGCAACAGTTTACACACAATAATCTAGCATACGCACAGGCGTATTCCGTTCACATGGTAGCTGATAATCATATTTGATCACAAAGAATAGTTTATTGAATTATTCACAATACACTCTGGCTGAGTTGTTGACATGTGGCAATCTTTTTCAACCAACCAGAAATATGTTTAAAACTCCTGAACTGAAAATTAAACTGTTTTTTTTTTAAATCTGTGAACTAACGGGAATCGAACCCGTAACTACCCGAGACATCTTAACTAGGCCGTGGAGATCAGAATTCACTGTATTCTAAAATAAACAAAAAAAAAAGAAATTTATAAAGACTACTTTATAAGGTCATTTAGGTTACATAATTATTAATACTAATAATAACAAGATGTCTTATATTGTGATTTTTTTGGACGCAACATCAGTCAGGTATCCAGGATAGCCTATACGATAGTATTTCGGACGCAACATCAACCAGGTATCCAGGATAGCCAATACGATAAAGTTTTGCGGATGCAACGTCAGCCAGGTATCCAGGATAGCCTATACGATAAAGTTTTGGGGACACAACATCAGCCAGGTATCCAGGATATCCTATACGATAAAGTGTTGCGGACGCAACATCAGCCAGGTATCCAAGATAGTCTATACGATAAAGTGTTAATTAAATTAAAAAGTGAACATACGCCTTAGGTGGATGCTGAGGGGCGGATAGTGGTTTGACCAAGATATTTTAATATGGGAACTGTTTTATGAAAGATACTAATAAAATCAATATTCACGTATACAGTTAATAAACTTTTTGTATGAAAAAAATATATATTTAACGAATATTAAAAAGAGAACAGATATCTAGGAAATCTGTTAAAAAAATCTCGTAGAATAAAATACGTCGAAAAAATATAATGAGGCTTCCAAGTGCCAAAGAAATATTAGCTCATATTTTATCGTAGAAAAATTACAAAGGAGTTTTAAATTTAATAAATCAATAAAGGTGAGAAGGGAGCTTTGAAGATAATTAAGTTATTGAATCTACAATTACAAACTTCTTTGTCGAGAAAGTCAACCTTTTAGGAATTAGGCTGTTCAAAATTAAGTGTGCAAAATGTAATAAAAAGCTTTAATTTATTCTATTTTTTATAAAACTTATACTTCATATAATTAATCTCCAGAAAAAAGTTTCAATGGAATTGTTCAAGAGATTCTTTGAAGAACAAAATGAGGATATACGTACTGCTAAATTTGACAAATGCGACGAATTATAGTTTTCGAAGTGCTATGTGTTTTTCTCTTCCCACCAATTTCGAAGTGCTATGTATTTAATCTCTTCCCACCAATTTCGAAGTGCTATGTGTTTAATCTCTTCCCACCAATTTCGAAGTGCTATGTGTTTAATCTCTTTCCACCAATTTTCTACGTGTCTTTGAACCACCGAAAACAAGACCAACAATTATCTTGCTTTTGTCGTCTTCTATAGTTGAGGATTATCTTATCATTCCAACTTTAATGTCAAGCTGTACTTTCGCATCGATCATGTGATCTTCTGTGAGAAAACAGTCCGAACTCAGAAACGTACTCCCTTCCTCAAGCGTCACAGATGTAAGGATCTCGCTGAGCATGTTCACAGCGTATCGACTACGTCTCATATGTCTAGTAGTTAAGGCACCATAATTTCGAGAATATATAACATAGCTATCTACTACTCACGATCTTGAGTCACGTACTCCAAGTATTCAAACGTTCTGTGCTTTATATTTTCATTATATTCAGTACTTCTTAGTGGACTCATTGCTATATGGTATGATAGTTTATTTTTACCAACCGAAAAGGTTAAGGATGTCATCCGCCGTCGCTTAGTAGTTAGCAAACACGCTTAGTATCGATTATAGTTTGACTGGAAAGACTTTTATCATTCTGGCTCATAGTTGCTACCAAATATGAAAAATTAAAGTGCTCTTGTGGTAAACTGTGTTACAAAATAGTGATAACATATAAAAATTATTTTTAATGCTAAAATGTCATATGTGGAAAATAAAAAAATCGCACACAAGGTTGATGAAACCAACGGAGGTTGTTAACCCTTATCATGGATTTGTAACACAGGTGTTACACTAATTTAGGGATTTAAAAAGAAGAAAAAAAACAGAAACTGTAACGTAATTTCAAATATGGCAACACATTCAAATACTATAGGTACATGCACTATTGTGTGCAGTGGTATCATCTGGTGATAAATATTGACAACGCTACAACCTTTCAAACGACATCGGGTCAACATGTCTGGACATCGTGGGTGCGTTTTGAAAATTGAGGTAAATAATCTAAATACTCATATCTTATTAATCACTACATGTAGAGAAAATTTTATTCAAACCATTTTGTTTGTTGATAATTCAGGTATTTGTTGTTCATGTTTTAGATTATAGAATCATTTTATAGCCCTTTTTGTGTTCTATAAAAATTGATATTTTGGCAATGTAACGTGGATGTGTACATATACAAAAACTATAAGGAAAAGTTGGGATTTTTTTCATCAATTTTCCTTCATAACTTACTATGTAACAAAGAATCACCAAAGAAAAACGTTAATATTTGGATATATTGAACTTTGCCAAGATAAGGGTTAAATGGGTAAGTAGGAGTACTATTTGGCCACCATTTCTTTGGTAATATGGAAATATTGAACAGTGTGACCGCGAGACAACGTTAATGTTAACACCATTAATTGAGTCTTCTACTTAGGAATCGCCGGTGTACGCGCATAATTATTTTTGTGTTGCATATTGGCTAAATACTACAGTACTTGAAGAGGTGGAAATAACCTCTTCTTCGAACTAGAGTGCGCTGTCATTTTGAATAACAACGGGAATTGAACCTAAATCATTCGGATGGAAGAAAAACGTTTTAGAAACTATGTCACGATGTTGGAGAGTTTGGATATGTAGTGGAATTCAATCTAGACATACATATCTGGTTTCTGGGTACCTCAGATACTGACAGTCTGCATGAATGGTGGATCATAGTTTTGCTAACCATTATTGGCTTCATTCTGAGTAAGGCAACAATCCCACTTGTTCGCCCTGTTCTGTTTTACAAATCGCAGATTTATTAAAGATTTGAATTAATTTTTATTCTATGATTTATCATTATATGACTTCTGTATATTCTTTTTTTTTATTTCGTATTAATATTATTTTCATTATACGAGTACATTTTGTAATAAATAAAATTATTATGAAAAATAATCTTGACAAAATAATGTAAGGGTTTGCGGGGCAAGGATAATATGATCCATATATCTTTCAGGTAGATTTTTTCGTTAGTATGTAAGAGGCACATTCTCGCGAATAAGATGCCCTTAGGATTTTCCCAGGTCTTTAAGGTTATTGGGTCAATACCCAACGCTCTTAAAATAAACTATTACAATATCCAAAGATCACCTCAGAGCTGGTTAGACCACGGCTCCAAACGAAGTCATAGGCTGTCGTTTGGCCATGATGGAGACTTTTTATGAAATCCATGTGTTCCTGATGGAACTTATTAAAATATAATGAATGAAAACTGATTGCGTATGTCTTTTATGATGATCGTATTTGAATTAATTATTTTTTCTATATTATTTATAGTTAAATCATTACCATTGTGAAGGTTTAAATACAGTGTAATTTCTTTTATCAAACACTGTTTATTCCTCTTTATGTGGAATTAAGTGGAATAAACAGTGTTTGATAAAAAAAATTAAGGTAATACTTTTTATTTTATGTATCTACTCGTACATGACAAGTAATTGAGTGATTACATAGTTTTAGAAAATAACAAAGTTGAATATTAGTAATTTAAAGTTGAATGGATCTGGGTTTGTTGACTTTCATTTGCATGTCCTCAGTAAATAAGACTTTGGCCTGTATGTACTGAGTATATATGAACTTGGACAAATAGTTGATGCTTTATACCGATTGTTGTTTATAACTTCATCACAAACTCTCATTATCTTGATAAAAAGTGAGATTCAATTACATGTTTTTATCACGCAAGTCAACGTATTATATTACATTCCTCAAATCGTTTGTAATAAAATACAACAATAATGAAAAATATTCTTGGAAAAATAATATAAAAAAGCTTAAAATGTTAACGACTAATCCCTAATTACAAAAATAACTCACAATTTCCGGAATTCAATTTTCCCGAATTTCATCATCTATATTTTCATTTTTTATAGTAAAATACAATTATAACGAAAAATAATATTTAAACAGTAATGTAAAACAAACTCAAAATGTTGCAACCAATCAACATATTTTATCCTGAGACATTTTAAACATCGTCGTCGTTGCCGGGCCTCACAGTCGAGGATCCCCTCGCCACTCCAACGTCAGTCTTGAACCGTTCTCCCACGTTGATCGAGTGATCTTCTGTGAGAGAACAGCCCGATCCTGGGTGCGCACTCCCTCCCGCAAATGCCACAGACATATGGACCCTGCTGAGTTGCCTGGCCATGTTGACACATGTTCGCAGCGCGCAGACTGTTTCTTACACGTTGGGTTTGGTCGCTTTGTTGAAAAGCGAAGCCGTGCCATGGAGTTTGTTTTAAGTTAGTGAGCCGTCGCACACCAGCAAACTCACCGGCCACACCGCTGCACTGAATCCGATGGCACACCGAGGTGAGACATTCGGAGCACACCGTCATGTTGGGTGCCATTATGGATAGGGATGGGGCAATAATAAAATGAGCAAGTAGAGGATTGAAAGGGGGGAGGGGGTAAATTTACAGGGAGGGGAAGGACATTAAGAAAGGAGCCCCTCCTCCTTTATCCGGGCTTGGGACCGGCTCCGTCATTCGATAAAGGGTATTCATCTAATACGGAGGCGGAGTTAAATTAAATATTTGAAACATACGAGTATATTGAAATTATTTTAGCTTAAAGAATTTTACACGAGTATATCTATTGGGTATTAAAAATGTTTAATCCACAAATTATTTGTAGTTTGGAAATCTTATGTTCATTTTTAATTGAATTTTTCAATTATGTTTCAAAGAAAGAGAAACAATTCTGCATATACGAGTATAAGTGAATATTTCTATAAAATCGTTTTTAACAAATAATCAATAGACCTCAAATCTTTATTAAAAAAAGTTTTTGAGTAATTTTCATCCGTTTCCAATAACGTTGTGTAACATTGTCACCGCACCATTAATTAAACAGCCCCTTTCTTATTCTGTCAAAAGTTTTCTTTTCAATTTTCTCTCCATCAAAATATATCTACCCTTTGTTGGTCCACCCCAACTTTAATGTTACTTTTTTTTGTGAGAAGCCTGTCATTATCCATTTGGATATAAACATTAAAATTGGAATTAATAGCCCCAAGTTCGTTATTTTGTTTTCAAAAAACTCCGACTGTAAATATATTTTGAAATATGTTTTTTTTTCAAATTTTCAATTCTTGAATATTCAATAAATAATTGATGATAGTGTTAATATAATTGATGATAGTGTTAATATAATTGATGATAGTGTTAATAATTGATGAAAGTGTACATGATAGTGATAATAGTTAAAATAATACATTTTAAAATTAAACTAATTCGATTGATTTAACTATCATAGTTTTTTCGAAAGGTTAGCTGTCGAGTAAAATAACGTAATAATTTAATAAACCCATCATTTTGTGGATATAGAGAATAATTTTACTAGGCAAGATAAGCGATGAAACGGTTTTATTCCATAGTCGTTAATTTCATGTATTTGTCGTTAATACTACAACATTCATACTCTGTATTCACATCGTTACACATAATTCAATAATTCAATACCAAGTTACCATATATTATATGTATAATTCCAATCGCATCATAATCACATCCACGATCATGTCCAACAACTTCTTATTACACGTTCAACATTCGCATCAGTCATTCCTTCACATGCCTCAGTTGAGCTTCTCACTTCTTGTTCTCTCCCTGCCAAAGTGCTACTCTGTTACATTTTTTTTAAACTTGAAGGCGAGTTAAGAAGACACTATAAAAATTCACTCTGTAGGAATGCGTTGCAAATTCTTGGAGCAAGGAATTGCAAGTTCCTCCTCTCAAATGATGTATGAACGCGTGGGTTTGGAACCAGATTCAGTGAATCGCTTTTTATTCTATGAGCTTTAGTATGCTTATTGGAAGATGAATATAACATAAAATTAGTTCATTGATATATATGTGACGAAGATCGAGTATCTCAAGCTCCTTGTAAAAGGATTTTGTTTGAAGTATTTGGATTATTACTCTCTATACAATAAATTGCAATAATTTTAAAAAATGTTAGTCAAATATTGTTTATAGTTAAGGCATTAACGTTGTGGAGGTTTAAAGACATTGTAATTTATTTGTATTAAACACTGTTTATTCCACTTTTTGTGACGGTATAACCTTACCGGTTTCAAGGCTTTCACCTCATCTTCAGGAGAGCGCAGACAAGTCTTGTTTGCGCTCCCCTGAAGATGAGGTGAAAGCCTTAAAACCGGTAGGGTTATACCGTCACAAAAAGTGGAATAAACAGTGTTTGATAAAAATAAATTACAATGTTAGTCAAATGCATTTGGATGCAAAAAAAATGCATTCATATGCGTTTGATAAGAATGCCTTAATTATAATACACACATACTGTGTTAGTCCACTAGAAAGTTACATAGGCATTTTTTTTGCCTAGTATTCGGGGGTATAAGGATACCCATGACTTCAGTCATATCTTTTTTTTTTTGATAGAAAGGAAAAAAACATGCCGGTGTGCTCCAATCGTCTCGTTTCGGTGTGACCGGTGATTTCGCCGGTGTACAATGGCTCACTCACTCAAAAAACTACTTCCCTCACTTTTTCGTTTTCCAATTGAATATAGTAGACGTTGAAATGGCGAGGGTATCCTCGACTACGAGGCCCAGCAACGATCGGCTTTTATAACGAAAATTTGTGTTTTTTTTCTTTTGTAAATTTTTATTTACTTGTGAAGTTCTCCATAATCAATTGAAAAACTAGAAAATCTTTTATGCCACTCTTAATTTTTGTTCACATTTTTAATACATGTAATTGCATGATTTTTAATAGTTATATTATTATTTTATCAAAAACTTTATAAATCTGTCTGTTTTAATTTTTATCTGTTAAAAGTGGATTTTTTACTGTCTTTTTGTCTTTTAGGTCAACTGTGTGGTGGATTGTTTTCAAGAATCTTCTTTACAAGTTTTTTTCTTATTGTATGCTTAGTTAGTTAGTTAGTCACATACGTGGTAATGAAACCATTATTACGATTTCTGATGTAGCATTTATAATTATTTTTCCACCGCAATAATCTTTAATGTTAGCTCAAATTACCTCTATTATGACATACTCAACTGTGGTAGAAAATATTCTTTTCAATCGGAGGTTTCAAGTCAAATCTAGTTTTTTCTTACTCAAAACTCTCACATTTCATTGGTTGGTTAAAAAAGGAAAGACCGCTAGATTTGACTATCTGTAGCCAAAGTATAAAGCAAAGATTATATACGTCGTCGGTACAAATCTATTTTAAATAGTCTACCGATAGGAAACAAAGTCAATGGGGCAGTAAAAAATGTACGAAGGATACTTAGAAAGTTAGAGAAATCGTAGGAGCTGTATGAGGTGGTATATAACATAGATGTAGAAGAGGCTAAGAATGTGAGTTACGATTTAAAAGTCTTAGGTTCTATTATCTTTGCCTACTCTGATACGAAAATTGCTTGATAGTTTTTATGTGTGTACTCTATGCTTCGTTTTTCTTCGCTCTGCCCCTTGTTTTTCTTTTAGATTAAAGCTTTTTTATGAAAAAAATACACTACAAATGAATAGAGAAGGAATGCAAATGTGAAATGCCACCATCTTTATTATGTGGATGTGATTCGCAAAAGAGTCTCGTGCATAAGGGAACGTTTGTCGGCATTAAATAAACAAAGCTCCTTCTGTGCTTTCAGACTAGAAGCACAAAGAGTGCCGGCTTATACCTTTTGTGGGGCGACTTGGTAGCGAGCTAAGGCTTTGATACTCGTACACACACCCGTCCCGCAGACTGCAACTTTTACTTGCGAAACTGCACAATGCTCCGTTTCGCTGAAGACTGCTGGAGCAATTTAGACAAATATAATAGAGTATCTTCTTCTCATTTGTCGCCTTAAATTTTAAGCGCCAGTCATGTCAATCTGTAAAAAATTAAAAAAAGAATAACTAGTTTAAAATTTGAAAAACGAATTGTCCTTTTGATCATCACGTATTTTAAACTTATGCGAGCATATAATAGGTTAGTCAAAAAGTTTTGAAAGCGACATCTATGGAGCAGTAGAAAAACCAAAATTTCTACGCCATTTTAATATTTCATCTTTCATAAGAACGTACTCAAAATTTTATTTCGATCTGTCAATTCATTCTTTGTTTACAAGCCATTTGAAGTTGACGTGTCAGTGTATTTTTTAACAATGGAAAAATCCGAATATCGTGCAGTGATTAAATTCTTTGTTTTGGAAGGTTTATCGGCTATTGATCCATGCAAAGATGGTGAAAGTATTAAAGAAGTATTCTCCTTCATTTCCAACCGTTCACCGATGGGTTTTGGAGTTTAAGCGTGGCCGTACAAGCGTTGAAGACGATCCACGCTCAGGACGTCCAAAAAGTGCATCAACACCAGAAATCATAGCGAAAATACAGAATATGGTTTTGAAAGATCATCGATCGACTGTGGATGTGATAGCTGACACCATAGGCATCTCACATGAAACAACATGGCATATTTTGGCTGAAGTTTTGGGTTTCAAAAAACTGTGTGCACAATGGGTGCCGCATTTGCTAACAATGCAACAAAAACACGTTCGAATGCGACTTTCTGAGCAACATTTGGAGTAATTTCGAAAGGATAAAAAGGATTTTCTGCATCGATTCATCACTATGGATGAGACTTGGGTCTACCACCATGATCCTGAATCAAAACAAGAGGCTAAGGAGTGGTGTGAACCAGGCACTTTGGCTCCGAAGCGAGTTCGTGTCCAGAAATCGGCCAAGAAGGTGTTAGCGTCAGTTTTTTGGGATGCAATAGGAATTTTATTGATAGATTATCTCCAAACTGGTAAGACAATCAACTCTGATTATTATTGTGACCTTTTGGACCAGTTGGATGAAAAAAATTGTGAAAAAAGACCCGGTTTGCAAAAGAAAAAAAACATTTTTCATCAAGACAATGCACCTGCTCACACAGCTCAAAAAACCATCGCGCAAATCAGTGAATTGGGGTACGCATTGTTGCAGCATCCACCTTATTCGCCAGATTTAGCTCCCTCTGACTTCTGGCTGTTCTCACACCTCAAAAAATTCCTTCGTGGAAAGCATTTTTCATCAAACGAAGAGGTTATAGCCGTCGTAGAGGAGTATTTTGCAGGCCTTCCAAAAAGTCACTTCCGTGGTGGGACAACAAAGTTGGAAGATCGTTGGACCAAGTGTATTGATCTTATGGGAGACTATACTGAGCAATAAAAGTGATTTCCACCCAAAAAAAATGTATTTTCATTTCCGCTTTCAAAACTTCTTGTCTAACCAGATGAAAATACTCATCTACATGTGAATGGTATGGGTAGAAATATTCAAGAGCTTGGAATTTTTTTCACGAAATGCCACTTAAAATCAATTTTACCTAGAATTTTTAAGTGACAACTGTTATTTGAAAAGTTCTATTGAATATTTTTCTTCATTTTCTAACATGTACATAAAAACTATCATACCATGTTCCTTTTGGGGTAAACAGGGTGAACATATCACTATGACTTTCTGCCAATACACACAGCTCTCGATTTATCCATATCCATACATCTCTTCTGAGTTAAAATTTGTCATATTCTTATATTTTCCTGAGTTGAAATTTCTCCAACTATCACATTCTAATTTTTTTTCCTCGATCTACTTATTCCTCATTCCAAATTCATCTTTCGAAATTCACTCTCTCAATGTGGTCAAATCATCTGAAGATTCATTTCTGAATTCTTATTATACTATCTTACAAATAGTTTTCTTCTATCCGATCATTTTTACTCGATCCAATATTTTAATCGCAAGTACACAGGGCACGTATTTTCATCGCATTTGTTCTCTCTTATCACTCTGTCAATTAGTAGCTTTGCTCTCTACACCATAAAAGGAACAAGAAAACTACTTAAATTAATAATAATGATAAAAATACAATTTATAAAGCGCCATTTAGAGAGCACACTCTCCTCAAGGGTACTCCAATTCCGGACTCGAACCGACTATTTTTAAATACATTTAAAATTTTGTAAATAAGCATATATAAGTGGGGTGTACCGATAGGAAAGTAGTAACACATTTAAGAAGGTCTATCACAATAATGGAAAAAACATGAAATTTACAAATTTATTCATCGAAATATTTCGTTTTTAGTGTCTGCCCCTACCAAAGAGGATTTCCAACAGTAGGAATGAGGCCGGAGAGCATAAAAATGTTTTTCAACCAAGATCTTTCAGCCAAATTGAAGTACTCACAGAAAAACATTTTAAGAAAGATAAAATATACATAAAACGAAAAAAAAGGTTGTTTTAGGCAAATTAAATAGATGCAATAAATTCGGAAGCAATCAAAATCAAATAAACAAAAAAAACCATCATGAATTACAAAAAGGATTTGTGCTGAACGGGTCAAGTATTTTAAAGCAAACTGGATGAAGGCAAAGTGATAAGATAGAGGCACACCAGCATTTTTTTTCCTTTTTGTTTTAAATAATATTATAGATATGACCGAAGTCAAAGGGATACTTGTACTACCGAATAATGATGGAAAAAGTACCTGTTGCATTCGAGAGGAGTCACATAGCGGGGAGATCGAATCGGCGACCTTTCGCACGGAAGTCCAGAGCGTTACTGCACGGTTATATACCTCATGCTATGCATTTACATATATGAAATTAATGAATATGTATTACACGTGACGAGTGTACTAGAAGGCATAGTACAAAGTGGGGGATTAAGGTACTTGTCGTACCTGTTGCATATACGGCATACTATATAGCTTCTATACTTGCAGCTGGAATGAGTTTTATTTTTCCATTGAGTACTTGATAACTAGTAACTTTTCTGTACCATTTGTTCCCAGTTTTGCTGATGATTTTAGTGTTTGGGCGTGTAATACATTAAGACATATCTCTTAGGTTGCCTTTGATGGATTTTTCTGTCCTCCTTTTGCTCATCAAAGAAGATATTTATTATTTCAACGTCAAAATTAAAATCTCATCACGTCTATGCACACAGACAGGAGTATGCTAAAACAATTCAAATAAATGAGAGCTGAACATTTTAGTTTTTTTTACAGGTCAGCAAACAGACAGGATAGAACTGATTGGATTCCCATGTCTAAAAGTAGTGCAAAAATATGTAACTATTATTAAAAGGCCTAAAGTAAAAAAATATAGAATAAAAATTATCGTAACGTTATAGAGAGGCGTAAATATTTGGAACATTTTTACTATTGTTGTTCAAATCAACTAACTTCACATTGCTTTGTGGTGTCAAAGGTCCTACAAATAGTTCCATTCTGGTTTAGCCCATATATATTTTATAACTAGTAACTTTCAAAGTTTCCTTTCCGTTTCACATCCTGTAGAGTAAACATCATTTTTGTAAATATCCTTTTTGTTACAGTGCGTTTGTTTTACCAGTCAGGGTGTAAGGTCCTTTTCATAGTGTATTTACGGCCTTAATGGCTAATTGCCTACAGCTGCTAAAAACGTTCCGACAATACTCCGCCCATAATCAACTGTATTGCTTTCAATATTGAATTGTTTGTCAACCGAACTGTTTTTCAATTCGATTCATTTAATTATGATTTTTGATCAAAAAGTTTTATTTATTCATTTGACATTATATTAATAAAGATACAATAAGTAAGACTTTTGCTATACGACAACATCTTTTTACCTAGCAGACAGGAAATTAGCAGGTGTGTGCCAGTAATTGGGGGAGAGTATGTTATAATACATAAACATTTTAACTGACACAAAAACCGACCAGAGGCGGGGCGGAGCCTGGCCAGTAGCGAGACAAGCGTGACAGGCCCTTAGTTCATCAGATTTAGTCCATAAGGCCTAGTTGTAAAACTTAGTTTAGATTTAGTTTATGATAAGATTATTTTTGTTATGTGCTGATTGAAAGATACTTAATTATGCATTATGATTCAATTAAATAACACACTCCATAAAATGTCGAATGTGTTAGTATCAAATAATGGAAGTCCAGTAGAGGTATTCTGTAGGTCACATTTTTTTGGTGAGTTTTCTGAGATTTCCTCACCAAAAATGTGTATATGATATACACTAACACCTAATTACCGTATTTAGTATTTAATTTGAATACCCATCGGACACTGTGTACGAGTACATTTCTTCTTTGCCTTGCTATGCCTTCTTATTTTTCTTCGTACGCGACTGACGAAGTGTTGCTGTTCCTGGAGGCCGTGGTGCTATCATTGGGGTGCTGTGGGGTGGGACGAGGTAATCGAGAGGACGCCGAAATCTGACGATGCCTACCAGAGCCGATGACATGCTAATTCATCCCTTTGGATGTAATTTGCCAGTGACTTCTCTGGCTGAATACGAAGACTTATCTGGGATAGAGGGAGCACCTGTAAACAACATAAAATGAAGACAACTGCTCAAATACTTGCTCAAAGTATACATATATAAACATTCCAAACACACACAGAGACACAACAGTGGAAAAAGTAGTCCCTGAAATCACTGACACTATTAAGATTTTATAATTAAAAGTCCTGCGGCCGCTGCAAAAAAAATATTGGTAAATTATAACCAAACATTAATTACACGTAAATTTTTTTTGAAAAAAATCAGTATCAAATATTTATACGTATATCAAAAGGATATGTCAAGTATTAAAGTATCAAAAAAAACATATTGTTTATGGGATATCAACACTATAGAAGATTTAGTGTCATCTCTGATGTAACATAGGAGAGAGAATCGTGAATGTGGAAAATACTGAGAAGAGCCGAATAAATGCTGTAGAAATGCGTGCACTTATTATACAAATACTCGAAGTGATAATGTATAACGAAATACGTAAGTAGTGATAAGGTATGAATATGAACTTAAGGTAGATGTGTTGAGTAAGATGAAGAAGACTATTCTGGGCTGGTTTGGGCTTATTAAACGATTGACTGAAGTAAGATTAACAGCACATATAGTGCAAATGTGAGTGAGTGGACAGCGTGGTAGAGGAAACCAAGTGATGTATCATATAGTTTGAATGATAAGGGAAGTATGGTTTGAATAAATGACTTATATTTTGAAAGAAGAAAAAGTAAGAAGAAAGAGAAATCGTAGGAGCTGAATGACAAGTTGTATGGATGTGTAAGAGGCGAAATGCTGAATTGGTGATTTGGACACATTGAAGAGCGTGATTGGGAGATAATTTTGTCTTCGACCTCATTTGTCGAGTCTTCATCATTAGAAACACTTGAGAAGGCACACAATTCTCGGTCATTTGCGGTTAAATATTACCCCGCACGTGAAAAGGCTTCAACACTAGTATACAACGAGTGTTTGTGAGTATCAATTTACAGTGGTTTCCAAAAAAAATCTTTTACTAGACTATAGTTCGGAAATTCTAGGATGAGTCCTGTGACAGCTCACAAATTTGCCACAATACAACCTTATAACGATGTTCAGTAATTTTTTTTTATCAACTTAATATAAGCCTCAATTCTAATAAATAGCAAGTAATTTAGGTAAATACATTACATAAGGTTGTATTGAGGCAAATTTGTGAGCTGTCACAGGACTCATCCTAGAATTTCGGAACTATAGGTCCATTTTTACATATTTTTTCCGGTATCATTGGGAATCGAATTCGAAATACCAGGCAAAAGTTTATCAACACAAGTGTAAAATAGCAATTATGATTTTTTTCTGATTAAGGTTAATTAATTAATTGATCCCGGTTTAAGTATTTTGTGTAATTATTATTCACAGCTTTCAATACTAAATTTAACTCCAATCGTAATACTTCGTCAGGCGTTCTAAAACAATGAACATTGAAAATATTTAATTAAAAAAACCCTCGTTCAAATATTGGCCAAAAGTTTAATAAACTGTTTGATTATTTGGGATGTGTGCTAGACTAATAAAACCTATTAGTTATTGAACAATTAAAAAGCATTTGAAATGTGGTTGCATCGTCGAATGCTCAAAATTCCCTGGACAGACATGGTGACAAATACCGAAGTCCTGAGGCGAGCTAGAGCTGACAGGGAGTTGTTGTCCACTATAAAAGTTAGAAAGATTTCATATCTGGGTCACGTGCTGCGTGGAGAGAAGTACCACTTGCTCCAGCTTATATTGAAGGGGAAAATCGAGGGACACCGGGGGCCCGGAAGAAGACAGATGTCCTGGCTGCGGAATGTGAGGGAGTGGACCGGCATCCGGAGTGCAGAGGAACTGTTCCGGGCTGCAACTGCTCAGGACCGAGACGGATTCGCCGAAGTGATCGCCAACGTTGGGGGGACCCGACAGGGCACTTAGAAGAAGAATAAAGCTTCTTAGTGTTGGCCAACCCTTTTACTTGGAATAAACACCCTGCAAGCTTCAAATAATACTTTTTGAGAAATGTTAAGCAATAAAGGAATCACCCTTGAATATACTTTGATAAGTAAATAGTGTTAATAATTTTTAATCATATTTTTTAATCTATTATTTAAAAAATATTATAATTTATTATTGAACGTTGTTTGAAATTATGTTTTATTAATTGTTTGCCAGGGGTGATTAAACAATTTATGGCGTTGTGCTCAATTGAGTAGAAACTTTAATTTATCTTTAGAATTTGTGAGATACGTAGATTTATCTAAGAACTCCTATGGGATAAACCATAAAAGATGCTCAGTAGGAACCCTTCATATATACTGTTTTACGTTACATTTACTGTCATGGTTTGATGCAGAAGGCAAAGAAAATAGAGAATTTAATATAAGGTTACATACTCGTAATACGACATACTGAAGGATGCAATGGAGGGACTTAATAAAAGAAAAAGCTTTTTATAACGTACATAAATTCTTAACTTTTACTGGAGAATATTTTTTGCTGGTATTTTTAAATCCATAAGAAATTCTTAAAATCCTAAAAAAATATTATTTGAACTAGTAAAAAAATACTAAGTGTGTTATTATATTGAGAAATAAATAAGAAAAACATTACTTCTTGAAGTGTTCGAATGTTATTTGGAATAAGTACAAACTAAATCCAAAGAGAATTAGACATATTTAAGTGGTAATTACAGAGAGAAACACGTGTATATTATATACGAGTAAAAAACACACATAATGCCGAAGAAATTTATTTATGGGTGAACGGTAAAAAAAAGTTTTTCCAAGTTATTCAGTTGAATTTGCTTTGAACATTAACATTTAATTTATAGTTACGTTTTTTTTTGTCTTGAAACATTTAGATAAGAAATAAATTAATTCTTAAATTCAAGGCTTTTGATAGCTTTGTTGAAAAATTACATGTAACATAAGTTATTGATTTAATTTATGAGTATTTAGTTCAATTTTATATGATTATTTAAATTTATTTTTTTATTACATTTATTGATGGAAAATCTTGAGATAAGATAGAAATTAGTTTCAATAATTCTTAAATTCTGGACTTTTGTGTCATTTCTTCAAAATATTTGAATAAAATGCATATTAAAAACTTGAAAAATTAATATATTTTAATTGTTTCTGCAGAGCTTGATGAAAATCGAGGAACCGAGCTCACGAGTAACAGTGGCGTACCTTTCAGCAGTGGCGTGGAGTTGAAACGTGGCACGGCCGTGGCAGGTCAATGGATTGTGTAGGATTATTTATTATTGATATTTATGGACGAGCACGTCCCCGTAATGAAACCGGGCGAGTCGCGTGGACTGGCTGGACACAATGCGGTCACACTGCGGCCACTAATCACCACACGAAACTTCGGTATTTTGATCAAATCTTCGCTAAGAGCAAACAATCGTTATTTATTTACTACATAATAATGTTTTTTATTGAGTTAAATTCTTATACAATTTTTTATTATTATGTGTAAAAGTGTCTGTCTACCTTCAAATATATATGAATTATACATGGTAAACAAAACAGAGTAAAACAACGCATCTTTCGACTAAGAAACTTTCAGGAATGGATTAAGTGGATTTAATTCTACAGGGTAGATTAGTTCTACAGGGATGTTTGAGGCTGTAGTAAATAAGATAACATTTGTATTGATGGTGGCTTCTCCTTCTCTAGTGGAAGACAAAGTCTCGAGAAGAGAAAGAATGATCAATCTATAATTTGGTAAAATAACTAAAATTATCATAGATAATACAAAATTTAAGAAATATTTCAAAAGTATGTTGTAGAAATAACCTTAAAATAAAAATAATTTAATTGATGTTGTTTGCAAGCTTGAAAATGAACTAAGAAATATAAAAAATGAAATGAGAGGTCTGTCATGAAGTTACGAGTAGGTAGATCCTAATTTTTCTAAATATTCCAAAAAAATGTTCAAGATACGAGAGTGGATTAAATATAAACGAGACTTCTTTGTTTTCATTTTTTTATTTGCAGAAAGAATAAAACCAAGTTCACATAATTTTTCTACATACTCTCCTGCTTTAGAAATGCATTTTTCTCAGCGGATCGGTAGTTTTTTTATCCCTTCATCGTAAAAAGAAGTGGGTTGTGTTATTAATCAATTGCGCACAAACTCATCTACTCCATCGTCATCGTTGAATCGTTGACCTCCTAGAGCTTCTTTCAGTGGCCCAAAGAGATGGATATATCAGGGCAATATGGAGGGTGTTCCAGTCGTGTCCAACTTATTTCCTCCAATTGTGCGCATATTATAGCTGTAGTATGGGGCCTCACATTTCACAGGGGCTGCCTCGTCCTTCTTTCCCCACTCCATGCTTGTTTTGACTCGGGCGTACAGTGGTATACTCAAGTTTCATCGCAGATAACGATGCGACTCAAAAATGCGTTCCCTTGTGCAAACCGCGCCATGAGCCGCTCATAGACGTGCAAACGTGCCAACTTTTGTTCTGCAGTCAAAAGACGTGGGACTCATTGATCAGATACTTTACGAAATCCTAGTTCCTTTGTGGTTATGGATTGAGTGCTCCCATAACTTATTACTATCTCAGAACAAATTTCGGAAACCGTCAAACGTCGGTCGCCTTCCAGAAGATCACGAATCGCGTTAATGTTCTGTTCGGTAATGCTTGTCCATGGGCGACAATCATGGCTCTGGTTTTCGACCCCTTCATGGCCTTTCATGAACTCTTTATGCCAGGCAAACACCAGGGTATCCGCAGAATTTCAGCCAATTTTACGTCTTGATAAAAACTTGATAATTATGCGTTGCGCAATCGATGGGTGCACCTCTTTCTCAGACATCGTGTGCCATAATAATGACGAAATCTGCCGCTGCTGGCCGATCGTTCTCCCTACTCCTGACATCCCCACCCAACATTCCTCGAGGCGGCCGCGCGCTCCGTTTAAAATTACGCGCTCTAAAACAAAAGTTTCGTTTATATTTGAGCCATTCTCGTAAAAGCGTTAATAAAGATTCATTGATATGTTGCATTTATTTCAGAAACTTTTAATAACAGTTTGATTCCTTCTTTGTTAAGTATTTTTAACACATGTCACTAGAAGATTGTTTTTAAAATTCTCAGATTAAAGTAAATCAAAAGAAGCCATAAAAGAAAGCTGAAAAAAAGAGAAGCCTTAAGATACAAGTTTTAACAGAATTAATAGGTTATTTTCGTATCATATTTTCAATAATCAATGATATTTTTTATGTAGGATTACATAGCTTTATCAAAAACACATTATTATAACATTTTATCACCAATTCAATTTGATTAATAACAATTAATGTTAAGTAAGAAATATTTACACATAATAATATTTGTTATTGTAATTTTATCAATTGTGATCGAAAGAATGTATTTGAAATTTACAAAACAAAATTTCCTAACATACAAAATTGATAGAAACTAACAGAAAAACTGACAAGAAAGACAAGCTTCTGTGACAATTAAAGGAACAAAAAGCTCGCAGCTTTGACATGAAAGCTAAAGCTGACATTCCCGCATAAGCTCGGGCTGTGTGAGTGTGTAAGGAGGTGTATGTAAGGGTATGTAGGAGTGTGGTGGAAGGCTTATTTAGAGCTGTCGAGACCCGGATCATTGTACGTTTCCCCGTAATGACAGAAATTCAGTCAGTCCGCGGATAAGCTCTTCATATTGCGTATTACGTCTACTCGAGTACAAATCAAAATCTCATTACGTTTAGAATAACAAGATGTATTTAAATACTGTAATTTGAAATGGGACTTAAAAATAAATTTATTTTTTGATGTATTTTACACGAAATTAAAGTAAAATATTATTTTAAAATTTGAATACTTTCCATTTGATAGCGAGATAATTGTAAAATAAAATAATGAACATAAAATCTTAAGGTACTCCCTTCCATTTTTACTGAATTTGTAAACAAATCTTTGTTTTTATTAAGGAATATTTTTTTTGGTTCAACTATGTTATATTAATATAAATTATTGTGCATATAAATTCAATTTTCGAAAGCTTTTAGATCTTTCACGTTATCCAAAAACTTATATAAATTATTTAGTTTCTGACGTATCGTCTTAGAAGTTTGACCTATTTACCATTGCAACTTTGGGTTTCATCTGTCAAATTAGTGAGCTTACTGAACTGCAGCAGCTTATACACTTTATAACAATACAAGGACAGACGTCTTATTGCCATCAGACTGTTAATCATATTTGATCGTATCATATGCATGCTAAGAAGAATCAGCGTTATTTTATTCCTGGGGCTATTCAAGTAATTATGCGTAAAGGGTCTTTCAAATTTAGCGGTTTTTTTATTCTTGGATAATACATTTGAGAAGTGTAATGGATGACATTTGTAAAAATAGAGTCGTATACAATACAACAACGCTTGTTGAATTATTTTATGTATTGTAATCTCCGGAAACGGTGATGTTAATTGACCACCAAGGTCATGTGATCTGACATCATTGGACTATTTTCTCTGGGGTTACGTGAAAAACCAGGTCTATAAGTATAACCTCCAATCAATTCCTGAGCTGAAGGACTAAATTATTAGCGTTATTGGTGAGTAAGAACCGCAATTATCCAAAATGTCATCGAAAATTTTGACAAAAGAGTGGACATCTGTGGAGCTGCAAGAGGTAGACATTTGGAAGATATTGTTTTTTGTGTTTAAATGTCATACATGTCATACATTATACTTCAATGACCAACAAAAAGTTTTTTGAAATCAAAGCAAATTGTGTGTTTTATTCAAGAATTTAAAAAATTGAATTAAAACACCCGCTTAATTTGAAAGACCTTTCATAATGATATTTCATTTGAATAAATGTAAATATTAATGTAAAATAAAAAGTATCTCTTCGATGTAAAAAGTCCCTGGAATAACGTTATGTTTTTGAATTTGTAAGAGGCAAACTTATTTACCGAATAAACGAAATGTTGAATGCCTCGTTTTTAAAATACAACGTGTTTTCGAGTTCAAAATCACGAGCTTTATCATGACGGAAACTGCTCTTCTCATAGAAAAATAAGTTTGCCAGCAAGAAGAAGATCATAGTTTTTGTATTCTGCTTATAAAAACATTAATTTATCTTTGTAAGCACCATTATTCATATTAGTCCATACGAGCAACTATATTAATTCAGGTGGAATAGGGTTGACATGAAAAAATCAATTAATCTAAATGTAATGTAAAAATTAGGATATCAATAATTCATCAATCCACTATTCGTAGTTCATTCCTTAGTCTACTACCCATCATTCTTCAGTCAATTATGGATTATTCACCAGTCTACTATGCGTTATTCATCAGTCTACTGTATATCATTAATCTGTTTTGAATCCATCAGACTGCTATACATCATTCAGCCGTCTTCTATCACCCTTCTACCAGTTATTAGTGCGCTATACTCTACATACACAATTCATATGTCCACTATCATTCAGTCTACTACATACCATTCATTAGTCTACTATACATCATTCACCAAACTCCTATCCACCATTCTATAATGCACTATTCCTCCATCCAAAATCCACCAGTACACTATGCATCATTCAATAATCTCCTATGCATCATTCATCAATCTCTTATGTATCATTCATCAGTCTACTATGTGTTATTTATTCTTATACTATACATCAGTCTACTATGCATCGTTCATCAGTATTATATTCGTTAGTTTACCCTCCATCGGTATAATGTGCATAATTTATCAGTCTGCTATCCTCCAGAATTCATTATTTATCAGGCTGCTATCTGTCTATTATGTTTGAACTATTGTAATATCTAATAATTTTCAAGATGATATATCCAGCTTACTTGAAAATAATAATCGAAGAGTTTTTGCCTCTTGTCAGTGAAAATGTGATTTATTTTTCTTAAAAGATAATTTTTTTTCATGATTTTATATTTTTATGTAACATTAGCTTTTTCACCTGTTATACTGTTAACATAAAATATTGATTGGTTTAACTTTTGCTAAACCTTTAGGAAACACGGGATATCAATATGATCCCCTAGTCACAAAGGGTTGTTCCCATAAGACCCTAATTATGTTTATCGTGTTGAATATTGTCTGCCTATTTTCTATACAGATTGTAAAATGGTTTTATTTTGTAAATCTGTAATTTGATATAATCAACCCAATAATAACCTTAGGGTAAGATTTTCAACCTAATTATATTTAAACCAGTTTCACGAGGGACCGTATAATATTCATTTTAATGAATACACGCGTTGTTTGAAGAAAAAATAAGAAGCGTAATGTCAATACACTGATTATTCATAGACCGTAATTTCGATACTGATTACTTGATGGCATTTAGAACTCTTTTTACATAAAATATGACGACCTCCGTGGCTTAGTTGGTAAGACGTCTGGCTTCCGATCCGGGGGTTGCGAGTCGATTCCCGTTAGTCAAAAGAAAAACAAGCTGGTTTTTCATTAAAGGATCTGCAACATCTTTTTGGATGGCTGGAAGAGATTTACTTATGGAAATAAGCTTGCCAGATTGGTCTGTAACATACAATGAAAAAGGGAATATGGTATGAGAAGGGAAAAATCCACAGCGTTCTTGAAGATATGTTGAGTCGCTGTTTATAACCACGTCAATGAAGGTTACAATATGATATATCACAGCTGGATTAAGAAACTGGCGGTATGGACAGTAAAGGACGATGAAGGAAGAAAAACAATCGAACAACAATATAATTATTGATATTTTTTGTTGAAATGACAATAAGGATGTATATCTATGAAAAATTCTTTAAATATTTTTAAAGAATAATATTTTACATATCTAGTTAAGATGTTTTTGTGTTAATGATTGCTACTTCCAATAAACTATATCAAATAGGGAAAATTTACATTTTCAATATTGAAATATGGATTTTAATAAAGAGAGTCAGTCAAATTCGAATTCAAGGAAAAATGCAAATGACGGAATAATAAACCGGCACCAAAATGCAGATTTTAATTGCTGTTAATTCTCAGAGCAACGAAACAAATTTGCATTCAGAAATTTTCATCAGCCAGTTGTTAACCGAGGATCATTTCTACAAGTTGCCGCTTGTTCATTAAACACAGATGTTCACATAAAGACTTCAATTAACCAACTCTTCGTTCTTTTCTCTCAATTGTCTTTTTACCACTTATAAAGTCTACTGGAAATAAAGGGCAATCGGACGGGTTGTGAAGTTCTTCCTTTCAAAGGAAATAAATATATATTCACGATTTGAAAAGTTTTTAAGGCATTGGTGAAATTAACAGGCGTCCCGGGTTTGATCTCCGACGTATTTACCTCCGGATTAGTTTTACTGTTTAACCTTTCGAAATGTGAATTTATTGTTCTGTTACAGATTTTTAACTGTATTAAATTACTTCTTCAAACGCTTTTGGATATGAATGTGCCACGAAATAGAACTTCTATGAGTAGCTAATTTTAAAAAATTCTTGAGCTCTTTTTATTTTGATGTCAGCCAGAATTTAGGATGCCTACGCAAAATTGTTTCGATAAAATACGTAAAATACTTCCACTTGTTTTAAACTTTAAGAAAAATTGTGTTTTAATTATTTTAATGCGTATTGAAAAAAATGTGTTGTTTAAAAAGTATTGTCGATTGCACGAGAATATTTCAAACTTCTAGTGTAGATCACGCTAGATGGTGAATTATGTTATCCCTCTTAACAGCGTGGTTGGTTGTACTTTCAAATTATTCGTCAGAAATTTCATTCTTTTATTCACCAATCACTTCGACATTTTCCTTTTAAAACACTCGAATCCTCTCAGTAGCACACTCACCCAAAACGATCACACAAAAAGCATGATTAAATTGATCAAGTCTTTCTACTCAATCAAAAAGACGTTCCACCAATCTCAGCACAACAAATTATATCTGTAAAATTTCAATCGCGTTTTTTAAAGCTACGAAAAACATCATCCCCATAATCAGCCTCTTCGATAAGGAGTTTATAGCCAGCGCGGGAAAACGTCCAGCGTATTCATTATTACGTCAAAGAACGTTCTTCCAAATTACAACATTTTACATCTTAATACGCAGGAAGAAATATTTAAAAGACGAAGACTTGGCGAACATATAACTTAACGGCTAGAAAACGTCCCTATTAAGAGCAGCCATGAACAACGTTCGTTGAGCCAACAGTATAAGAAAAAAGACAAATATGTGCCAAAAAAATTATTTAATAATCAAAATTCACCTATATTGACTTTCTGATTGCTTTTACACACAATTGAAGAGTGGATATTATAAGTGTGCTTACCAACAAAAATATAAGCAATTGAATAAACCTGTCAAGATAACCTGACAGGCCACTTTTCAATGACGATACTTATCTCCAAGCGAATATGAGAATTTATATTATCTTGTAAGTTGGCAAGTAAATTGGTAAATGCGAAAACAAACTGAAAAAAACTACAATTTCTCACAGCTATATCTACATGTATACTGACGAGATTTACACTATAATATCTGTGGCGTTATGGTAGAAGTTGATATGTCCGTTTTACCTTAGTTTACAGGAGAAATAATATTAACTTTGATAAGCTGTTAAAATCAGTACAAATAAGCATTTTTAAAGTTTTTTCAAATAATATATCTTATGTTGGGATAATGACTGACACACCGAAATGACAAAAAAATGGATATATCAACTTCTGCCATAACGCCACATATATATTTTCTTTATATAAGATAAGATAACAGGAAAAAAAATTCTCACAGATATCTACGTACATGCACGAGATTAATACAATATTTTTTTATATAAGGTAACAGTACATTTTTTTCACAGCTATATCTACATGTATATTGGCACGAGATTAATGCTAGAATATATTTTCTTTACATAATATAATATAACAAACATATCTGATGAAACTCGGTCACTTTTATCTACTTTTTCAGAATAACCATGAAACCTCCTCTTAAAAAAATATTAAGTAAATAAGTTATTGTAATTTGTTTTATTAAACACTGTTTATTCTACTTTATGTAACCGATTTCAAGGCTTCCACCTCATCATCAGGGGAGTACAAATTGTTTGTACTCCTCTAATGATGAGGTGAAAGCTTTGAAACCGGCAGGGTTATACCGTTACATAAAGTGGAGTAAACAGTATTTGATTAAACACATTACGATGTCTTTAAACCTCCGCAATATTAATGCCTTAACTATAAATAATAAATTAGTTATTATATTATTGTTCATTATCAACATATTTAATTTTACAAATATGTAAATTAATCAACTGGCTGCATTCATATTATGTGTTTTCAGTATGTTTAGTATATTTAAGTTTCTAGTATCATCCATAACACTGTGTGGATGGAAAATATGGAGGATACAAAGGAAGGACACACGATATTGCCTTCGAGATGTTGTGCTGGAGACGGATGCTGCATGGACCGCAAGGCGCACCAACGTTTCCACTATCCAAGAATGGGAGATTAACGAATAAGAATAATTTTAAAAGACAATTTTCGTAAAGCGTAAAAAAATATTCTTTGTGTTTTTTTAAAACTTGTTGAAGATAATCAAGCGAATGTTTATTTACTTTTAAATATATACCATAACGCTATTATTTCTACTCTTCCTACCCTAGTGCAGGACGATATCAAACAATTTTTATATCACAATATGCAACAATACACTGCCTAAACATTTATTCGTCATCTCAAATAAATCAAGTTAGGCAGAGATAACAGACCTTTCTAACCTTACGATCGACTTACTTTTTTTTTGTATTATTCATTATTAGTCTCTCAATAATAGTGGGTTCGAATCCCATTCTAGAGTGCCCTTCAGGTGAGTCTACTCTTTTGATAGCTCAATACGAATTGTCATTTTAATATTATTATTAGCAAAACGACAAAAAATCTAAATAATAAAAACAAAAACACTAACTAAAAATGGTAAAACTTAATTTAGATTATGTAGATTTCAAAAATGTAGAAAATCGTCAGATTGTATAATTTCAGATTCTCTCATTTATTTTAATAATAAAACAAACATCTTAACAGTTAATATGTTTGTTTTATTATTTAAATAAATGAGAGAATCTGAAATTATATAATCCGACGATTTTCTATATTTTTGAAATCTACATAATCTAAATTAAGTTTTACCATTTTTAGTTAGTGTTTTTGTTTTTAATGAAAATAATATATTTTATAGAATTTTTGCTAGTGAAATATCTAGGAACAAAAATGTTTTTAATTGTAACATTTAAAAAAATATTTTTAGCAGACCTTTATTACTTATTGACAGACGTTATGCTTATTTACTCGTATTTATGTCAATTAATTTGACTGTTCCAATCGGTTTCGTTTCTAAAGTATGAATTATTTTAAGTTTAAAATTTCAATATAGAATGTTATTAAAATTATTCGATACAACCAAATCGCCAAAATTTGTTATTTTGATTAAATCGTTTATCTGATGAGTCAAAAGATTTTTACATTATTTGAAAACTTCTTTAAAATACAATATGAAAACTTCTATATTAAAAATGAAATAATTTATAATATGGTTCCAAATACGCGAACTACTCAGCAAAAAATGAAGGGACAAATAGAAAAGGTAGTCCAAGTTGGAACTTGTGAGCTATGACACATCAGAGGTGACAGTTAAATAAAGCGTGACAAAGGGTATCAGCAAAGTTACCGCACCGCCATTTTGAGACGTCAAGCATCTGAGTTTTTCCAATGAAAAGGAATTCCAACCTATAACGAGGGGTGAACCACTATTCAAAAGACCTCAACTTTTCCCATAAGGGGAAGTCATATTTCCCGTAGCTCCGTATTCAATCGAATAACCATTCGTCAAATGGTTTACGGCTCGTTTCAGTCACTAGCTATGATTTTTATAACAAAAAAAAAACAATTCTTTGAACATTAATTTTCTTTTATTATTTATATATTCCAGATTTTGAGATTTAAGTGATGACTTATTTAATCGATATCACAATATATATGTTATTAATATATTTATGAGTAGTTATAATTTTTTTAAATAAATCATAGATTTAAAATAAGTATATAATGTTAACGTCCTTAGATTAGTGGTAATATTCTTTACTTCCACCCGGAGGTTCCAAGTTCGATTTCCGATTGTACCCAAAAAAAGTATGCCAGTCTGGTAAAAGAGTTCGTCTGGTCACAATACTCGCATGCGCCGAGCGGTAGTGTCACGTTAAATGAACAGCGGAAGGTCCACGGTTCTCCTTCTAAACTCGATGACACTTTAATGGTTCCGAAGACAATACTTTCTCCCGGCCACGTTCTTTAATATGTTCGAAACATTTATTCGGATAAATTGAGAGGTTACACATGAATAAAAAAAAGAAATGTATGATAAATAAGAATTAACAGAGTTTGTATAAACAAATTTATCTTAATTTATAGAAAAAAATAAATTCAAATACAAGTTGAGATGTGAGGATCAACAACAGCAAGTAATTGTAGGTAAGGCACGTTAAATACAAATCAACTATAAAGAAGTTCAAATATTCGAATAAATGTGAAATGTTCAGGTGCTGACGTAAATTTTGTATGATGTATGATTATTTTATTTTTCATTATGAACAATATAATTGTATTTTGTTTAACAAAGTCCATGGCCTAGTGGTATAAAAAATGTGATGCTTAATTTTTAAGATGCCCGTCTTACTATCCGAAAGTTGCGGTTTTGATTCATGCTGGAACCCAGATTTTTCAAAAAAGGATTATTCTTTTTGACCAATTTAACATCGTTCTGGTAGGTTGGAAGGAATTGCCACATGCGCTTATCCCACCAGGTGGTAATGTATGCAATGAAAGTCTAAAATACTTTTCTACTCTATTCAATGCGGTAACCTCATAGTTAAACTCATAAAATAGTTAGAATCGCTATTTTTCAATATCTATTATTTCTATTGCGCCTCGAATATTTACCAAAAAAATATAAAAAGCCTGAAAATAAGTCATCAAGTAAATAGTTTGGAAGCTAACATAACTTAGTGATAAGCAATAAACTAACCATTTGACAACAACAATGAACTGGAAATGTTGGCGATTTGCTCGATTCTACAAGAAAACATAATTTTTATAAGAAACATATTTTATATGGTCATCATCAATAGACCAAACCCCGAGACCAAGACTCGTTTGAGCCTTTTTCGCTTTCATAACGAAGAAATTATTTATATGTGATAAATGAACACTATATTTTACTTAATAAAAAACCTATAATTTTTACTTAGTAAGTCGACCTCTGAATTTTAAAAGAATGATTGACATTAGCCCGATTTCTTAGACTTGAAATATAACCAACAAATGTAAAAGGTCAGACGTCAGAAAAATATTAATCTCTCAAGGGAAGTAAAGCCGAAAGGAGAAATTTTATTTTTTCGCACCAATGAAATGAGGCAAAACTAAAAACTTGTGTGGTTGACGTAACGCTGTTGAATTTTTCATCATTCGGTGAATATAAAGAGCAAGTTATTAAAAAAAATTCTCTTTGGTAAATTTTCAAAATAAAATATCTAGTGCTATAATCACTAAAGAAATTAATTTTGATAAAAACACGCCCAATAATTTTTTAACAACGGTCATCCAATGAAAGTTCGATTTTGTTTTCAGCAACTACTGAGATTCAGTATAAAAATACATTCAGGCGAAAAAAATCCTGAAGAAGTAAAACCAGTGTGGAAGTGAATCCACTCAAAGTCGAACATTAGACGCCTTTGTACTAAGTATAGTAACCACTTGCCCATGCCACCGATCAATATAATATAATTACTAATTTGTACTAAATATAGTAACCACTTGCCCGTGACACCGATCAATATAATATAATTACTAATTTGTACTAAATATAGTAACCACTTGCCCGTGATGCCGATCAATATAATATAATTACTAATTTGTACTAAATATAGTAACCACTTGCCCATGACACCGATCAATATAATATAATTACTAATTTGTACTAAATATAGTAACCACTTGCCCATGACACCGATCAATATAATATAATTAATAATTTGTATCTAAATATAGTAACCACTTGCCCATGACACCGATCAATATAATGTAATTACTAATTTGTACTAAATATAGTAACCACTTGCCCATGACATCGATCAATATAATATAATTACTAATTTGTAATAAATATAGTAACCACTTGCCCGTGACACCGATCAATATAATATAATTACTAATTTGTACTAAATATAGTAACCACTTGCCCATGACGCCGATCAATATAATATAATTACTAATTTGTACTAAATATAGTAACCACTTGCCCGTGACACCGATCAATATAATATAATTACTAATTTGTACTAAATATAGTAACCACTTGCCCGTGACACCGATCAATATAATATAATTACTAATTTGTACTAAATATAGTAACCACTTGCCCGTGACACCGATCAATATAATATAATTACTAATTTGTACTAAATATAGTAACCACTTGCCCATGACACCGATCAATGTAATATAATTACTAATTTGTACTAAATATAGTAACTACTTGCCCATGACACCGATCAATATAATATAATTAATAATTTGTATCTAAATATAGTAACCACTTGCCCATGACACCGATAAATATAATGTAATTACTAATTTGTACTAAATATAGTAACCACTTGCCCATGACACCGATCAATATAATATAATTACTAATTTGTACTAAATATAGTAACCACTTGCCCATGACACCGATCAATATAATATAATTACTAATTTGTACTAAATATAGTAACCACTTGCCCGTGACACCGATCAATATAATATAATTACTAATTTGTACTAAATATATTAACCACTTGCCCATGACACCGATCAATATAATATAATTACTAATTTGTACTAAATATAGTAACCACTTGCCCGTGACACCGATCAATATAATATAATTACTAATTTGTACTAAATATAGTAACCACTTGCCCATGACACCGATCAATATAATATAATTACTAATTTGTACTAAATATAGTAACCACTTGCCCATGACACCGATCAATATAATATAATTACTAATTTGTACTAAATATAGTAACCACTTGCCCATGACACCGATCAATATAATATAATTACTAATTTGTACTAAATATAGTAACCACTTGCCCATGACACCGATCAATATAATATAATTACTAATTTGTACTAAATATAGTAACCACTTGCCCATGACACCGATCAATATAATATAATTAATAATTTGTATCTAAAATAGTAACCACTTGCCCCTGACACCGATCAATATAATATAATTACTAATTTGTACTAAATATAGTAACGACTTGCCCATGACACCGATCAATATAATATAATTACTAATTTGTATCTAATCAACAAAATTTTAAGGAATTTACTAATTTTAATATGAATACGATTTGAACAAATTGAAGAATTTGGCTATTTTAGGAGGATCTTTTTGAGTGATGGTAAACAGAGAAAGATATTGAAAGGCGTGATTTTGCAGTCAAAAAGGTCCTTAAAAATGATACTGCATAGTAGGGTGCTAGTGTCAACTTTAATTATTGAAAGGAAGCGATAAACGCTGGATAAATACGATAAAAAGGCTTGCATCTAATATCTGATATAATGTTTGATGGAGTAAGAAATGAATGGATAGAGGGTAACTGTTTATTAGACGTATATTAAAAGTAGAATAAAAAGTATTCTTGAGATGGTTTGCCTATATTGAGAGAGTGAACTACGAAAGATAAAAAAATAAATAATCTGGAATGAATAGAGAAGGAAAAAGTGCAAAACTGAGATATTGGTGGAGTTGGAGAAGTTTTGACTAAACGAAAGGTAAGAAATATGATAAATAGTTGAGCATGCATGATGAAATGTAGGGATATGAATGAGGCGAGAGCTGTGTACATGTATAGAAAGGGATGGAGATCTGTCCTCTCTTCCTACCACAAAAGGGACATGTCATGTATGTAAATACAAACATTTTATTTTAAATCTCATAAAAACATTTGGTCGATTATCAGTCGTGTATAAAACAGTTATAATTTATTTTCGAAATCTAATTGTTAATTATTTGTGTTGATAGTTACTATATATCCCAACGAAAATAATTCCTGACTTTTCATAAACATACCCATTTTAATGTCAAATTATATAATTTTGCTATAAGTCCTTTGTCAAACTACATAATTTTATTAAAATGTTCAAAAGAAATCTGAAATGAATGCTGAAAAGGTTTTAATTTTTACAAAAGAGAAAATAAAGGATTCGACGTAAAATATTCTAAATCAGTTGGGATTTGTATAAAATGTCTAAATTTATTGCGAGGGCTAGCAAAAAGATCAAAGTTAGTTAAAAGTGTAAAAATGTATTTCAAAATATTTATTCAAAGAAGAAAAAATCAAGGGTAATAAAAAATGTTAAGAAATTATCACAACACAAAAAGAAAACATAGTATAGACTTAAACCATTGTGCTGGAGAAACGTAACGAACAGTTGACCCATTTTACATGTGGACTGGTGAATTTTTCCTAGCAAAGTCAACTCAGCCGTGAAAGAATCGAGTCTTGTTGTATTGACAAAAGAGTGTTTATTTTGACGGCGGTACGGAGCGACAAAAGACTCGGAACACTCGACATAAAAGTGATATATTTCAATCTGTCCCTGTAGAGAAAATAAGCTATTGTTCAATCTTTGTGAACAAAGATGTATGCTTTGCAGGCGCGTGAAAATTCAATCCCCCATCCGCTTTTCAAATGAAAATTCTTGGCATTTTCAAATTACTTTTGTGTGCTAAATTAGAAAATGTGTTCAACGTATGTTTTGGTTAAATGAAAAGGGTGAATTTAATATGTTTGAATGAAAATACTAGCAAATGGGTAAATAGATAATTACAAGAGAAAGTTCAATGGGCTCGTTTGTAGAAACGATTTGATTGAAAATGTATATGGAAAATCAAGGTACGGAAATACAATGCAAAATATATTTAGATACATAACTTTGTAAAGTGATTTAAGAGCGTTTGTCAAAACTATTATAGTTGAAAATAAAAATTACAAACTTTATATAATAGATTGATCTAAAATTTTTACCTAGCATCCTTGAGTATCTTAACTGAAATAAGAGTATCTTAACTGAAAATATAAAGTCTATTACATTATCTAGAATACCTAAGAGATGCAAGTTTATTGAGCAACTGACTTCTATGCAACTGATAAAGCATAAGATAATTGAGTAACTAATGCCTTTAAAATACTTTGAAGGGGATTTTAATAACCACAATGACATTCTCGTATGTAATAAAATTGCAAGGCATGCGAACAAAGCATATATAATATTTGGATATCTGAAATATAGGATATGGAAAAATATGTTCATAGCAACATAAACTAAGTTAGGATCTATAAAACATGTGTAAGATCTGTAATAACACATGTTATTGAAATTAGAGCTGATACCACATGAACGAAGGCATTCCTTAGAACATCAGAAACATCGATTATGCGATGTAAATAAGAAACAGAGAAATAAGAAGAATGAGTAAAACCGAATAATGAAGAAAAAACAAATCAACCATATACTCAAAGAAGAAGAAAAAATGTTGGATAAGATTTTTTTGAGTGTTTTACCGCGTGGTTTGGCTTATGAGTGTTTTACCGCGTAGTTTGGCTTATGATGGCGTCATGAGCCAAACCACGCGGTAAAACACTCCTTAAAAATATTATCCAATTGATACGGAGAACCGCGAAAGGCTCAAAACAAAAGAAGAGAAGTTTAATTAAATAAATTATATTATCATATTCAATATCTAAAAGCATACTTTTGATTTGTATTAATTTCAAAATATAAGTTTTAAAAAAGATTTTTGATTGCAAAAAAAAAATGCTACATTTTTTCCTTGTGCAGTAATCAATCTCTTTTGTAGCTTGCGTAATAAATAAAATTGATAAAAGTAATACCTTCGTCATGATCTTAATTTTTAAGGTTTTATTTCGAGAATTATAATTCATAAAGCAACTTAGAAAGCTTCCAAATTCCAATGTTTTCATATTCCAATTCCAAATTCAAGGTGAATATTATAAAATTGTATGATATTATATAATACAATATATTAAGCAAGTATAACTACAATCAATAATATTTTAATAATATTCCATTGTACTTATAATAATTTACCTTCTGCTCGATGTAGGCCTTTGACTTGTTAGAGAACGTTCTAGAATATGAACATCCATGTATTGTTTCGGTTTATATATTCAGGCTTGCTGCATTCAGATTATATTTTTTAAATCAATGTACGCGTGATTTTCAAAGAACTCGGCGAATAAAGAGAAGACATCGTAAGATGGGAATATTAATAAATATTTACTATTCTTGAGGTTCGTGTTAACGTACTAAGAAATAAAAACCTTAAGGAAAATATTTTTATAAAGTTTTATTTAAAATTTCCTTTCCTCAATGCCAATTAGTAAAGATAAACAAACACTAGCGAGGGTAAATTATCAATAGTGAATGTGGATTTATAAATTTCTTTTGAATTAAGTTATTACTTGAGTGAAGAGAAATTTATTAGAAATATTTTAAATTCACTGTACAAACCAGTTTCACTGTACTGAATTAGAGAAATAAAATTTTGTAAAAATTTTCATATTTTCAGAACAAAACATTCTTTCAAGTGTTTGTTAAATAAAATCACACCACAGTTTCATAATACAGCACTTAATAAGAACAGTGGCCACAAGTCCTGCATAAATATGTATAAGCCTTAAGAGCAAATAAGGAAGCGGAAAGTGAAAAGTCTCCCGTCCGAGAGATAAATTGTCTTTGAGGAAACAGGAGGTTCCTTCGACACACGAGTATAAAGCCTTCGTTGTTTACTTAAAAAGAACAATTCATTTACTGAAAAATAACTTTATAACTGCATGTACAGTTCTTCCTTAATTTTATTTCTGATTGACAAATTCTCTTTTTAAATATTTGTTCAATCGACGTTCTCTATTGTATAATAGATTCGATTCCCGTTAAAGCCCAGATTTTAAAAAAAGTATTTCAGTCCAGTTTTCACTTGACACATCTTTTAAATTTTTGTGGTTGCTTGTAAGAGATTGCCTTATTAAAATAAACCCGCCAGGTTATACTGTTTTCAACAAAAGCGTATTGCAATGCTATACAATATAATATTTACTTCAATCTTTATTGAAACCTTGTAAGTAAACCCTTGTAGCCTTTTTGATAAGTCATACGTTGATTTAGATTCCAATTACTGAAAATGTATAAAAAGTATTCCCGTATCATTGAGAGTTCATTCACATGATTTTCGTTACCACTTGGTTAGTGATAGTTAGAGATACGTGATTATCGCATTTTGCGATAAATGCGACATAGAAGCGATAGAAGCGATAAATGCGATATAATTGCAAAATTTCGAAAATTTCGAATAGATGCGAAATTTTTAATATATTGATTTTGTTAAGAATGACTAAAGAGAAACCTCCCAGAGTCTATGGTCAACTCTTGTCTATTGTCTATGATGCCACATACTTAGGTTGGTACTTGTTTTGTGTCATTCACATGGTTGCGGCGTTAACAAATGCGTTTAAACAAAACAGTGTTAAAGTATCCACTTGGTGAGTTTTTTTCCAATTTTAAAAATCTCACGTTTTAAAAATTTTTCCTCGTTTATTAAATAAAAAAATATATGTTTTAGCCCCAAGAACATGGGTCGAACATATATCAGTATTAAAGAGAGAGCTACAGCTTACAAAGCAGAAGGATTTTATATAAACGAAAAAAATATTTTAATATGCAGGCATTGCAATTGTCAGCTAGATTGGAAAAAGAAAGATAATTTAACCAAACATAAAGAATCAAATGGACACAAGAAAAAAGTTTCAACATTTGCTACAAGTACTACTAGTCAATCGACAATACCAAAAATCATGGATTAAAGACATGAGAAATCCACATTTATAAAAAAAACCATCAGCATGTGCCTAAAAGCTAATATACCTCTGGAAAAGTTTAATCATCCTGCGGTGAAATAATATTTTCGTGAATATGTGCAGGGATCTAGTGAATTGCCATGTGCAGATTAGCTACGAAGAACATATGTTCCAATATGTGGAGCCGACATGAAGAGAGAAATTCTGGAAAATGTTAAAAACAAGCTTCTTGTAATAGTGGTCGATGAAACTTCAGACAAGATGGGACGCTGCGTGTTTGCCATTTTATTCAGAACAGTGTTACCTGCCAGTGAGCAAAATGTCTACTTAGCATCATGTAATTTTTTGGATCCGGCAAATGCTACTACATGCTTACAAACAATAGTAGATACTCTCAAAGACTATGAAATTTCATATTCAAATATAATAGGATTTGTTTCCAGTGCTGGGCACACAAAATTAGTTTGGTTGGAAATGTTTTTATGAAAGAGTTGAAAGTGCTAAATGAATACATTAGTAAACTCAAAATGGCATTTTTACATTTGCGTAAACTGAAATCAACTTATGTTGCATTCTTGTTGAATTCATATCCTCATCTCCCGGCAGTATTATTTCCGAGTCCAATTATAACCCGTTGGAAATCATGGTTCAAATCCGTCAAATATTTAGACACATTCTTTGAGCCATTGATAGATTTTTTTAAAAGCTTAGATATAAAAAGTGTAACAAAGGGAAGAATTATAGAGCTGTATGAATCTGATACAAATACATTAAAAATTCAATGTAAATTTGTTAGCGAGATATGCGATAAATTTATTAATTTAATTGATAAATTAGAAGGATCTTCGTACCCTTTTTCCCATTTTTTGTGGGATGAAATTATGGGAATAAAAAATTCTCTCGGTTATAACAAAGGTGGCATTTTGCCTATGGAAACCCAGAAGCTACTTCTTGAAACAGATGAACATACCAAACTAGAATTAATAGACATTCTTAAGTCGGTTTCCTGTAAAAGTTTATTAAAACTCGAGTCACATTTAAATAAAAATGAAACGAATGTGTTTTATGAAGCTTTAAATCATCTGTTCAATCCCCATGTAGCTGGAAGTAGATGTAATTTCCAAATTCATGAAACGATATCGGTAATAAGAAACTTACCTTTGTTTACAACATTAACAACCACTCAATGTTTAGAGGGGTATTCACATTTTTTTAATAATTTATCATGTAATATTAAAAGTGGGGTAAAAGTGGATATTCTTCAACTTTTACTTGCAACAAAGATGAAACATGAAGAATTCGGCAATGCTGCCCTTCAATCAATTTGGTGTCCTGCAAATAGCGTTGACGCAGAATGGTTTTTTAGTACGTACAATTTAATTGTTAACGATCGACGTACTAGGTTAAAACAATCATCAATTGAAACATGCTCGATGATAAACTTTAATAAACTTTAATCATTATATAAAATTTAATCGGTGTATTCTTGTATTTCTATTTAATTTCAATTTTTTTTATCAATATATTGTATATCGTTTAAAAATTATTTATAAATTGAACTTTTAACTTTGAATTCGTAATTAAGAAATAGATGCTAAATAGATGCTAAAATTTGTCATTTTAAACGCTATTTTTTTGAAAAAATAGATGCTAAAATACGTGTCTCTAGTGATAGTAATGCCATGATGCAAGACGACGAACTGCAAGTTACGAGTATGTGCCTACTTCATTGGTTATTGATGATAATAAAGGCCCCATTTGTTATTTTAATTTTTTTTGCATTCTTGTTGCAAGAATAATATCGTTTTTTTTTTCAAGCAGAGGAAACTTTTTAAATATTCCTTTAAATTGTGAACTTATACAACATAATAACATTTTGATTGTGGACAGTTAGATTTAAATGTGCTATAAGAAAAAAATTGTGAGCTTCACAATTTTTTTTCTTATAGCACATTTAATACATATTTATTAAAGTCCTCTCTAGCTTCATTGGTAAGACGCTTAACTTCCACCCGGGGGTTACAGGCTTGATTTCCAATGTCATAAAAAAATACAGGTCTGGTAAAAGAGGTCGTCTCGTAATAATACACGCAAACGCCGAGTACATGTATGAGTTTTGTTGCCTTTTCATTTGTGGTAGGTAACCAGCACGTGCATGACAAACAGGGAGTTCTAAGCTCGAAGGCTCGATTACTGAAGATCATATTGTCCTCCCAGACATGGTCTTTAAACAACCAAATTCTCAATTCTGATATGTGGAAGCCATACGAAAGAAAAATATAACATATATCTAGGATTTATAACTTATAAAATATACATAAAAATCTGATTCAATTAAATATAGAAAGTAAATTAAAACATAAACCCGTCGATAATGAAAAACTTGGTGTATTTAACTCTATTTTGCTCTTATTATTTGGGAACTTAGCTACTTCCCCGGGCAAATTATATTTGCCGTGATATGTAATTGAATTTAGCTGGCAGCGAGCCGCTAACGGCACTAAGCGCGCTAGACAGGATGCAATATAATATAATGGTACTTTTTCCTCCTAAGTTTGTAATCTCTTCTTTCCAGGCATTATTGCAAATACATCAATATCTTAGATTAAAATATGCTAGACTTATAGTCAGTTCATAATTGCTTTCGACTGACCCATAATATGTTAATTTATTCTTTCATTTATATGTAAAATATTCGTTAATTTATTCTTTCATTTATACGTAAAATATACGACATGTCCGGATCGTTAATACGAAGTGTTGAGGTATATTTGAGCCAATTAATCAAGCCTTTAGATTTAGAATCGATCGGTTGACGACCTTTATGACTTAATTGATAAGATATCTGTCTTTTAATCCGGCATTTGCAGGTTCGATTTTCCTTAGAACCTAACGTTTTGTTCAACAGGATTTTAGACTGGTTTTTTCCTAAGGTCTATATAACATCTTTCTAGTTAGCGGGAAGAGATTGTAAGGAAAGTGGATTCGTCAAGTTAGACTTTATATAACGAAAGTGTAATGCAGTACAATTTAACTAATAGAGAAGTCACTTACTCGGAGTATATCATCACACGTGATATATAGTAACCATGACAATGATAATACGATCGCATACTGATAGGTATGAATAAGTAATAAACATGTCGAGAAACCAAACCAAACTCATTATATTTTTTTTACAAACATTACGGAGCAAGACTGCATAGGTCGTCTGACGTTGAAAGGATCTGAGAGTGATAAACCCAAATTAGGACGTTTTTTTTGGTTCACTCTGGAATCTACCCTGAAATAACCGAGTGTAATACACGTATTTTACTACGTGGCCTCGAAAGCCGTAAAAATGTTTATTTACTTATTTACGGTCGATTTCGACTACAAATATTTATACAAAATACAATCGAAATTCATAATGTGATTGAGCACAGAAATACTAGATGGTAAGGTAAAATATATGCTAAATATCTAAAAACAACCATAAATCATATACAATTTGTGCTCAAAAAGAAGAATATAGTGAAGGGCTCAAAATATATACCATACAACCGTATGCAGCATAAGAAAAAAAATAGTATTAGCAACTTCATTAATTGAACAACATAATAAAATGCTTTGAGATTTTGCAATATTACGTCCAAATTATTTGTATTATTAGATATTCGTGTTGTGTCTAGTGCACTTTAGAACCACGCTTTATATTATATAAGCAGACACTCGCGCCTTTCGCGGCCACTCACCACTCACTCCTCAGCGAGAGAGATCTTCCGGTTTATGTACGGCTGTGTATAAATAATGGATCTTGTTCAGTTCTTGCGTAAACTCTTCCGGCTTTGGGGTAATAACATTTTATTTAAGACTCTTAACGCTGTTTTAGCAAACACCACAGACGTTGGTATATCACTGAAATATTTTGGAGCTCTAGAATAAAAAAAAATGAAGGCTAACGGCTCCATGAGAAAAGCATATTGACGGTAAAAATATAAGGCCCCTTCTTAATAATGTAGAGAATAATTTTAAATGGGTCAACTTAAGATTATATAACAGATATGGAATAATAATTTTAGCCATGGAACGTAATAATCGAAGAACAAATACTCGTTAAATGAAATGGATATAAAACCGATAACTCGGATGGGAAAATCTTAGATAAATAAGATAGAATTGTTTTTAAGATAACTTACACGGAACGTCACAAAATCAACACCTCCGTGGTTTAGTTGGTAAGACACTTATCTTTTAGCCCGGAGATAACGGGTTTGATCCCCGTTGGAACTCAGATTTTTTAATAAGGATTCTAGTCTGGTTTTCATTTCATTCCTCATAACTATAAGCCTGTTTACATAATATACAACGAAGGCTTAACACAGTCAAAATTGTTAGATAATTGCAAACCAATAAAACTAGGATCTCAGTGAGATTTTCCTTAACTCTGAAACTCTTCTTTCCGAGGTGCCATCTTCTGTCGGAGGTTGGCCACCATCATGGCAACCTTCATTCTACTCCCTGCACCAAGGAACAAATCAATATGACTACAACCAAACTACTTTATCAAGTTCTTAAGCCAAGGGATGCGGCGTATTTTTCTACATCGTTTGCCATTTATTTATCTCTAGATGATCAGTTGTGTTGTAGTAAATTTTGTGTCCCTCAATATATAACGAAGATATGCGATTAGCAAACTTTCGCAACTTTCAGCAGTCTCGGCCCTAATAACATACATACGTGCAAGCAGTTGTACATTTTGTGTCCCTCAATATGTGACGAAGATATGCGATTTGCAAACTTTCGCAGCTTTAAGCAGTCTCGGCCCTAATAACATACATACGTGCAATCAGTTGTACATTTTGTGTCCCTCAATATTTGACGAAGATATGCGATTTGCAAACTTTCGCAGCTTTAAGCAGTCTCGCCCCTAATAACTTACATACAAGCAAGCAGTTGTACATTTTTTCAGGAGATTTTGAGGATACATCTGTAGATCCACATCTCAAAATCCTAGATCCTACGTGAAGTTTCCTGAAAACTCCATCATCCTTGAGTTCAAAAACAGATTTATTTAACGAAAATCTACCCATAGTTTACTGAGATTTCGTTCATACGAGATACCATGCGGCGTGCAGTTCGAACTTTGGTATAAAATCTTATATTTTTTTATTTTTAATTAAAAACCTTTGAAGTGCACAACCAACAGAAATAATTAAAATTATCGATTCACATCTCTAACTATCGGAAAACATTTACCTAACAAACCCTGCTCGTTTATTTCACCTTGCACCAATTCGAAGAAAAGTATTCCATTTAAGTTGGATAGTACATGATTCGTTTGTCAAAATATCGTATGTTAAAATTTTACGTCCAATATGTTTGTGTAATTAATCAAGTAAATAATTAGAAATGTAAAGATTATAATTTACATGAATAATTATAAATTGTTTTATAGTAAATAATTTATGCAAACGAAAAAAAATCTATGAAAGATAAAATTACATATTCAATTAAAACTGACAAATATCCCACATTGTCTCATTTTTGGGATTTTGCTATACATATTTGCTATGTACTCAAAAGGAAGAATTTATTATGTGTTTTTAATTTATATATTTTTTTCTACGTGTATTTAAAAAAATCAGAACACTTTTCAGAATTATCAAATTTGGAAGAAGTATAAACTTATACAAGTACACACCATTTACAAGTATACAAGACCTCCGTGTCTGGTTCGTAAGATGCCTGTTTTTCGAGCCGGGGGTTGTGGATTCGATTCCCGTTGGAACCCAGTTTTTTCAAAATGGTCTCAATATGGTTTTCACTTAAGGTCCGTTTGACAACTCTAATGTTGATTTGAAGCGATTGCAATATGCCAGTATGCTCGTTCATATTGTTCTGTATATAACGAAAGTGTAATACAATACACGTATTCACTGCCAATAATTCATGACTTCTTGATCATGCAAAATCTATTCAGTTTTGTCACGTATATATTTTTAATATACTCAGTAAACCAGGTTATTGATTCTTTATTTCAAATTGAAAACATCTGTGAACAATATTGGTCTCCAAAATACAGAGCTAGTAAGAACAGAAATATGAACATAAGGCTGGTGTGTTGAGAAAGATAAAGCAGAGCTCTTTGTAATGGTTTGGGAACGTAGAACGAATTAATGAATAAAGAGTATCAAATCAAATCAAATATACAGTACTAATGGGAGTGATAGGCATGGTAGAGGAAGACCATGGAAAGTATTGCTGAATCAAGTTAATTATGTATATATTGAATGAAGGAAATGTAGGAGTTGTATGGTTGTGGAAGGGGTAAAATATGTGTCTGCCGCTCAGTTCTCTCTGTCTACCCATACAGGAAAATTATGTGATGTAAACATGTAAAATGTTAACTTCCAACTAATGTGTTGTGTAAGATGCAGAAGATCACTTGGATATAGTTTGAGTGCAAAGAACAAAGGAATGAAGAAATAATATCAAAACAAATGTTTATAATATATTGCAGATGTTATTGGATGGCATGGTAGAGAATAAACAAGAAAAGTAAAGTTTGATCAAGGGAATACATTTTGGAAACAGAAACGACCAAGTAGTTTCCGGAAATGAATAATTATTTAAAAAAATATATCCAATTTGCAGGGAATGTTAAGAAACTCTTATATAACATACCATACCATATACGAGTATATATACTTAAACGCCCATTACGCAATGCCACTTTTGGAACAGTACAAAGAACAAATATCCACACTTTTTTTTTCAAATTTAGCATCGTACACATACATATAGTGAGTCATCAATATGCTATCTATTGTTTTTTTATCTAAGATTATTGCTATATACATTTTTTTCAGGCAATATCTTCTTAGCCTACGACATTTTCCACAACAAAAACTGGACCGCTCAAGGGGTTATTTTGAAAAGCGAATAAAGTGTAGCGGTCCATTCCGGAAACAAAATAGTCCACCGTGACTGGAACCGGGATTCCACTTTCATATATTGCAGTTTGTTACCGGCATTTAGAGCTGCGGACTTAGCATTCGTGCTAATTGCTATGCAAGCCGGCCCCCTAGGGCGCTTTTTCCATTTATTGCCCGGCCGCGAGCCTGTCGTGTTACACACCTGATTTGCATCTCATTCGCATACAACTTTGTCCCAAATGTTTTTCATTTGTGTGACAGCATTTTCCAAGGAATTCGTTGAGTAAAGACCAGGTTGATTTTCTGAGAAAATAGTTTTTCTTTTACATGTACCAGTGAAAATATCCAGTACAACATATGATTTATACACATGCCCCTGACTCCCAGCACTCGACAATAACATGAAAAATAATACATCTTAAAAAAAAATCTCTCTTTTATTCCAAAAACTCAAATTTTCAGAGTTTTAAAAATACAATTTATAGAACCTTTCTTGAAAGTTCCGATCAAATTGGCGACCCTCATGTTTTGAACACATTTATCATAATAGCACCCATAATTCTTCTTCTTCTCAGTGTCATGTCAGGTCCCCCTAACGTTGAATCACTTGAGAGTAGATATCTTTGTCCCCGGTAGCCCGAAAAAGATCTCCAACGTCCCTTATGCCAGTCCAATCACGTATATTGCGGAGCCAGGAGATTGGCCTCCTGCCAACACCTCTTCGGTCTACTATTTTGCCTTGGATGATCAGGTGCAGTAATTTGTACTTTGCTCCTCTAAGTACATGACCCAAGTAGCACCCTTAATGTACTATACAAAATATTTTTAATTAGGTACACGCTAATTATTCTTCTAAAATGGATGAGTGAACGTTAATTATTACTATTGAATGTACACCTTTACCAGATAATGTGTACTATTGTGTTAACTGTTCACATTCGTAGTGAAAGTGTACTCCCATTGCTCTATAATATGAACATTCATGCGTTGTTGCGGTATTTGCACTTTAAAATGCAAGACTATTAAATATAAATAAAATAAAAGTGGCATTTTAGTCACATCGAAATGTCCTAACATTTTTTTGACTGATTGCAATAAATAGAAATATTAAAGAAAAAAAAATAGAATTCTTTTAAATTTACTTTCCCAAACCCTAGTTAGTAAAATGTTAACAAACATAAAATAAAGCATACAATCACTCGTGAATGGATATACGAGTATTATATTCAAACGAATGATTTCTTCCACATTCACTGATTGCTTTAGTAAAGTTGTATATTCAATATAATAATTTACATTCACTGTACAATAAAGATCTATTGTGACATATAGAACTGTTGAAAAGTGAATTAGATCTACCTGAAGTATTTAACTCCTTAATTCTTTCATCACTCCGCTGATCTTGCAGTTTATTTTTGGAGTCCCTATTTGTATAAATATTTTAATTAGGAAAAGTGATTTTTAAGAGCTTTTTTTACTAAGAGAAGGATTTAATAGTTTGCTTTTCAAACCAACAAAAAAAATTGGAATCTGGAAAGTTCTCTATAGAACTTTTTGTTTTCAACTATTGACAATAATTATAATCAGCAATGCAAAATATGGCGTAACCGCAGTTAGCATAACGACTTTGAATGCACTTCTTATCGAAACCGTGCTTGAAATGGGAATTGAATCTATGAATGATAATATGGCTTTAGTTAAGGCTCAATATTGTAACCGAGAAAAATATTCATTTACATAACTAGAATGTATATGTTTTCAACAAGAAGGCATCGTTTTTAATAACATTCAAATTTTTCATTGGTATAGTGACATATTTGTATGTATTATACTTTAGTTGTATACAGTACAACTTTGTCAACGTCTTTTTGATTGCCATGACGCAAAATAAGACGGAAATCATTTTAAAAAATTGGAACCAGTGGGATTTGAACTTCCGATTTCCGGATAAGAAGTAAACATCTTACCAACAAGGCCATGGAGGTCGTCAATTGGTTACGGGACTTCGGAAAACTTACGAGCCGAATTGCAAAAAATGCCTTTTAATTTTAGAACAATGCGGTCAACTGAAAGGGAAAACATTACGAAATATACTAATGCCAGTAGAAGAACTGCATTGTCACTTTCATTTAGTGATCTATAAAAACATTTTCAGATGAATGAAGATAAATTATAGCTATTTCACGTGCAAAAAAGCAACTGACCAAAGTAATGACTGAAAAAGAACACGTTCTTTGTTATCACACTAGAAGCTCATTATTTCCTTTTTATCTCGAATATTTCTAATTTAAAAGCGCAATTTTCGTATTCTGTATACATAACATAATTTGAAATAAGTATTGGATTTCTCCCATCGTTATTTATTCAAATTGCATTCGAGTTTGAAAGGGTTGTATTTAATTATAAAGCCCTCATCATGATTTCGCTTAAAAGGAGTCTAGAACGTTTTTCAAAAATCTATTCAAATGATGCAATCCTTTGGAAAAATAATACCTTTTCACGTTAAACTTTGGGCTTCATTTAAATGAAAATTTGAGCACCCTTCTATTGGAGAATCGATAGAATCTTCAGACAGAATATTACTTCTCAAGAATGTATCCGCGCGAAAGAAAATGAGAAAATGTAAATTTAATTTACTACGAATAGATTGGTATGAGTATTTTTTATCTACTTTGTCAAAAAATAACCTTGCCATTTTCCTTTTATATTAAATATTTAATTCAGAGAGAGGATTTTGAAGATACTTCCATAACAATAGTGTTTTTGTAAAGGATTTAAATATATTGTGATTGTTTTTTTAAAATGCATAGAACTTCATATGATGGGAAATTTTTATATTTGTAAGAGGTTACCATTTGAATTTGGAGGCATTTTTTTTATTTTTTCAACATATAGTGTACCAATTTGTTAAGCAATATCAGGGTCAGTCAATAACTTTTTTTGTTATAAATTTTACATAAAAAAATCCAGTCCATGCAAACATATACCATCAAGCCATCATCATGCAAGGGTAGACAGCTAGTACAGAGTGCCAGACTTTCTTATATCGACATATATCTTTCGTCTTTCCACATATAGTCACTTTCTTATACTATTACTACGATTTCTCTGACTTTCTACGTTTCTTTCGTTAAAAATATCATTCACTTTATCTAACCATTCTTTCCTTCTTCTTTTTCTACGACGCATTTCACTCATACTTGCACTATATATTTGTTTTGTTAGTCTTTCTTCGTTAATTTGTTCTACAGGTTCAAACCATTTCAGAGTGCTATTTTTCATCTTATTCAATACATCAGCCATAAGTTTACATTCGACCCAAATCATATTCTGTCATACGTTTTCCCTCCATGTTTTCTTCTCAGTGCACGCATTTCTACAGCGTTTATTCGGATTTTAAATTTTTTTTATTCCAGTTCATGCTAAAAAAATGTGTTGAGGTAAAAATCGCCATAAAAGTTTTTTTATAACACGTTATAATTAGTTTACTTCGTATTCGAAGTTTTTGTCAAGATAATGCTGTTTTTTTTCTTTTAATTGTTACTCTGCTTTTTTATTGAAAATTGGCTAGATTTGCAAACTGGTTAGCAATACAGATTAAAAACTATCAAAGGGTCAAATAAAATAACGAATTCATTTGGCTTAAGTGTAATCTAACATTTTGTAATAATAAAATTACACCGGTGTTTGAAACAAAACAAGGCGTACGTCATGTGAAATAATCCAGGTCACCATTGCTACAGAGATTTGGATTATGGGGATTATTTAAATAGGATTGCTGTTATGCTGAATTCAATTTAAAGTAGAATCATGTCCGAGATCCGACTTTCAAATCCGATGGCGTCAGATCCGAATAGTATCACGTCCCACCGTGAGCTTTTATTTTAAGGGATTTTTGAATTTTTTATACATCGCTTGGCGTTTCTATTTTTTGAAAGTCAATTTAGAAACTAAATATTGGAAAAATAAAAGGGTTTTTAAATAAGCAATATTATAAAAAAAATCTTTGCTTCGCGTTAATTACCATACTTTGCTCTACATTCAGTTTCGATCCATACTTTCCTCAGAACTTGATTTCATCGATATCGGCTTCGACAAATCGTTAACAATTCTTTATTGGGAGAGCCTTCATTTTCCTGGAGACGATATGTTTCATGAATTTTGCCTGTCGGCTGGTCAATGTCGTTCGTTGAACTTCAAGTTTTCAAGAATTTCATTTCATTTAATTATGCATTAAAATTTAATTCTTTTTTATTGTGGTAACGATTGCATTGAAATACAATGAAAGAAAATTCACGCAACAAAAAGTTTCTTTGATTTTCTTTGTTATATGGTAAAATTTTCCGAACATTCGTCTTTTACAGACTACCGAAAAAGGCTGATTGAAATATATAGGTACCATATTCTTTTTACCTTTTGGTATTTGTAAGTATGAGTCGCCTCCCTTACACTTCATACACTTTTCTATATGTCTCCTACGATTTATCTGACTTTGTACATTTCCTTCTTTCAAAATGTCATTCATTTGACCCAAGTATACTTTCTTTTCGAAAGTTATATTTTAGTGATACAGTGAATGTAGAATACGTGCGAGATACAATAGAAAGATGAGCAGAAGAATCTTATTGTATTACCTGTAAGAGGGAAATGCTCGTATGGTGCTGCACGAAGGTTTTTTTGTAAATAGATACAACGCACATTTTGCTGATATTGAAATATTTTAGCAAACAAAGGCTTTATGTATAGTCTTATGTTAAACGATTTAACATGGAATTGAACCATCAAGTGCACACATTTTTTTGTACATACAGATTTAGAGATGTATGTTGATTTTTTAAATATTAAACAATGTTTTTGGGTTAGATCTTACATATAAATTAATCATGTTGAATTCAAAGCAGTCGAAGCAAGAAGCACATCTCTAATTAAATTTTTTGATGAACTAGCAGCATATTTTTTTTCTGTTTTGTGTATAACTTTTATGTGTTTTAACTGTTTACATATATTCCTGTTTTTATGTTGATTTAAATTTTTGCTATGCGATAAGTTTTCTCGTTTGTTCGATTGCTGTTTTCATTTGAATATCGTGTCTTTTTGTTTTTTTTTTGTATGATTGTAATGTAAATCTATTCTTTCTACAGACTGCGGCCCTTTTAAAGTGATAACTGAATAAATAAATACATACTACCAAGCCATTTTCCTCTCGGGGTAGGTAGAGAGGAAAGAACACCAGACTTTCCAGTCTCGACACACATCATTCACCTTCTTCACATACATACACCTCCTCATACAACTTCGACGATTACTCCGACTCTCCACGTTTCCTTCTTTCAGAATATTATTCACTTGATCCAACAATACCTTTTTGGTCTTTTTCTCACGCACCTACTTATATATTTGCACTAAACATCTGCTTTTTTAGTTTTTCTTTATTCGTTCGTTTCACATGCTCAAACCACCTCAGTATGCTCTTCTTCATCTTACTTAACAAATTAGTTTTAAGTTCACATTCATTTTTCATCAGTTCATTCCAAACTCTGTCATACATTGTCACTCCATATTTTATTCTTAATGCACGCATTTCTATAGCATTTATTTGGCTCCTCTCAGTCTTTTTCCACGTCCACGTTTCACTCATATACATCAAAGTTCGCACCAAAATAGTATTGGGGGCTATCATGTTAGCAGATTTCGATACTATCCGGTTCAAATATATAATTTTTAGTGTCTCATTGACTTTATTTTCCATCGCTACATGCCGTTCGATATTCGTCTTAACTCTTCCATCATCTACTTACTAAATTCTAACCAAATAACAGAATTCGTCAGCGTGCTCCAATCTTTCATTATTCACCCATATATCGCATTTACTTTTTCTTTCACACTTTTCCATCACCATATCTTTGAATTTCACTACATTCATTACCAGATATTTTTCTTTGCATCTCTCATACAATTTATTTATCAAACTCTCTAATTCATCTACACTCTCCGCTAACATTACTATGTCATCTGCATACAGTAATCTGTATACGTTCGATATTTGTGTGCCAGCAATTGACCTCCGTAGTTCCTTCCAACACAAATCCATATAAATACTGAACAACCAGAGAGACACAACGCAGGCTTGCTTTACCCCTTTCGAAATATGAAATCATTTAGTCAAAGTACAAATCGCTAAAGTACATGCTCTAATTTTGGCATGTAATGACGCAATAACACGTATTAATTAACATTCAACACCATATTCATTCAATATTTTCCATAGTTTGTCCCTTATAACGCGGTCATACATATCCAGAAAATCTGGTACATATGTTATGTAAATAAATAAATTTGTTCGTTTAAATATTATCGTTCGTATTATAGTTCGTATATAGATTTTAGGGAAAAAAATGTGTCAAATTCTGTCAGCTTATTACGTAATATAGTAACACGCGCGTTATAATACAAAAATAAATATATCATATTTTATATTGTAACACTTTCGTTCTATATAGTTCAACCTCGTGGATTTATTTTTATAAAGCAACCTCTTTCAACCAACCAGAAATAGTTTCAAGAGGCATTTAGTGAAAAAGACTGAAACCCTATTTAAAAATACAATAGTAATTGATAGCAAAAGAGATGAGTTGATCGATTCCAGCTTTTACTCAAATTTTTCCTTTATAATATGTTTCATAGTACATATTTTTGAATTCTAACATATATGGTATATCTAATAAGAGACAGACTGTTGATAATTTTATTCCTGACCATATATTGTCTGATTTGTAATATGTATGAATAACTTAATTTGTTAATTGCATATACATACATGCATATCATCATGCCGTGCCCCTTGTGGGGTAGGCAGAGAGAACAGCTCTTCAAACTTTTCTATCCAAGTCCACAACCTTCGTCTCCTCTACATTCGAACATCTCGTCATGCACTATATTATATTATTCATACTTCTAATTTCAAAATCTAGCCCATTTAGCAAAGCTACGTTTTCCTTGGTGTACCTTTTCTACGTAGATCTTGCACTTTCGACATGTTTATTAGCTTAATCATTCTTTCATCATTTATTCTCTCCCCATGTCCAAGCCATGTCAAAGCTCTTTTCTTTATCTTACTTAAAACATCAATTTTAACCATGCATTAATTTTGTGATGCTTTCATTCCGCCTTCTTTCAAACATTGACAGTCCACAATTTTTCCTTTGTGCACGCATCTCCACAGCATTAATCTTACACCTATGATTATTTTGTCAAGTCCATGTTTCCCTTCCATACATCAAGATGGATACAAATACACTTTATGTATTATCATTTTTGCTTCTGTTGATATATATTATATATTAATTATAGCACATGTGTGTAAAAACTTTACACTACATACATGTCTATAGAAACGCCGGGTCCCCTGCAGGGTAGGCCAAAAAAAAACCTCCAAACTATTGTAAGCAAGTAGAGAACTTTCCCCTCCTTCTTATTTATATATCATATCATGCACAATATTCTGCGATCTCCGTGGCCTAGTTGATAAGACGCTTGTCTCCCAACCCGAAGGTTGCGGGTTTGATTCGCGTTGGAATCTAGATTTTTTTTTTAATATTCCAGTCCGGTTTTCCCTTAATATCTCTAACGCATTTCTGATTAGTTGGAAGATATTGCCAAATGAACCCGCTAGGTTGTACTGTATATACCGAAAGTGTAATACAATACAAAACAATTATATTATTCGTACCTTTTTTTTAAATGTGGTTCACTTTATCTAACCATGTTTTCCTCGGTCCTCCTTTGACTCACACACACACACATCTTACATTTCTGATTTGCTATCGTTTAGTCCTTATTTTTTATTCATCTTCTCGGTATACCCAAACCATTTTAAATCCCCTTTGAAATTAAATATTTTCGAGTCCAAAAGAATAACTGTATAGGAAATAAAAAATATACGAGTATATGACAGTTATTGTGTGATTTTTATTTCCATGATAATTGTATGTATCTCTATATAGATATTAAAAGAGGTACTTTGAAATATGGCCTTAAAACGAACAAGAGAGATTTAAAAATTGAGCATTATTATTGACATTTATTAGAAATACTTAATTTTTCAAATTTTTAATAACCACAGGTGGCGATAGGGATAAATAAAACCCCGAATTATGCTTTAGACAAATATAAGAAATACAACTAGATTCCACGGAAAATACATAGCTGAACTATATGAACTTCGAATATGGAATGGGTTATTAATTTCTTTAAATTGATTATAAGGATTGACTTACGTGGTAAATACTTAAAACTTATTTAGTTAAAAAGAATTTAAACACAGGAATTCAATAACAGTCAACAATCGTAAAAGATATTTATCTATTTTTTCATGTCTTTAGTTAAACACATAATTATACCTAATTGACTGGGGTCAAGACAAATGACAGGCAACAAACCCTGTTCCATATCTTCGACGGTGTCCACTAGAAATCCCCGTTTTTTAATTATGTTTACATATTTCATATACATGTTATGTAAACAAATAAATAATGAAAAATATTAGAAAAAAATAAGGTATTCAATCAAAGTGTTGATATTTAGTAACAATATTATTCACCCGTGCCATGCATAGTTTTTGAGTTTGTATAACGTTTCTAAAATATGATGTTGTAAAATTGTGTTTGTATTTAAACTATTCACGGAGTTAACTACTTACTACTCCTGTAAATACATTTTATATAAATTTTCCCAAATAAATACTCTACTTAACACAATAATACCACCCCGACACGTCACCTAAAAGTTTTATGTCAAAATTGTAAAAAAAAATCACTTGCAACTACTTTTAACGGTACATCGAGTAGGTGAATAATAATAAACTGTTTTAATTTTATGATTAAATTATTACATCGCGCGCATTATTTTATTTAAAACAATGAAAAAGTAATGTAACATATTACAATCAGAACTATCTAAATTAGTATTGACAAAAATGTGCTATTGTACAATACAATGTCATTTTTCATTTAAAACGAACTTCGGAGTGATCCGGGTAAATCTGGGTACAAAATATTATTACAACTTAATACAAACGTATTAAAATTTTATTCCTTCGTATTGCACTTTTCAGCATATGTGAATCGTTAATTAAAATGTATTGAAGAACGTGATCGGGAAACAATATTTTCTTCAGCCGCAGTAATCGAACCTTCAGGATTAAACTAACTAAAGGGGGCATGGAATTCACGGACGTTATTACACGTATTGGCAACACTACCACGCGTCAAGAGGCAGCAACACTTGTATACTTACTTTGTACATGCGAGTATTGTTAACAGACAAACTCTTTCGCTAAACTTGAACTCATTTATATATTTTTGTTTTGCTACAATCGGGAATTTAGTCCAATACCCCCGGATAGAAGTCAAACGTTTTTTTCCAAAAAGACTATGAAGGTTGTATATTTTCTTGTTGTTTTTTTTTTAAAGTAATTTCCACGTTGTAATTATATAAAAAACAAATACATTGAACAATGAAATAAATTGCGAAAAATAAAACATTTTAGTTTATTTCAATTGTTTTCTTAAACCAATTCATTTAACCGTAAAGTGATATTCAAACAAAATTAAAAATAAATGCTAATGGTAAAAAATACCAACCGTTGATGTCGAGAGAAATTTTATTTTTGACAACTTCACATATTCAAGGTTCGATGGGTCTGCTTTGTTGTTTACTCGAGCGTGATAGAAAATTGAGGTCTTCGTTTTCTTTACGCAGTTAAATAGTACTTTCGTTTTGACAAAACATATTTTTTGTGAATTTTTCTTTTTCATCTCGTGTGTTTTCCGCCCAATGGATGCTCGTGATCAGGTTATTGAACTATATTTCCTGGCAGCGTTTTTCATCAATAAGATATAATCTCTTAAGTATTAGAAATTTTTATTTACATCTCTCTTCTATCTCTTTGCCAGTTTATTTTAGCTTTTTTGACACTTGATATTTATTCAAGATATATAATATTATGGTTGCTAAAAAGCCTTGATTTTGCGCAAAATTTGAAATAACGCTTAGCTTCTCCCGATTTCTTTCCGGGAATTCAAGGATCTCTAGAATCAGGGTTATGTTTATTCTTAAAAATTATTGTTGCATATATTTATAAAAAGGTTTCTCCTTTTTTGGGACGTCAATAACGCAACCATTCGTGGGTAAGTAAACAGTTCAAAGTCAAAAGAAATTCATGACGAATAAATATTTTTATATTTTCCCCAGAAAACTTTCAAATTCTATGAAATAGTATTTAACGTTTGAAATGGTTACTGGTAAAATTCATTAATAAATTTCATTCAAACAGGAATTCAATTACATGAATACCTGAATTGAGGATACTTTTATTCAATTTCATGAATATTTGAAGCTAGAACACTTAAACCATAAGCTAAATTGTTGTATACTTGATTTGACGCATAAGCTTTAATTAAGAACTATGAATTCTGTACGATTTCAACGGGGTTATCGACCTCCGTGGCTTAGTTGGTAAGAAACTTGACATCCATCCGGGTTTGATTCCCGATGTTACCCAATAAAAAAATAATCCCAATTTGGTCTAGTTTGTCAGGAAACAATTCTTTCACATGGCGAGTGCGTGTACGAGTGTCGTTGTTCCTATGCGGTAGTGTTGCCAACACGTACAATAACGACACCGCGAGTTGTGTACCTACTCCAGTGGCTCTAAACCTGAAGGCACGGTCACAGAAACAAAGGATAATAGTGGTTCCTTCAATATATCCGAATAACCAATTCATATATGTTGAAGGGTGCCATATGAAAGAAGAAGAATTTCATGATTTGATATAAGAGATGAGAAAAATTTGCTAGCAACTAATAAATGTATAAAATTTAGATTAAAAAAATATTTTTTTATGGAAAAGCTGAAATAAAATAATTAAAAATTTTATAATATGTTTATCAACAAAGTCTAGTGGAAAATAACTTTTATCTTTTTATTTCTAAGGAATTTCAACTAGCAAAAGTTTCATTCGAACAATAACGCGCGTGCGGGGTCGTTGTAAAAATACACGAAGTGGGGCATATTAAAACCCGGTCCAATATTAAATTCCTCAAATGATTTCCCCTCCTATTGTTCATAGAGCGAGGGCGAGACTCCGCCAACTCCCGGTACCCCGATACCCTGCTCCCCGGCCGCCGGCTCCCCCGTGTGTTATGTGGCCTGTAAGCATATGTTAGCGGAGCTATCCCGAACAGATTGCAGAACACAAAATTGGAAAGTGATCCAAAGGGAACGACAAATTAACGTGGAACTATTTTTATCCTAGTTTTTCAATATATTTCTAGGTATATTAGATACTTGATTTGCCATTTATTGATGCCCCTTAGATTTATAATTTATAATAAATTTACAATAGATGTTCGAGACTTTAATCAGTTCCAGATAGATTTGTAATGAATTCGAGATGGTTAAAAACGTATATCAAAATATCTCCCAATGTCCCAGACATACTGTTTCGTGTTAACAGGATTTTTAAGTAGAGGGTTCATACAAAATTTTATGAAATTTTCTTGCACCCTTGCGCTATTTAAAAGATTGGGAAATACGATAGATGTGGACATTTTCAGTTGTTCCAGAAGGAAACTGTAATTAGGAATATTTTAGATGACTTAATAATTATTTATATTTAGCTTCTTAATTTTATTAATCATGATGAATTTAAAGCAGTTTTATTTTTCTGTACTTGTGCTATTTATTATTTTTAACATAGATGTTGTTCCGTTTTGATGTTTTTTCAATTTTGTTGATTTTCTGTAAAGATCTTCTTGTTGATCTTCTTAAAAGGTTATTTGATTGCAGTTTCAATATTAATTTTTTTTTGTTTTTTTTTTGTGTAATTTGTATTGAAGTTTAATTTCTTCTAAAGACAGCGACCGTTGAAAATAAATAAAATAATACCTTTAGTCTCTATCAAGTTAAAATAATACAATTACGCAATTTTTTCGGTGACACGTTAATTTAAGAAGACTAAGTCACTCAAAGTTTTTCGAAAAAATGTGAAATCGACACAATAAACGTTGAGTGTGTATCATGTCTGTTTCGCTTCGTGAAGGCATTTTAAAACAGTTGACACATGTCTACTTCTTACTTGAAGCTTACTGTGTAGTTTTTTCTCTACATTTTGGTTGGATTGGGATAAAACTGGTGTAAATAAAGGCTCTTGATATAAATCAATCTATCCCTTTCAAACTGTGGTTTAATACAGGGAGAATGAACAAGACGAAAGTGTCAATCACGTGTCACTTGAAGATGGACCACTGCGTGGTTGCTAGTTACTTTTAAAGAATGGGTATTATGGAGGATCCCGGCCGCGTATGCAGTCTGGATAATGAAACTATAAATCATGTATTTTTCAGTTATCCTTTACGTGACAGATTTGAATTACTAAATGTCATATTTTTGCCACGTCCAATGAAAGTCGTGTTTTTTCTTTCTCTGAAGAATTTTTCCTACTTATAGATCGATTGTTAAATGTTTGAATTTTAATCACTTGCCTATAAATTGTTGCATTTTAAATTTCGTTTATTATATTGACTCTTTTAATAGTGTTTTTACTTTTAAAGTGGCGATAATTTTTTTTAAACAATTTATTGATAACCATTTATGGTATATAAAAATAATCTCAATTGCCAGATTCGTACTTTTTAACCATTAAGGAGAGAGTTGAGAAAAATGTGGCGAGAAAAAATAACCTCCCGACGACAACTTATAAAAATATTCGCCGGTCGCACCAAATGCCTTATTCTTCCTTTTACAATAAAACCGTCCAGGGAGAAGACATAGATGATGTCTCTACAAAAAAAAAATCAAACACTTAACACGAAAAAAATAATGTTCAAAGCTCTAATGAAAACGTCTACCCATCCACCCTATAGACACCCCACTATTTATTAAAATAACTCGAAAATAATATATAAATGATTTATTCACTTAAGTTTATTAACTGTCTAGTTTATTTACTGAATATTCGTTTTTTTGTGACTCTATTTTAATCCTTTAACGACAAGGGTTTTGAAATTATACCGAAAATTGGAAGATAAATATTTCATTCACAATTACGAGTATTTATTCCTATATCATGTTACTTTTACTTCAATACTTAAGTTAAAATACCTTTAAATATTTTATTCACATTTTCTTAATTTTCTAAATGATTTTTAAAATATTATACAAAAAAAATTCAACCCGCTAAAAATATGCTAAAAGTCGTTAAGTACAAAGCAGATTGGAACTTTTTAGAATCTTAGTAGGCAAGTATATATGTCGTATTTTTATGTCGTGTTTTTCCAAGAAATATGTTTAAAGTCGTTAAGCGCCAACTAGACAGGAACTTTTTCAAAAAATATTATACCAATAGAAAACAAACCCACACTCCCCTGGTTTGAAAAAGTATCTTACCAAGAAGGCTCAGAAGTCGGCGTAGTTTTCCCTTTTACATAAACGTTTTTTTACTTTGTACCGAACAAAAGCATTATTTTTGTGTCATTTATCCCTAACCAATCATTTTGTGTGGTTATTAAATGTTACTTGATAAAGAAAAGGAATAAAAAATTATAATACTCTTTTAAATTGTGATTTACTTTCCTTATCAAATATACTGTTCAAAAATAGAAGTGACAATTTAAAAATTAACACAAAAATCCAGTTTTTTGTAAGTAACATTATAAGTTATGATTGATGATAAATATTAAACATATTACAGGCATTTGCACCATTATAAGTGAGATAAAAAAAAAGCTTGTTAGAACTTTCGAATGTATTGGTGATTAAACGACGACTAAAAACAAATTAAGATTGCAAACGTGATAGGAGAGCGTGAAAGAGATCGACCGAGAAAAGTATACTTGGGTCAAATAAATTAAGTTTTTAAAGAAGGAAAAGCAAGGAGTAAGAGAAAGTTTAATGACAAGATGTATGGATGAAAAGAATAAGTAGGAAAAATAGTGTGGTAGAATGAGTGGCGTTCTGTCAACTCCAGATTGACGGTACGAAGTTTAGTATTTTTGTATGAACTTTTGTATTTATAGAATGTCTAAAACTTTTAATTTATATTCAGTTATATAACGTGTTTCATTCGTGATTCAGTTATATAACGTGTTTCATTCGTGATTCAGTTATATAATGTGTTTCATTCGTGATTTTTCTTTCCTCTCCCCCATCCCGTTCCTTTTCCTTTGATTGATTATATTTCACATTTACTATAGTATGTACTCATATATTGTTCATAAATTTCGTAAAGATGAATAATCATTTGAATATTTTTTTCGACCATGTAACCTCCAATATTTACTTTTGTCTGGTTGGTTGGAAAAGATAACCACATTATCGGCTCACTAGATTGTTTTTTTCAATGAAAAATAAACAAATAAATATGAATAAAAATGTCAACTTGGAGAAGAAACCGAAATGGGATAAGAATACGAAATATATTTTCTAAAGCATATTTTCGTTAATAAGCCGAAGGTTTAATAAAATATTTCAATAATGAATAACAGATTATATTGTGGGTGTTCTTATCAAATTTTGTACAAATATTTTGACTTGAATCATGAGATTGACTTTGTATAAACGTTTTTTTTACTTTTTTAAACACCTATCATTTTGTTGTTCGAAAGTGCAATAAGGTGAAAAAAAGATTTCATGAAAAAAACTTTTCTATATGCTTAGTTGTAAATTTATTATTTTACGAAGGAAAAAATACACAAAGATAATTTTTATTTGTTCTTGAAAATTTAAAAAAAAAGGCACAATATATAAATTATACATAAAAATTTAAAAGTTAAACAGCTCGTTAGTAAAATTTTTGTTTCAATGACACAACGTTTATATGCAATGCACTTGAATAGGTGATTACATATTTTCAAATATTGTACTCGTCTAAACATCAGATTTTCAAAATGGAGAGGAATTAAAAAAACCTTTAATTTATTTTTTAAATGTATTGCGTTAAAAAAAACTAAATACTGTTATAAAAAATAATACTTAAGAAACTAAAGACCCTTAGTCATCATGTTATATAACACTCAATTTACCCTTTTAACAGCTTCAAAAGATTTTAAGTGTATCACTTTGAGGTCACCATTGAATGCGGATGAAATAAATATCAGCGCGAGCTCTACAAAAATGTCTATTATTTGAAAATCGCATTCGATTCTCATATCGTATTTAGTAGCTAGTCAAGTATTTTGCTTCACAGCTAGTTGGCTGAGATAGCAATATAATTATTCCTTACATCACAAGGTTAAGTGGCCTAGAAGTGATGCAATGTTTTATACACCTTGGTTCCTCGATTGAAGTAGAACGCGGTCGTGAAAAAAAATAAAGAAGCGAATACGAATCACCTAAATACAATGACCTGGTTAGTAAAAGTATGGATATATTGGGGTATATCCAATTGTACTAGAACAAAAGTAGTACGAACTATAATCTTCTAATTGTATGTTCTTGTACGTTGAAACAATAAAAGCTCGAAAACATGCAAGAATGAGATTATGTTCCTGGGGTCAAATGTTGAGAATCCCATGGACCGCCAAAATTTATTTATTTATTTAATTAACGACACAACAGTGTCTTTATATACAAATGAACATGTGACAGGTTATAAATTACTTAAAATTATTGACAAATAATACAACTTTATCTTAAACTTACGTGAAGATACAAAAAGCAGTAGAATAAATTACAGTCATCGTTTTAAAATTATTTAATAATCTTTGAGAATTTTGTGGCAATTTTATGGATATATATTGAGATATAGAAAACACATGGCCTCATTAGTGGGACGAGATGCAAGGTGCTTTGCAGAATTAAAAGCTTCACACGTGCTGATGCAGGGTTACTCAACTCCAGAGGCAAAATATTGTCCTTAATATTTGGTTTGTATTACGTTATTTATATTAATAAAGGAGAGCACAAAGTTAGTAGCTATTTCTAAATATTGTTGTAATATTCTGGCGAATACTATATATACTTATATTAAAAATATCTAAATTAACGAACACGTCAATATTCCTGGATTTGTGACAATAATATATGATTGTCCTCAATATTCTGTGTTTTTTGAGACACATTTCCAGACGTGAGCCAGATAACTTGGAGAATTCGATGGTCATAGAAAGTGTGCCAGCAAAAAGAAAACGAAGCAGAGCGCCAGCATGATGGGGTGATTAAGTAAAAGAATTAACTGAGGAAAGCCTGTACACCACCATGCAAACGACAAGTTATCTAGAGGAGTAGAAACGTGTCGTTTCAACCTGTACTCTCAACATCTCATAGATCCCCACCATCAGTAATAAGGAAGGGCGGAGATAATGATGATATCACAGGAAATTAAAAAAGTTTAAAAATGTTTTTTTCAAAGACGGCTTAGCACCATTCATTCCAAGACTAAACGGTGTATCACTTTTTGTTCTCAAATAAAACTTTCCTCTACTTCCTTTCGGTGTGTTGAAACCTAAATAACCAATATCATTATTATTACATTTATTGTTTTTGAACTTATCCCAAGAATCACACTTTCTCGCGGCAAACGGTGATTCACTATCAAAAGATTCCATATAAAGCACACCAGCTCGTTGATGACTACAACCCGGGCTGAACTGCGTACATCCTGGTTGATTAGGTCCGCCTCCATTGACGTAGAAATCAACATGTCCCACGTCTTCTAAAATTCCTTCGATCCCTTTGTTGACATGTATGATATCAACGAAATCAGCGTCGTTTTCATTTAAACTTTCAGAGGATTTAGTGTATGAAAAACAAGGTCCTGCAGGATCTAAACCTGTTATCCTGCTGATAGTTTTATTCGTTCGTTTTTTGAAGATTCTTCCAGCCCATCCGGCTATTTGTGCGCCGAGGCTGATTCCAATTAAATGTATACCTTCAGCAGGAATTCCAGATTCTACTAACTTTGATAAGAAAATGGCAAGTTTTTTACCTATCAGCTGACTCATGAACGCGGCCCTCACGTACTGGCCCGTTGTTATTTCGGAACTATCCAAAAGGATGACGTTGTATTTTCCTTGGACAAGATAGGCTTCGGATATACCCAAAGGTATGTCGGATTCCGCCTGATCGTTGAAGCCGTGAATCGTGATTACGGTTTTGTCATGGTGTGTGAGCAAAGTGGTTACATTTATTTGCTCGATTACTTCTTCTAACGGAAAGGTCTCTGGGCCTGATGGTCCATACCAAATTATTCTTAGTTTTTTTGTTTCACCTTCGAGACTCGAATCGCTACTGTAAGTTTTCATTATCGTGTGGCCTGTAAAAAAGACAAAAATAAATGTATATTTATTTTAACACGATGATTAAAAATATTTAATGAAATATAGCAGACATACGGAAGTATTTTTTATAATTAATATGTCATTGAAATATTCATATTTTGTAAATTGAACTACTTGTGTTATAAAAGAAAGTTTTTTTCAAGGTTAATCTAAATACTGTTCGTATTTGGACGCTTTTAATGTTATGTGAAGGTTTTGTTTGCACTGTTAATAACGATGATTGATTTTGAACTTTTAACAGCGGTATTTCCTATGTTATGTGAAGGTTTTGCACTGTTAATACCGATCATAGCTTTTGAATTATTAACAGCGGTATTTTCTATGTAATGTGAAGGTTTTGCACTGTTAATAGGCATATTTCTTATAGGTAAAATGTAAAGGTTTTGTACTGCTAATAGCGGCATTTCCTATAAAACGTGAAGGTTTCGCACTGTTAATAGTGACAAATAATATAAATAAAATTTATTTTGATCTAATATTTTAACGCAAGGAGGCAACCCCTCAACTTGGGGGCATTGGGTTCGATTCCTATTGGAAACCAATTGATTTTAAACAGGTACGTTTTTCACTTAACGACCAACTATTTCACTTAACGACCATCTATTCCAACCTTCCTGTTAACGTGAACATTTTACCGGAAGGTTGGAATAGATTGCCACATTAATATAAACGTACCCGATTGTATTGTATACAAACCAAAGTGTTACAAAATACAATAATTTACATGTTGTCAGATTTAAAAAAATACCAAAGGTTAAATTTTAGTTATTTGAATGTCAAATGACAAAAATGAAGATATTATGAATCTTATTTAAGGAACTACAGTTAAAAATTAGACGATTTTGAAAGCCAAGGTTAGATGGTATGTATAAATGCTGCATGTTTTAAGCCAATATAAAAAAATTAAATTATTACTAGTTTAGTGCAGGTCAAAAAAAATTATGACTATTTTAGTGCAGGTCAAAAAAGCTTTTTACGTTTCCGTTTTCATATATTAAAAAAAATGAATTGTGAAATCAGACACTTTAAAATGCGAGATGTGTTCAGTTAAAAAAAATCTCATAAGTATTTAAGTATTATTATGCATTTTGGACGCGTTTCAGTATTTTAAATTTTTCTAAGAATTTTTAAAATTTTAATTAATTTAATTTAAAGTTTGAGTTTCAATATTTATATAATATTTTTTATATATTTTATAAGGTAGTAAGAACCATACCCGTTTGTATTCATAAAATATTTGTTCTATATCCTGTATTGAACTTATAGTAAACCATAAAAAAACATTAAATTTATGAAATAAAGGTCTACATGCTAAAAATATCGTGTGTTTTATTTTATTATGTTTTTCGATGAAATCTGAATCAACCTGGCATGAAGCAATTTGCTGTATTTTCCATTCAAATGGATTGATTAATTTTTATTTACGCATGAATTCAATCGTGCCATTAATTAAATACTGTAGCTTAATTCGTTTCACTGTAGATATTACGAAATTTGACTAACAACTGTGATTCCGATACGGACAAATATCGGGTTGTCCGGAAAGTAAATTCGTATTTTCAGATCAAATTAAAACGCAAAATGCTCAATTTTAATATTTTCGGCTTAGTTATCTCTAGTGTAATATAATGTTGATTCTCGATGAAATCCTTGATTAGATCGTCTTCAGTAGTAATCGGCTTTCTAGAGCAGACCATTTCGATTTTTTTAAACCACATTTGACAAACACGATCGCTTACTGCATCGTCGCCATTTATGGTACATGCTTCTTATGGTTTGTTTCGTTTTTTTATATCTTACGGTAGAAAAAAAACATCAGGCCCGCTTAAACTATCACCTTTCATAATGATATACATTCAGCACGTTTGAAATAAGGGTAGTTACGAAAATTTTGTCCTTACGACATTTATCCGAGAAAGGCGAAGCTACTTCCAGACAAGATATTATTATGACTTTTTAGATATTTTAATTCCCTTTATTTATTTATTTATTCTTTACATTACATTTTAATAGCTGTTATTTATTCTGTACATTACACTTTAATAGTTGTTATTTATTATTTACATTATATTTAACTAGTCGTTATTTATTCTTTACATTACATTTCGCTAGTTGTTATTTATTCTTTACATTACATTTAACTAGTTGTTATTTGAAGGCTAACTTAGTCATGATTTGTGATAAAACTCGTATTTTTTTAAATATATCAAGATACGAGTATAAACAAAATTTTGTCCTTCCGACATTTATTCGAGAAAGGCGAAATTACTTCCAGACATGATATTTTTTAGATATTTTAATTCCCTTTATTTATTTATACTTTACATTACATTTTACTAGTTATTTATTCTTTACAGAACATTTAACTAGTTGTTATTTGAAGGCTAACTTAGTCATGATTTGTGATAAAACTCGTATTTTTTTAAATATATCAAGATATTAACAAAATTTTGTCCTTACGACATTTATCCGAGAAAGGCGAAGTTACTTCCAGACATGATATTTTTTAGATATTTTAATTCCCTTTATTTATTTATACTTTACATTACATTTTACTAGTTATTTATTCTTTACAGAACATTTAACTAGTTGTTATTTGAAGGCTAACTTAGTCATGATTTGTGATAAAACTCGTATTTTTTTAAATATATCAAGATATTAACAAAATTTTGTCCTTACGACATTTATCCGAGAAAGGCGAAGTTACTTCCAGACATGATATTTTTTAGATATTTTAATTCCCTTTATTTATTTATACTTTACATTACATTTTACTAGTTGTTATTTATTATTTACATTACATTTAACTAGTTGTTATTTGAAGGCTAACTTAGTCATTATTTGTTATAAAACTCGTATTTTTTTAAATATATCAAGATATTAACAAAATGCAGGGAACATTAATTGATTGAAATCTTTACTTTTGGGATCAGTTGTAGGTTGAGACGAAATAAAAAAAAATACTATCGAGTTTTTTTTAGGTTTAGGTAATAATTCGATAGTATTATTACAAATGTCTTAACAATCAGACGACATCTGCGGTAAGTTGCAAAACATCAGTCTTCCAATCCAGAGGTTACTGGTTCGACACCAGTTGGTATCCAGACTTTTTAAACAGTGTGTTTGCTACACCTTTATGGGTGATTCATTGGCACGTTATAATAAACAACGAAACAAAAATGTAATAGAATTGAAAACAATGATTATATACTGTACTTTAAGGTAAAACTTCGGTATTAAGAGTGATAAGGAAATATCACTGTTTTATTAAATTTGATATTTTTTTGCAGTATACAAAAAACGGCGAGTTTATTTCTAAGTCACAATCTCTTCCAACCAACTTTACTGTTGTTTTACAAAGTTTTGAGTAAATGGGGAGGATTTAAGCAGAAAAACGAAAAAAAAACTTAAAAAAAAAAACAAATATAAATTTAACAAGGTCATCGATGTCCAGAAAAAGGAAGGGGAAATTGGAAAAACGAGTTCTGTGGCCTAGTTGGTAAGACGCCTTTCTTCTTAGTCGGAGAATACTGGTTCGATTACTGTTGATTCCAGATTTTTTAAAGGGTTCAAGGCTGGTTTTCCCTTAAGCCTTTTTTTATAAATTTTAGGTGGTTGGGAGTAATTGGTACATTTCAATAAATGTACCAGGTTGTACTGTATACAATTGATGTATAATACAACACAATAAAAAAATGATGAGGTCATTGGTGACCTGGAGATCACCAATGACCTCGTAGAGAAAAGAAAAAGAGGTTAGAAAAGATGATTATGGAAAACAATGTGATCCATATTGAACTCTAAAGTGCATCAAACTCTTTTCGTTTTATTGTTATATGCTTTTTTTATTTTAATCAAAAGATCAAAATATGAATTAAAGAAAATACAATATAACGTTTTAGGTAGATTTCGTTAGAAGTACTAACATAAATATTGCAAAGGGTCTAATTTTGCTTAAGACAGTCCGAAACGATTCTCCGTTAAAAAAAAAACTTTATGTATTTATTTATTACCGGTGTATAATAAAATGTTTCCAATAGAATGATGCAATTTGTTCGAGAGAAATGGCCATGTATAAAAAAAACCTACATCGTATAAAAAAAATATTCTTTCATTTCAAATACAGATGAAGTCTATTTGATTCTTGCGCCCAGTGTCAAAAGGGCTTTTTAATGGTTATACGTCTAATTTGAATGTTCCCAGTCAATGGGCAATGTTGATTTGAATACATTCATTGAGAAAACAGAACATGTTTTGGAAGTATTAATATAGTAAACTACCAAAAATAGAAATTATAAATAATACCAATTTAATCCATTAAGAATATTAATGTCGTATATTTAATTTATTTGAATTATAAACATTCTTAACACGGCAAACTGAATGAAACAAGTCTGTAACGATTGTTCTTAGAAACATGAAATATACAAGTATTGTCTTCAAGGAAGGACAGTTGAATTCAAATTACGAATGTACCAAAAACCCGTGGGCAACAAACATGTTGCATAGAAGCGACAACAACGAGAACTACAGAACAAATTATACAACCACTTACATGCATTCGAGACACCGATAAATAGATTTTCCGCAAAGTTGGTATCGCCGCGGTCCCGCGCCGCAGCGACAGTGTTGCCAACTGTAAGAGCACAAACTGTCAAAAGTGGTATGAACAGAGCCCGCCAAAATAGCGGTGCTGACGGCGCCATAGCGCGCTGCCGTGTGACTCGGCCGCGCTGGTAACTGGGACAATCGGTGAGTGGAACGTGCAGTGCCACATTCAGAATATTTATCTAATTATTTATTTTTCTATTTTGAATCTATCATAGAAATGATTTCGGGAAAAAAATTCATAAAATAATAAAAACGTTTTCTTATATTATATATAAAATGCAATAAAATTGAAAGAATAGGTTTTTAATAAGCTTTAATCTAATTTAGTAAAACATGCATAGATACATACCATCACGCCACTTCCCTGTCGGGGTAGACAGATATGATAGAGCGCCAGATTTTCCTATCGAGATATATATCATATGTTTCGCCTTCTGTACATCCACACCCTTTCTGATCCATCTCCTATAATTTCTCTACATTTTTAATTTATTTCCTTCTTTCAAACTATCATTCAATTGATCCAACCATACTTTCCTTGGTCTTCCTCTACCACGCCTTTATATCACATTTGCATTTTATATTTGTTTTGTTAGTTTTTCTTCATTGAAACGTTCTACATGTCCAAACCATCGTAAGAGCGCCCTTCTTTATCTTACTGAATACATCAGCTTTAAGTTAAGATTCATCTTTAATCAATTCATTCCGTATTCTGTTCTAAATTTCCATCCCGTGTATTCTTCTCAGTGTAAGATTTTATTAAGCTATTGTACTTTCAATTTTTGCCAACGTTCGCGTTTCACTCCTATGCATTTATCGAAAGTTGGTACGAAAATATTTAGATCTTGATATATTATTCTACATATCATATTTTGCAGTTCACTCAGCTCGACTTAAGAACGATATTTCTGGCGCAATCAGATATACCATAACATTATCGATATTTATGTATAAACTAGAGAAGTATTATTTATCTCAAAACATTTCACGTCCTTAACTCATACATAAATTCCACCCAAAATCCCATTTCCCTTGAGATTTGTATTTTATTTTAATTTTTGAAAGTAAAAAAAAATGTTTTCATTCACCTCGTTAAATACACGATCATGAATACCAATAATAATTATAAAACAAAACCTTAGAATCGGAAGAAATTTCTTTAAGCAATATCAATAAATTCACCTGACACCCTTGCATGAAAGTGTTAAATAAATTAATATTAGTTTAACTATTTAGTTATAAACATTTCATATGATTATTTAAAACATTATATGTTATCACTAAATAATCTACACAAATTTCGTACAGTATTAGAATACTGTTATAGGGATGCCCTTAAGATCTCTGTAGCGTGATACTAGCAATACTGATTATGCGGAAAGAACGCTGCTGGTAAAAATTCTAAGAATTTTCAACGAGATGTTCTTTGACTTGGTTGGGTTTCAAATTTATTCTAAATTTAAAATTATATACTTTTTTCTATTGTTATTTTTTCTTTTTAGAAATGTATTTAAAAAGAAAGTTACTGATAACCCTACGGTTAGTGGGATCTCTGTATTAAATGTATCCTCATAATATTTAATATATAAATATGTACCCGTAATAAAACACCTTCAATCTGTTATCGAACCACATTTTAACATAAAACCCCTCTTGGATGGCCTTAAGAATATTTACTCAATCTAAATACACAACTGAAGTCCATAAATATTTAAAAATAATTAAGTCTAAAATATTTTTTTCGTTTTTAACTAATTTTTGTTTACTGGTAATACATTTACAAGTTAGACTGCATTCCCACTTGATCGCAAGATGCTCACGAGCTGCCATTGTCTGGACCGAAAGATGATCGTGCTATGGCTACGAAACGGCAGGGTTAGTATTTATTTATTTCTGACAGTGTTTCAGGTCAGATAATAATATTTTCTGCCTGCTTCTTTTTGGTTGAGTGTTCTGAAATTATCATGTAAGCCTGGCTGATTTCTTTTCTTAGTAAAATCTTATTTTCTTTTTTACACATTTATTGTAAACCTAGTGAATTTGTTGCTATGTTTAAATATCTTCCAATCAACAAGAAATGCATTAAAGAGCCCTAAGTGAAAACTCGATGCGAATGCTTTTTAATAAAGAAAGACAAGCGTCTTACCAACTATCCTACGGAGGTCGTCATTATTGTTGTGCGATATTTTTTGCACGTCGATTTTCAAAAACCGATAAGAAATATATGTTTTGAGGCTTTCCTTGTTCTTTGTATAAGGTCTTTCGAAGTGTTTAACGCGTGGTTGGCTTCAGACGTCGACGTTATAGAAACGTTACAGTTTTCATCTTCAAGACTTATTTGTAGTTACGTTACGGTTGAAACTACGCTATAAGCCCAGTTGTATCTGGCGCGCATCCACTTATGGCGAAGTTGACATAAACAAGCCCTGAAGATGAAACCTATACGTTTTCGAAACGCCGGCATCAGATGACAAACCACGCTGTATAACACTCTGAAAGACTTTATACAATCGATACGAATTATGACAACTATTTCTAAAGTAAGTTTAAATTCAACTTATTGTTAATTTTAAAATAAATCAGAGGATGTATTGTGACATTTCTTTCAAGTCAAAATGGTTTCAATGAAAAATCTTAATACATTCCTGGACACGTTCAGTATGTAAAAAGATATATATGTCATTATGACCTTCTTATCATTCTTAATTTAATGTCGTTTGCTTGTTAAATAGCGAAGTTAACGCATAAAGTACATACGCGTATGCAGCAATGATTTTTCAAGACATGGTGCAGCTGGATTAGGTACAAATTCCAGAAGAAGCGCAGCAGACGTACATCTGACGGCCCGTTTCCAGATGATATACTTATTTATTTATCTTAAAAAAATCATTTCTAAATCGGATTAGTTGCTTTAAATAAATTTTCTGAAGGATGCGTTATATCACCCTGGTTGTTTGAAATTTATGTAGATTAATGTGTACAGGAACTACATCCGTCAATGGGCGGCACACAAATGTAGAATGGGAATGTGTGCTGATTGGTGTATGCTGATAATATGGTAGTATTAGCGGAGAACGAGGATGAACTACAGAGGTTGATAAATCAATTGTATGAGATATGTGAAGAAAAAGGCCTAAGAATGATTGTTGCTAAATCCAAAGTCATGGTGATAGAAACGTGTGAAAGGAAAAAGTAAATACGATGTGTGGGTGAACAATGAAAAATTAGAGCAAGTTAAGAAAGTTTGCTATTTAGATAGAATTTTCCCATATGATGGAAGAGTCAGAAGGGATATTTAACGGCTTGTAGCGAAAGGATGCAAAGTCAATGGGGTTCTAAAACATATATACTCGAACCAGATTGCATCAAAATCTGTTAAGATTTTGATGCAATCTGGTTCGAGTATATATGTTTTAGACATATGTTTTATGTTTTGTCCACAACAATGTTTTAGAGCCAACTTTGATTGTGGAAGTGAAAGTGGAAATATTATTAAAGTTGCCGAAAAAATGCTGTAAAAATCGTGCCTTCAGAAAAATACATGAAGTTACAATTTATTATAGAAAACGGAATGAAGTGATTAGGGATAACTGTGAACTTAAGACTGATGCGTTAAGTAAGATGAAGAAGAGCCCTCTGAGATGGTTTGGGCATGTAAAACGAATGAACGAAGAGAGAACAAAACACATGTATAGTGCAAATGTGAGTGGAAGGCATGGAAGAGGAAGATCAAGGAAATTATGGCTGGATCAAGTGAATGATATTTTGAAAGGAAGAAACATAAAGAGTCAGATAAATCGTAAGAGTTGTATGTGAAGGTGTATGGATGTAGAAGAGGCGATGGATGTGTGTCGGTTTAGGAAAATCTGATGCTCTGCCCTCTTTGCCTACCCTGATAGAGAAATGGCGTGATGGTATGTATATAACCATGTCTTAAACTTAGTAAATGGAAATAATATCTTAGTGAAAGTACTAACATAGAAAACAAAATAAAAATCTCAAGGAAAATAAGGATTATGATGAGAATTGAATAGTAGTTAGGAATTGTATTGTAAAACAGTGTTATATTCGTTGTATGTAGTACAACATGGCGGGATTTTAGCCATGTGGCAGTCTCTTCCATAACTTAGAAATAATTGTATGTTAAAAAGGTCTTACGTGAAAAACGGACAAGAATCGTTTTAAAAAAAATCTGGGATCGAACGGGAATAGAATTAGCAGCCTCCGAATTGCAAGACTAGGTTTTTTTAGATGATCTTAATCTATACTATGTACTTATAAATATTGCAATTTTTTAAATTATACTGGTCAACCTATCGCCCGTGTGATTTCAAAAATGTTAAAATGAATACTTTTAGTTATGAGCATGATACAAATATTTGTTTTGCTACTAAAATGTCTTAAGGCTATTTAAATCTGACATATTTCTTTTCTTTGTGGCTTGTACAATGTCGGTTATAGAAACCTGACTAAGTGTGTACAAAAAAACTTGTATTATTATGTAACTGGCCGTAAAAGAGCCAATTAAATTGCTGAATGAATTCGCGAAATGAATATTTGAATGGTTTCTTAGATAGTTTATCATTTTAACAAGTATTTATTTTTTTATTTATAAAGTGTTTTTATAAATGCTTTTGAATATTATTTACAAGAATGTTTGGACATTTTTTCATAACGTTTAATATTTTACTCGTTTAAATTACCAATATTTCATAGTTAAACGGATGTCATTTATTAACTGTGTTATATATTAAGTCACTAAAATTTTTAATAAATCGTGAAAAAATGCTGCAATTTATACTCAAAATTAATTTCAATAAAAAAAAATATATGCTTGATTAAGATTCGAAAGATATTGGAAAATTAAATATGGATAAGTAAATAGAAATATTTAAATTATTTGAAAAATCTTAATTGACTACGTTAGTGGACGGCGAATTTGATAGTTAAGTGTTATAAAAACTCTGATAGAATCAAAAAAAATATTGTAATGGATTCAAGATAAGATTTTTTGTATATTTACAGAATTCATATTTGCTATTTTACTGCTATAAATGAAACATGATTATGGATACATTCTGTATTTTTTAAGTTTTTACTTTCCGCGATACAATCATTTCAATTAAAATAATTTAAATGAAAAGGCGAACAATAGAGAACAAATATGAAAAAAAATCCTCCATATTGTGGATATAGAGAACCACTTCACTATGCAAGGCTTGTGGCGATGTGGTCTAATTCCTCTATCATAAATTTTATACACTTTTTCCTAAATATAAAAAAACTTAGCTGAAACATGTTTAAATTCTATTTCATCACATGAATTATTCCAATCGATTAAATATCATAATGTTCAACAACTCTTCATCACGCAGTCTACATTCGCACCAGTCATTCATTCACACGCATATGTGAAGACCTCTAAAAGCTCATCACTTCTCGCTCTCTTAAAATGTGTTTTAGTAAAAATGTATTGAAAAAAATTGAATTAGTTTAAGTAAGAGAACAAAAAAAGTTTATTTTGGATAAATGATCGTTGGATTATAGGACGCTGTTCAAATTATAATGTCCGTGCTATTACGTCAATTGTCAAAAAGGACACAAAAGTGTATTTTGGATAAATGACCGTTGGATAGGACGCTGTTCAAATTATAATGTCCGTGCTATTACGTTAATTGTCAAAAAGGATACAAAAATTTCAATATCTTTTACATATCGACATATCAGGAGTTAAACGTATGATATATTATATCAAATATATATCATAAAAATGTGTATATCGCTCTGAATAAATGACAGTTTTTTGATATATAATATCAAATCACTGTCATTTATTCACTGACCCGTAATGTGAGCCCGTACTTAGAACTGTCCATTTCTCGCTTTTGCATGGACAATAATAATGATCAAACAATTTTGTTTATCAGAAAGAGCTGAGCAACCTTATTTGGTAAGAATAATATTGGAAAGTGAAGAAAATACCTAGTTTATTGTAAGTTTCCATTAATTTCGTTCTAAGACAGGCCTGGCCAACCCAAATTGCCCCACGGACCTAAAATTTTCTAAAGGTCGCGCATAAATAAGAATAATTGAATTGTTTTAGACATCTGGCTTTGCAACGAAATTCGTACTTATTGATTTTTTGTAAGTGATTGATTTTAATGCAGAGGTATACAGAAAATGTTCAATAAGTGAAAGTCTGAAAAAAACGATTCTACAACTAGATATGAAGAGAAAACATGTATTGAACCAACATCAATATGTATTTTTATGGTAATATAATGACAAAGAATTCTAAGTTATTAATTCGTAAATATATTTGTGAGGTAAAAAAAAACGTCATATATGACGCACATAAGGGTGCCGCGGGCCGGATGTGGCCTGCGGGGCGTGTGTTGGCCAGTCCTGTTCAAAGAGACAGTAAAAAATCAATGACTATATTTATTGTAAAAACATTCTTCACTTAATGATAATAACAGGAGGTTTTCATTAAATATAAATCGTGATTATGATGATGTAAGTAATATTCTTTTTTGTTATTATATGTATATGTATTATACTTAATCTTTCGCGATAGACTCATTATTTTAAATGACTTCATTGTTTCAATTGTTGCGGTTTTATATTTACTTGTGGTAACGGATCGGTATTTTTTGCGCTGTGACTAAATATGTCGGACGATTAAAAAAATTATACAATTATATCCATCTTCAAAGTAACGTTCACGCTGAATTAAAGTTGATAAATATTTTTTGAGCATGATTTAGGTGGTGTTATTTTGTTTTTAAGCTTTATCTTTTTTCCAGTATTATTTAGTGTTAGTAATAAATTAACTATTGAGAAATAAATCGTCTTTCAATACGTTGCATCAAGCACCGGTGGTTCTGTCTATTTGTCAATTATTAAAAACATCTCGCAGCGATATTTATCACTTTACGATTACAAGCGTCTCAGAATTCGAAATTTTATTCATTAGAGGTTTGCTAATTTTCTGCGGTTATTTAATGCGTTTCATAATGTTTTACGAAATTATTTATATTAGGCTTTTTCAATTTGAATATGTCCTATTGTATTATTCAAATAACATGCACACATCATTCACTTTCTCCCAGTCATCGACCCAACGCTTGCATTGCCATATCAGACCGTTAATCTATCTTAAGAGGGGTTTGATAAACAATTAATGAATTATTTCCACACATGACTATTGAATAATTTTTATCTCAAGCATAGTTCTTGTTCTTTTCGTGTCAAATGTACTTTACTACTTCCGCCTATAATTCTGCCATCTGAACGGCACTGGGCGTTCCACAAAGTTCTCTCTCATGCAAGACACCAAGCTCTTCGGGCACTGTAGTACATGTCGCATGGATAGCTCCTTACTGCAGATATAGATAATTGATCGTTTATGTATCATTTCCGATTTTGGCATCATGTTCTTGATTATCTTAATTCTTAATGCCAGGACTAAAGATTTACGAATCTTGATGTGTATGGAGTGTCTTAAATTTTCGTTGGTGGTGATGATTCGTGTTGAATATATGCGACTATTAAGTTAAATTCGTATATATTCTTAATAATCCTTTATAATATAATAAGAAATATTTGGGCTAGTTTCTGAACGAGGCGGTTTCTGGATGTGGAGGCGATAAATGTACATCGCGGTAAAAAAATCTTATGCTCTTTCCTCTCTGCCTGTCTCGACTGGGTAACGATGTGATGGCATGTGTTTTTGTAAGTATTCTACGAGGTAGTTTTTTTCATATAGCAAAAATTTTCTTCTTTCTCTTAGGTTAGATCTGTTATCTGTTATCATCGTGACTTTCTCTCTTGAGCTGTTGATCCCAGCTATCTATACACGTTTTTGACGACGGCCAACGGATTACACAAGAGTTCCCTACATTGCCATATAGGAAACTATTGTGTAATCTATTCTTTTCAAATAAGTTAGTATTTTCTTCAGTTTCTACCCTATTTTGCAATATCTTCTTCTTCACATATTTTTCGGATGCAGTAGTTTCTAACTCTATCTCTAAGGGTTGTACCTGCAATGGTTCTGAGAATTTTCCCTCCACTAATTCTATGCATACTTTTTGTTTTAGTTTGATTTGCTTTAACCAATGACACGCATGCCCACTTTTGGTATCTTTACCAATGTTCAGTAACCTGCGACATTTTAACGATATATGTATGCTAACCAACTGATTTGGCCAATCGGAAAGATATGGTTCAGGCAAAATATAAATAAGGTCACACAGGAAGTGAACTTATTGAATTTTAGAAAATCTAGGTAAGTAAAGCTATTCTATTTCAAGAAAATGTCCACAGCAATATGTGTATTGCATCTGCATAGTATATGTATCATATGTGAACAAGCCAGTAAATAATTAAAAACAAGCAAAGATATTGACTCACTGACTGTAATCTCCATAGTCTTTTCTCCTTGCAACAGCTAACTCAAACCCTGATATTATTATTGCAACTTAACATATTGTAGATATGACAAAATATGCTGTGTTAAAACGCAGTTAAATAAAAAAAATATGATACAAATGTTATGCTATAGTTTTATTTATTTCAAAAAATATTTTAATAAAGATATGGTATTGTGTGGCATCCGAACCATTTTATACTCGCAAAATGGCCCTTGGTTGAAAGTTCTTGCACAACATCGTTCTAGACTCTATTGCAAATGTCATGATTGGCCTCACACCACGCTTTGTGAATTTCAACCTTAATGTCTATGTTCATGTGTTATAATTGTGGACAAAAAATTTTAGTCACTCGGAGAACGCAGCGACTTTATTTACTTGGGCTCTTATTTATTTATAAAGATAATTGTAGCTGAGCAAATAGACACGTTGATATAAAGATAATTGCAGCTGAACAAATAGACACGTTGATATAAAGATAATTGTAGCTGAGCAAATAGACACGTTAATATAAAGATAATTGCAGCTGAACAAATAGACACGTTGATATAAAGATAATTGTAGCTGAGCAAATAGACACGTTGATATAAAGATAATTGCAGCTGAGCAAATAGACACGTTGATATAAAGATAATTGTAGCTGAGCAAATAGACACGTTGATATAAAGATAATTGTAGCTGAGGAAATAGACACGTTGATATAAAGATAATTGTAGCTGAGCAAATAGACACGTTGATATTTTTATCTTCTTTTTGACACTGAGCTTGGTTCTGTAGTTGCGAAAAACATTATTGGGTGGTAGAGCTTTTGTTGTCTCTCCATTTAGTAGGTGACCTTTCTGGTATGCGACATTCTGCAGGGACCTCATATACCACTACGTATGGAATTCTGTCCCTGCCCATCATATCCACATGCTCACCCCAGTACCGTATTCGCTTCCTTCATCTGATAATATCATCAGTGTTGCAGGTTTGTCGAATGTAAGATCTTCTGACTATATATCTGAGAGATTTGACTGAATCAAATCTTATATATTGGAACTTTGCTATCGATTCGTATGTTTTGGTTTTTTCAGATTAAATCACTTAGACAACCAGATATTGCTGATGCCTTATTCGTTTGTTCTCTTAATTCCTTGTAGAGATCATCGTGGCTGGAGATGTCGACACCTTAGTATTTAAATTGCGTCACTTGTTCAACACGCATACCATCGATGACTATTTTCTATATCTTTGGTTGTTTGGATATTGTTAATCTAAATTTGTTTATTGGGATGTTTATGTTATTAATTTACTTGTATAATAAACGTTGTTTGGTGTATCATTGCGTATGTGCATAACATGTGATGTTTATGGCTTTATCGTCCATCATATAACCAATCTTTAGGAATGCCACCTCTTCTATGATATAATTCTGTCCACTATGAGTTTAAATAGGAAAGGGCAAAGGTTGTCTCCTTGCCATATTCCGTTCATCACTGATATTTTCTTGGATAGATCTTACCATCTACTTCGATGTTCGTTTTATAGATATTTCAAACGTGAACATGTTTTTTTTAACGAGTACCATATGATAACCCCAGGGTAAAAAATCAACAATGGCTAGAATGAAAAGATATGAAAAAAAGTACGATACGTCATTAAAGTGGCTTGTAATATGTTTGTGTCGATAGTTGGTTTTAGTGTCTGATGGCATTGATAGTCAAAGAAGACATAATAAAAGAAAGTACGTTGAACTGAAAACACTTCGTTCAATTTCTAAACATTTTCGGTGAAGTTTGAAGGGATAGCAGGACAATTGATTTCAATTATAGTAGGCAGAGATAGCATATCGGCACACTTCCTTTAAATAACAGTCTCGTTTTACTCACAATCATACAATTTTCATTATTTTGTGTTAACATATTTTTCTTTTAAAATGTGTTCAAACAAATAGTCAATAAACAACTGATTAATGAAAATTGAATGGTTTTATTTTCAAATCCATATTATGAAATTCTAATATGTATATACACATTACAAGCAGAAGAATGTTTACAAAATCTTACCAAATAATTCAATATAATTTCTAATTTTTTTTTCCGTACGTCGTGTTGATTTAATATTTAAAAGTTTAGCAATGTGTCTAAATATTTGTATTTTTTATAAATTCCTCCGAACCAATGCAGAGATGAACTAGGTTTTAGAATTTGTTGTATTTCAAAACATGTAGAAAAAAGGACAATTATATTTCATGAAAAAAATATGTACGAGTATGTGGGAGCGTGCCATATGGCTGAAATATAGTTTTTGGGGCGCTATTTTTAACTTTTTCAATAATAGTTCATGACAGTATTTCAGTACCATTTTTGATGAATGAAAGTGACATGTGGACGTGGGAGAAACGTTAAATGAACCAAATAAATGGTGTAGAAATGCGTGTACTAAGAATAATGCATTGGGTGACAATGTATGGTAGATGATGGAAATAAGTCATAACGGATAAATGAGAATGTAAGACTGAAGTATTGAGTAATGTACATAAGAGCACACTGAGATGGTTTGGGCTTATAGAACGAATGAATAAAGGAAGACTAATAAAACAAATAAATAGCGCAAATGTAAGTGGAAGGCGTGGTAGAGGAAGACCTAGGAAAGCGCGGTTGGATCAAGTATACGATATTTTGAACGAAGGAAACGTAAAAAGTCAGAGAAAGTGTAGAATTTGTATAAGTAGGTGAATGGATGTTGAATAAGCGAATGATGTGTGTTGAGATAAGAATATATGACACTCTGACAGGGAAATGGCGTGTTGGTATGTATGCATATATTTGTATAATGATATTGAAAACTCAACACACTCTCGTACAATTTAAACCATATGTAATAATAGAGTATTGTGCAAATCGACTGTTTTAAAACTACAATATATTCAATTAGTCTTTTGATAAAAAGTATTTTTGAAGAATTTTCATCCATCTCCTTACATATGTCTCTACATTCCTCATACTCCGTCCTTCGCATGCTTTAAGAAGCGACTGAAAAAACTCTTAATTTCTAGTCAGTAAAATAACGTGTTTCATTCCTGATTTTTCTTTTCCTTTCCTCTCCACCATCCTTTCCTTTCCTTTTGATTGATGATATCTCACTTTATATGAAAAATAATGTTCGGGTGATTGTCCGTCTTTGTGGGATTCGTGGGCATGTTCTCGCGTATATGTTTATGGATTTCGTGGGGATGGATAGTCATTTGAATGATTTATGCGACCACGTAACTTGCTTCATTTACTTTTGTCTGGTTGGTTGGAAGAGATTGCCACCTGGCAATAAGCCCGCCAGATTGTATTGCAATAAAAGTGTTAAATAAATAAATACTCGTAATTATTTTTCCTCAAACTCGTACTTATGTTATCAACTTTCTTTTTGACAAAATTTATCCATTTATCTCTTAATTCCTTATCAACATTTGTTTTTTAAAGTTTTTCACAACTCATTTATTATGTGTACAAACTATCGCAGGATCTCTTTCTTCCTTAAACTTATAACATTCCTTCATACTTACCAATTTTCTGTCAATTCCTATTTCTGTCATTAAGCATAATAATCGTATCAAATATTTTTCGAAAAATTCGCATTTTATGTGTAAAAAAGTATTTTGTGTACAAACTATCACAGGATATCTTTCTACCTTAAACTTAGCAGCATCCTTCCCTACTTATTTCCTGTCAATTCATAACTCTGTCATTAAGTATAATATAATAATCGTATTAAATATTCTTCGAAAGATTCGCACTTTATGTGTGCAAACATATTATGTGTACCAACTATCGCAGGATCTCTTTATACATTAAACTTACAACATCCCTCCCTACTTAACAGTTATCATTTTTCTTTCAACTCCTGACTCTATCATAAATTATAATAGTCGTATTAAATATTCTTAAGAAATCGTATTTTTACAACGTTTATTGCGCTTATCACTCTCTAAATGTCCAGGCTTCATTTACATTCATTAAGACGGGTTCTTAGACACCACTATGCATTTACAAAAATGTTACAGTTTGAACTATTGTCATTGTTCTCATGCTTTGTCACATGCCTTTGTTTTATGAATGACTCTACCTTCATTTTCTGTACCACTGCTGTCTCAATTTCTATATTTTCTTGTTGTGGTTTGTAGAGAATGCCACTTAAAACCACGATTCTCTTAAGACCATTGCACCAGAATGTCTAGATGTCATTAAAATTAAAACAGCCGTAAGCACAATTCTAATTAATAAATTAAACAAAAATATTTTTTTTAGTTTATGGACATAACCATTTATTATTTATTAAAAAAATTGGATATTTAAAACATCACACCATTCTCATACTTTTATTTTTCCAAAAAATGAGTTCACTTATTATTTTCACGTATCCTTTTTATATTTTCCGTATCCAATATTTTTTTATAAAAATAATAATGTCTACTATATTATTGATAGAGTGCTGTTTCTTAACTACGTATAATTCGAAGTCCGTGTTATCTTTTATTTATTAAGGGCAGCTTACGAGTATTAAGCAATAAATAAATATATTTCTTTTAATTGATTTCTACAGACATGTCATTGATTGACAAAAAGTTCAATGTCCAACAGACTATTTATATTAATAAGTATGTATCCGATGTTCTGGCAGAAATTTGAATTATTTAAACACAGTAATCTGGCAGAATTAAAAGTATCATAAAGCATATATACACATATATGTATTATACGTATATACACATACAGGCATACATACACATATATGTATCTTATGTATTAAACAGTATTTATTCATAAAACATTTTTTCTGGTTCATTTGAAATTTGAATTCAGCGTTCTAAATTTTGTTTCTGGAGGCATCTTTTAACAACTGGTTTATCAAATAGCGACAAAGATATGAAATAGCAAATAATATATTTATAAATTTATTGCTTCTTATAGCATTCTTAATATGGTTACCTAAATGTTATATCAAATCAGAACTAGCTAAGTGCATGAGGTAATGCAGAAACGAGAGCCTCTTCTGTTTTATTGTCGGTTGTTTGCAGCAATAGATGGGCCTTTGTTTACAGTCCCGCTCAAGTGGCTCTCAGGCAGGGCAATAGTGTCTTGTCTGGAGACTTCACTACACCGAGACCTCGCGACTCGCGGGGATGTCTCCGAGTAAATCCATAAAAAATGAAAACGCTAGTATGCATGGCGCTCAAAGTAATTACATACAAACATATATATCTCTCATCATGTTATTTCCTTTTCGAGGTTCGCAGAGAGGACAGAGCGCCAGACTTTAATATCTCAATACAAATCCTTTGTCTCTTCTAGATCTTTTCACTGTCTCGTAAAACTCCCATGATTTCAAAATATGTTAAAATTTGCTTGATTCGACCATACTTACCAAAAATTTGCTTCTACCACGTATTCCAATTATATTTGTTTTGTTAATCACTCTTTATTCATTCGTTCTACATGTCCAAATCATCTTAGTGTGTTCTTCTTCATCTTACTCAAAACATCAGCCTTAAGTTCACATTTATCCCTAATAACTTATTTCCATACTCTGTCATAAATTGTCACTCGCATATTGTTCTCTAGTACACGCTTTTCTAGAGTAATTATTTGACTATTTTTGATATTTCAGGCGTTCACGTTTTATTCACATACACAAAGACACTTAAAAAAATGATGTGAGTTTCTCAATCAAGAAGATAAAGAGTTCAAACAGTGGAAGAGGTGCAAATTAGATTACACGTATTTCAAGATAGTGATGCAATTTCATTATTTAAATATCGAAATCTCCAGCCATAATGTTAGTAAACAAAGTGAGTAAACAGACAAATGAAGCAACCGCAACATCAGACAAACATTAAAATTAGAGCCTTCGGAACTATAAATTTCTCTTACTCAAGAGTTTGTTTTAATAAGCCATCTTCTTTATTGATTGACAGGTCCTGGGAAATATTAGGTCCTTACATATGAAATTGGCGTTTTGTTTGGGAGGAACATAAAGTTGATTTTTTTTTAATATAATATATTTATTTAATCAAAGTATGTACCATTACTATCTATGCACTTTTGCCATCTCATAGGTAGTTCATCGATCCCTTTACTAAAAAAACCATTCGGACGGGAATCAATAAAATCTTTGAAGTCGGTTTGGACTGCCCCATCGGAGTTGAATTTTTTCCCTTGCAAGAAGTTATCCAAATTTCGAAAAAAATAGTAATCTGTTGGGGCAAGGTCCGGAGAGTACGGTGGATGTCTTAGACATTCCAATTGAAGCTCTTCTAATTTGGTAGCCGTCTGTTGTGCAGTGTGTGGTCTAGCGTTATCATGAAGCAGCAGTGGCCTAGAGCGATTAACCAGCCTCGGTTGTTTAGCAGCTAGCTTTTCCATCATGGTTTGCAGTTGCTGACAATAGACATCTGCCGTAATCGTCTGGCCAGATTTAAGAAAGCTGTAGTGAACGACACCAGCACTAGTCCACCAAACGCTCACAAGTAACTTTTTTGGAGTCAATTTTCGCTTGGGGCATGGTTTGGCTGGTTCGGCAGGGTTCAGCCATTGCGATGAGCGCTTCCGATTATCATACAGGATCCACTTTTCATCACAGGTAATGATTCGATTCAAAATCCCTTCATTATTGTGCCGGTTGAGTAATGCTACGCAGCAGTCAACGCGCGTTTGTTGATTTGCTTCACTCAATTCGTGAGGTACCCACCTTTCAAGCTTTTTCACCTTCCCAATTTGCTTCAAGTGGATTAAAACAGTTTTATCACTAACACCGCAGCTTGCAGCTAACTCGGACGTGGTTTGCGATGGATCCGCTTCCACAATAGCCTTCAATTCTTCATTATCAACTTTCTCCACGGGGCTTGTTCTGCAGGTCGAAATTTCCAGAACGAAAACGTTGGAACCAAAAACGCACTGTGTTTTCTTTTGCGGCACCGTCGCCATACACATCATTAATCCTTCGAGCCGTTTCTGCAGCACTGGTGCCACGGTGGAACTCGTACTCGTAAATAACGCGATATTTCAAGTTTTCCATTTTGTAAACTGAGTGATGCAAAGAAAAAAAACAATTGAGGAAAAAACAAATGAATTATAATTTTCGAAACACAAATACTTGAGTAAATAGCTGTATAAATTTGAATTTGGAATTCCTAACCAAAGAGAAGATATTTGAGATCAAAGTTGCTAGTACGGCAAAACGCCAATTTCATATGTAAGGACCTAATAATATATATACCATGAAGCCTTATTTGCACCACTTTTGATTCCTTCACATTCATAGAGCTTCGTGGCTTTTTACATTTTTTTCTTACACTATATTATATATAAGATCCAATCGTATTTTCCATCCTTAAGCTCACATTTGTACTGTAATTTAGTTTTGTCATACTAAATACTCAAATCATTACATATCTTAGCTAAGAAAACTTGCAATTGAATTTTTTTATAAATATATTTTTATCGCACAAACATTCATTTGTGAGGAAAATATTTGTAATAAGAATATATGTTCTGATTAAAAAAATATTCAATACGTATAATTTTTTACTTTATTTGCTAAACGAGGTATGTAATATGATAAGTTAATATTTTAATGTATTTTGAATTATTCTTCAGCTTATTTACACAAAAAAACAAACCTTGTGAAATTTTCTCATAAAACCGTTTGAAATAATATTTATTTGATTAACAAAAAGTAGAATATATTGAACTGTTTATTTATGTTTGTGTGGTGAAACATAAAACATATTGTAAAGATTTTTTCAAATTATCATGAATTTACATTCGTTTTGCCTTGTTTTGTAGGGATTTGTCATGTTGTTATAGTGCTATTTCAATACTACACAAATCTATTCCTAGTATTTGGTCATCTACAACTTATTTGGATGCATTATAAACTGCCATTTTAAAATTAAAAAACTAGGATATTTAACTTAGTAATGCTCATTTATCTGTGTCAACAGTTTTCATTGGGATAATTGTTAGTAAATTCGTGTAATTGAAAAAAAAATAACACATTAACTGATTTTGAATGCATTATGAACCAACAAAGACAAAAAATAAAAAAAAAAATATTTATTTATTTAATCAACGACACAACAGTGTCTTTATATACAAATGAACATGTAACAGGTTACAAAGTACTTAAAATTATTGACAAATAATACAACTTTATCTTAAACTAACATGAAGATACAAAAAGCAGCAGCAATAATAAATTACAGTCATTGTTTTAAAATGATTTAACAATTATATGTATATTTAAGTTCAATATATGTTATGTATGTATACCACAAAATACTACCAAACCTCACCAAGCAGACTTACGCAATTGTCGAAGACTCATTTTATAGAGGTAAAGAACTCAGATTTGTTTTTAGTGGAACAACGCATACATAGAACAAATATTGGATTCTTTGAGAATTTTGTGGGAATTTTATGGATAGATATTGAGATATAGAAAACACATGGCCTCATTAGTAGAACGAGATGCAAGTTGCTTTGCAGAATTAAAACCTTCATACATGTTGATGCAGGGTTACTCAACTCCAGGGGCAAAGTATTGTCCTTAATGTTTTGTTTATATTACGTTATTTATATTAACAAAGGAGAGCACAAAGTTAGTAGCTATTTCTAAATATTGTTGTGATATCCTGGCGAATACTATATATACTTATATTAAAAATATCTAAATTGTTGCAAAACTCGTTTCCAAGTCTTTGCATACGAATTATAGAGGAGTTTATTTTATAATTAGTATAGCAATTTTTGGTATAAAAGGGATTGAGCTGTCTTGTGGATCTATTGGGAATACGAAATGAAATGCTTGCGAGTAAGTGAGGTGCATCAATCACTGAGTGAATGATTTTGTATAGCAGTACTATATTGGCTGTTTTTATTCTGTCACACAGCTTCAAGAGTTTCATTGCATTTAATAAGTTGGGATAATTTCTTTGACATGTTCTGCCCTGATGCCTTCAATAAACAAAGAGTGTGTTGATCTTTGTTCGTTGTTTTATTTGTGGAAGAAGAAAATAAATTCTTGGAAAAAGAAAACGAAAAAAATACAAATACGATATCAAAATGTTCGTGATCGAATATGATTGTTAGCCATTATGCATCATGCGAATAGAGGACGCCTGTGCGTGTATTAATTTATTATGTACAAACTGTTTCACTTCAGCAAGTACATGGTATTGGTTTACTAAACCCAAAGTCCTGATTGCAAGGAGATCAAGGTTTTTAGACTATTAGCAAGTTAAATCCGCTGCAGCTTTTTGTAAGGCAGAAGTGGACATTTAGCCTTTTTTGTGTTGATCAATAGCACTGTAATAATTTAAAATGAGCAGAGTATAAGCCAAAGAAAAAACTTCGGATGTAAAACAGTAAAAGAGTAAAACCAGTCAAGATGAAAACCCGCAAGGAATCAAACCAGGGGCGCCCGCTTGCTTAGCGTGAATACTAACCACGAGACCACAGCCGTCAATAACTTGCTATAAGTATCACCACACTTGTTAAATTCTTCCCCTAAACGCTCCAATTGTCAAAAAGTGTTAATCTTTGCTAACAATGTTATTTGAAAATAAAAACATAATAAAAAAATATGTGGAATTGAAAACATGGATTCAAGTGCAATATAAACGACCAAAATAATAAAGTTATAAAACAAAACGGATAATGTTTTTCTCCTTAACAAGAAATTAAATTTGACACTTAATATTGTTAAATTTTACTTGCGAAAACATATGGTAATATAAATTTACGGAATTAAAAATATTTAACTCCTTGTATGTGAATAAAGAAGCCGTGAATAATCAGGGTACTCTATATTTTGGATGCTGGATGGAAAGAGGTGTTGGAGAGGAGGCACAGAAGTGAGAGGAGGGGTCAAGTGAGAGAAGAGGACTTGGTGTGATACTGGGAGAATATGGAAGTGACTGGGGATATGTACAGTGAATGTTTGCTATGTGTTAGGTTATCAGGCACATATGGATTATTCTAGAATATACTGTAAGTGTAATATGGATGTATCTTTGTACAAAGTGCAAAAAAGTTTATCTTTATTTTTGGCGTAAATAGGATATTATTAATATTTGGAATCAGTGTATTGGAGTTTTAAGTAATATGAAAAGAAAATTTCCAATTGACAATCACTTTAGCAGTTATGATAAAGTGGTTTAAATCAAAAGAATAGAATGTGATGACCATGTTAACGACTATTGAACGCGAAATAAGCAGTAGTCACAAATAAAAGTTTCACATTTTTTTTGGTTCTATATAGACCATTTGCTTATTTATTTTGAGTAAAAAAATCTTTGGTTCTGTATAGATCATTTGCTTTTTATTTTGTGTAAAAAAACTACCGAGAAATTAGAACAAGTAGATGAGTTCTGTTATCTGAACACTGTGTTAACGTTTGATATGGGCTAGTTAAAAGAGGCATTGATGGAATAGTAGCGACAGGAAACAAGGTAAATAGAGCGCTTAGTAACATTTAGCGACTGAGTTATTTCGTAAGTACCAAAAATAAATACTAGTGTGCTGGTGCCCATCTTGATGTATGGGAATGAAACTTGAATTTAGCAGAAGTTGAGTACAAGGAAGATTAGTGCTGAGATGTTCCGCTTGGTTTTTTTTATTCTTTCAAGTGAGACATCAGAAATTAATGTATAAATTAAATTGATGTAAGTAAGATGAAGAAAGGAGCGTTAAGGTGGTGTGGATATGTGGAGAGAATGACTAAGCGAGTATACAAGTCAGAACTGCAAGGCTTACGTGAAAGAGGTCGACTCAGGAAAATGTGGCCGGATCAAGTGGACTACTTTTTTGAGAAGTTAAAGTGAAAAACATGAATAATAGAAGAATAAATGTAAAGGAAACGAAATTTGTGTAATTGGATACAAAATTATGGAGTTCTGATCTGTGCGATTACCCCGCATGGGATACGGTGTGATTTGTCATATATTTTCCGGAAAATAGTTTCGTATTTCTCGGATAAATGCCGTTAGGACAAAATTTCATTCTGAACTTCATTCCAAATACCCTGAATGCATATTATTTATGAAAGGTTAAAGTTTAGCGCATTTTGCGTATATTGTTCACCGAAATTATATGAGCGATTTTTTTGTCACTGAAGATAAAACATAATAAGTTGTTTTATCGGTGCTTTATAATTTTTTTACTATTGCTTTTCAATACAAAGGAAAACAATGCTACACAAAAAAAACTACATGTACAGAGATTGCGATAATGCAGTAAGCGATCGAGTGTGGCAAATATAAAAATGATACATACTTTTCATTTTCTTGTATTCAATACATGTTATAAAAATTTTAATATTGGTAATCTTATGTTGATTAAGTATATGCAAATTTAAAGGTCTTCGTGATCTTGTGGTAGAATACTTATTTACGACCCGAATGTGGTAGAATACTTATTTCAGATTTGATTTTCGAGTGGGACCAAATAAATAAGAATGCGTCAAGCCTTTTAACATTTTTCAGTAGATATGATGAAATATTCATATACTCGTAGATACGCACAATTGTCATACAATAATTGTTTGAATTAAATTGATTAGATTTGAATTGCGTTGTTCAACACTTTCATTGTAAACAAAACAACGTGCTATACGATCATCTCTTCCAATCAACCAAAAATATGGTGAAAAGGTTTTATGTGAAAACCAGACTAAAATATATTTTTTTAAATGGGTGTCAATGGGAATCAAATGCATTGTCACGCCTTTCTGCTGTATTTAGGAAACAATAATTATATGTACACAATTGATTATTTAAATCAATTCACCAAATATCAATCTTACCAAGGAGCGACATGCCCGCACAGGTCAGTCGGCCTCTTAACGAGACAGGAACTCTTTAGATCTCTGGGATTCGTTGGGTTCTCTTAACTCTGAATAAGTCTCTCTCAAATCTCGCTGGGACAGGCGACACAATTAAACAAGAACAATTTGTAATGAAACAGTTTATTATATTGTAAAAAAAAAAGAAAAAAAAGAAAAAAGAATATATAAAAAAAACTCGACGAATTTCGAGAAAAAAAGTTTAAAACTGGCAAGAAGAAATGTGTTGTATTTGGCAAGGAAGATTTGAATAACAATTTGAAATTATTTTTTTACTCGGTGGGTATTTAGCGTGGCGATGAAATCCACATTCAAAATAGGAGAAATAATATTCACCCGTAATCAAGATGGCGTCCTGGAGTTCTGTGATATATGAGGAAGAGCGGTGTCGGACCAACGTCTGTATCTCAGCACGGTCAGGACGAAATAGGACGAGCCAGCTAGCCGGGCTCCCCTTGGCAAGGAAGTACAAAGGAGCAGGAGTGCCAACCTAAGTCGCCCGTGACAATGTTGTCATAGAATAAAAATGTACCTGACTGCAAGGGTAGTTACCCTTATTTTATTGTCTTTAGTATTTTAAAATATTCAAGTATTTCATAATATTTTAATCTTCCTGTTTTCAAGGCAAGCACATGGTCTCGACACCACAAGTTTCATAAATTATGATATGTCGCGAATTAACAATTTCGAGGACGCGAAGTATGCAATTTAACAAATATAGTCGTAACACCCCACCCGAAGTTATTGAAAGAACAAAAAAAAACAAACAAAAAAAAAAATTATCCTCCGTATATCACAGACGCATCAGTCCGAGAGATGATTCTAAGGAGCGAGGGGTGTATGTACCCCTCACCGGATACGGTTTCGTGGCCGATTTATCTCTAGTCAGCATTTGCCATAGGTGTAGTCTTAATTGGTGTAAGACCGACCACGAGGAAGGGAACCACGTAAAACCTTTCCTTAACTAGGCTCCTAAACAATTTAACTTCAACACATAGCCGGTTACACAGGAGCGGGAAACAATCCTTCCCAACTCCTTACACAAAAAAAAATACACAATGGTATAAGATTACAAGAAATTGATACAAAACAAAACAACGCACAATGGTACAAGTTACAGGAATTGATACAAAACAAAACAATGCACAATGGTACAAGATTACAGGAAATCGATACAATATTAATAAAATCAAATCACACAACAAGGAAATTAAAATAATTCTATACAATCGGGTAATATAATTAATAAAATATTAAACTGCAAGGTCAACTAACAATCAAATGTTGACCAAGAGGGAAACAAATCAGTTAAGCCATTCTCTCATTACAATATTCTGAGAAATGGACACAGCTTAACCAAAATAATAAAACAAATCTGCAGTATTCTCCCAAAGGCTGACTTTAGTGGGTTCACTGTAGGTCACGGGCCAACCTATGAACCAGCTGATCTTCAAAGGTGATTCCTGAAATTCTCCCCTTTCCATGTGGATTATCTCCAAAGGTGATTCCTGAAATGCTCCCCTTTCAATGTGGATTATCTTCAAGGTGATTCCTGAAATTCTCCCCTTTCAATGTGGATTCCGTCCAACCAACCACCCACATGGCTCAACACAAAATTAGAATCCCACTTCCCTTGATACACCAAAGACAACACTTTACAACACATTCCTTTCCTCGGCCTTCCCTATACTGCACAGTCGGGAACCGATAAATTTTAAAGCGGCCCCATATCACGGGCGCTTTCCACAATACGACCGTCCCTGGCACACAGCACAAGACGGTCCAAACTTCCGGCCACTACCGGGCGTAGTGATAACAACAATGATAACAATAAATTTCGCAATTGCCAATATTTATCATTTAAAAATTTCAAGAGGTTCACACAGAACCTTATACGTCAAATTACAAATATCCTATGGTTCACACAGAGCCACTTTCGAGGACTTGTAACTCCTTAAGTTCAGACAGAACTTTATACATTGAATAACAAATATCCTATGGTTCACACCGAACCATTTTCGAGGACTTATATCTCCTTAAGTTCAGACAGAACTTTATACATTGAATAACAAATATCCTATGGTTCACACCGAACCATTTTCGAGGACTTATATCTCCTTAAGTTCACACAGAACTTTACACATAACTTGGGTTTCCTCAGACTCCAAGGTCTGGACAACCGTTGCAGTAACAATTCACCACCACACAGAATGGTAACTGTATAAATGGAGCCTTAGTCCCTTTAAAAAGAAAAATACAAAACATAATACAAAATTGGCGAGTAGCCCCGGTTGAAAGCAGGACGCGTATACGGACCCCCAGAACAGAGCCAAGAATCACGTGATACCACATACACAACTTTGGTCATCTAGGATCCGAGCGACAGACACGCGACCCTCACGAACCGAAGCTACCTTGGCCCGAAACGTGTACATGACAGAACATATCTGTATTCGCAATTGCTAATATGGGTTCATGAGGCCCGTGATGGAGACACACAGCAATCCATCCCAGATGTATTCTCAGGCCATCTTCAAAACCTTTATCGGTTGGGAGGCTAGCTTCCCCCAACCCGGACTCTTAAGGCTGCCCAGGGCCTCTCGGTTATTCACACCGAGCCAAAGTAAGGAGACAATAATAAACAACAAAGACAGGGAAATCAATTTACCGAGCGAGACCCACCATACGTCCGACCACAAGGGCACGGGTTCGTTTCGAGATTTCACTATCCAAGAAACGCAGCCCCCAGTCATAACGCATGCTGCCAACGCTACAGCAACCAGAGCTCCAAAACTCAAACAGAGCAAACAATACAACGGTAATCATTGTAACAGTTACATAAAATCAGTACAAGTTTTAAACAGAACAAAAATACAACGGCAATTACCGTAACAGTTACATAAATTCTGTCAAAGTTCATTCGAGAACGCACCATACTCTTATCCTTATTCCTCCCAGCAGCACCACTACGACCTCCGCATTACCCATAAACCTTTCATTGCGCTGCCTCACAGATTAACTTGCGACCCCGTACTCGGTGAGTGCTTTGACAGAACAAAATATTTTATAACATTTTACACAACAACAACAAAAAAATAATTAATTTTTATTACAAAGTATATACTCCACACTCAACAGGAGTCAATTCGTCAACAAGATGACTTGCTTCAATACTATAGCCCTTCAACACCGTGGAATGCTACACTTCCCCAACAAGAAAACTCCGAACACATCAACGGCTATTATCATCATGGAACCCCGTCCAAAAACTAACATTTACTGCGTGCAGCTATCCGAAACGGATATTCCACTGTACCATCTGTACAATCTTTTCCAAAATTTAACTCGGTGGAAAGCAACACCTACTCCATAGCACTACTGAACAATTCTACTGCTATTAAACTTGCGGGCCACTGTCCAGCGATAGCATTTGCGCAAAGCAATTATCCACGATGGATACTCTACTGAATCCTCAGTACAGTCATTGGAACGCTACTCTCGGGGGAAGGGTACACCCCTCCGTTAAGAAGTTCGGAATACCTCAAGAATTCTTACCAGATAAGACAACAATTAGGAAGACAATCCTATTCTAGGCTCTCAGCATTCCGCCACTCGTGGTCCAGGCTTAGGTTCATTGAACGCCAGGTATTCTTTGGTTAAGTCACCGGGTTGAATACCAGCCCATACATAAAACATATGGAAATGAATCCATACGAGATTGCCCACGGCCAGCCCACTTATTCATTCACCCTTGTGCAATAATAAATTCGCACCGGTGACGTCACTTGACATACTAAACTGACATTCACCAAGGAATCGACAGTGTATACCCTAAAGGTATTATAACAAAATATTTAATTTAATTATTTTAAGAACCATTTTCCTAACCATGAATGACTCCCAATTAGGCGCTGACGAACCCATCACTACACTGTCAACTATTAGCTTATCTATAATCCACCCGGGCACAGAAGCTGTGCTCAGGACCGGACCCATATCATATGTTTGCGTCCTTATCGCGTGACGACGGACTCACCGCATAAGGTCTATTCTAAGCTATACTGTATTCAATAGTCAATTTATATAATATTTATGCAGCTACTAAACTTCAGCCGTATTCTTATAAGAGAATAACCCCTGTAATCCTTCCCTCTTACAAGACAAGAATGGTAAATCAAATAATTTGACTCTAGGTCACGCTTTCTAGTTCCAACCGAGTTCCAACCGCGTTCTAGCCGTGTTCCCAATTCCGTTTCTGGTAAAACGACCAGAATTTTATAATCTCCAGCTATCACCTGGCCACGCTTTCCAGTCTACAATGAGAGAATACACTATTAACTCTCCTGTTACTACAACGACAAAGAGGCTATACTCGCACTCTGGTTACCTAGCCACGCTCTTTGGTCCTACGGAGCGAGTAGTCATCTAACGCTCCGTTTATTAACACAATCGAGGGTTCTATGCACAACTATTGGTCACTCGACCACGATCTTTAGTTTGGAGAGTGAATACTCCCCTAACGCTCTCTTCATTAAGACAGAGTTCTCTACTTAATCACTGGTCACCCGACCACGCTCTCTAGTTTCTAAAGAGAGAACACTCAAATAACTCTCTCGTTATTACAACGACAACGAATGCTACACTCGACCTCATGTCACCTGACCACGTTCTCTAATTTCAAAAGAGACAACAAACTAACTCTCTCGTTTTTACAACGACAAAGAGTGCTATGATCGACTTGTGGTCTCTCGGCCACGTTCTCTAATTTCAAAAGGATAACAAACTAACTCTCTCGTTTTTACAACGACAAAGAGTGCTATGGTCGACTTCTAATCACCGACCACGTTCTCTAATTTCAAAAGAGACAACAAACTAACTCTCTCGTTTTTACAACGACAAAGAGTGCTATGATCGACTTGTGGTCTCTTGGCCACGTTCTCTAATTTCAAAAGGATAACAAACTAACTCTCTCGTTTTTACAACGACAAAGAGTGCTATGGTCGACTTCTAATCACCTGACCACGTTCTCTAATTTCAAAAGAGACAACAAACTAACTCTCTCGTTTTTACAACGACAAAGAGTGCTATGATCGACTTGTGGTCTCCTGGCCACGTTCTCTAATTTCAAAAGGATAACAAACTAACTCTCTCGTTTTTACAACGACAAAGAGTGCTATACTCTATTTATTACTTGGCCATGCTCCCTTTATGTGCTTTGACTACGAGAATCCGGACTAATTCTCTCCTGACTTTATGACGTGGAGTGCTATACTCCTCTGTCGGTCACCCGATCGCGAGACTATCATTGGTCAACCTTTGCAATGTCCTTCACGTGATATCTCCCTACCACTTTTCCACTAAGCTCCGACAGCTCGTAAACCGAATTGGAGATTTTCTTGCTAACTACACTCTTTATAAATCTCGGTGCCAGCTTGGCGCTGAAGTAACGACCTGCATTTGACTGTTTAAAGGACTTCCTCCATACCACCTGTCCAACGGACAGACGTCTCTCTCTACGGCGTAGGTTATACCTAGCTGCGCTACGCTTAAACCCAGTCAATAGTTTAGCAGTGACGGTCTCGTACAATTTTTCCATTCTATTTAACCCTTGGAGATAATTAGGAGATCTCGAGGAAGAGACAATCTGATTCGAACCCAGTTGGTCGTGGAACGAAGCATGGGGAACCGGATGGAATCCGTGAAGCAGATAAAAAGGGGTGCTACCGGTGGCTATGCTCACAGTATTGTTTAAACAGGAACAGATCTTCCCTAAGAATTCGCACCAATCTCGTTGATTGTCCTGTACCAAAATGGCTAGACACGTCAGAATTGAAGAATTATATCTCTCGCTGGTATTGTTTTGCGGGTGATAATACGCGTTGTAAAAGAGGTCTCGTATCCCATAGGATTCCAGGAATCCTCTGAATTCCTTCGATATGAACTGCCTACCATTATCCATTACGATGGTACGTGGCACCGAACACGGGAGAAATATTGACGCCTCCAAACACCGAATTATAGCCTTAGACGTGGCCACTCTCAAGGGAAAAGCCCATACATACTTACTAAAGTTATCAACTACCGTTAAAATATGAGAGTTCCGTTTCCTAGACAAAGGCAAGGGGCCTACGAGGTCCATACTCAAGGACTGCATGGGCCGGGATGCTTGCTTGGGCTCACTCATAAGGCCACATGGGCCCTGTGTGTTATGTTTATAGGCCTTGCACGTTTCGCACCGCGATATAAAATGAGTTACTGCCTCAGATAATTTGTTAGCAAAATACGTCCGAGTAATAATTTCCATAGTCTTCCTAACACCCGGGTGACACAGGTTCGAATGTATATCATCGATCAAGGGGACCAACGCATCCTGGGGTACCACGACCCTCCAATCTCGTTCTCCCTGGTTGCGGACAGGGTCGTGAGAGGAACGACACAACCGCAATAGATGTCCCTTTGCTACTTTAAAGTTTGGCCGCGACCGTGGATCCTTCTCACACTCTCTTAGGATCCGTAAATACCATTCGTCGGTTACGTGCTCGAACGGAGGGGAAAAGCTCATCGCGGATACCTCGATTCGACTGAGGGCGTCAGCCAAGCGATTCTCGCAACCCTTTTTATAAAGGAAATCAAAATTATATTGTGAGAGTCTACAAGCCCAACGGGCTAATCGGCCGCTCGGTGAAGACAGATGGTCCAGATATTTTAAGCATCCGTGATCGCTCTGAATCGTAAACCTGGTTCCCTCTAGATAACTACGGAAATGATGGACTGAGTCCACGATGGCCAGGAGTTCGCGCTCGGTGGTACTATAAAGCCTTTCCGCCGGGGAAAGCTTTCGTGAAAAATAAGCTATGGCATGTTCAACACCATCCGGCATGGATTGTGAAAGAAAGCTACCGATGCTTATTCCGCTCGCGTCGCAGGTGAGTATATATGGCACCGTATAATCCGGTGGCTTCAGAACGGGAGACGTAATCATGGCACGCTTGAGGAGGACGAATGATTCTTCAGCGGTCGAATCCCACTGGAACTTAGAGCCCTTAAGTTTAATACTAGTCAAGCGACAGAGGGGCGCAGCGATCTTAGAAAAATCTTTTATAAATCGGCGGTAATATGAACACAAACCGAGGAAGCTTTTCACTTCCTTTACACTCCGTGGCCTAGGGAATTCCTTCATCACCTTAATCTTTTCAGGGTCCGTTCTCAACCCTTCGCGGTCCACTATATGTCCCAAGTACCTAAGGCTTGACTTGCAAAATTCCGACTTGGCCAATTTTATAGTAAGATTGGACTCCTTCAACCGGCGCAACACCAAACGTAAGGTGGCGATGTGTGAATCGAAATCTGCGCTGCAGATTAAGATGTCATCTAGGTAGCAAAATACATGATCGCCCTGATCGGCAAACAGTTTATCCATTAGCCTCTGCATTTCGGCAGGAATATTTTTTAGACCAAATGGGGTGACCACAAATTGGTACTGACCCCGGCCTTCTACGAAAAACGCGGTCTTGCACTTAGAGTCTGGGTTCAACGGCATCTGCCAGAATCCGTGACTTAAATCCAACGCGGAGAGATATCGGGTATCCCGTAAATTGTCTAAAATTCTATTAATATTTGGCAAACGGTACGAATCTGAATTCGTAATGGAGTTCAATTTACGCGGGTCCAACACGAATCGAGCTGAACCGTCCTTTTTCGGAACGATAAACGCATTATTTAGCCAGGCGCTGCGCGACGGCTCAACCACTCCTAATTCGAGCATTTCGTCTAGCTCGGAAATCATCTGTCGTCGGCGGATATGCGACAGAGGGTAAGTTCTCTGTTTTACGGGTGAATGACTGCCTGTATCGATAACGTGGTTGACTAACGTGGTACGACCCAGTCCCACCCTTTCAAATGCGACACTATTGAAGTCCGCAATCAAAAGGTTCAACTGCAGATTCTGTTCACTAGACAAATCTGCAGCCGATGTCAAGCATGAAGGCTTAAAAGACTTATTTCCTATCTCGGACACAACGGGTCTCAAAGATAGTTTTTCTATACTAGAAGAAGGAAAGAGATTCGGGGTAAGGCCCGAGTGCTTTAAGAAAGGGGTACCCAAAATCAGGCACTCCTCCAATGAAGGAACTATTAAGAAATCCGCCCAAACGGTCTGGTCATCGTAACATAAAGGTAACTGTACAGAACCCAGCACACGGTGTTCCTGGCCACCCGCCGTATGCACGATTCCCTCGCGAAGTAGAGACGGACAATACTGACTTTCAAATTTTTTAAAAAGTTCTCCACCAATTACGTTAACCGACGCGCCTGAGTCAAGCAAAGCCCTAAATGGCAATTCTTGAATATAACAGTGAAGGTAGGGTCGCTCGTCCCTAGCATTAGTAATCTCTACAAAATTTACGAAAGGGAACGATTCTTTTGAAGCTGACTGACGCGACCAACCCGGGAAATCCGACGTAACTGAATCGGGTTGGTGCCCTACCGGTTTTTTGGAGCGTTAATAAACGGAGGCGGTCTTGACATATCCGGTAACAAAGCCAACTGTCGAGAGGGTACGGCTCTGGCCTTCCAAAGGTTGGTAGCCATCCGTACAGGTCCCTTCCTAAAACGTGGCCGGCTGGGGCAATTACGCGCGATGTGATTAGGAAGCCGACACGAATAACACCTCTTTGGTAATGGTTCCTCAGCATTTGAGGTGTAAGATACCGGTGACAACCGAGCACCCATTCTTGAGAAAAGGGGGGCGGAACGAGGGGACCTTCCCTCGTCCCTGTTCATTAGGTCGAAGGCCAGGCACAATTTTTCCAACTGGTCAACCGAAGACGGTTGCGAGCTGACAAGGACTGAACAGTACCTATGATGTAGGCCGCGTCTAAATACTTGTAATAAATCCTTGTCAGTGAGAGGCGGTTCCAAAGACTGATTCAAGTTCTGAATTCTCGAAACAAAATCCGTAGATGATTCGCCCGGCTTTTGTATGGAGGCCCAAATATCCATCCTGCGCTGAGTCATAAAGTCTTCCGACTCATACTTTTCTAAGAAAAGTTTCGTTACTGTGTTCCAATCTTTAAATATCTTGACCTTGCTCCTAAAGAAGGTTAATGCTCCCTTACGTAAAAACTCTGGTAAGACCGCCGGAAGCGCGTTTAGGTGAACACCTCTGGCACAAGCCACTTCTTCCATTCGTGACAAGAATTCCCTTACACAACCCGTTCCGGTATAAGGATCAATTGGCCAACACGAGAAGTTTATATTCCATTGTGGCGACGGAAGTGGAACATGAGAACGGGAATTCCCAACCTCAGTATACGGAGATGAATTTGTCAAAGGCATCGGTGCCAGAGCTCCCGAAGCGGTATCCCCATTATCCGCCCTCTCAAATAACTCCGGAGCTTTAGAAAGGTTTAAATATGGTCGAGTTCTAGGGGGTAAGGCCACCTCCCTCGATGATGATGGAGCGAGACCTTTATTGTATAGACTGGCCTGACGACGCAATTCGTAAAAATTATTACTGGGGGAGAGTCCGCGCTCAAGTAATTCCCCTATCAATCTAGCCTTGGTCGACTTCATTACGTCCCTAATTGGATCCATTGCCAACAACAACAAACAAAAAAAAAAAAATTAAAACAATAAACAAGGCCCAAAAAGAAGAAAAGAAAAAACGCGATATCAGACCCCACTAACAAAAACACACTTCTAATTCAAACGATATGTTAAACAAACAAAGACTTCTCTCTGAAGCGTGGTACAAATTTCTGAACACCCTAACTTTTAAATCGAGTTTAATAAGGAACACACGATTCTTAACAAGAAAATATTTGGAAAAAGTTAGCTAGAAATCTATTCCAAAAAGACTCGAAAAACGGCCTTTCCAACTCGGAGCCCGTAGCACGTGGGCACAAGGAAGACCATGTGGTCGCGAACAGCGAAAACAAACGCGGGAGAACAACAAAAAAAAACAATGGCAGTAAAAACAAATGATGCAAACACGTGGGAACAAAATAGAGAAAACAAACGGTCGTACACAAAAAATTACATATAAAAACACTTTTCTGAAAATAAATTATTATTTAAAACACACAAAACAAATTATAAATAAAAGCCTTGTCCAACGAGAGATCAGAGATACAAAGTATGCCCCACGTTGGGCGCCAATTATGTCACGCCTTTCTGCTGTATTTAGGAAACAATAATTATATGTACACAATTGATTATTTAAATCAATTCACCAAATATCAATCTTACCAAGGAGCGACATGCCCGCACAGGTCAGTCGGCCTCTTAACGAGACAGGAACTCTTTAGATCTCTGGGATTCGTTGGGTTCTCTTAACTCTGAATAAGTCTCTCTCAAATCTCGCTGGGACAGGCGACACAATTAAACAAGAACAATTTGTAATGAAACAGTTTATTATATTGTAAAAAAAAAAGAAAAAAAAGAAAAAAGAATATATAAAAAAAACTCGACGAATTTCGAGAAAAAAAGTTTAAAACTGGCAAGAAGAAATGTGTTGTATTTGGCAAGGAAGATTTGAATAACAATTTGAAATTATTTTTTTACTCGGTGGGTATTTAGCGTGGCGATGAAATCCACATTCAAAATAGGAGAAATAATATTCACCCGTAATCAAGATGGCGTCCTGGAGTTCTGTGATATATGAGGAAGAGCGGTGTTGGACCAACGTCTGTATCTCAGCACGGTCAGGACGAAATAGGACGAGCCAGCTAGCCGGGCTCCCCTTGGCAAGGAAGTACAAAGGAGCAGGAGTGCCAACCTAAGTCGCCCGTGACAATGTTGTCATAGAATAAAAATGTACCTGACTGCAAGGGTAGTTACCCTTATTTTATTGTCTTTAGTATTTTAAAATATTCAAGTATTTCATAATATTTTAATCTTCCTGTTTTCAAGGCAAGCACATGGTCTCGACACCACAAGTTTCATAAATTATGATATGTCGCGAATTAACAATTTCGAGGACGCGAAGTATGCAATTTAACAAATATAGTCGTAACAGCATCATCCTCGTATTAGAAGACATACATCTTACCAACTAGTTTATGGAGGTCGTCGATTTGTTTAATTTAAGATATCTTAAAAGTCTAGGAGGAAATGTTACTTCAAATAAATCTTTTGAATAAATTCTCAATGTTACAAGTTTTTATGACATTACTGTGGCCATAAAAATTCAAGTGAACATAAAGTATGGCCTTTTTGTTGGTTAAATATTCCAATGAGTTGATTACAATTTCTGGTAGGTTCCAGGTTGGTTTTTATTTTATTTGTGTACTTGCTCTCTAATTTTGACCAGTATATATTTATTTTATTTTCATCTACGGTACAGTGTAACTTACAACAATAAAAAAAATAAAAAAATAGTGAGTGGTTTATTCATTACAAAGAAAACTCATTCTTGATTTAAATAAAAAAAACAATTTAAATCATTAATACAAAAACACAACTCAAATGACACATAAGTATGCAAGTACATAAGTCATAACTTTTTCAAAAAAAACAATATACACAGCTATTAAAACGATACCGACCGTCTCAAGACAGGCCACCCACACCTCACCACACCAAGCGTCGCTCTTGACATTCATGCGGAAATAGTATGAAGTATAGCACAAATTTAACATTCAATTAATTCTGTAATCAGCCTTCTTTTATAACTTAACACACTATTGATAATTTGAGGTATTCAATTTACAATGGAACTCGTATGCAATTAACAATGACTAATCTTGTGATAGAGTTTTAAAATTAGTGTTATGGGTCTACAACTTAACCGTAAATTTGAGAACCAATTTGAGGTATTTAATTTACAATGGAACTCGTATGCAATTTACAATGACTAATCTTGTGACAGAGTTTTAAAATTAGTGTAATGGGTCTACAACTTAACTGTAAATTTGAGAACCAATTTAGCTGAATATTTACGTAATTATAGCATGTGAAGTGTTTCATTTTTGATACATAAAAAATATAAGTACAGTTGATTTCATGAAATCAATAAAAGCATTTCTCTCAATTCCAATGAACTCTCTAAATCCTCTATTTTTTCCATAAAACCATTAATATAACACTTCAACGGTTGAAATTAGCATTTCTGGGTATCATAAAAAAGCAAAAATAAAATAATGTTAAATTATTTTGAAAATAAAAATTCTTATACCAAGTAATATTCAATAACTTTTATTGTCTTTGAGTGAATAGTGTAATTAAAGCCAGGTGTTATTTATTTTTAGATTTTCGTAAGGCATGAATATCTAAGTGATAATTTAATTATTGAAAACACGCCAAATCACTGTTTGAGCAAACCCTTTGAGTTGAAATGTGAAATGGTTCATTAATTACACAACACTGAAGAGTATTTGAATGCTGTGTGGTTCATTTGTTGCTTCTATTTATAAAATTAATACTACAAGAAATAAAACACATTATGCACAAAAATTGTTAGAAAATTAATGTTATGTGCATAAATTGAACCTGTTTTCATAAAAGTAAAATGTGCAATTTTATTTTTTATTTATACTTCAATGAACATTTTTACAATACGCAGCGTTTTGTATAATTTTATTTTATGAAAAAATAAAATGAGATTTTAATATTTAGTGACTGGCTGTGTAGTTAAAGCTGTTATATAACTATAATTAAAAAAACCAGAATAATTCGTTTATCAAGTAAAAATATTTAAAAAGTAATGCTATTAAATAGTGGTTTTGCAGTTAAATATCGCCTAAAAAATAAAAAGTGTTTTAAAATGATTAAAAAGCATTTTTTTATCAAAAGCTTTGACTAAATTTGTTATAAAAAGTAATTCATGAGCGTGACTAAATAATTTTTCATAAAAAAAGGAGGCATGATTATTCAGATTAAACAATTCACTTTACACAAGACGAAAAAGTTCGGTTTCTTTTGAAAAGTACATACAGTGGAACCTCTCATAACGAGAATAATTCGTTCCAGAATCTTACTCGTTATGTGAAACACTCTTTAAGCGAAACAATTTTTCCCATATAAATCAATGTGAAATACAATAATGCGTTCCATGCCGAAAAAACCCTCAATTTTTTTTATTTTTAACGTTTATTCAAATAAAAATTACATACGTATACATTGTTAAGGAGCGTAACAACCCGGAATGCGATTTCAATTTGCAAAAAACAATAAAAAAATCGAAATAACTAGTTTATTATTTATGAATTTATGACAAATAATTAATTTTTTTACTAGAAAGCTATCTAGAGACATTTGTTTTTGCCGACGCTTGAAAATTTGGTGAAAATGTGACACAGCATTATCATTGAATAAATTTGTAGAACGCATAGCCACCTCCTTATTAGGGTGATGCTTCTCAATGTACGACGCAACAGTTTCCCATGCTTTCAGCATTTCTTTTATTGCGCCAGAAGATTGTTGCTCTGCTACTTCCTCCTCCTCCACTAACAAACTCTCCTCCATAACTTTTTGCTATGAAACACAATGCAACTCCATAAGCTCTTCGGTGGTCAGCTCTTGGCTGTGCTCTTCCACTAGCTCACCAATATCGTTGTTATTCACCTCCAGTCCCATGGTATTGGCCAAAGACGCAATCTCGTTGACTGTAGACTCCACAGGCACTGTTTCAAACCCCTCAAAATCATATTCGACAACGCTCTCTGGCCAAAACTTCTTCCAAGCAGAAGTGAGGGTCCTCTTGGTAACCTCTTCCCACGCCTTGTCAATCATCTTGAGGCAAGTAACGATGTGAAAGTGATTTTTCCAAAACTCTTTGAAAGTGAGACTTGCCCCTTCAGTCACCTCAAAACAACGCTCGAAGAGTGTTTTAGTGTAGAGTTTCTTAAAGTTAGAAATAACCTGCTGGTCCATAGGCTGGAGTAACGGAGTGGTGTTGAGAGGCAGAAACTGGATTTTGATTAAATTAAATTCTTCAAGAATATCATCTTGTAGGCCTGGAGGATGGGCGGGTGCGTTGTCTATAACGAGCAAGACATGGAGTGGCAGATTCATCTCAAGCAAATATTTTTTCACAGAAGGACCAAACACTTCATTGATCCAATCAGTGAAAATGACACGTGTCACCCAAGCCTTCTTGTTGGATCTCCACATCATATTTAGTCTGCTCTTCTGGACAATACACTTATTGAAGCCTCGTGGAGTTTATGAATGTTAAACATGCAGCGGTTAAATTTTCAAATCGCCGCTTGCATTGGCACAAAATAGCAGCGTGAGGCGGTCTTTCATTGTCTTTTGGCCGGGCATTGCATTCTCCTCTGCTGTTATATAGGTTTGCTTTGGCATCTTTTTCCAGAAGAGACCCGTCTCATCACAATTAAAAACTTGTTGCGGCAGGTAACTCTCAGAATCTACAAGCTTCTTATAGTCGCCGATGAAGTTCTCTGCTGCCTTTATGTCAGAGCTTGCTGTTTTACCCTGCCTCACAACGCTGTGGATGCCGGTTCTTCTCTTAAATTTCTCGAACCATCCATGGCTTCCCTTAAATTGTACTTCTTTTTCGGCAGTTGATGATCCTGGCGTCTTCTTCACGAGGTCGGCGAAAATAACTTTCGCCTTCTCACAAATGATGTTTTCGTTAACAGTATCGCCTTGCAATTGCTTTTCGTTTATCCATATGAGAAGCAGCCTTTCAACATCATCAAGAATAGGTAACCGTTTCGTAGACATTCTTGATACTCCCTTTGAAGCATCTATCTTCTTAATTTTGTCCTTGTTCTTGAGGATAGTGCAAATCGTTGATGTAGACCGATTGTATGTGCGCGCTAGATCAGCCACGCTCACACCTCGTTCTCGCTTTTCAATGATTTTATGTTTCATTTCTACAGTTACTTTTATTATCTTATGGCTGTCTTCTTGTGGCTTTTTCTTCAGGGACATTTTTGCAAGGGTTATTAAACTTTGCACAAAAAAAATTACAAATAATGTCTGAACACAAGTTTGGAAAAATGTGTGATCACATGTGACACTAACGTGCTAGCGGAACGAGTGCTTACCAGAGACGGACGCACTGGCGCGGAAGTCCCAGCTCACAAGCGAGTGACGTGAAGATGGGACTTCCCCTTTCTGCGTCACTCGTTATGCGAAATGTCGCTCGTTAAGGGAGCATTTTTTTCACAATCTGTTTAGCTCGTTATGCGAATTACTCGTTATGAGAGGTTCCACTGTACTTGGAAATCTTTATAAAATTATTTAAATACTTAAGTTATTTAAAATATTCAAGTTTGTTTTCAGCACACTGTGTTCTTGTTTGTGAGTTAATTAAACTAAATTGGATGTTATGAGTAATTACCCTATTAATTTATAATGAATGTTGCCTGTGATCTTCTGGGGAATAGAGTAAGAAGTGGCAGCATATATTATCATTGCTCTTATGGGGGATATAGTTAGAAGTGAAGAAGATGATTATTTATGATATTTTAATTTATTTTATTGTTTTTACGTTTTTAGGTATAAATAACATGTAATTTGGTATTATTGACTCATCTGATGAATATACGGCATGTTTTGAAATGAGCATAGTTATATGTTTGAAATATAGAAAAAAAAACAAAGTTAAGTGATTTATTCTTATATTAATTATGAGTACATTACTAAAACTTTTCAGCATTGCTCGAGTTAAGTTATTGATAAGAAAACAACTGTTAATATTTCATCATCGCTACTGGCAACCAAAACCACTGTCATGAAAATATCAGATCAAACAAGTGATCAATAATAAAATCATCCAAAAGTTTGATTATTCAAACATCTTATTTTTTACTGTGTACACATCTCTATTTTAAAAAAAAACTTGTAAAATTATGTCGTACGTATCCGTCAAACTTGTATATTATATCGTATTTATCCGTCAAACTTGTATATTATGTCGTAATTATCCGCCAAATTAAGCGTTGCTTTTCTTTTAAATATTTTTAGTGTGAATAAAAAATGATACGAGTATATATTTTATTATTTATTTCATCAAATCGGTTGGGTAACATGGAACAGAGTGAATCAATAAACCCACAAAGTCGCCAGTAAGCTCCTGCCAAGTATTGCAGCAATTTAGACAAGTCATTCTTAGCTTTGTTGGTTGCCTTTATCTTTCTTTCTCTTCAGGAAAGCTCTCTTTCCTCGTTTTATACGAGTAGATTTAATATAACGTGAGGTGGAAAATAAGCCCTCACACCATTTTGATCGTATGAACTATAAAATATGTTTAAGAAGGGTGAATTAAACATTTGTGGAACATGATTATTCCAAAGAATGTTGATTTAATTGCTATTTTTTTTAAAGTATTGTTGACATTTAATTGGTTTCGTGGAGCTTCGTACCAATAATGATAAAAATACTATTTATAAAGCGTAGTTCAAGACAGCAGACTCTTATGACTAGGAAATCGAACCCACTGTTATTGACAGGTTAAAAAAATTACTATAATATATTAAAAATAATAAATAAGTTGAATGGAAGGATATAAAGGTGATGACTGCGGTTACTTGATTGAGTGAGTAATAAAAACATATTTGGTGACAAAACCGTAATAAAACTTACAAAGGGAAGACGAGCCACAAAGAAAACTTTGTAGGCCTTCCAATATATAATATTTGCTTTTAAGTGGAGTGTAACATATTATACACAATCATACATATTGATATGAATCGATTTGGAACAATCAATGTATTTGATGAATATTAGATCGACCGTAATTTCGATCGTTTAGATCGATCGTTTTATTTCTCTCCAAACCAGGTTCTCTTAGATATAGATTGGAAAAAGTGGATTGAAATATTAAATGTTTAAATTTGTTAAACAAAGAATTTTTTGTAGGTTTTCCAATATATAATTGTTTGCTTTTAAGTGGAATGTGTTGTTGTTAATCCTCAAAGGTGCTCTTACTCGTGATTCGTGCCCACTAATATTGATTGTTTAAAAATATTGTAAAATAAATATATATTCGTTGAGTATAAATATAGCAAAGTTGTGGCTACGGTCATTAGATAAGATATATCCTCGTACCTGTAAATGTGTAGATAAATGTATTTGGTAAGAAAACTGCAGAAAACTTACCAAATGAATACGAAATACAAAGAAAGCTTTATGGGATATATGATAGTAATAAATTCGGCTTTAGGTGTAGTGAAGAGTAATGTCTGTAGTGTTCATATATATTGTAATTATAAAATTTAGAACTGCCCCTGGACCGAAATGGTCATAATTTATTTATTTATCAAAGTACCAGTTTTGCTTTGATTAGACAGTTTTGATAAATATTTTAGCAAAAAAATTAATACAAGAATAATATGAATTCTATTTATTTCATGTTAAATATTACCTGTTTATATAATCATTACTAGAAAAGACTTCTATTACGGCTTTAAGCCTTTTATTATAAGATTTCCCCAATACTGCAGAGCGGGCCCATCGATATGTCGGTTAATCACCTTTCAATATTCATCTCACGATCCTGGAGCCTTATGGCTGTTTGCTATTGGACCTGTCGAATGGTATCCTCGAAGTCTGAACTCGATGTGGACGGCCTTTCAAGTGGGAGGAAACTGCTTTAATATTTCCTCACAATGCCATATCTGTTTTAATATTGCCACAATTTTATTACATTTGGTAAAAGATAAAAATAAATTGAGACACATTTTTTTATTTTTTTTCGATTCATCAGAAAGCTTGTCATTTTGAGGACTAAGGTCCGAATTCATAGTCCTGTTTAAATACTAATTTCTATCCTTCAAATTACATTAATTACGCCATGCTTCATACGCTTCAAACTTTGAAGTGAGGTAATGAAACCACTTATCTCTTTTGGAAATATCGACATATTTGAACGCAATTTAATTTTCAATAGAAATTTATTCAGTATTCAATAAGATTCGTTTTTGATTCGGAAGGTTTAGTTTTTTTTATTGCTGATAAATGAACAATATACTCCAGATTACTCTAATTTATGATTTACTAGGCACGACGATATGCTCGTTCAAAGCGAAAACTATACGAGTACCGTCTCGATATTAGGCCAAAGTTAGTAATGATTTTTACCGGTTCTCCGTTATCCTTAATTACATTACGCTAAGCAAAATAAATGGTGTGCACTGTATTGCTAGCAAACAAAAACACTAAAAAGGCGTTTCCATTGAATCTAATGGAATATTAATTTTTGCACATTATTATTGTTAAAAAAGAGCTTAATTTAAACAAAACAAAACTGGAATCTGGAAACATGACAAGGGACAACAGGCAGTGTTACATCCTCCCTGTTCATAATAAACGTTTGTTTATAAGTTGGTTCCAAGTCAAGTGACTATCAAATTCGTATTATATTTGCTATGGTAATAAAATGGTTTAGCTGTCAAAACTGTCAACGTGTGAAACAATCAAGATAAAAAATATCAGTGATATGAAACAAAAATAAGTAGAGGCGGCATGCATCACCAATAAGGGGATGGACCGCAGAGCAGCCAAGGGAAGAACCTTTAGTTGAGTTTTGTTACCATAAGAAAGAAACCCTCAAATCACATTATTTTTAAATAAATGAATAATTTATATTTTATAACGTAAGTTTAAGATATGAAGTTTGTACAAAGGTTTAAATTATGTTACCACAATATATTTTAGAAAAATGATAATAAGGTTTTTAATGTCTTAAATAGTGTTGAGTGGTGGTCTAGTGGTCTAGTATACGACGATTTTCTCGTTGACAACGATTGTGGAATCAAATTTTCTCTTTGACAACGATTGTGAAAAATATTTGTCGAAAATTATACTGTATGTTATGTTTGTAGATTTAAAAAAATCTATAGCAGTGAGATGAGAAACAAATCATTGAATGTATTGGGTGAGTATGGTATTGAATGAAAGTTATATAAAAGTATTCACGGTATTGCTCGTATATTGATGGTAGAGCCAGCGTTAGAGGGAACTGACTGTTGAGAGATTTAATATTACAAAAGAGATGAATCAAGGATGTATAATGTCACCTTGGGTATAAATACATATTAAGGAACTCCAAATTCCTTGAGGTGCATAAAAATGTGGAACGACATGATATGTTAGCGGAGAATGAATATAAATTACAGTTTATGATCTGTAACATGTACGCGTACATGACATGTAACTTGTAAATATGGAGGAAAATATCTGAGAATGAATGTTGCAAAAACTCAAAGCCATGGTGATTGAAACTTGTGAAAAGAAAATGAAGTACGATATTGGGCGAATAATGAAATGTCAGAATGTGTTGAAGGATTCTGCTGTTCGGGATATATATTCTTGAACGAGGAAAAAAGGAAAATATATATTGAAACAGTGAGTTTCGATGGAAAACAAGTTCAAAGCGTCACTGTAAGACATCCATATACTCAAATCAAGTAATATCAAAATGTGTCAAAATGATGATTCACTACAGTGAATTTGTAACATTGATGTAGTTATTTATTTAATACTTCATTGCAAAGTAATCTGGTGGACTCATTGCCAGGCAGCAATCTCTTCCAACTAAAGGAAAAGATAGTGGAAAAGGAAAGGTAAGTGGAGAGGAATGTTATATTACTGACTAGAAATGAAGAATTTTTTCAGTCGCTTTTTCAGGTTTCTTCTATCGGAGAGCAATTTAAATAAAAGAATGCACTGAGAAGAATATGTGCTGTGACAGAATGAGGAATATAATTATGGTTTAATATGACCTAAATACGCCGAGTTGGTTAAGACATGATGGACGGATGGGTAACGAAAAATTGACTAATTTATGATGTAAAAATGAGTGGGTGTTGTAGCCGAGAGAGGTATGGTTATACAAGATTTTGAAAGAAGAAAAGTTAAATAATACGATAAACGGAAGAAACTCAATGATCAGATGTAAGGTTGTGGAGGGAGCGTTGAAAGTATGTCACGATAGGAAAGTTTTATCCTCTCTGTATATTATTATATTATTTTGCACTTCCGTTGTATAACATACAATCTAGCGGACTTATGTCTAAATGGCAATCACTTCAAACCAACCCAAAATGTTTCTAAGAGGCCTATGGATCAAAAAGGAGTAATTTAAAAAAAAAACTGTGAAAAAATACAGGCGTCTTGCAAACTAGGCCACGAAGGTTGTCTTTGTCGTCAACAGTGAAATGGCGTGATAATATTATGTAAATATAGGTAATCATTTTAACAGTAGGCTCTCATTTGGTCCTCATGTTGAGGAACGATGTAAATCTGCTTGTAGGGTATTAGAGTTTGTTATACGAGTCTGAGTCATTTATGGATGGAGTGGTTCTCAGCCCCCTCTACAATACGCGGGTTGTAGCAAGTTAGAATGTAAAGCATTGGTGTGGAGCCCGCTGCAGTTCGTTACCCTCAAATGGTGGAGAAAGCCCAAAATACTCTTTTGATTTTTTTACTTACGAGAGTGCGCGGTTACTAACAGTGGCTTCTTGATTTCTTCTTGATATGTTGGGAGTATACTATACCTTATATAGTATTGTATAATGTACCTTCTTAGCGTGATGAGATATGTCAAGGTGTCTTCTTATATATTTAAGCTGCTAACGGGAGCCTACTATGTTGGAAAAGATAAAGTTTTAAAACCTAATCCTACTATGTTGGAAAAGATGTAGTTTTATGTTTCTAACAACTGTTCAACGTATATAAATATTGACCTATTTAGACTAGCAATAAGTAAAACTAGCCTGCCAAGTGCTCTTCTTCTGTATCACGGGTTATCCTTTTTGGATAAGGTCTCGGATATTGATATTCTCAACATATCCGAAAATGTTTTTAAGGAAATTATTTTGAGTTTCCTTATTAATGAGAGTAAGTTGTTTCGATTAAGCTAATATTTCTAGTTTACTAATATTTTTTTTTCTACTGTATAATGTCTCTTTAAGCTTTGTACTCGAATGAATTTTTTTTTCATGTATATAATTTATTTTAAGCTTTGCATGTTATTGAGTTTTACCTGTGTATGTAAGATTTATAAAAAGTAAACTAAAATATTAATATAATAAAACAGTTTGTATTTTTCAGCTCTTTCATCCATTGTATCGTTTAACAGCACTTTTCAGGTGAAGGTAATTATTCAATATGATTATTATTATCGTAATAGGATTGTAAGAATTACAGCGAGGTAGATATCGATTTGATGACGCCAGAATTGTATTGATATTTGTGTAAGTTCCGTGCATGGTGTGGTTCCGCATACGGAAGTAGGCAGATGTTTGCTAAATCAGTATCAGTTCCAGAACTCCAGCGTTCCACTTCCGAATATGCTCGATGGAAATTCCACTGATAGAGTTCCACTACGTGGCCTCCAACTTGCTCATACAAATATCAGGGGTGTATCGTAATAATTTTTATTTATTGGTTGATTCGATTTTTTATCATTATTTATTTAATTTATTAATGAACTTAAATGTACATATAAGACATAACTATTTATTGTCCATATACATTTATTATCAATAATTAATTAACTATACGTATGAATAAACATTATCAATAACTAATTCATTGCCCTCATTATAAAAGAATTATAATTTTTAAAAAGATCAAAAAAAAAAGCGAAGCCACTGTTATAAAAAAAGATTCCTTATATACTTTGCGCATGTTGTTTGAAAACTTATAAAGTTTAGAGAAGCTAGTGATCGCAAGGACTAGAGAAAGGTGTCTTATGAGATGGACGGATCTAACAAATGGATTTTATTTAAGCGCTGCATTCAATGCGGCCCAAGATCGGGAGGAATGGAGACAGGTGATGCGCCGAGTTGGCAAAGGACCACGACGCTCAGCAATGAGCACACGATAAAGAAGAAGAAGATATCGTTATACAGCGCGAGGTTCGAACCGGCGAACTTTCTTACGGAATTGCTGTACGTCACCACACGGCAATACAATTCACATATTATACGCAATATTTATTCATCATATCGTTAAAAAAGGGTGATCTCCAGGTTGGTAAAACACTTATCTTCTAACTCGTAAGCTCGGGTTAGATTACCATTGGTTTCCATTTGACTTCTCTTTGATATCTTGTCGGTTGATTTGAAATAATTTGCTGGCAAGATTTTATGCACTTGTACCATAAGATCATTTATTAAATTCATAGTAGGTACATACATAAAAATAATGAACAATTGGGTATTAAATTTAAAGAGTTAATTCAATTTGAAGAACTCATTAACACTGGATGTTTATTTTTTAAATTAAGACCTCCGTGGTCTAGTTGGTAAGACGCTTGGCTTCCATTCGGGAATATTGACTTGGCACTCGTGCGAGGTTTTTGCCTTTTCACGTGCGAGTGGATCTAAGTCACCTACTCCTGTTGCTCTAAATTTGAATGCTCAATTAGTAGGGTTGAATATCATGTTGTCTCTCGGCCATGCTTTTCCATATGTCCAAACCAAAAGTTCAGATATGTTGAAGGGTGTTATAGACGTGAAAATGAAAAAAAAGCGGAAAAAAAAAGATATTACATAATACATACGATCATGCCCATGACCATTGGGGAAGGCGGAGAGGACCGGTCACGACGCTTTCTATCCATGCAAACTCACCTCGTCCACATCTATATGTCTATATTCATCACGTTCAAATATAATCCCGCCATTTTCTTGTCGGTGTAGGCAGAAAGGGCCCCTCCCTGACTTTCCAATTTTGACACACCTCCTTCGACTTTTCGATATTCATACAACTTCTACGATTTCTCTTACTTTTAAGTTTCCTTCTCTCAAAATATTATTTATCTGATCCAACAATTCTTTCCTTGGTCCTCACGAATTCTATTCCCATTTGCGTTGTGCAATTGTTTGTTAGTTTTTCTACATGTCCAAACCATCTCAAAGGGTTCTTGATCTTATTTATTACATCAGCCTTAAGTTTACATTTATCTTATGACTTCATTCTGTATTATGTCATACATTATCACTCCGTGTATTATTTTTAATGCACGCCTTTCTACAGCATTTATTCGATTTTTTTCAATATTTTTTCCTTTCCACGTTTTACTCCTATACATCAAAGGTGATATTAAAATACTGTTGCGGATCATCATCTTAACAGATTTTTATACTATCCGGTTCGAGTATATATGTTTTAGTGCCCTATTGATCTTGTTTCCTATCGCTGCACGGTGTTCGAAATCCCTCTTAACTCTTCCATCATCTGAGAAAATACTTCCCAAATAACAGATTCCTTAACTTGCTACCATCTATCTTTGTTCACCGAAATATCGCAAATACTTTCCCTTTCACTTTGGATATTACAATTACGATACATATCAATAGAAATGAAACATGTTTTAATTTAAAAATAATATATAGTAATTTTTTATTATTCACTAACCAACAAACAATCTTTTCAGAAGAAAATATTCTCTGAAACGATTGTACTTGTATTTTTAAAAAAAATCTTTATAAATTTGAAGATAATGTTTGTCAATATTTTTTTATTTTAGTCGACCGTGAATTTTTTTCACTTATATAAATTTTACGAAGCAATATCCAGTATCATTAGCAAGTACTCTATGCGTTGGAGCGGCCCGTTATTCAAAACTCTCGTACGAATATTCTTTGGAAGCTCTTCCTTGTTTTCAGGTCCTCGGAGAAATAATTTATCATAATAATGCACGACCCTGCTGAGGGCTCGAGGACTCCATTAAGTACCCAGGATCTCTCCAGCCGCTGTGCCTTCTACTTTCAGGTATGTACTTCACTCTTGTGTGGTTGTGAAATAAAAAAGTGACGTATTACATAACATAGTAATTTTATGTAAATTATGTTTTGATTTTGTTAAATTTAAGATATTTTGAATTTCGTACATTATAAAGAAAACTATTTTCATATTTCGATAGTGGTAATGGTAAATGAAACACGCGTATTGATAATATTTTTGAGATGTAAATATTAAAAAATAACAGTTTTCGGAACAAAGAAATGACAAACGGGGTTTTGTAATAGTAATGTGGGGTTTTCTCTGTATCACAAAATATTAATGTATGTAAATTGAGAAAATGCGATAAAATATACATTGCCTTTCATATCATGTGTACATTTTACAAATAATTAGTAAAAACATAAACTTTGTAAAAGATAATGTTTCACTTTGAAGAAGTTTAACTTAACTAAATAATTCGTAATTTTAAATTTCATTTTCTTGTTTCCTGTAATAAATTAAATATTTATAGATTACTTGTGTGGAGATATGTAAGATTTTTTGTTTATATTATTTTTTTTATGTTCATTTATTTAAAATATCAGTATCCCTAGTAGAATGGATAAAAATTAACATGTAAATAACGGTGGTTAAATGGTGAAATTGAAAGAAATTTCAATGTAAATTGATAAATGGGAGAGAGTTAGGAATGTGAAATATTGCGAAGTAAATTTTTGTTTTAAGTTTTTATTTTAAATATTTATATAAATAGAAAATATTTGATAAAATCAAAAATATCATTCCGAAATCAAGCCTAATGAACATATGGAAAATGAATTATGAGTTGATTCTCAACTGGTCAATACACATAAATACATAAAGGATTCCTTGTTCAAAGATCAAAGGTAAATTCCATATTGAGTTATGTTAAGAATGCGGAAAAAGAAAAACTTTTTTGTTTAAAACGATATATTTTTTCCGCAGATCGATTCACAATAATTTATTTAAACGCACTTTAACTCGATAAAAAGATCAAGATAAAGGCGTGTCAAATGGATTGCTACCATAGTATAATATTTACGTATGTTAGGTGATAGTTCGGTACTCTGTAATTATTGAAAAAAAAAAACAAAATTTATAAATGAAATGAATCCGCCTCTGTATATTTTTGCCGAATCACATACTTTGATCATGTTTCGTAGTCCAATATGTGTTCGGGTCATGTTGAGAGCGCACATCGTCATACTCACCCCGCACTCATACCGAAAGACCCACTCTGCTCAGACGTGAGCATGAGCTCACATGAATGCACTCAAGTTCCAGGCGCACTAAGTGCAATCTTCGACAAAATCTAATTATGATTCGAAAGTGACTATACTATACTAACTTTCCTGTAAGGGACCGGCTATGATTATATCACGATGGCTAAATGTTTTAACTACTCCTTTACTCGCCCGAGTGGAACTCGTTAAACTTTATGCTCGATACTTTTTAAACTTCGACTTTTGTATAAGATGAGATTTTATAACACGTTTTTAAGGTTTTACGAAGGTTAAGAACTTTTTCATAAGACTGGTGTTTCCGAGGGAGCGGTAGAAAAAGTTGAAAAACATTTTGATATTTAGATTTTTCTGTATCGATTTTCAAAAATTTCAAACCCAGAATATAAGCAATCAAAGTATTAATTTAAAAAAAGGTAGCATTTCGACTTTTTTAATTAAATTTTTTTCATTCTTTAGATGCGTGTTTTATAAAAAAAATATAATTTTAACCAATAACTTTCCCGTAATTTACAATAGTTAAATTTAACATTATTCCATTAGCGGTCGTCTGATTTATTGGAAATTACTAAGCATCCAAATTTTATTAAAAATAAAACGATATTTATATTTTAAATAAATTGATTTAATATACAAACATTTCTCAGTTTATATTTTATAACAAAAACGTGTTTAACATTTTTAACGACCTTTTTTATGAAAACTTTGTTCGAATTCCACGAAAAAGGATAAACACCTATATGAAATTAAAAGTTTATAAGATAAACTCTTACTTAATTTAACATAAAAGTTGTTAAAAAGTGACTAATAACACAATGAGGATGAAAATAATTAAAATTTCTGTTTGAAAGTTGCCAACATTGACGTAAAAATGGATAAAAATAATATGGATAGAAACAGTATTTGTACGATAAAAAAAAGAGTAACATTAAATTTAAGTACGTGCGTTTTACAAATTTTACTATCATGATAATTTACTAAAATAATACTGAGATTGAAGGGTACCATAGATTTTTATGTATGAGTAATTTATATAAAGAAAGTAAATTCTTCAACTTTTCCTACTTTTATCGAGAATTAAATCGACGCTTCAAAAATGGTAAATGAGTGTCTATTTAAATCCTCAAAAACCGTCGAGTAAATAAAAACCCCTTTCACGAGCCGCCGCGTGTTTTTAAAATAAAACAAATATTTTTCTTCGTAAAGAAAGCAAACGTCTTAATTTTGAGCAAGGAAAAGCGATATCTTTCAGGACTTCATCTTGTATCCCTGAATTCTGACGTGTTCTAAAGGATAAGCTGTATGAGGAAGCTGGGATGAAATCTTAGAATAAATGTCGAGGACAACAGTGATTCTCAAATATGCAAATACTTTATTTTTAATTAAATGTTAATATATTATTTTACACGTTTGTATTTATTTATATATGCAAAAAAATAATAACACATCTGACTTAAGATATAGGTTGGCATTACGATGTGACAAAATAAGGAAAACATGAGTTTGTTTAATCGGCATATAAATGTAAGTAAAGGGACTAAAGTGTTAAGTTGATAGATCAATTACTGGTTGCCAGCCAATGGTGTCCTGGCTAACCTGGCTGATGACCAAAAAGATGGCCTCTAAGCCCGCTGGATTCCTGAAATGCTGAAGTCGGAGAACGGAGAACAACAGGTGGATTGAGGAAATCGGATGATGGCTGACGTTCATCCTGAAGTGAATATACAACGGCTGATTATGAGCATATGAACCAATAAAATGATAATTGAATGTGGAAAAAGTTAAACACATCAAACCGTTAGGTTCTGAGAAATATTAAAAGCACTTTACCATAGTATGAAATTTTAATATAGATTCTTATTCATCGCATACTCAATGGTGAGTGCTCTGTTTCTTTGCTATGCCTCGAACTCGGTACACCACTTGACTCCATTTCTCCCGGTTCCATGCCATGCTGAATGCAGCGCTTAAAGAGGATCCTTTTAATTCCTTTACTTGATCCGTCCATCTCAATGAACACCTAACTCTTCCTCACCTTTCGTGTACTGTCCCCGGGATCACCATTTTCTTAAGACTTTCATTTGTTTTTCTATCACTGTGTCCAACGTCCGTTAGAATTCTTTATCTGTATGATGTCGAATGCTTTTCGGTAATGTGCGATTCCCGTATCATAGATACGTTGATGCACCTTATGGTCCAGGAATACAGAGCATTCACCGACTAAAAACATCTCGAAGGCATCAATCATGTTTCTTTCCTTCCTTCTCATCGTTCATGTTTCTATTCCATACAGTGCTATGGAAAATACTAGATACTTGCTTGATTAGATAAATTTTGGTTCTTCTGAGTATATACTAATTAGTCCATATCTTTGTCAGACTTGTAATAGCTGATTTTGTCAATCCAGTTCGTCTTTAGATCTCTGCTTTATATCGTCCATTCCTCGAAATAAGATCACCAAGGTATACAAACACGTTGACCTCTCCGTAATATACAAACTCGTTGACCACTTCTTATCAGAGCCTCGAATTGGTCCACGTTAAGGATTTATGATTTATTTTTGTTTATTTCTAGTCCTTATTGGTGACTTTCTATTTTAACTTTATGATAAACTCAGCAATGTCATCTTCGCCATTGATTTTAAGCATTATCTTATATTGTGTTATTGATAAAGATAAAAGAAAATATAAAATAAAACAAGCACTTAGAACTGTATTTGCTAATAAAACTAGCCAACATTAACGAATGGAAGTGGATATTATGGAAGAGTGGTCTTCTCGTCTTTGTCGTAACTTAAATGTTAAGGAACATGACCTACAAATTATTGAGTAAATGCATGTGGTTTTTTGGCAAAAAAATTGTGTGGTAGTTTCTCATTACATTTCACGGCGCAGTAGATGCTATACTCGTAGTAATTGTAATCATGTTGTATATATTGCGAGTCCTGCTGGCAACACAAAGTAATTTAGGGTGTAAGTCAGAAGAAATTTTCACTTATGTATGTGAAGTGGAAGCGGGAATGTTATAGAGATATTTTGGAATATGTTAAGGTGGATGGGAGTTGAAAGGATTAGTAGAGATAATAGGGAAAACACAGAAGCAGAAGTGATCAGCCTCTTTGCTCCTCCATCAAGTTTAGCCGACGAGCTTATGCAGATTCCGGGGTGTGCCCGCTGTTCATGCACTGACACTAGGAGCCTATGTTAAAGAGTTTGATATATCAGCAGATCAGGGTCTGAGTACTTTCTAGGTGATTCTAGATTGTGCTATACTGTCCACAAGGTACAACTACTGAAAATCTCGCTATACGCCTTGGTGGAAAGGCAAAAGGAGCAGAATAAATGTGTACCTTGTAAAAAAATGTTTTGTATTATAATGTAAGATAGAATAACCAATAAGTGGATAAGTGATTACTATTTGTTAGAGTCAGATATTATAAGAAGAATCAATAAAAATATATTGAGATACTTTGGACATATATTATAGATATATCTGGAATTTGCGTTAATTATCGTCAGTCCTAAGCTTGATGTACATCTGATAATGCTAATTATAACAGGATATATTATATGAGAATTCTTAAAAATGTTTAGAGCAAATCATAATATTGAGAAGCACTGGAATGAGAGATTTTGACGAAGCTTAACTCAGAAGATGACTGGTTAATCCTGGCATTGAAATAAAATTCTTGGTTTAAATAAATATTATCTTTTGTCTTCATGTGAGAGGATTAGCTTTTAGACTGCTGACAAAAATATATTGTTTTATTTACCGAGAAAAAGCCTTTGTTAAAGTTTATGTTTGAATTAAAAAATAAATAAAACTTACAGGATTAAAGTAAAATAAATTTGACTTTCATTATTTCTATGAAATAATACCATTTTTAACTCTTCAAATAAAGTTATACTTGTGTATTATGCTTTAGTTGTATACTGTACAACCAGAAGGATTTATTACCGTGGGAAAATCTCTTACGACTAATCAGGAATAAGTTAAGGGGATGATTGAACTAGAACGCATTTTTTTCAAAGTTATGTTTTTTCTTTGATAGTAGGTTTCAAGTTTAAGTAGACAGTATAAGTAGGCAAAAGTCTTATCATACAAAAGTGATACACATTTATGTCTCACCATATAAACACATTTAATTAAAAACATATTTAGAAAAATTCTAAAAATACTAATAATATGACTAGATATTTTCAAACAATTTATGTATAATACGAGTATTACAGCTTATACGATATCAGCCGTATAAGCTGTAAACCACAAATTTGTGTTTTACAGCTTATACGATATAAGCCGTATAAGCTGTAAACCACAAGCTGTAAACATTTGTATATATTATTTTTGAAAGGTAATCTTCTCTCTGGAACATGTTCCAGTCATCCCATTCTTCTACAATTTGATTCATTTTTATAAACATAAGTAGTCTTTATTCTTTCCTTTTCTTGCATTCTAATATTTTTCTCTCCTTTTCTTTTCTTGTTATATGGTACGAGTACATAAAAAATAAATTGATTTGTTTGTTACTTGAGTTGCACTTAACATATTTGTATGGTATGTTAATAAGTCGAAAGGCATGGTTGATGAAAAATTTGTAATGGCAATGTATGGGTTAAAAATCCATCTTTCAAGATAAAAATAAATTGACAAATTTCACTGTTTGGGGAGCATATTTTCTAGACATAGTTACAAAGAGAAATATATTGAAAGCAATACTGTTGCAGGAAGGACCAAGGACAACGGCGTAATTAATGCTGTTTTTTTTCTAAAACACAATCGGAAAATCTTCAAAATGATTGTGCAGTGGTGCGCTGTGCTGTGTAAGGCCAGTACATTGAAAGGGGATCGATAAAAGTAGAATACATACTTAAGAAATTAGGTGTTACAATATTTGATAGAGTAAGAAACAATTATAAGGATTTGTTAGAAGATGTATTTTATAAGAATAATTTAGAAATACATTTTGAGAAGTTATGTTAAAATTTTGAGAATTAGTTGCGAAAGACTCGTTAAACAAATATAAACGTCTGAAATGAATGAAGAGTGAGGAAAATATAGATTTAAGAGAAAGAAAGAAGATAGTTCGAGAATTGTTATGGATAGAAAGGCGTAAAAACCTGTCCATTCTGTCTATCCCAAAAGGGACATAATGTGATGGTGTGTATGTATACAGTTTTGTATATATTGTGCCTTGGAAAATAGAGGATAACCCGTATATATATATACATTTTTCTGTCGGGGTAGCCAGATAGGACAGAGTGCCAAACTTTTCTACTTACCTAACATATTTTGCCTCTTCTATATACATATGGTACACCTCCTCATAAAATTCTTACGAATTCTCTGACTTTTTACGTTTCTTACTTTCAAAATATGATTCACACAATCCAACCATACCTTTCTTGTTCTTCTTCTACCATCTATTCAAATTTGAACTATATATTAGTATTTCTTTATTCATTCTATCTACATGCCCAAACCATCTCAGAGTTCTCTTCTTCATCTTACTCAACACATCAGCCTTAAGTTCAAATTCATTCCAAATCACTTCAAACCATATTGTGTCATATATTTTAACCCCACGTATTCACCTCAGTGCACGCATTTTTACAACATTTATTCGACTCGTTTCAGGATTTTTCCACGTCCACGTTTTACTACCATACATCAAAGTTACACATTGTCTACTTGTATTCTCAACGCTCCAGCTCTGATTTTTACCTTAACATAGGGGTGTGGTTGATATGGGGTATTTTTTATAACTTATGATCCTACTTTCAGGACAATGATAATTTGATTGTTTTAAATAATGTGAATAAATTCTATTTAAATAAAAATTACACCCTTCCCTTGATTTTATCTTAGAACAAAGTATAACTCTATGTTTCTAAATACACAACTCTTAAATATTATATAAACCAAATATCTCTTAAAATATTGATAACACCTTGTAAGAAAATGTTCATTTTATGAAAAAATTTAGAATTTTTATTTTTCCTTCATATCGTATTTTCCCTTTTGTTTCCGCAGATTCTTGATTTTTTGTCGTTTCTTATTAGTTTCGTTTGGTAAAGTTTCCTTCAAAGCTTGTATCGTATACAAAAAATATACTTTCCATAGAACGTGATAAAAATATTATTTAAATACAAAAAGAACTATACTAGTATTTTATGATAACGACATTTTTCAGAATTCTTATCTGTAAAAGTTTTAAATGCTAGAAAATGTTTTTTCTTTCATTGATACATAATTTAAAACTCTTTGATTTTCTTTGATCTTCTATTTTGATTTTAATAACTTATTTTAGTTAAATGTCTTCGTGGCTTAGTTGATCAGACGATTGACTTCCATCCGTGATTTCGAGTGGAAGTCCCGAAATCCCAGAAGAAAATCAATCGTAGCACTGATTTGATTGCCAGTCGGTTCATTTCCTAAAAATATTAATAAAATATATTAAAAAGGGTACCAGACTGGTAAAAGAGTTCGTGTTAAAGTGTCATTGCCGTTCCATGTGCGGAGTAATATTCTAAATAAATGCACAAACCTCAAGTTTCATACCTATTTCTATTCTAGTTCTAAACTCGTAGACTCAATTAACTGGGTCGAAGACAATAAATGTCACCCAGCTCCATGTTATTCAATAGACCTGAATCAACGATTTGGATATGGCGAAATATTGAAGGAATAAATGTTCATAGCCCGTAATAAGTATAAAAAAAGACACAACATTAAGAGGAGATTAAGAGGCACTTAATACTGGCGCCAACAAAGATGACTACGTTGGCATAATTTATGCATAATTTGTGATAGGTGTGTCCTGTTGCACATAGTGTAAAAACCTTCAGTACTTAAAGTTGCTGCGTCTATGGTGGTAGCGTAGGTAGAAATGACATTGACTGTAATATTGTCTGATATTGGGTAGCGAGGAGTCACAAATTTTCCTGAAATATCCGGTCAAGTTTTTTAGCTAGTTCGTTTTTTTATGTTGAATACTACATCATGCTGTTTGTTACCATTTGCAGGGTATCGCTTTCGAAACAAACATTAAATTGTCTTCCTCAATACTACTCTCACCAAGAAGGCGAGTGTTGCTGAGAACAATATTCAAATTTACGCGCAGAAGTTCCCTGTTTAAAAAGGCCGATCTTTTTTCCAGGTGAGTTGAGATATGATAATTTGAGAGCATTTGTTTGTTCTTAGTGCTCAAGGTGAAATATTTTATTGTATTCTACTTTTTAGTATGTCTCTTGTGATCATTTGCTCAGATAGGCACCCATCCCCGAATATGCGAATGGGAGAGAATGTTACCTTCTGGTGAAAATTTAATGCCATTCAAACAATTCATCTAGAATGTAACAACTATTTTTAATTCAGTTTTACCAATCACGCTTTCGATCCACATTAGACTGCAACTTTTGCGAGGTTATTCTATAGTAAAGAAAGACTGAGACGAGAAGATCATCCACTGAGCTAAGATTGCCCTAGAATAAGTCATTTAATTCTCCTTATATGTGAAAAAATGTTGGTTTCCATCAAGGGACATGTCAGTGATAGTCGGGCGTTAGGGCCTTGTCAGTTCATTAGCAGGTGCACCAGGTGTAAATGAGGTTCACTGTTAGGGCGCTGGAATGGTGCTGCAGCCCTTTACTCCCAAAGATAACTATACGGGTGAATTAATTAAAATAACTAGAAAAAATATCTTCACTCACTTCTTTCTAGGCAGTATTCTCTCGCTTCTTCAACATTGTCATATATTTCCGTCCAAAATCTTGTAATATTTGGGCTTCAAGCTTTCCTTTCAAAATCTGGACAACTTGGTTCAGCCACGATTGCACGGTCTATATTTTTCATGTATACCGTATTATTATCATATATACCAAGTTTTAGTCTAATTTTGACAGTATTGTTTAATATATTGTCGGGAGAGTACGAGTATGTCTTAATAACATCCCAAGGATGGAAAAAATTGAGTATCACGCTTTCATTAAGTTTCTCACAAAACAATGGAAAACTCCTCAAGTAATTTTGGAAGAGATGTTAGCGGTTTACAGGAATTATTGCTCTGGAAAAACGATAGTTTATAAGTAGCGTAGCCTTTTTAAGCAAGAGAGAATCAATTGAAGACGACCTCTGACTAGGACGGCCAGTTCAGTTCTTCAAACATCGTCAAAAGTAGAAAAAGTAACGGGTTCAATTCCCTTTGTTACCCAGATTTGAAAATGGGAGTTTCGTCTAATTTTCACTTCAAGCTTGTTATTTCGTTGGTTTGAAGAGATAGTCACACTGCAATAAACTATATTATATGCAAAAAAAGTGTTATGTAATACAATAACACTTAGAGCATGATTTCGCTAAATTGAACTCTATACCTTCAAGTAGAGAGTAAGTATTATTTTAAACCAATGAGGATGTTTTTTATTCAATTCCTTATGGAATTTTTAACCCCAAACATGCTGTCAAGTATAAAAATATCTCTGTGGAAAAATAAAATTTCCACTTAAGTTAATGTATTTCATTAAGCGACGAAAGTGCAGATAATCTGCAGCAGCTGTGGGTCCGCGCAGTCATACGAAGATCTTTAAATGGCGTAGTTGCCAAGATCGTGTTCACACCACCAGCAAACAGTCCCCAACTCCGCCTTCTTCAAATTAGACAGAATTATAACCCTTTTGTTAAACTAACTCGGAATAATTACTCGTTTGTTTAAAGTGATGTTTGTTACTTCTCCCGCGATTCTAGGCGTAACATTTGGCGACTCCTGCCTTTATTATTATCTGGTCTAAGTGGATTATTATGCAAAAATTTGCTATGTTACCCTACCCAGAATGTACCTAACGTCTGGAACTTGAAAATTTAGAATGGGGGGTAGGCATGAAAAATTATGCAAATTATCGGCCAGCTCTGTTTTGGTTTAAATCCGGGGGTGGGTATAAACCTGTTTCGACAAAACAAAGGGCTGTTAGGCAAATTGAAATCAACCCTTGTAAATTAAGTGGATGTTCCTTCAGTACTATTATTAGATTTCTAATATTCTTGTTCTTTCGTCAAAAGTTGAAGTTTCCTTCGATGAAAAGTATCTTTAAATAAATTCAAAAATAGATTTTTCTCCGAAAAGAGTTGTTGAAAATATTTTAAACCGACTTCACTGAATAATTAAGATTGTGTTTCATTGGTTGTTGTGGGCAGATTTAAATCAGAAACTTGAAGTTTCATTTGTGAGTTGAGGTTTAAAAACATTTGGAAGAGTGATGGATATGAAAAAGATGATAACGAAACATTAAGTTAATATAGTTTTTTTTGTTTTTTACTATCACGGTTTATTTTTAAATAAAAATGTATCTTAAGTAAATCTTAAAGTTTATGACTTTTGAATAATGGAGGAGAAAAAAGGAGAAAATATATAAAAATAACACTTATTACCAAAAAAATTGATCTTTTTCGTTGAATTACTGAAATGAACATTTTTTTTTATTATAACAGTTTCCAATATAGTAAAAAAATGCTAAGAAGAAATTCTATAAATGTTTTATATTTTCAGTGTCTTAATCAACTTCTAGTAAAATACTATGGTAGAATGATATTTATTATATTTATTGTGTGCTCAATGCTGAGTCTTGTGGTCCTCTCCTATGTCTCGAATTCGACATATCACCTGTTTCCATTCCTCGTGGTCGTGAGTCAAGTAGAGTGCAACTCTTAAAGAGTACCCCGTTAGCTCATTTATTTGGTCTGTTCATTTCATAGGATATCGTCCTCTGCTCATCTACCCTCAACTGTTTCCGTGTTCATCAGCTTCTCTCGGCTTTCATAATGTTTTCTAGCTACATGCCCAAAGTACGAGTATGTTGTGATTAAGTTTCTGCATGTTGTCGAAAGACATTTGATAATCTCCAATTTTTGTATGATAGAGAAATTGGTGCGCCTTGCATCCCATGGGACACGGAGCATCCGAAAAATGATATAAGATAATATTAATCCCTACATATTAACAATAATTCATATTATGACGTGAGTGTTTTTCAAAATAGATAGTGACGAATATACAGCGAATCAGCAGTAAATTTTATTTTTATTTATTTATTTTACACATGATAAGAAATATGATATACACAATTTGCGAAAAGACAACAGGGAATTTAATTTTGACACACAATTTTAATGGATCTGGGTTTGTTGCCTTTCATTTGTCGTGTCCCCAGTAAACTAGGCTTTTGACTGTATCTCACTGAGGACATGTAGCATGAACAAATGAATCGATACTTCTTTCCGATCTTCGACTATGTAAAACCCCGTTGCACAGTTCCATCACCCTGATGAACAGTGACACTCAATTAAATATGCATACTTTACGCGAAATCAAACTCCTCATACTTCATCCCTCCAGACAGACCAAAACATTCATCCCACAATATACTGCACATAATCATAAAAAACATACAAAGATATAAATATAAAACAACCAAAAACACCACACTCAAGAGCTCACATAAACCCTTCCCATAAGTCATTTATTTTGCAAACCCAAATGGTTAAATTATTTTGGAATGTGAATTGATAGAAATATTTTTAATTCGATACAAATTTATATGATTTCCAATAGAACAAAAATGTTTGACCCAATTTTGGTTTAACTCACATGATTAAACCACTGAAATTATATGCAGTCCAGTTAATTTTCAAGTTATTAATTATATTTTCAAATGACAAATTTGTCCATCTGCAAGCGGTATTACGCACAGTGGCGTGGAAAATAATTTTATACGGAGTATCTGCAGCAATTACTCACGGCGGATTGCTATCGAATTTCAGGCTGTCTGCAAATCCTTCGAGTTTGCAACCCTTCAAGCGATGATGTTGGATATATATCAGTGAAATAAATTATCCTGGTAAATTCATCAAAGATTTTACGGAGTTTTTTTCTTATATTGCTACATTTATTACTTGACGTTTAAAAAACATGTTGTCTATAGCTATCATTATTATCACTGGCTGTACAATTCCGGGAATCTAAGTCTCCTTCAAGAAAGTTTCCCCTTCCATTTATTCTGATCTGGTTTCTCTAGCTGGGTATGCTTGTATTCTCGGTAACACCATTCATTTAACGAATACTTGGCTTCTCAATAGATCAACGACTTTCAGCACTTATGTCCAAAACACACCTCGGCGGTCGGCCATTATCTATTATTATCATATGACCTACAACGTAATCTTCCGAGCTTAACAAATGAAGAGATATCTTGGATAGTCTTGGATGACAAATAAATGTTGTATCAGATGCGCCACGATTCACACTCTTGCACTGGTCCATATAATCGTATTTGTCCTTGAATCATTCTATTAATGATGCTCCAGGATCTATAGTAAGTCCTTGTGAGTGTCCAATACTCTTACCTATAGGTGAGCACGAGACTATTCAATAGGTTGGGTCATAATTTTTTATAGGCCATTAATTTAAAAAAAATGAGTGAAGTATTTGCGGCTTAGGTAAAACGATTGAAATAAAACCAATGTGAAAATATGCTTTTTTTCATTTCATTTACCATTTAATATATTCAAACTGGTCACTCGAACACGGCAGGCAACATTGTCTTCGGACCTATTAAACGAGTCTTCGGGCTTCGAACCACGTGAAAGGTCCGCACGCACGAGGAAGTTTAGCGAGTGAGAATACAGTCTTGCTAGCGTGAGTATTGGTTTCCGACTAGTTATACCAGACTGAGATCCTTTTTTATTTTATTTTCGGGTACCATTGGAATCAAACCCAAACCCCCCGGGTGAGAATCAAGCAACGTACTAACTTTGCCACGGAGGCTGCATCATAAAGCTGCTAATAAAAAAATATATGCTAAATTGTGAAACAATACATTGTTAATATATCGAAAACGGTTTGTATCGGTTGTTAGCTTGATTTTTTAATTTTCAAGATTTATTAACTTGATTTTATATTTTCTAAGTATTGTATTTTTTCTATTCATTTTTCATAATATTTTTTAAGATGTAGAATATGTTAAGTCATATTTTCAAATTAACAAAAAAAAATGAAGTGTGCTGATGAAAATTTAATTCTTGAACAAATATTTAAAAAAATGTAAACACAATTAGAGAGTTTGAGGAATAATATTAAAATATGAAAATTATGATAACCTGCAAAATGAAACTTCAGAAATGGAAATTAATAACAACAGTGTGTATTATGAGTACAACAATACATAATGATCAGTTCATTTTGATCCCACCATCACATACGCTGTAATGGAGGACAAACAAATCCCCATTACAGTAGAATATCCAAATCTTCTTTATTTGTTATGAGCGTGACGTTACGTAGTGACAGAGAAGAAACTGTCCAAAGGGGCTTCTCCGGTGGCAACATTTCAGATTGTGAAAAAAATAGTGGCGAGGGTGGACTAAAGGTTCAACATCATGGGATATGAAAAATTACTCATAAAGCGGCTCAAGGTTTGGAGTTCAAACAGCCTAGCAAAGTTAAAAAAATCTTTGACACCACTTGATCGAAGTAACCAATCCTTCCGAAAATGAATTGATGTAAGAACTGAGTGGAATTCCCTTCCGAAAAAATTGACTAGATTATTATCGCAGTACCACAAAATATGATCTTTGGATTGATACAGAAGGCTGCAAAAATTACAACACGGCGAAGGGAGAAGATTGAAGCTAAAGAGATTGCTAATAAAACTCCCATGGCCACAGAGAAATAGGGTAGCTTTGGTACATCCATGGGAGCCAAGGTGCACCATGATGCAAGGAAAATATTGAAATGTCTGTCTTCCCACGGATACATTAGAATGTAGAGAAAGGGCAAATGGAGGTATTCTTAGACAGATATAAAGGTCCGTTATTCCATCCAGAGCGTCGCTGAGCTTCCAACCGAAGCGGAGCCAGTAGCGAGGGTTATCTTAAATGTTGCGCTGGTGGTTGTGAATTAAAGTTAATATTATAAAGACAAACACATTTAGAAATTTTCCAAATTAGTTTTATGATATTTGACGACTGTTCATCTACCTTTTTTGGTAATTAGTTCCAGCTTAACATACATTCTCAGAGCACGTAGCGGTATATAATTTCCGATGTGGTCCAATTGTTAGTATTTACGATAAATAAGTGGACTCCCCAGGTTCGATTACTGGCAGATTCGATTACAGATTAGTTTTACACTTAGACCATATTACATCTAAAAATGTTTTTCTAAATCTTGTGGGTACTTAACATACATTTTTAAAGGTTTTTAAACGACGTAAAATTATGTTATTGAAAATTGTGTTAAAATAAATACTGTTGTAGACTAAACCGACTGACCATCTAAAAACTGTAATCTTCTCGCCATCGGATCTTTGGATTTCATCTGTCAAGACTGTATAAACAATATACAAGCGATGGCGTCTACTTTTCACAGGAGAGTTGATAATCATACTCGATCAGGAGGGGTGGATTGTTTATCGTGATAAACGTGTATGTGTCAATATTATGAGATAAGGTTTTACTTGAATGATAAGCGTTGACGCTCTGTAAGGCTCTATAACCGGATCTAGCAGCAATTGAACGCTTGCATGAATTGCATGGGCGCGATGATGTGAGATGCTCACTTTGCGTGTCCTACGAATTTTTAATTCTAAAAACCTTCCTGGTAGATGAAAATAAGGGTTGAGATGGTAAACCAGTTTATTCCAATTCCGGATCTTGTTTGCAAGTCAAACTTCGATCTCAATTTATATAAGGAAATTTTGCGGTACTGATTTTTTTCTTTTTCTCTATGGTGTGGAAGCATAGACACCACTTCGGACATTAGAAGCTTTTGAAATGAGGTGAAATATAAAAATTGCTGAACAGTTTATGATGGATAAAATATTTTTCGAAAACACTTTGAAATAGTTCAATTTCTTTGGATATACCCCGTAAGGGGAAAATATGATATAAAACTATTAATGTTATATGAATAATCTGATAAACGGTGGTTTCATTGATTTTTTTCAATTTTAAGTTACTGCATCAATTAATTTTAACTCCATCAATTTCCGACGGAATAAAAAAAAGAACACACGTGTTGTTATATATGTAGTTCTTTTTAATATACGAGTATATCTGATTAATTGGAAAAAATATCGTTACGCAATTTCCCTCCAAGATTGAATGTATACAATGAAAGTGATATATAATACAATACATCTAAACAATAGCTACTATGATTGTCAACCTTTTAAGATAGAAGAAGCTTTCATTTAGAAAAAAAAGTTTTTTTTTTGTTTAAATGAAAAACAGAACTCCACTTTTAAGATACCTTTTAAATTATTAAAGGCCAAGAAAATATTTCACAGAAGCTTGCAAGTTCTTTTGAAATCTAAAAAACAAAACAAGATATTTTATACAGCGACCTTCAGTAAACCAAATCATGTGAATGCGATTTTCTTTATCGAATTTACACTATACTTAAACAGGATTCGAGTCTAAGATTAAAATAGGTAAATATTTTATGATCTTCATCGAGCTTCTTTTGATAACGAGAACAATAGAATTTTAATACAATGGATACATTCAAACAAGTTTCAAATAAATAAAATAGTAAATTAGCTTTATGGAGCTTTTTTGATAACTAGATCAGTAAATTTTATTTTGATTGTCAGCATCTATATTTTATATAAGTTAGTATATATCAGTTAGTACTATATGGGTTGCCCGCCTGTGAGTGGACCAGTAATGTGTTAATAACTGTGTATATTATTGAATTATTATATTTTTGACCGTGTTGACGTGTGCACTTGCATATTTATGTGTTTTTTTTTATTTGAATGTCTGTTTGCTTATAAAATTGGGGTTTTATATGAAAGTATACCGTTATTTTTATGCATATATATTTTATCCAGCTCACTCTTATTTTATGCGTGTAAAACATACTTGGTTTCTGATTTTTATTTATATTTTAACATCTCGTTAATTTCGAAGTATAATTTTTGTTTCACCTAGTCGAATTTTTATTCTTATTTTAAAAACTAAGCATGGTAGGTTTCCTTTTTGAATTATGTTTAAACATTTTGTTACTTTTGAAGTATGATTTTTGTGTGAATTAGTCTAATTTTTATTCTTATTTTATGCGTTACGCTAACTTTGTTGCTCATTTTTTAATTATGTTTTAACGTTTCGTTCATTTTGAAGTATGATTATAATATTAACTAGTGGATTTTTTTAGTATGACTTTGTTCGTCTATTTTCTTATGTAAGTGTCTTAAAAAGATTTTTTTATCTTGTAAAGATAAAACACTCACAATTATAGATAAAAAAATTGGCAAAAGGTCATAAATATGTCATAAATAAATAAAAAGGAATAACTCAAAATTGATTCATTAAGAGTAAGTGCAGAAAAATGTCAGAAGTGTCTTACGTGTAAAGAACTTCCCATCATTTGCAAATGCATTTGATACCTATTTGACAGAAAACCACTAAAACTTTCTCAAGTCAGTAATGTAGATAATTTGATATACGATAGACATTTAGGTTTTTTTTTGCAAAATTGCGTGTGAAAACTTGCCAGGTGCAGACGAACTACAAAGAATGTTTGTAAGTTTTTTATATGTGATGG
>OX463839.1:42377878-42422957 GCA_949825065.1 Odontocerum albicorne | reverse complement strand
TTTTTAAGATATTAGCTTTAGGAAAAATATATTTATCTAAAGAACACAATCCAAAATCAATGAGTACTGTTTTGAAAGCAATTTCGAAAGAATTTTTTTTCTATTTACATCACTGTTTTTTCATATAATATTTCTTTCCTTGCTTCTCTAGGACATTGGAATGAAATCAAAATGTAATTTGTAGGACAACACGTTGAACGAGATTCCGAAGGTAGGCTAAGGAATGTTTTTCTATCTCCCTACCTCCATGTGATCGCCATACGTGCTATGCTTTTTTTATATTTCATCCAGGATTCTCTTCCTGCAGAGGATTTAAAACCTTATTTGTATTTTCGGTCGATTTAATTTTGAATAATGCTCCACGGTTCGAAATATTTCGAGTGTTGTTTAGCCACACGTGCCACGTTTTATTTCTAACTTCCACCCATGACAAACTTCGTACTTTAGATTCAAATATTTTGTATTTTATATTAATATTGAATAAAAATATGAGCCAAATGACGAAATACAAACATGAGCTATTTTGACTAGAGGAATTGGAAATCTTGTTTTAATCCCAAAGGGAATTCTAATGGATAGAATTATTTTCTAATGTCATTTCATTTCAAGATATTTATTCATTGTTCTCAAAGACGTACATTTTTCAACAGGTTAATTCTTTAGATTTTATAAAATTTTGAAATACTATATTTATTGAAACGAAGTAAAAAGATCATAGTTTTGACAAAAAAAAGTATTGTGATAATTATTGATTTATATAAAAGACAGATTTTACGACACATTTTTAATAACCATAGAAGATATTAAAAAAATATTTAATGAAGAGGCGTATAGTAGAGAACAAAAATAAAACAATGCTAAAAAGTCTTCATTTTGTGGATAAAGAGAAACTCTTCACTAGACAAAGTCTTTGATGAAGTGGTCGCATTCCTTTGTTATGTATACTCCATATTCACATTTTTATATTTTATATACTTGAATGCAATCATATATCTATACATAATCTCAACAACCACATCAAATGTTATGTTCAACAGCTCCCAATCACTCGCTCTACATTCGCATAAGTAATTCATTAAAATGCACATGTGGAGACATCTTAAAGATAATTACTTCTAGCTCTCTCCCCGTTAGAAAACCAACTAGTTACCTAAATTTAATTTAGTTTAATTTGAAGGAACGATATTAGAAAATTACCTCTCCTCCTTAGGAATGTTTTTAAAAATATTCAGTGTAAAAAACTAGGTGTTGTTCATTCGAAAATGATGTTTATACCCGAGGAGTTAAATCAGATTTAATGTTTCACCTCTAGTTCTATGAATGTGTTCAACATTTATTGGAATATAATGACTATAATATATAATTTTATAAATTTCTGATGGAGACCGAGTACTTTAAAAAGTTCTTCTGTTGGGTAAGGACCGTTTTTTTTCGCATAATTTTAATTAAATCTCTTTGAGCCCTGCTCAAGTAATTTATAGTAGAAAAATATATATAAAAAAACCACTCATAACCAGTGCTTTTTTTTGCAGTGGAGCGCAGTGGAGCGGCGCTCCACCACCTTTTTTACGGTATACAAAAAGCTTGACAAGAAGTGAGCTCCGGCACCTTTTTTTTTATTTTAAAAAGCACTGTCAGTGTTTTTTTTTGCGGAGGAGCGCAGTAGAGTGGCGCTCTACCACCTTTTTTTTTACGGTTTACAAAAAGCTTGAGAAGAAGTGAGCTCCGGCACATTTTTTTTTAAAAAAAAAGCACTGCTCATAACAGACTAAAATTATGAGCATTAAATTATTTTAAGTTGTTTTACGTTTAGTGAATTTCATATGTATATTATTTGACTTTTTTTCCATGTGAGAATACCATCTAAGTTTATCGTCCATAGTTATTTCCAAACCATATTACTTATAATAATAATACGGAATTGAATATTTCTGACGGGAGGTGCAGTTACCGTCAGAAATATTCAATTCCGTATTATTACTATTTGAATTATACTTTGAGTTTTTGTGAAAAATTAGATAACACATTCATCGAACATATATAAACATAATGCTAAATAAAGGAATTCAATAAAATAAAGTAATATTGAATTACTAGTGTTCTTGAAGCTTTTCTTTGATTGAAGGTTTTCTATCTAAAAAATGATAAGAAATAAAATAAATTACGTAAACTGTACGTGATGAAATAAATAAGGATGTTTGTGATGAAATAAAATAAATATGCATGTATTGAGCAATTAAACTAACTGTTAATGGCACAAAGTGACACAAAAGTACAACAATGTAGAAATTTGCAAAGCTTTGAGGCTGAGCTTTCAGGAAGGAACTATAGGAGGAAGGTTTCCACAAGGACGTTAAAACATGTTAAATTTCCTCTAAAACACGAAACTTAACAATTTTACAACTTGATCATAAAAACAGACATCTAAAACGAAACACTTCGAGAGGAATTCAAATGAAGGCACCCTTTGAAGTGTTAGAATCGATAAAATGCTTAATAAGTGTGGGTTTATTTTATGGGTTTTGCTTGCTCTCAGAGGGGCGTCTTTGAATAATTTACGTTTTGGTTTTAATTTTAAATAAATTTCATCCACTATATATTACATACGTAAGCTTCCTACTTTGAAAAATTTAAAGTATATTGTAAACAAAAAAGTTTGTATTACACCTTCCTTTCACCCTTCATACTAGATCTTTCGACTTTGTTTCAATTCGACGATATTTTTTTGTAATCAATGTGCTGACATCCGTAAGATATGCGCATACCCCGAACAAAGAGACTTTCAAATTCTTGATGGCAAGGTTTCTGAGTTAAGGGATTGTTCGACGTCAAAAATTTTAACTAGATCACACAATGTTTTGCCCAAACAGAAAAAAAGACTAGCAACGGAAATAAACAAAAACATATACAAATTTAACAAAGTCATCAATGGCCAAGAGATAGTAAAAATGTGTAATGAAAAAAAAGGAAAATTACGCTTTGTCATTGAATGGAAATGTATGTCCTTTTCTTTAAGTTTGCTGTTTTATGAACGTCAACGATGGTGCGAGTCTTAAAGTGCTGATTATTAGTTTAAAAGTCTATCAACACTGATTGTTGTGATGTTGTCTATTTTGTCAAAATTTAAATACTATGGCTGTGTAAAAGGTGCATCTTTTTATGAAATTCAATCAACAATAGCATTTTTTTATTTTAAACTGAAAATTTCTACTTTTTCAATCAAATTAGTAAAATAAATCTGATGTATGTGAAAAAATCTGATTTAAATGATCAAGATGATCGGTATTCAAAATAGCCAAATGCCAATACATTAAGAGTAAAAATCTCCCGAAGCTGAAAGTTCGCCCTGAAATGATTTAAACATCCAGCTACTTATACGTTTATTCTACACGAGAAAGCGTTTAAGTGAAAAGGTTTCAAAAATAAATTGAAGTTAAATATTTATTCCTTCCCAGCATTGAGCGAGGCTTGATTGCTTCCTTTCAGCGGGAAGCTTTGGGGATGGAAATGAGAGTACACCGCTTGTGTGGCTTGGCTTTCACACAGCGTTTAAGGGATGATAAAACCATAATCAAACCTTCCGCGTCACTCCCGTTTAACCAAACGCTCGATGCAATTTTGTTTTTTCTTCTTCTTTGAATACGAATAAAATACTTTAAGAGGAAAATTGTATTTTTTTAGTAGATTATGAAGAATTTATACAGGTTTTACGCATATTTTATTTAAAGTTTATACAAATCAATATTTTGTTAGTTTCAAGCTTATATAAAATAGACGATAACACATTCTTAAGATTTTGAATTATTTAATAATTGGAGGGAAAGATCTTTTTTAAATCGATTAATTAATTTCATTATTTACTTTATCAAAAAATATTTGAACTACAAAGTTTTTTTAGTTAAAAGTGTAACATAAAAAAATATGACAAATGCATATTATTTAATAAATAATTTCATTTTCTAGAGGTCTTTATCATAAATGAAGCTACAATGCACTCAATTTTCAATTATAGTACTGCATGGAGGAAAAAATATGGACAAAAATATGACCCAAAAAAAACATTAAACCACGTTTCGTAATAGTCATCAAAAATTTCACTGAAGAAAATAAATCAATCTAATTGTCTTTACCTCGATTAAGGAAAGAGTTTATAAATACGCAAATTAAGATTATTATTTTTAATTTCAGATCTACAACTTTTCTCAGCTTCTCGAGGAGTCTCCGAAATATATATTTAGTCAATTGCATTTATGTCAAACACTGTTGATAAGTTGTAAATATAACGACGACTGCCCGCCAGTGAAGAAGGTGCATTTTACAATTGTTCAGACAAATATTCAAGGGTCTACTTGTCCTTCTGAAGACGATGCAGCACTTTTTACTATTAATTTCCATGAAAACGTTATCAATAGCTTTATGAAAAACTTTTTTAATATATAATTACACTTTCATTATTCGTGATGCATTTGGCTCAAAGTCATTTCGTTTAATGCCAACCAACAAAACAAACGTAAAACTGCCTTTTGTTAACAGTACTCAGATGCTTTTTGGGTCTCATCAGAATTGATCATAGAACTCCCGGTTTGGAAGTCAAGCATTCCATTAATAAGGCCATGGGTATCTTCGAATTTTCATGCATTTATTTTTATAATATATGAACATGTCAATCTAGAATAAAAAACATGGGAATTAAAGAGACTGTGTGGGAATTGTAAAGACTAAAATTCATTGCAAATTCTTTAGTCACTAAAGAACTAAGACTGTTTATAATATTCTAAAGCAATTTTATAGCCATATGATACTTGACACAGATGGGTGTTGGATAGGGATATGACTGGTGTAAATAAGGGTTCTAGATAAACCAATCCAACAATCTATCCCTTTGAAACCATGGTTTAATATGATAAGAATTGATAAGATGGAAGTGTTTGTCATGTGTCGTTTGCGGACGAACCACTTCGTGGTGGCTGGTCACCTTTACAGAATGGGTAAAGTGAAGAACCCCGGCCGCGAGTGTGGTCTGGATAATCAAGCTATAGGCCATGTTTTTTTCGGTTGTCTTTTTAATTATTTGATTAACTAAAAGTCATATCTTTACCGCGTCCGATAAATGTTGCGTTCCTTCTTTATTCGATAAACTTTTCCATTTATAGATCGATTGTTAAATTATTTAAGCTTAGTCAGTTGAAACTTTGGTGGCACAAATCATGTAAGTTTGGGAGGATGACTTATTTTAAACAAAGACTATTTATTTACATACTACATATCATCACGTTGTGTCCATCTTTACGAGGATATGATTATTTTTAGGGTGTGTTTTTAGCGAAGGGATATATGTGAATAATATGTTTTCTCAGATACTTCGCGAGCTGTAAGTAAGCTAAATAAAATTGTTTTTTTTTTTAACTAATTGACATCTTGCTTCGGATCTACCTGGAGTTCCATCAGCAGACTCTCTTACAGTATTTTTATTTGTTTTTTTTTTGACCTGGATGGCATTTTTTTTAGGAACATTGTTCTCTGTTTTTTTGGATATACAGGAGACGGTATCTATTTAATTGGTACTTTATGGACTTGTGACCATCCTTTAGGGTAGAGTTAAAGTGCACTTAACGCCTAGACAACATTCCTCATTTATACCATAGATAAATCTCTGTACATCCTTAAGATGTACATCCTTATAGATAAATCCTTATAGATAAATCTCTGTACATCCTTAAGATGCTTCCAGGGAAGCAGAATGAAAACATCTTAAGGATGTACAGAGATTTATCTATGGTATAAATGAGGAGTGTTAACTACTTACTACCTTTGTGTAGCGAGGCTATTGCATATATTACTTTATCATTAATGCCACTATTATTTATATTATTTTATTTTTCCTATACGATTGTCTCATTTCTATAAGTTTACAAATGCATTAAATAAATGTTTCCCTTTTCCCGAAATATTTCTCAGATATGTTCCGTAATGCAAAATCTGATCCCTTCATAGTCTACAGTTAAAAAAACACTGCGTACCCTATATTTTAAACGAAGTTATTCTCCTCCATATCTAAATCAAAATCCTTTCACATAGTTTACCTATCATACTTAATAAACTGATAGCAAAATAGTTGTTGCAATCAATTTTAGATCTTTTACTCTTATACAATATATCAATAGTTGCCATTCTCTAGGTCCAGTTTGAATAATAAATGAAAATATGTAGTTAATTATTCGGAACATCTGTTTTCCAACATTGTCTGTGTCAATGGGCATGTACGAGTAAATGGTAAAAAACTGTCAGTTTTCATTCTACTTGTAAGCTTTTATTTTATGAATTAAAAAAAAAGTTTTTCTGCACCATTTGTTTTTTTTTAAATAAAAAAGCTCTATATATAGCTTTCCTGAGTTGAAACAATAAAAAAAAACATAAAATTCATTACGTATTATAGTATTGCACAGCAAAACAACTGCGTACACACCATTTAGATATAAATACTATGTCTTTCAACTATTCTGAAATAAGAATTATAAGAGTATATTCTTTCCAAGAAAAAAGTTCATTTTAATAAAGCTTCTATTTCCAGTAAATTAATTAAATGAGCTTAGCGAACAAATTGAACGATGCATCATTTCACTTCTCGCTGTTGCAAAGTGTTTCGTCGAGTGGATCAACTTATTGAAATGCAATTATCTGCGATGAACTAAATTGAACTTTGCTGCAGAAAGGAGTTACAAGTTTCTACGTAAAGCTGTAGTAGTATTGGAAAAGCGGGATAAATAGTGTTTATTATATAACCTCTTATAAACTATCATTAGTAATGTATTATATTATAGTATTTATGATCGTTAAAACTAACAATCATAATAATAATTATTATATGCATACTTATTGGATTTAAACGAGTAGCTTTCATATCTTATTGTTTGCAAATATGAGATGATTTAAGTTATCTTTTTTATATAAAATTAATATTTTTTATCGATTTTATGTCAATAATGTTCTGTAACTTAAAAAAGTATATTAATATAATCAATTAATTTTTGTACACATTTTCTGGTTTTATAGTACAAACTGTGGAGGAAAATCCTCCTACATGGTCAGCCCATATCAATAGAATGTAATATGGTCACCATAAAAAGGCGCACATAGAATCTAAATAGAATAAAAAAGAGAGAATGACTCCCAACCACATAAATTTAGACCTTTCAATCATACATCTAAATTACTGACATCAACGAATCGAAAAACTATGACCGTGGTTCATAACGATTGCTAATAAAGATACAAAATTTCCAGTGAGACAGAAATCAAATCAGGGGAGAAAAATAAATATGTCTATTACGTCAAAAAGGTTGTTTACTTAAAAATATCAGCAGTTAAAGCTAACAGTAGAGCTGCCTTTTTTTTCTTAAGTACAAATGAATTGTGTTTTTTGTATATGTATGGTGTGTGCTCGTTTTTAGAGCATTCGTTATTTACCATGTCTTTGCACAAAGGTACAATTAGTGGATTTATAAGAAAATATTGCTAGACGGCGCATATTTTTTCCTACTAACCAGAGAGGAATTATATGCGCATAATATTAAAACATTGTTAGTTGAAAGGTTTCTGGATGTACATAAACAGAGAAAACAGTATTAACAAACTTAGGTTATAAATAAAAAAAAGAGAATATAGAAATGAAAAAAAAAAACACCCACAAAACCTCACTAAATATTTAAAAAGGAAAAGTATCAGGAAGTTTACAGGACTGCGAAAGGAAAAAAAGACCGGGGAATAGAAAAAAAAAATGCTATGTATTCTAAGTGCACAAGTTAAGATTGGCTGTATTATATTTGTACAAGTTCTAGATCATAAACTAAAGGTATTTATTTATTTTTCTGGCGTCATTTAGTTACCAATATCACGCAAATGGCGCCATTGTTTCAATATTACTTCTCTAAAACCTAAGAATCTTTTTCCTTCTATCTACGATTCAGTGCAAATATTTTTCGTGCTATCAGGCCAGCAGCTTTAAAATACGGGTCGAGGTAGCCCGGTCTGTTCGTTCGATTCACCTCAAGTAGACGCTCCACATTTTCAGACCCTGACGACGTCTCCCAGAAAACACACCCCTAATGCATAATTCCGTTATGTTCTATGGCGCCAGACTATTCAGAGCTTTGAACAACATAAAACATAATCGATAGTTGTTCTCTGTATATGTGTTTGCCGGTAGAAGTTGTATCTATTTATCGTGTATCCTGTGTGAAACAGATACATGAAACGATGTGACTGTTTGCGTAAAAAAGACATATTAATTTACAGACAAAAAAAACATTTTTGAAGAGCCAAATATTGGGTCCTTTTACGATACATGTACTTTTTTGACTTTAGGTAATCTAGAAGCTAAATAAGAAATGTTTCGATACTCGGATAATTTTTGAAGTTAAAATATTTTAATATAACTGAAATAGGATAATCGTTGGTTCAAAATACTATAATAAAATATCATGATCCAAACATTAAATAAAATCTTTCAATAAATCTACCATATAAAGTATGTTTTTGATTGAGTCAATGTATGGTTATTGAATTTCGAGGATGTCGATCGAAAATCTCCAGTGACTTCAATCACACTTGTTCATTGACCGATAGATGGCAGTGCAATTTATATGGCCGGTGGCACAGAAGCAAATAATTTGAAGAAAATATCTGATTTATTTCCTTTGTGCTGACCTCTTTGCTTTCGAGACCGTAAGATTGAAAGAAATAATATCATAGAAGAATATTACGTAATTGAATTTTAAAGGAAATTGACGTTTCGCAACATTGCAATTTTGCAGTCTTTGTATGACAGGATCTCCTTGAAGGGGGGAAATATTAATATCTTCGATTTTCTATATCCCAGAGGAAGTATTATTCCCTGAAGAAAATTTTGAAGGAATTTTTTTTTATATATAAGTTATATATATATATATATATATATATATATATATATATATATATATATATATATATATATATATATATATATATATATATATATATATATATATATATATATATATATATATATATATATATATATATATATATATATATATATATATATATATATATATATATATATATATATATGTGTAAACATTTTTAATATTTACATAGAAAAAAGTTTCTGGTTATTTACGACATGGTTGCGAAATATTTATGTTCGTGTGCTGAGATTCAGAAAATATGCAAGTCACAAAATAAACAAATCTTCAAGTCATTCTAAACATTGATTAATTTATATATTTAGTACAATGTACGATCTTTTTTCGACTTTTAAAAAAATAATAAGAATTCTAAAAAGCAAATCTAGAGTTCGCATGAATATTAAATCAACTTGTTACAAAAAGTACATGCTTTATTCAGAAAAAAATATCAGAAAAAACAACGTACATGTACAAGTATACTAAAATAATATTTCTTATATTATTTAAATATTCTCGTATTTTTTATATTATTTGAATATACCCGTACATGTATGTTATTTTTTCTGATATTTTTCGATGTAATATTTATGTTCTTTTCTTTCCTTTTATTAGTAAATTTAATGTGCTTTAATTTTTTTCTCTTTTTGTGTAACTTAAAAACTTTGCAGCCTTTGTTCAATTGTCTCAAACTGTGTCCATGTAGTTGGAGGGATTGTCATAGGGCAAATAACTTACCCTTGTATTATTATTTATTGATTCTCTGATAACTACTTAGCATGATTGCAAGTTTATATTTTTTAAACTGTTTAAGAAGTATACTATGATAATATCAGTATGTAGTTTGTTAACCTTTTGTAATTTGAATGAATTTTTCAAATTACAAAAGGTTAATAAAATTTGAAAACCTTTTGTAATTTGAATGTAGTTTGTTAACCTTTTGTAATTTGAATGAACTTAATTTATTTTATTTTATTCAAATTTATTATTTTAAGTACTATGATTATATTTAGATAACTTTAATATAAATTTTGTAATGGATGTTACAGATTTAAAAAAAAATTTGAGTCGAGAATTATCTTAATTAAACATTAACTTAAATATACAAGGACCGTTGAATTCTATTTTCCCATCGATCTCCCAATATATATTTATTCCGTCGAGAAATTTACCGAGGAAATTTTTTTAATTAAGATGTTTTGTGATTTGCAATCTGACGCTGGGAGAAAATTCCGGCAATTCGTCTTGTTTTTCCTCGCCATTTCAGATCCAGTCTTCCTTTTTTCATCCTTCACACACACCCAAGTCTCTGATTGATTGGTTTTTTCTGCCTTCTTACAGATTCGGCTTTTTCACTGATCACTCATAACAACGAATATTTACTATTTAATTTCTGAGATGCGATTTTCTTTATTAGTTCTATATAAACCATTGCATTATATACAAATTGGGCATCGCTACTTGATTTTTTATTTTATTGCTTATTTGTTAACTTTCAAATGTAAAAAAAATATTTTTATACCCCCTTGTTTCTTTTTATAAGGAAAGGAGCCAAAAATGGTTTATTTTTACAGTTTAGGGGTAGGAAACAAAAATTAACTAAGAATATGCCAACATTTTGTAGAATATTGACAAAACATTGATATTTTTTTTTGTTGAATTCTTATAAAGTCTAATGAATTAATTAAGTCTTATATGTTCTAGTGAGACCAAACCATATATAAAAAAATTAAATAATGTTTACTCAAATTTATTAGCAAAGAGTAAACAAATCAGGAAGGCTGGAATTCTTAAATAAAAATTTCGCCGATTAAATTAAAAAATTGATGATTTAAAAAAATATCTTTTTATAATCCTGATAATTAAACGGTTTACACTAAAACTCCATCCCTAGAACATTAATGGAAGTATTTTTTTTATAAATAAGGGGTTTCTAATAAAAACAAAAAATATCTAGAAACGATGAAATTTAAAAAACAGAAGGTTAAATGAATCTCTTTGTTTAAAAAAAAACAGATGAGTCAAATACGAGTATATTTGTTAATTAAGGAGGCATGAAATATTCTGAATTCTCAAGACTAGAGGTTTCGAAGGAATTTAGGTAATATTGTCTAGAATGGATAGAAAAAGTGATTACATTCTTTGAGGTCAAATAGAATTTAAGAAACATCTTTTCGAACCATTCATAGGTTTATTTACGTAAAATAAAATTGAAGTTACTCATAAATATTTTAACAAAACAAGGAAGACTTTTTAATCATTAGATGTCCTGGCCTCAAAGGCTATCTTTTACGCCAAACAATCAGTGCAATACTCACAAGTATTATTTTAAATAATAAACAACAGCCGAAAACCTCATAAAATATATTTGACAACAATGAAGGGTGGTTAAATTTATTTAATTTAGTTTTTATTCTGAATGTTTTCGACTTAAAATGTTGTTATCGTGCGATTTTTTTTGTTAATGATTTATTATTACAAATAATTAGCCAAACTATTTAATAGCTCGCGGCAATGACGCTTTTTTAGACAAAATATTCAATTTCCATTTAAACAAAATATTTTACTTGTCATAAAAAATAACAATATTTAAAAACAAAAGAAAACAAAAAATAATACCCATTATCCACTTTAATATTGAAAAAGAACTTTTGAAAGTTTTTTCACGTAATTAGGAGTTATAATAGTAAGAATTGATTTCAAGTAGAATTGATCTACTCGTACTTATGAGTATATTATTTTAAAGAGGGTCTTCTTTATTGTTCAAACTTTTAGCTACGTTAATAATTTTCCTTATTATATTTATCCACGTGACATGTGTTTATACCTCCAATCATGACCCGAGATTTGTTCTATTTTAATATGGAGTTCCACAAAGTAAAAACTGAAATCTTTAAGAATTAGTAAAAAACAATAACTTGAAATAAAGTTTTAAGTGTACTGGATTTAATTTGAATTATATGTTTTATATATACGAGCGTAAAAAAATAAATATGTATGAAATAAAGAGAAAAATAAATACTTGATATTTTCACTTAAAAAACTAAATCAATTTTATAAATTTTTGATGACAAAATCTTGTAACGAAATCTAAATTTATTAGAAAATAAAAGTTAAATGTCATGAAATATTGTATGTAAAACAATTCAAAGCTGAATAAAATTTCGAAACATTTTTTTCAAAATCTATGTAAAACGTGTATTTTTTTAATAAACAACCAATATCACGTTTATTCTCTAATGTTTGATAAGTAAACAAATTTTATAATTTTTTTATAAAAAATCTAAACACCTACATTATACAATGAGATAAATCAACATCTTTTTTAAACGTTAATAAATATGAGGAAATATTGTATAACTTAGAAATGTCTTTATTTTAATAAATATGACCAACGTAGAATAGTAACTTTGCCTTACATCTTAAAGTAATACTTCAGTGAAACTTGGACTTTGGAAATTGTGTCCAAGAGGAAGCAAGAAAGTTATAGCTTTAATATCACAGCCTCCTATCATCACAAACTGTGACGACACCTCTTAACTCGTCTTTCTGTATTTGCCATATCGCTGGGTGATAAATACTCGGAGAGAATCTGAGAGAATTGTAAACGTGCTCCTTCACATTGTTTTGTGCGGAAACATATTCCGGTAACTGATTTTGCATTTACAAAACGAGTTAATTTTAAAAATTTACGATGATATCGGAAAGATGTAAAAGTAATTATTATAAAAAAGTTTTTTTTAACTAAGATCATCATAATATACGTTCTATTAGGAACAAATTATTTGCCGTATCACTGGGTGATAAATACTCGGAAAGAATCTGAGAGAATTTTAAATGTGCTCCTTCACATTGTTTTGTGTCGAAACATGTTCCGGTAACTGATTTTGTATTTACAAAATAAGTTAATTTAAAATTTCTCGATGATATCGGAAAGACGTATAAGTAATTATTAAAAAAAAAATTCAACTGAGATCAGCATAATATACGTTCCCTTAGGTACACATGTATGTAATAAAACGCCTTTATTAAGAAAATACCACAGTTCCGTACTCCACAGCCCTGTACTCCACAGTAATTTACTCCACAGACCTGTACTCTACAGTCCTGTACTCCACAGCCCTGTACTCCACGACGTACTCGTTGGGTCAAAACAAATGAGAATATGACCTCTATTTTTTTAAGGTAGTCTGTTTTGGTGTCCGGAACATGTCTGGAACGGATCTTCACTTTCAGTCCTTCACGGTCACAAGTTTTGCAACATTTTAACTTCGTATTTCTTTGTCGCACATATTGAAAAGTATATTTCTGATAAATGTGAGTATTTTAATTACTAATGGCATCTTTACGGAATGTTTTACAATTATTCAAACTCGTTTCGAATACATTTTTACTTCTTTTTACGTAACTGTTCTGTAGCAATGATTGTGTTAACTTTGTTTGATTAATAGTATTATTTCATATACCATACTACAGTGCAACCCCTTTTTATTAATTCGTATGTAGAATGATGGAAGTAATAATAATAGAAAAAAAACTAATTAACAATAATACATTTTTTAATATATGCAGTGAAGAATTTTCCAGGCTAGGAATTGTGAGGCTAAAATTGTTACTGGAAAGATTTGTTGGCGAAGAATGATCCTAGACCCATTTTTACAAAAACAAGTATAAATTTAATATTGAAGTAAATTAAAAGAGAAAAAAGCCCTAAAATATGCATTGTGTGTTAAAGTTATCAAAATAAAATATATATTTTGTTACAGTTATCCAAATTAAATATATGTTATATTGTATTACTGTTATCAAAATTAAAAATAACTGTTTAATTCTACATGTCATGAACTTGCTTTATTATTAACAATAAAATGTTTTTGTTAAAAAAATATATTTGTCCGTGAATCCATGTTAATGATGACCTTCGTGGTCTCCGTTGGCATGATGTCTGTCTGCTTATTCGAGGGCTGCAGGTTCGATTCCCTTGGATAACATTTTTTAAACAAATCAATTTCAGTATTTTTTTCTGGTTTGTTTGAAGATCGCCACATGAAAAACAGCTTATTTGATATACAACGAAAGTGCAATACAAAAGAACAATGAAAAATTCCACACAACATATTCAGAAGCTGTGTTGAGGGCAAGTACCTATATAAGAGTTTTAAAGGAAATTGTTCTAGAGGTGCAGAGTACCCGATAATTAATCAGGAGCGCCAATATCAGAAGGGTTGCAGCAAGGAGACATATTTCTAAAATATATTAAAAATTGTTATTCTATCACACCACATTCCTTTTGAGGTAAATAGAGAGGGTAGATCTCCACGCCTCTCTGTCGAGTTATCACATCCATAACCTTGTCATACATGCTCACACGTTTCTGAAGAAAAAAATGGTAATGAAGAATTAAAACAATCTTATTTACTATTAAAACACATGTTACCTGTAATACCATCACAACGTTTTCGTGACGGTGTGGGCAGAGAGAAGAGATCACTAGACTTTCTTACCATTCATCAAAATATCATTCAATTAATATAACCACACATCCCTTAATCTTTTTCTACCACACATTCCACTCATTCTATTGATTTTTAATTTATTCTACATATTTGTACCGTCTCAGATTGATCTTTATCATCATATTTAATACATCAGTCTAAAGTTCATATTCATCCCTAATCATTTAATTAAATAACCCTCCCCTCCATGTATTCTTCTGAATACACACATTTCCACATCATTTATTCGGCTTCTTTCAGTCTATCTACGACTACGTTTCCCTTTATTACAAATAAAGTACTGTTATGGAGCACCATTTAAACAGATTTTGATACTGGTTCGAAATTACTTGAAACACGATAAAAATAATTGATTAAGTTTTTTATTAAAAACTCAGACCTATAGTCTAGAAATTTAAATAGTTAATGAAAAAGTTAGGTCAAGAGTTTTGAAAGTAGTATAACTTTATCTCTGATAGCTGTCGGACTAAGTTCGTAATAAAATAACAAGATATAAACTCCAGATTAAACCTCTGGTATTCCTTCCGTGGTTGCAGTCCTAAGACTGGTTTGCAGCAATTTGAACTCTTTTCCTCCATTCCCCCCTGTCCTGTGCGGCTCTCTTTAAGTCTGTATATGTTGAGCAGCGCACGTCCACCAACAGGTCCTCCAGGTACTCTCGGCGTGGGCGTCCCCTAGAGTTTGTCCCCTCGGTCATACCCTCCATTATGGCATGCAAGAGGCCCTCTTGTCGTATTATATGACCGATCCATCTTGCACGCCTTTTGGACAGGATCCTGAGCAGGTGCCTTCCTCCTTCGATTCGTTGGAGAACCTCTTCATATTATGCGATAGTAAATCTCAATTGAGGTAACTAGAACATGTTATAATGCAGCCACCACTGAGGCTGCTCATGGAAATCCTTTTTGTTGTACTATATGAAATGCAACCTCTTCAAAGAGCGAAAAACGCAGTCAAAGAAAGCTCGGTAGAAACAGGGTGCATCTGAAATCAGCATCGGAGAGAGAAATAGAGATGATGATCCTGTCTTTAATGTAGTGCATGCATGAAAACAATTTATTTTTTATTTTATTTATTTTACACACGACAAGAAATATACATAATTTGCGGAAAAACGACAGGTAATTTAATTTGGGCGCACCATTTAAATGGATCTGGGATTGTTGACTTTCATTTGTCGTATCCCCAGTAAACTAGGCTTTTGCCTGTATCTTACTGAGGGCATATAGTAGAGGTGGGCAAATGCGGCTCTTTGTTGGGTTAAGTGCGGCTCCCAATGTCTCTTATAAAAATATAGATAATTTCTTTCCCCATTATACTTGTATTTTTGCAATTTTCCTTTCTTAATGTTGTAAGTGACAAGATGTGCATGTATGAATGGAACTGTCAAAGACGCAAGTATTGGTGAGAACGTGACTATGGTGCTCTTTATATATATGACAATCTAGAATGTGGCTCTCGTTGACCTCATGTATGCCCACCTCTAGCATATACTAAAATATAGTAGCATGAAAAAATAAGTGGATAATTCTTTCAGATTTTTTATTACATAAAATCCCGTTGCATATTCTCATCAACCTGACAAACAATGACACTCAATTCATCATGCAAATCAAACCCTTCACACTTCATCACTCCAGACAGACCAAAACGTTCATCATGCAGTATACCGCACATAATCATAAAAAAACACCACACTCAAGAGTTCACACAAATCTTTGCTTCAAGTCATTTCTCTTGCAAGCCCAAGTATTCAAACTCATGTCGCAATAACAACCACGCTCCGATCGACTGCCTAAATTGTTTTCCTCTTTTTGTCTTTTTTAAATTCGGTACCCCATTGTATGTCATGGGAGCCAAATATTGCTTTTGGACAAAATATGTTTTAACTTTAAGGATGGTGAACATTTGATCAGTTGCCATGCGTGTCACGTGTCTCTGCTGAGTCTGCATCTTCCCCTCTTCTCGATGATATTGCCAGAGAATAGATTAGAAGTGCAAATTGGCTATGTTCAGGATCCGATACTCCCTGAAAAGCTCCGCTGTGGGATACCGGGCTATTATGTTTTTAAAAACAATATTGGAAAAAAAAACTAACAATAATTAAAATAAAGATAAATCTCAATGATTATAACATATATCCATTAAAAATAATTGTCATAATACATGATTATTTAATATGACACAAGCGTTAAATTTCATGCCGAAGTTGAATCAAATATACATATGAATATTTTATTATAGCGTGAGGAAGAATATTCAACCGAGTTTCCATATTTACTTTTCATTATAATATATCGTATTTTATAAAACATCTTTTCTTTTTAATACGTATTCCTCTACCAAAAGAATGCATACTTGTCCCAGCAATGTTTATATTGTTTTACGAATATTTCTGGAATATCACTTGTAAATATTTTTTTTTAATATTGACTGCTTCATTTATAAAATGTGCTATTTAGTAATGTTATAATCCTTGTAAGTACGTTGTTAAATTTCAAAATTGGTACACCTTGCCATGCAAATCGAAACTCTATTAAACAATTATGATTTATGAAAAATTATAAAGTTTGGTATTTAATATGAAGGGTTTGCCAATGCAAACCCTTGCATCTTAATATATCTTACAAAAAAAACTTTCTGATGAAGTTCTTGGGGCCGTAATCTAGAGCACGCATATTTTGTTATTATTTTATTTAAAAAATATTTTTATTAATTCTTACCTTATATACTAAATATGTTGTTTAGAAAGTAGATTCACATTTCTCGTTAGGACAACATTTTTATGACTAACTTAATTCCAAACGTGCTGAATGTATATTTTTATGAAAACACTATTTCTCAAATGGCTTCAGAAATTTTGGGCGTCATTTTGAACATCGATCAAAATAAATAGTTTTTTTTAATATGCTTTTTTACTACCACCAATGAAAAAAATACGACACAAACCAAAAAAAAACGTAGCATATAGTGACGATACAGTAAGAAATTATGTGTGTCAAATGTGGTTAAAAATCCCTAATGGCGATTTACTGACACTCGAAGATAGTGTCCGCTCTGAAATGCTGATTACAAATGATGATTAAATTAAGGCTACATAAAAAATAATCAGTACTTTTCGACAAAACAGTGTGCTGAGATAAAGAAAATATTGAAAACCACTGTCCACGAGCATTTGGTGGAATTTTGCGTTTGAATTTGACCTAAATATACGATACTACTTTCCGGATAACCTACTACATTTATAATTTTACTTCCGAGAACTTCCATTTACATATTGCCATCAACGTGACTTAAACCTATCATTGACATATAAAATACGTAAATTCTTTTTGACATTTCGTTAAAATTTTCGTAACTTCTGTAGTATAAATGATTTAATTTATTTATAGTTTCAATTTTAGAAAGTCGAAAGTCATCGCGAAATTTCGTGAAGTTAAAATGAACCACATTGTCGTGAATCACATATTTTTTTAGTATACTTTGGTAATAAGTTATTATGAAACTTAAAAATGAAGAATAAACCATTATAATAACTCAGGTAGACTGGTTTTACTTTCAGGTAGTTTTTTATCACAATCACTTAAATTGACACTTAGGAGCATCTTTACTTGACAACTAACTCGTTCTTGGAGTAAGAGGTGTTTTGAAATCAACCTACTTTCAATAGATGTCCAAACAATTTTTGCAGAGGTTTAGTGTGTAGATGCAGGGTTGTCTCCTTTTAGTTGCCTTTCTCCCCCATCCTTTTAAAACCTTGCCATCCGTTTTCTAAAAGCGATGTTTCCCTGTTTATGTAATGACCTTTATTGAGCATGTCAACTGAGATCTGCTTACATGGCCAATTCATGCTAACCTTTGCGAATTCATATCGTATGTGTTTCAAAAAAGCACTTCGTAAGAACATGGTTTTATATTTATTTAAGTGCTTAAAAAAAAAATAAAAAAAAAAGAAGTTAAATAAATGGTTATCAACTACTTAGATTATTTTAAAATTACTCTTATTTTTAAATCTCGCTAAATACGATAGAATACAAGTTTGTGCGACAATATTTAAAGACTGAAGTACTTGTGTGACAAATTCAATCATCAAGGATACCACTGTACTATCAGTACTCAAACTCGATGCCTCCTGGTAGAAGTGAAATATCATGTCAACTAAAAATTAGAGGTCTTCATTCGTCGTCATTGATGGGCCTCGTCATCGAGGATTCCCTCGCTATTCCAACGTCAATTCAGTAAGGAGGCGAAGCTACGCCGTGAAGTTAGTTTTAGGTCAAGAGCGGTTGCACAGCAAACCCACCGACCACACCACTGTACTGGATCCGATGGCACAACGAAGTGAGACATCGGTATGATTTTTCCTTTTTTTAAAGAATATGTATGACCGAAGTCCGGAAGTCATAGGTATCCTTATACCCCTGAATACAAGACGGAAAAATCCTGTATCATTTGAGGGTAGTAGCACAGTGTGGGGCTCAAACTGGCGACCTTCCGCACAGAAGTCCAGTGCGGTACCGCATGACCATGTAGTCTTAATAAAATGCATACGTGTATGAATGTTTTAATACACGTTAAATTCGAGTTTACTTCGAAATATAATATTCCTGTAATACATTTGGGTTTACCTTTCAATGTTAATAAAACTTAATGTAACGCTGGATATGATCGATGTTTATGGGTTAAGAGTTATCCTTTGCATAGTAATGTTTTTTGCCATTATCGGTGATATAATCTGGAATCTTCGAACGGAAGGTAAGCGTCTCACAAACTAGGGTACTTATTGGAGTCGCCATTTGAAGTACAATGTAATTGGAATCATATTTAGAAAGCATCTGCAGCTCTGTTTTTTTTACTTTTGAAAATAGTAAGTTAATGTTAATATAGTCCTTAATCCACCAAACCTTTTAATTATAACCACAGGCTCGGTATTTTAAAGTGCTGTCAGATGATTAATGGCGTAACTTTTGCATCCGTAACACTGGGGGAGCCGACAGTTTAGACTGATCTCTTATGGACCGCTACAAGATGAAGGTATACCCAGCGAACATAACAATATTTTCACACAAAACAAATGTAAGCATGTTGAAAGTACTCTTTGCGAGATGAGACTTACTTTTTGATACTTAAAATTCTTTCCTGTGCTTTTTTTATTTTCTTGGTGAAAAAAAAGAGTAATTTCTAGAGATTTTTTATTTTTCATTATCAAGCAAAATAAAAATGTTATATTAGGTCCCCACATATGAAACCGGCGTTTTGTTTGGGAGGAACATAAAGTTGATTTTTTTTAATATAATATATTTATTTAATCAAAGTATGTACCATTGCTATCTATGCACTTTTGCCATCTCATAGGTAGTTCATCGATCCCTTTACTAAAAAAACCATTCGGACGGGAATCAATAAAATCTTTGAAGTCGGTTTGGACTGCCCCATCGGAGTTGAATTTTTTCCCTTGCAAGAAGTTATCCAAATTTCGAAAAAAATAGTAATCTGTTGGGGCAAGGTCCGGAGAGTACGGTGGATGTCTTAAACATTCCAATTGAAGCTCTTCTAATTTGGTAGCCGTCTGTTGTGCAGTGTGTGGTCTAGCGTTATCATGAAGCAGCAGTGGCCTAGAGCGATTAACCAGCCTCGGTTGTTTAGCAGCTAGCTTTTCCATCATGGTTTGCAGTTGCTGACAATAGACATCTGCCGTAATCGTCTGGCCAGATTTAAGAAAGCTGTAGTGAACGACACCAGCACTAGTCCACCAAACGCTCACAAGTAACTTTTTTGGAGTCAATTTTCGCTTGGGGTATGGTTTGGCTGGTTCGGCAGGGTTCAGCCATTGCGATGAGCGCTTCCGATTATCATACAGGATCTACTTTTCATCACAGGTAATGATTCGATTCAAAATCCCTTCATTATTGTGCCGGTTGAGTAATGCAACGCAGCAGTCAACGCGCGTTTGTTGATTTGCTTCACTCAATTCGTGAGGTACCCACCTTTCAAGCTTTTTCACCTTCCCAATTTGCTTCAAGTGGATTAAAACAGTTGTATCACTAACACCGCAGCCTGCAGCTAACTCGGACGTGGTTTGCGATGGATCCGCTTCCACAATAGCCTTCAATTCTTCATTATCAACTTTGGTCTCCGGCCGTCCACGGGGCTTATTCTGCAGGTCGAAATTTCCAGAACGAAAACGTTGGAACCAAAAACGCACTGTGTTTTCTTTTGCGGCACCGTCGCCATACACATAATTAATCCTTCGAGCCGTTTCTGCAGCACTGGTGCCACGGTGGAACTCGTACTCGTAAATAACGCGATATTTCAAGTTTTCCATTTTGTAAACTGAGTGACGCAAAGAAAAAAAACAATTGAGGAAAAAACAAATGAATTATAATTTTCGAAACACAAATACTTGAGTAAATAGCTGTATAAATTTTAATTTGGAATTCCTAACCAAAGAGAAGATATTTGAGATCAAAGTTGCCAGTACGGCAAAACGCCAATTTCACATGTAAGGACCCAATATTTTACTCCTCATTAAAAAAAATAAATTAGATACCGCTTAGACTAAATTCTTCAAATGATTTCTTTTACAGGCTGCTATAAATTAAAAATAGTTTATCCTCTGAAAGTGCCTTTTCTTTCCAAATATTACATTTTTTTATAGAATGACAACTGCCAGAAAGAATTTTATACTATGTTCAAATGATTTGATTTTTCAATAAATAATTAGATATTGTATTTTATCAAAGGTTCGGCTTTGTGTACTATACCTCTGTATAAGAATATTAAATATTAAATGACTTTTTTATACCACTTATAATTTTATTGCCATTGGTGGAATAAAAAATTGTTAAATATTGTATTGTAGTACATAACTTTTGGTGTATACTGTCAAACCTGGCGGGTTGATTACCATGTGTTAATTTCTTCCAACGAACCAAAAAGATCTTAAAACACATTAAAACACAGACTTAGATGTTAATTAAATTGGGTACCAACAGAGATGATTACAAGACACGCAAATTGCCATTTAGACAACATAAAGTATATTTAAGAAGGCGCTCTCGAGATCGAGTTCGATTTTCAACCAACGTGTGAATGGAATAAATGTATGCGTATATAGGCAAAGTACGTACTTCCGTAAGTCCATCACGCCATTTCGTAACATACTATCATGCCATCTACGTGCTGGGGTAGGTAGAGAAAACAGAGTGTAAGATTTTCCTATCTTGACACACATTCTCGTATTTCACCTTGTTCACACGCGTAAACCCTATCATGCAGCTCCTATTATTTCGATTACTTTTCACATTTTCTACATTAAAAATATCATTCACTTCATCCAACCATAGATTCATTATTTTTATTCTATCATGAATTTCACTCCCATTTGCACTGTATATTTGTTTTGATATTTTTTTTTATTCATTCGTTCCACGTGCCCCAACCAACCTTGAGTTCTCTTCTTCATCTTACTCAACATATTAGCCTTAAGCTCGCATTCTTCCTTAATCACTTCATTCTGTATTCTATCATACATCATCCCCACGTGCAGTATCCTAATTGCATTAATTTATTGGGCTCGTTTCAGACTTTTCCTCCTTCACGTTTCACTTCCATACATAATAGTTGGTACAAAAATACTGCTGTGGACTATGATAGTTGCAGATTTGTAAACTGTCTGGTTTGAACATGCGTTTTAGTGCTCAATTGACATTGTTTCCTATCGCTACACACCGTTAGATATCTCTCATAACTCATTCATATCAAAGAAAATACTACCTAAATAGCAGAATTCTTCAAGTTACAAGGAACTTACGATTTACAGAAAAACTAATTCTTTTGTGATATGGTTTTAGAGTTAAATCTGTCTGGCAGTGAATCAGTCAGAAAAAGCCTTGACGTGAATGCTAACCGATAGATCAGGGACAAATACACCATGCAAATGTGTATGGAAGGCGTGGTACAAGAATACCAAGAAAAGTATGGTAGGATCTAGTGAATTATATTTTGAAAGCAGAAAATATAAAAAGTAACAGAAATCCTAAGGTTGTTTGAGAAGATGTTTCGGATGTGAAAGATGCGAAAGATGCGTGTTGAGATAAGAAAGTCTTGGTTAAGATAGAAAAGTCTTGATCAGAGGAGCACAAACAAGACTCCGATGATGAGGGGAAAACTTTGAAACCGGTAGGGTCATATAAATTTGAATAAACAGTGTTTAACTAAAGAAATTACAATAAATAACAAGTTTAAATTAAACTTCATTTATCTCCTGGAATGAAAAAATACTTTATATTTTTTTATTTAACAGTTAAATAAATGAATAAAAAGTATGTTTGCAAATACAATCTGGCGGGCTTATCTCTTCCAGCCAACCAGACAAAAGTAAATGAAGTAAGTTACATAGTCGCAAAACACATTCAAATGACTATCCATCCCCACGAAATCCGTGAACACATACATGAGCATATGCCCACAAAAAACGGACAATCATCCGAGTATTCCTTTATATGCTGAGCGAGATATCACAAGTCAAATAAAAATGAACGGATGGTGCAGAGGAAAGGAAAAAATGAGGAGTGACACGTAATATTACCGACTAGAAATTAAGAGTTTTTTCAGTCGCTTCTTAAAGTATGCCAAGGACGGAACGAGTCTAACATTAGTTTGTAACTGATTCCAGAGTCTCTGGAGATTCCAGAGACTCCATGAACAGTAAAGGACGACGTAAAAAAAGAAGAGCGGTGAACTGGAAAGGTCAATAAACAAAAATATGTGTTTTATGGTAAATAATAACGTTCTTTCCGGTTTTTTTTTTTGTGAAATTTCCCCATTATTTTGATTTTTTATTGGAACGTAATTCAAGACTTCAAGATGTGTGCTCGATAAAGAAAAAAAAACATAAAATAACTAACTTAATGTTTTTGTAACATGCAAATAAAGCTAAACAACATTTATATTTTGGCGCAAAAAAGGGAAGGCATTAATTGTATGGAAAAAAGTATACATTCTACATACTCGTACAACCTTTGCCTCGTTGATTTTGCTTTTGAAAACATTCATGTGTTCTTATGTCTCTCACATTCGTTCCATGCCATAATTTTGGAATGGGTAAATTTAATGTTCCTGCTGGAGTTTTGTCTGAAAACTTTTTAGCGTGCCGCGTTTCACCACAAAAGTTGTTCCTGAAATGAGAGGAAGGACCCTTTCGAGGATGGATTTTTCCAGTGTGGCTTTGTTTTACACGATTATTATTGTTGTGGTTTATCTCCTTTATAAGTTGTGGTGCAGAAGTAAAAACTGAAAAGTTAATTTATGTTAACCAGCTTACGAATATTTTAATTTGGAAATTGTCATTAAAAAATAATTTCAAAATATTACAATGAGGACTTTATTTTTATAATATATGATTTTTTTAAACTTTTAAGAAATTTATTAAAAATTATAGTAATATGATTGTTATTTAAAATTTAAAATAAAACACTGTACCTTTAAGCAAAACATTACACTCCCTTTGAGATTATTGTTAATTTGATTTGAACCCAGTTGGCAGTTGACTGCCTCAGCTATTTTTAAATAATCGACTTGAATAGGATTATTTATTTAATTCTTCATTTATGGCAGGTTTTGACCATTAATATTTTTTACAAAACATAATCGGAGTGAGAGCGAATACATTAATAAAAGATGCATCGATAATATCATACATAAATGTCAACACACTAACATTATTCATAAAATCTATAATAAAAAGTAAGAACATACATAAAGTACGGACTCCAGCAAACAACAGGCCTGTGCTCAAAAGACCCTGAGCCGTATGCCACGCAAGAAAAAAAAAACAACACAATAAGCTTGATTAACACATTACAATCGATATGTTTATATACCTTAACAAACACTTCTATTTCCTCTTCACAGAGCGAAAAAAGTTCATTAATTATGAGTTTAATAGCAATAATTAAGAAATCTGTTCAAACATCACAGGCAGAATTATCGGTTCGAACGAAAATAGATCTTCTTGATTAATGTTTACATGAAGGTTTAAGCCTACAAGAACTCTTTCCATCTGAATATATTAATTTATACTATACTTACAAACTATACTTAAAAAATGCGCCCTTGATTATTTTTACTCATTGTTTTCATAGAAGAGATCATTTCATTTTAAGGATACTAAAGTGTTAAATGTTTTTTTACTAAATAAATAAACGTTTTTTTTTCATATTCTTTGTATCTTCATTTTAAAGATAACTTATGTTACCAAGCATTTCGTAGAAAATTATGTTAAATGAATTCTGATGGAAGTATTTTTTTGTTTGAAACCAGGTTTAAGTTCAAATTCGGTTTTTAAAAGAAATTACAATAATTGTTTCTTTATTTGAAATGCGGAATCAATTTTCAATTCGTTGATGAAATGTAGAAGACGCGGAAACTTATATTTATACATTGTACAATGTCATTCGATTAAAAAATATATTTCATTTACACAAAGCTTTCACCTCATCATTAGGGGAGCACAAACAAGATTCTTTTGTTTTAAAAATGTGTTATTGTAATTTATTCAATTTAAAAAAAAAAGCATTTATTTGTTGAAAACGAGTTTCACCTTTATCTGTTTATATTTCAAGACTTCTAAAATACGAGAAATTTGTATTTGATGGCTTACATTTATTAACTCAGATAAGTTTTCAAAGTTTCTCAGGTTTGTTCACAAAATTTTGATTGTGTTGCGAAATTATTTATTACAAAGCTTTCATTTACAAAGGAAAAATATTTATTTTATCTCTTGAGATTAACAAGACAAGTTAGCGTTTTATCAAAAAGTGGTAAAGTAAGAATGCTGCTTTGTATACAGGTCGAACATTTACCATAATAATAACGATGAATCCATTTAAAGTTGACGTAAGCTTTATGTTTGTGTTTTTTTACGACTTGTGTATTTTTCATATTCCGCGAAAATCAAGGCAGTTGAATAGAATGTTAAATTTGAAATGGCGTTGTTATGTTGGAATGAGATCGGCAATGAATCGATTTTTTTTCTCTAGCATATGCCAGTGAGTAGACAACTTCCAAAATGAAACTCTGCCGCAAAAAGCTACCTTTACAAATATATTTTTTCAATATATATGAAAAAAACATGTGCAAATATTTGTTTCTTTTATGCTGTTCAATTTCATTCGAAATTATCATTTTTTTGTAATTCTAATTTGTAATTCCAATGCTTGATTTTTGTAATTCTAATTTGTTATTTCAATGCTTGATTTTTGTAATTCTAATTTGTTATACCAATGCTTGATTTTTGTAATTCTAATTTGTTATTCCAATGTTTGATTTTTGTATTTCTAATTTGTTATTTCAATGCTTGATTTTTGTAATTCTAATTTGTTATACCAATGCTTGATTTTTGTAATTCTAATTTGTTACACAAATGCTTGATTTTTGTAATTCTAATTTGTTATACCAATGCTTGATTTTTGTAATTCTAATTTGTCATTCCAATGCTTAATTTTTGTAATTCTAATTTGTTATTCCAATGCTTGATTTTTGTTTTGTGAATTGGTTGTGATTTTCTTCTTTACAATTGTATTTGAATATTATCTATTTATTTGTTTGATTTTTTTTACCAGTCATCTTATTAAGCTAAGTGCCTGTTTTAAGACAGGCAACTAACACGCGCGGTATTTATACACATACGAGTACATACATGAAACAATCAATTATATTGTTATACTCGTATTATATTGGTATATATTATATATCTGAACTCAGCCGCTCGTAGGATTTGACTTATTGTCACACACGAATGTCATGAAAAACATCTAGGTATGATTTGTTCAAAAATACTTAGTAGGTAGGCATAAATTTCAATACCATCAATTCAACGAGATGTAATTATCCCTGGTCTGTGGACCAAATAAATACCTTTAGTATTGTATACATGTGATGAGCCGTACATTAAAATACATATATAAAATATTTTTAAAACATTTCTGATTATAAAATAGTCATAAGGTTAAAATATCTATATTTATTATAACCTCTAACATAAAACCTCTTTAAGTAGAAACTCATATTACTCTTGCACATTTACAGAGAGAAATTATTTGTTTATAATTTTTGGGATATTGATATGTTTTTTGACAAAAATATATTTTTTTTGTAATTCATATTTCTAGCATATAACTCTGCTTATGGTTAATATTTAATTACATAAAAATATAACTTATTTTTAACATTGTTTTTGTCCATAATGTTAAGTAAACTTCAGGAACTTTAAAGTTATTTTAAGAATATGTGAAAGTTAAGAATTTACATTTGGAAAATATTTTTCTTGTTCGTTATATTGATGACATACAATCACTTTCCTATATATTGAATTTCTGTTCGAACAAATCAAAAAGGAATGTAGAATTACAGTTTTTATATAAAATCTTGCAAATTATTATAAAACAAAATTTTAAAATATTTTGCAAACATGATGTTACCCAAAACAGAACACAGCATTTTTTAAAGCTAAAAAGTTTTCTTTTCTTTTGAAATCAAACTGTTTTGAGGGGTTCTTTTAAATTGAAAACCAAGCTTCCACCGATTAAATAAATATTATTTCCCTTAGTTCAATCAAAATTATTTAAAAATTAATAATATCTTTTATCAAATTGATCTGATATTTAGTGTAAGCACACATATGTTAAGCTCTTAAGAAATATACTCGTATAATCAAGAACAGATCCAAACCACAAGTAGATCATATTGCTCCCAGCTGAACAATCCAATAATATAGGGAGGGGAAGAATCCGTAGGAAAAGCTAAGCCGTAAACTAGAGTAATCAAAGTGCTAAGAAACTAACGAGTAATTCCACTTCTATTTCGGTTTAACTAAGGGGGATATCTACTTCATTGGCTCAGGGCGCTTTTAGTCAAAGACGAGTCATGTATAAAATAGTTTAATCAGAGCTTTCGAACGTTTAATTATGTTGAATTATATTTTGAGTAGAAACCAAAATTTTCAAAATAAATAATACACTTTTATTGTACAATAAAATGTATAGAATGAAAGTGTTGTACTTTTATTAGTTTTATTTCCATGCAGCACTCTTATTACCAACCAGAAAAATGTAAAAGATGCCTTAAGTGACAACTAAACACTTAAACCTTTTCAAGAAAACCTTTAATAGTAACGGGGATTCAACCCGTAACCCCTAGGTTGTAAGCACGATAGAAAATACATATTTTTAAAAAGACCGTTTCACGATATATGTAACTAAGAAATGAATTTGAATACGGAATTCGATGATGTTTGTAAGCTATATATCACTTGAAGGGCGCTCCCTAAACATTAAAATATCTCCCAAATAAATAAATAAATAAATAAAGCCTATTTTTTTCAGTGCAACTATAAAATGATGGTTGTCAATTGCTTGATCCTAAATGGGAAGTTATTCTACATCATCGATTCAGCAAAACTACGTGTGCTTTTGCATATAATACTCGTAAATCTGTTACACACTACTTAAAAATACGTGATTTGCCACTTATTAGTTGTAAGGGCTCTATATAATTAGCTTGATGTTTTATAAACAAGTCCCTTTTAATTTATCACTCTGTATGACAAACTTAATATAATATTTATCCGAACATTGGAGTAAATATTTCCGGTGCCAATAATTTGGGAGATAGAATACTGGTTTTTCATTACAAGATATATTTTTACACATAACATTTTTTTCAGATATTATTTTTTTCCGATTTATAAGAGTAGATCTTATAAGACGGTTTTTATAAACAAACCATTCTTTTATGAGACAACTTACTTTTTAATTACTGTAGGCCAGTGGTCCCCAGCCCATGGGCCGCGGCCCGGTACCGGGCCGTGGACCAAATGGTACTGGGCCGCGCAAGGGCCTGCTTAAAAATCAAAATTACTTTTGAAAAATCGAACATACCCAATAAAACTTAATTATAGCTTAAAATAATTATTCCGTTGAAAACCCCTTCACGCTAAGTTACCCCCCCCGACCTTCCGACAATACCTTCGAAATAAAACAACACCACACTACCATATGCATGCCGCATGCGGAGTCGTCCTTGATTCCGAAGGCGGTCTTGCCGTAACTTAAACAAGGCAAATACTATATATTTTATATACTTAATATATACATAAGATGTCAAAAGTCATCCTCTGTCGAAGATCGAGTCGAGACGTCTATCGATCGAGATTTGAGATCTTATCAATACTTAAAAAAGTGAAAATCGAGATATATACTCGTACTTAACTGTTGGAAGCTTCCTTATAGGTACGAGCTGTACGGGACGTGGCTCTTCCATTTCAATATGTATCTAAATAATAATGTACCGGGAGTCTGGTCTGGCAGAGCCAAAATAAACACGATTCAATTAAAAATATTAAATCAAAACACATAAAACTTCAACATCAAAACTTTTAAAGAAAATAGATAAATAACTTTCAAGTTAATATATCTGCAAGATATCAGAATACTCGTAACATTAAAATCCCGATATTTAACCCTAAGCATTCTCAAAATAAATTATTTTCTCTATCTTGGAAAAAAATACTTTCAACCTGCCGTTGAACCTTAAAAATATTGAAAATACCCATGAATCCAAAAGAAAATTAAAAAATTATCTGAAACTTAATAATCCTTCATTGTTATTATATATTTTTTCTTCATTTTCCCCACAAACCTTGTGTTTTCTCTACAAATATATTGTTATTAAATTTAAAAAAAAACTACATTCAATGTCGTCGTCCCCCTCCCCCAGTGGGCCGCGGTAAAATTATGAAACGTTGACCGGTCCGCGGCGACAAAAAGGTTGGGGACCACTGCTGTAGGCGAACAAAATGTCTCTATACATACATATAATGCCATGCCTCTTTTGGACAAGTCAAATAAGAGAGATTGCTCCTTTATATCTCACGCTTCGTCCACATCCATATATCTCGTCATACGTGCTGTTCTGTTTCTCATTGTTTTTACCTTCCTCATAGATAACAATATAAAATAAAATAATAAAAAAAGCTTTTTATCAGGTATTCCCATTTTATATTAACTAAGTAAACTCTATATAAATATGTGCTCACCTGTATTACTCGTACATTGCTCTCAATTCATTGCTGTCCGATAAATACAAATATTATACATTGTATGAATGAAGTTAATTACTTAACGTTTACTAGAGTATTTTTCAATGAACAACAAGTAAAAAGCCTCAATAAATTAATGGCAAATAAAAATGGCAAGTAAAAAGCCTCAATAAATTAATGGCAATTAAAAATATATGTTGCCAAGATTCAGGAAAGTATTTTTTTTTATTTAACTTAAATTTGTTTTTCATCGTTATTACATACTTTTTTTAACAAACAGAAGGGTCATCGGATCTATCAGTTCAATATCCCACCGACGTAGCTTCCTTCCACTAAAAAATAAGCTCCCTCTCTATGAAACTCTTATCCCTCCCATCTTGACTTATGCTGCACCCGTTAGGAGTAGTGTGAGCAACACGGATCACCTAAAGCTTCAACGAGTGCGGAACAGTGAACATGTTCGTGGTAAATACTTAGTTGTAATAATTGTTATCTAGTTATAAGTAAGTGTGTAATTGTGAGCTATTTATAGAAAGATAAATTTTAAGATTATTAAAATGAAAAAAAAATACCCGTAGGAAATTAAAATTTAGTTAGCTTGTTTTTACATAATGATATAGAAATTAGATAAGTCATTTAGTTCTTAAGTAATAAATTTGTGTATGAGTATAGCTTTGGCGAATGTGTGTATAAAATATTACTATAAAAAATATCTTGAATTTCTTAAAAACGTCGAGAAAATTTAATATTAAAAAACATAGGTATATAAAAATGTAAGAAAATCAAGACAAATGTGTAAAATGAATTTAACGTCAGATTATTTCAACTCGGATATATTTTGTTACTGGGCACACATATTCTTGAATTTCATGGGGTGCATAATAAAAATGCAATGATAGATTGTGAATTTCTATCACAACATGCTGAGATCCAACTTTAGAGGGATTATTTTGAGAATATTTAAAATTTGCAAATGTTTTTAAATATTTATGAGTCTCATACTATAAAGGACAAGGTTTATGGGTAGTTATAGAAATATTCAGAGATCAACAGAGCTGGGACATTTAATTCATTAAGTATGGTATTAATACTGTTTATGGAATTACATAAAAAATATGTTCATTAATATACTCGTATATTGAACAAAAGACTACACCATAAACATGGAATCACTGCACATTTCGTTCTATGAAAATACTCTCATATTGCGTTGACTTCTTTATTTCGTAACATTTATAATAAAAATATTTACAAATTAATTTTGATTTATAAATTGTGAAATATTCGTACAGTTTGATTGACAATCTTTGCACGTAGGGAAATAGGCCAATAAATTATTGTAAGTTCATTTACTACGATTTTTCTAAATTTCGTACGAAATTATTTATCCAGCAAATTACTTCGTTGATTGACAGAAGACAAGTATTGTTGAAGCACACGGGAAACTATTAATATAACTTCCTGCGTGGCCTAGTAGCTAAGACGCCTGTCTTCCTACCTGGGAGTTAGTGATTCGATTCCCTTCTCAAACAGCTCACACGATTTCTCTTTCGACTTACTTTTAATTATTTCAAAATATCATTCACTTAATCCAACCATACTTTCGTTGGTCTTCTACCACGCCTTCCATCCACATTATCACTGTTTATTTATCTTGTTAGTTACTTCATTCAATCATTCCCGTGCCATAACCATCTTAGAGTGCTCTTCTTCATCTTACTCAACATATCAGCCTTCAGCTTCCATTCACCCCTAATCGCTTCATTCCATATTCTGCCATACATTGTCATCCTTTGTGTAAGTGGGTGAATTTCTACAGCATTTATTAAGCTTTTTTCACTTTTCCATGTCCACGTTTCTCTACCACACATAAAAATTCTTTCTTAAATACTGTTGTGGACTATCATCTTAGAAGTTTCTAATGCTGTCCGATTTAAGTATACACTTACATATGTTTAAGTGTTCCGTTTATTTTGTTTCGCATCGCTGCACGTCGTGCGATATCCCTCGTAACTATTCCATCATCTATATAAATAGGAGAATTCTCCAAGTTCCTCTAATCTTTCATTACTAACCCATATTTCGCATTTTCTTTTCATTTAATTTTTTTTATCGCCGTGACTTTCTTAACATTAATTCTCCAATCTGTGTCCACACGTCTAATTCAATTTAACTTATTTGTTTCTCTTTATGTTACAACAATAGTAGAATATTTATATATTATGAGTAGACAATAATTGTATTTATAAGTTAAAACAGTGTAATTTGTTTTATCAAACACTGTTCATTCCACTTTTTGTAACGGTGTAACCCCACCTGTTTCAAGTCGTCCCCCTCATCATCAGGGGAGCACAAATAAGACTTAGTTTTGTTTGCACTCCCCTGATGATGAGGTGAAAGCTTTGATATCGGTAGGGTTATACCGTTACAAAAAGTGAAATAAACAGTGTTTGATAAAACAAATTAAAATGCCTTTAAACCTCCGCAATATTAATGTCTTAATTATAAACAATATAGTTAAAACAGTCATTACTAATCGCATTAGTTTTGTTATAAAATTGCACGCCGTACGCAAAGTTTGTTTCAAAATAAAGATGAGCCTAGCCCCAGCAGCGCAGTGAACTGAATGGGCCGTGAAATATTAATTCGCAGACAATTTTTCGTTGGTAAACAACCGTTTTGTGAAATACAAAAGTAATTTACTTGGATACCTCCCCTCGCATCACACAAAACAGGGGAATTATTCTACGCCAGGGATGCTCAGGATCAGAGGCGGTGCTTCCTTATGTCCACTGTGCGCGGTGAACACTGGTGATCAATAATTAACCATTGTTGTAAAACAACTCAAATGAACGACACTTAAGTATTCTTTATATATTAGTCAAAATTAAAATAAAACGTATTAATAATACTTCCAAAAATATTATGAATTTAGGATAAATATGACGCATGAAAATACTAATGTATAGTACGATACAAAAAGGGAAAAAGTAATTAAATTCACTAAACAATATTATGAAAACAAGAATGATTTTATGTTTTCAAAATCAAGACTTGATTATAAAAACATTAAATATCTCTTAAGGATAACGAGTGCACACATTTAAAGGGTAAACTAGAAAGATGATCGAATAAAGTGAAGATCTGTTTGGATAGGAACGTGGTGGCTTCGATCATTAGATTAAGTGATTCCCAACATACGCATATATCATATTTAGAAAGACTTACCAAGGGAAAACAGACTACAACCTTTGTAGATGTTTCAATATGTGATAGTAACACACTTGGCTTTAGGTGAAGGGTAAGTATGTGTTCATTTACGAGTATAATCAAAGCGATAATATAAAGCTGCACATGTCACCCATTATCGCTAATACTCAGATGTAAACTATTCCATTCGGAAAAAACCCATTTATTCGATCAAGATGAAATCGACATCAAAGTTCTTCTGCTCTTCGAAGAAACATCTCTTAGATATAGATTCGAAAGATATAATGGAGACATCTAGAAAACTTATATTGATGGGCAAAATCGATGTTCGACGCGGAATCGATTGAATGTTGGCCACGTAATTTTCATCAATGGACAGGTATCAATCCAGACAAGTGGGAGCTGTTCTGTGTCATCAAAGATAAATATATTTGCTTAAGACTGATTACCAAAGTCAGGGATATCGAATACCGCACATAGAGAAGAGGAAAATATTGGTAAGTTAAATAAACAAAATATAATGGACCATTCGTATTATTGATCACTTTTGATCATCACTGCATAAGTTTGCTTTCATGAGAAAGGCAAAGTGTAGTTAACATAATGTTCCAATACGATCAGAGATACTGTGTTTGTGTACATAGCGTACTCATATGGACTTACATGCATTTTGTGTACGTGGAGAATTGCACAAAATTAACTATATTTTGACTGATTTTGAACTACGTATAGGCATTTTTGAGGTACTAAGGAAACTTCATATCCTTATTTCGGACACAACAACACTGAGGGCACTTTGCGAGGGAAGAAAACTCATATGTGTTTTAAGTTATGGTAAACTTGGTTTTTGATCAAAGGCGGAGCAGCCTCGAGTTGCGGCCCCGTATTGGTCTCTCCTCGTACGCCCAGTTTCCTGTTTCTGGGAGGATAAGCCAGGATGCTGGATACTGAATTGTTTTACGGCATCTAGTGCGCTATGTGTGGTTTCAATTATTATTTTTCCATTTGTTTCAATAGCAGTTTAAAAAATCATAATTTATATATGCCTTGAATAAGAACGTGGAGATAATAAAGCTCGAAAGTATGTGGTGAAAAATGAAAAAAATATGGAGGAGAAGAACTGAAAATTTTCATATTTATTTGGCTGCGTTGTTTCAAAGCCATCTCGTTAGGGATTTGAATAGGCACATTTAATTAATTTTATATATTTAAAATACAGTAAATTTTTTTATCTCAAAAACTTAAATTATAGTATTGCATTCCTTCCACTAGTTAAAGTGTTAATCCGTTTTTTTTAATTTCGATGAACGTATAACGATATCTGAATTCTCTTTTCGGAATATTTAATGAAAGTTTGTCAAATTTTGAGTGGCTGACTCCTGTTTCATATAATTGTAAAATATAATTTATGTTTTCAAAAGATTTTAAATTTATTTGATATTTTCCTATTTATTTAAATTTAGTGTCCTCAAAATTATCTTTAATTTAAAATCGATAAAAAATATACACATCCAAAAATTCCAAACCCGCATATCGAAGAATCACAGAAAGAACTAAATGAAAACGTTGTGTCGTATATAAAATATACGTGGAATGTTATATCTCGATAGTTTTAAAGCAAATAAGATATAATAAGTCAAGCATAAAACGGAGGTGTTGATAGGATCTCCCTCATCCAATAGGGGAAAACATAAAGGAGAAAAACGAGACATAATATGGGGACATTGAGAAACAGGATAGTGGCGTACAAGTCCCAGGATACTGTGGGACGTCAAGACATTGTAAAATATTGCGCCCGGAACGGGACTTCGGACGTTTTATGGGAAAGGTTTCTCTAAGAGTGTTCGCTGCTGAATACGGATGAATACGTCGTTTATTGGTTTCTTGTAGCAATGCTGAAAAGTAAAAAAAGAGCAAAATTAAATGGAGTCAGCAAAATACGACTTTAATACGAAACGGAAGGAATGAGAATTACGTAATTAAGTTTTCATCTTGAAAATAAGTTTTGCTCCTCATTAGTTACTTATTGATCGTATTCCAGATTTTAAACGTATTTTTAAAATATATGTCAAATATAAAAAATGTAAAGAGAGTCACACTAAGTGGTTTCGTAATACTCGTACATTCTCGATTTTTTTAATTCACGTAATGTTTCACTAAAATGATTTTTTATACAGATTAAAAGAAAAGGTGAATTATTTTTACTTATTTATTAAGCGTCAATATGTCTGTATATATCATATTTTTTGTTTATAATTATAATATAGTTCTCACTAAACCGGCCAAAGTAAGAAGTAAAAATAATTGTTTATTGTTTAAAATAATAATTTTGTGGCCTTCAGGTGCTTCAGATTCAACTCTGACGTACCTTTTGTATCTGAATTTAATGATTTGCGTGCACTTTGCATTATTTGTCTTTCGTATATTTTTCTCCTGAATTTAAAATGCATATCTTAATAGCACGATAAAGTAGGGTTTTTTTCATTTTTCACTAAAGTTTTTTCTTGCAATTTATCGAGAATATCTTATTCGAGTATTAAAAGGGTCTTTCAAATGGTGCGTTTTTTTAATTCTTGGATAGAACACAGATGGCGTCGCAAACTTGCCTGGGTTTTGTGATATTTGAGAAGTGTAATGTATGATATTTATAAAAATTGAGTCGTATACAATACAACAACGCGTTAAAATTGTTGAATTATTTTATGTATTGCAATCTCCGCAAACGGTGACGTTAATTGGCCACTAAGATTATGTGATCTGACACCGTTGGACTATTTTCTCTGAAGTTACGTAAAAAGCCAGGTCTATAAGAATGACCCCCACTCAATTCCTGAGCTAAAAGACGAAATTATTCGCGTTATTGGTGAGTTAGAACCGCAATTATGCCAAAATATCGTCGAAAATTTTGACAAAAGAGTGGACGTCTGTGGAGCTGCAAGAGGTGGACATTTGGCGGATATTGTTTTTTGTGTTTTAATTGTCATACATTATACTTCAATGACCAAAAAACAGTTTTTTTAAATCGAATCAAATTGTGTGTTTTATTCAAGAATTAAAAAGAATATTAATTAAAAAAACCGCTCGTTTTGAAAGACCCTTTATAATTTTATCTTTAGGGTGTGTACTTGCCATTTTAGCGTACTTACTCGTATTTTTTTTCTTTTTATTTAAATTACGTTGTATTGATAGAAATTGATGGAGACCAACATCTATAAGAGTAAGATGAAAAATGCGATAAATAAATAAATATTCCTTGTTTACCATCTTTATTTGTGTGCACTTCGAGTAAAAGAAACCGGATCCAGTATCTCATTTAATTCATAGGGCACTTGCCGAGTACAATATCAAAAATATCCATTCTTGCCAAGTGAAAAGTAATCATACGATAACCAAATAGATTTTTATAATTTACTGCAAAGTTCATTTTACTGAAATTTGTCCGTTGTAAATATGCCTTACAATGAATTGTTTTTTTTTTTCTTAAATAAAAAATATAATAATCAAATACGGAAATCAAACAAGGAAGTTGTATGTAAGCATAACGTTCTATCATCTCTATGATGAAACGAGAACAACAAAGTCATTCATTCCGTAATTCCCTTTATGTTTGAATTTCCTACGTAACTTAAGACAGTATCAGAAGCAAAATATGATGTAATCTTTCCTCGCTGTCACGTGCAGCGGTTGCCATTTCGCCATTTCATCTCGGGGTGAAATCATATATTTTCCGCACAACTTATCATTGAATCGCACAAAACCCATTTAATTTCTTGTCATTCGACCAAACGAGGATGTCTCAATTATAACTTTAAGATGTATTTCTTATCGTTTCACGTTCATCCGTTTGTTAGTATTATACACCTTAACATATCCGTATTGATGATGATAATATTTTGCTTGGCCGTAATATTATCTTGAATCTCATGAATCGAGAACTGGAGGAAGGACCTAACTCTCATTTCATAGTCGTACGTGTTGGTTATAGTACCATCACGGGGAGACAACAATAATCCCATTGACAAACTATTAACCAGAATGGGAACATCGGGGAAAATAACTCAATATACTAGACTAGACCACGTAGGTTGTAACTTATTTCGAGGGACTCGATGTCTTGAGGTTCACCTGCTGGCACCAAACGGCCTTAGTAAGAGTTTTCTTGATTTAAGCTTACACAAGCAATTATGATTTTTAAACATTCATGTTTAATAATATTATATTATTTATAGTTAAGGCTGTTTAAAGGCATTCACATTAGTTTAGTTTTTGAATCTTATTTGTATTTCCTCGATGGGGTGAAAACCTTGAAACCGGTAGGGTTATAGCGTTATATAAAGTGGAATAAACAGTGTTTGACCAAATAAACAACAATAAAATAACGTTTTTTGAAATGTTTAAAAAACAATCTTGCATGTGAGGTTATGCATTCGTTATTGTGTGTTGTTTAACTTCTACATGTTTAAATAAACATAAAAACTGTTACGGTTTATTGGCGTTAATGATAATATTATTGATTTTTTTTTTAAACAAGTAGTATTGTTTATTTATGACGTGCTTTCAAACGAAACAAATCCACGTATTCTTGAAACTGCATACATATTCATAGTGAGAACATAGAAAAAGCCATCTTCACATATTTGGTATACTAAAATTTAAGATTTATCAATCGAATCGAATAAAAAAAAAGAAAGAATATAACATCAACGTTTCTTATTCCCCAAAGTGTCGGCTGCCAGCAGTTTTAATACAAAAAGCTTTTTTCTGCTTTCCAATACATCAACATGTGTGTACCTAATAAATGTTACACAAATAAGTAGAAATAAAGTTGGAAATACACCAAAAGAGAATATTTTTTTCCGTGATTTTTTGCTTTCAAGTGTGCTTACGATTTTGTTTCAAAGCTTCATAACAATTGTAAAAACATTTTGAATTTTATTTTGAATTCATAAAAACGAGCTTTTTTATATTCCCAAAATTCTAGGAATGAGTTTGCGAGGTATATTCTTTAAGATGTTTCAAGTTTTGATATTGTCCCAAGATGCCCCTTACATGTTTCCAAAGAGTAAAACGGGGCTGACTTAAGTGATTTGATAAATTTGATGGTTTTATGTACAACTTCTCATCTCAAGAGATTCATTTTATAGTAAATACACATAGAAAATGCTGATGGTTTGTGTACAAAAGTTAAGTGGTTAGTAACGATTTTTGTTGTACAGTTCTAAGTTATCGGTGTAGGTTAAGTTAACTATAATTTGAATGGTCAATTTTAATGTTTAATACATAAATAAACATTATCACTCTGTAACCCTTTCGGAGTAGGCAGAGAGAAAAGATGTCCTAATATTATATCCAAGCACACAACTTTCATCTCCTCTTGATTCATATATCTCGTCATGTATAATATTTCATTATCCATAATCATTGTTAAATCTTACTTTAGCTTCTTTTTAAAACTGATGCAATTGATCCAGCAATGTTTTTCTCAGTCGATCTCTTCCACGCATATTTTGAACATCTGACTTGTATACTCGCTTTGTCATTATTTTTTCCGGTATAAATACCATCTTAAAGTTCCTTTTTTCATCTTACTTAAGACATCCATTTTACCCAAGCATTCAATAATGACGTCTTCTTCCGCCTTTTTTCATGCATTGACCTTCCAGATTTTTTCGTGTGCGCATCTCCACAGCTCTTATTCATCTTCTGCCAAGTCCAAGTTTCACTTGCGTACGTCAAGATTGGCACCATCATATTCTTATGTATTGTCATTTTTGGTGCTTTTGATATAGCGCGGTAGTTGTACATATATTACATTAAGTGTTCCGTTTGCTTTGTTCCTCGTCGTAACCTTTCTCTCACTGCCTCTTTCAACTCGCCCATCACATGTTAACATGCTGCCCCGATTACAGATTTAATTAACCTGCTCTAGTTTCTCTGAGTTAACCCACACATCGTATACAGTTTTTACCATACGTCTTTCTTTAGCCTAGATTTACCATACCTCTTTCTTTAGCCTTTACCTTAGATTAAATAACGTTCAATAAGAAATACACTAGTTGCAACCCGTGAAATATTCACGGAAGTAAAACAAATTCTACATTTATGAAAATATATATTCATAAATGTAAAATTGGTTTATATATACCATTTATACATCATCCCCTTTTACACCGGTTCAAAAATTGTTAGCTAGGTATTTAAAATTCGTTCAGTATCACGGACCCACCAAGATTCAAATTTCGAATTACTTTCGGAGATAATCCAAGTATTCCTCTCTCGCTCTCTTGTATTCAAAATTCAATTCTCGTATTCTTTCTTTGACGACAACCATCATACAGCTTTTCGCCTATTTATAAGAAATAAATGTGTATTTTTTTAAGGCTTCAAATATGAAAATCGAACGTTTTCAGTACTGTTTTAATGATCACCGATCTGTTTCGCTCTTTGAAAATTGAATAAATAATATCAAGAACGTTAATGGTCGTATACAACCAAGAGATAAATATGAGTTTTGTTTCGATTACATTATCTTTTCATTGTTATTCTACGAGCTAGTGCGTCTACCTCGTACGCATTTTTTATACATGTGTTTTGACGTCTTTCAAAGATTTATTTTCAATGACAGAAATATGTCAAAGCTAAGTAGGCATTATATTAAAAAACCGTATTTTAAAGAAAACGACTCATTTTACCTCATTTATATTTAATAAATATAACAGAACTATATAATGTTTTAAAAATCTTTAATTAGGTGTGATAGAACAAGCCTCTAATCAAAGAACTAAAATAAAATAAAAAATCTCTTATTTCAGGCCAACATTAAAATATGTTTAAACAAAAAAATTTTTAAACTGATAGTTTATTTTTATCCAAAAAATCATATCACAACAAAAACAGTGTGAAATAATCGTAGTTTTAAAACGTAATACTAGTAACTACGAATTGTTATTTGGTGTGATGCTCCTATCAACAGACATTCATAATATGAGTAACCATACGAATACGTAATTATGAGCTATATAATAAAAATCGATGGTTATAGGAAACAGGTCTATGTATTTGTTTATTCGATATATCGAGAAATATGAGTCACAGTAAACACAATTTAATATTTGTTTGAATGATATTGATATTTTTCCCCCAAAAATATGAATATCACCTGGCAAACGTTTATATCTAGCAAGTGGATAATATAAAATAATACAATATTTCACCGTGATATATGTACATTATTACTCTATAACACTTTTGGGGATAAATTTCCGATATCGTATAACGAACGAAGACGATTCTCCAGAGTCACATATTGATATAATAATGATGAAATGTTATATTGTGTTCTCGGATGTGTTATTTGCTCTCAAGTATTTATTATAGTTGGAATATAAATTATAGTATTTTTCCTTTAACAAATATAAAATTCTCAATTATGAAACATTACTAACGCTTATCTTATCAATTCATTCAAATTGTACTCTTCAACTCTTTAGTAATGTTGATGCAAATACATTGAATATATTAGTCGGCAGATAATTTTGATTGAATATGTCTTCATCTTCGTCTATTGGGTTTAAATGTTTTTTTTGATCGCGCTTTCGGTCGTCGTACATATTTATAATAATACCGCAAAATAACCACTATGATTAGCTCTTAAATCAACCAGGTCTTTGCTTTTGATTTTCTCTACTTTTGGTCTAAGCCTTTGGGTAGAACACAAGTGTTTCAGCGATTAGGCCGCGTAGATCGTGACTTTATGATAACGTTTAACATATAATATAAAATAATTATAATCAACAATTGACTGTGAGGTAATGTTTTGTAATAAAGTTTCACTTTTAAAGCACTTTTCTCATTTATGAAAAGCAGATATTTAGCGTCACTTAATAAGATCGGGTAAAATGCCTCTGAAAATGAAGTATAAAAACTGGATGTTGATAATTAATAACAAACCAAGTTATTATAAAAAATTGATACCTAAAAGACTGCCTCAAACATAAGGACAAATTTTTAGATAATTCAAATCAAATACAGGATATTTTAATGTTTAATGAAGCTACGTAGTTTGACAAATCTCGAGATAATTTTAAAAATTCCATTCTCGTGTATAAACTGAGAGGTACATGTTAGCTTAACTAATATTATTTCCTCTTTTTCAAATACCAGTTCAATTTTGGTTTTCTACACGTGTTAACTTTTTTTAATTTATTATTAATTTTTAATATCGTTGAATTGTTTTATTGTGTTATATAAATACAATATAAGAAAGTATAACATAGCATATTGTCGACCTTTGTGGCCTAGTTGATATGTTGACACCTGATCTATCTCAAAAAATGGTAGAAGTCTAGAATGTATGTATGGCCTCTTTAACATGTTTATGGTTAGTTTCAAGATAATATTACGTGACAAAAAATGGTTAAGTCTAGAATGTATGTATGGCATCTTTAACATGTTTATGGTTAGTTTCAAGATACTATTACGTGACAAAAAATGGTTTAAGTCTAGAATGTATGTATGGCCTCTTTAACATGTTTATGGTTAGTTTCAAGATACTATTACGTGACAAAAAATGGTTTAAGTCTAGAATGTATGTATGGCCTCTTTAACATGTTTATGGTTAGTTTCAAGATACTATTACGTGACAAAAAATGGTTTAAGTCTAGAATGTATGTATGGTCTCTTTAACATGTTTATGGTTAGTTTCAAGATACTATTACGTGACAAAAAATGGTTTAAGTCTAGAATGTATGTATGGCCTCTTTAACATGTTTATGGTAAGTTTCAAGATACTATTACGTGACAAAAAATGGTTTAGGTCTAGAATGTATGTATGGCCTCTTTAATATGTTTATGGTTAGTTTCAAGATACTATTACGTGACGAGAAAATTGTCCGCTTGTTTATATTGTATAAAAGTAAAGGGTTATTCAGTATACATCGTTAATAGTTTTGTTTAACTACATGGTCGAACACATCCAAAATTGTTTTCAAATATATTTGCTTTAATATTTTCCTTTACACGAATGTTGTTTGTTTGAAATATAAATATGTGATTAAATATATCATTACCTTTGGTACGACATTTTTTGTCGTATTGAGATAAGTGTTATTTATATTTTATTTAAAGTTAAGGCATTGCTATTGTGGAAGTTTAAAGAAATTGTAATTTGTTTTATCAAACACTGTTTATTCCACTTTTTGTAACGGTATAACCCTACCGGTTTCAAGGCTTTCACCTCATCATCAGGGGAGCACAAACAAGTATTGTTTGTGCTCCCCTGATGAGGTGAAAGTCTTGAAACCGGTAGGGTTATACCGTTACAAAAAGTGGAATAAACATTGTTTGATAAAAAAATAACAATAAATGTTATTTAATGTGTTTACTTTTAATATTTGTTTATAAATCAATTAGGCAAATATAAAAAAAAAACTAAGAGAAAAAATTTGCTCCTATAAAATAAATATGGGAGAAATAAATAAAAAATTTTCGAAATAAAAAAAAACATATAATTTTATTGTATTAAGATAACTTTAAAATTTTGGTAATAATAAAATATTTTAAATTGGTGTTTCGATTTCACACGATTAATAATTCAACCATCAACCCTAATTTTTTTGATAGCATGATATTGGAGAGTTGAGTAGAGGTCGTAGATCTGAACATCACATTTAACCACACATTGAATTTATCTACATACTAACAGTATAACAAATAGAGGCATTAAGGTGTTTCAATTCGTTTTGAGTGATGTTAAATCTTTTAGCAGACCATCTACATTACAAGTGCTCTACACATTGCTCATTAATGTATTAGAGTATTTTCTAAAATTTGGTCACCTAACTATTATATTTTATCCATTCTAACACAATTATAAGGATCCATAATCAATTTCTGAGACATCTAAATTTTCGTCTCAGCATCCAACCTAACTCCAAGATTTTATTACCGTTTACTATTAAAATATCTCAATAGCAATCTGATAACAGTTACACGGTGTACTTAAGCAATCTAGAGAATTAGGTAATTCATGTCTGGTTGAGTGCATATTTTTGGTATGTATGTTACTGAGTTTAGGAGGGGCCATTTATGGCATTTTCCCAATCTAAGGTTTGCTGAGGACGCTAGTTATTAAATGTTCAATTAGTCTTAATTGTTTTTTATAATTTAATTCTATTTCAGAGATGTTTTTCTATGCATTAGTGATTGGATACATTGTATGTGTTTTTCTTAGATGCACAGTAATTTTTTGAAGTTATCAACATTTAATTTGTTTTGTGATTTTTGCTATGGTTTGTTTAGAAAAGTTAGCTGTTGTGCATCAGCTTTTTGGAATCTAAAGTAATTTTTTTGTTGAATATCGACCAGTTGATTTTTTCTTATAAATAAAATGTCAAACATTTTTTTATAAATTATGAGGAATTTTCAGTTTTAAAAAATCTAAATAATTTTTTTTAGCTCTACTTATTTATTATTTTGATCGTACTAATGCTTAAGTATTCTCAGAAAAACTTCCATATAAAATAAAAGTAATAAGAATTGCCATCCGTAAATAACTAAAATTTTAATTACGTTTTACCAAAACCTTTTTCTTTGACAAAGTTTTTTCTTATGAAACCGTTTCATTTTTTTCAATTTATTTATGATTTTTTTTAGTTCTAAAGACAAGAAAAATAAAAGAAATGAACAATATACAGAATTTTTTTACGAAAACAAACAATTATTTTCTTTTATATTTGTCTAAAGCCTATTTTCCTTGAAAAGATCAAAAGCTAAGTGTATTGAATAATCATAACAAAGGTTTTTATCAATAAAAATTTACTTAGAAAGGTATCTTCACGTATTCGAATTTTAAAAATGATCATAATACATCAAGGGTCCTTTAAAAAAATGTAAATGAGCAAAACAATGTTGTGGAAGATGAGCAGAAATACGGCCCCTAAAACAAGTCCCTAAAGCACGTACCCTGAAAACATGTACATTTCTGCTAAATCTAATAAGTGACTTTCAAAATCTAAGAATCAAGAGTTCTAATTGAGTATCTTAATGTTTGATTAAGATTAGTTCAAGAAGAGCGTCAGAACTCTTGAGTACTGAGTATGAAAATATATTATAATGAATCTCATGTTCAATTTTGAACATTGCGGGGAGTCACGGTACATGGTTCTTGACGACGATTTCTCATCTAATAGGAAATCAATGAAATGAGTTCTTCTGTATCACAACGGTCTAAATTGTTCGTCCAAGTTGACACGTTTCGAAAAAAATGTTATTATTTTCTGGGACTGTGATTCTCATGTGACTCAAAAATATATAATTTAAAAAAATGTGTAAATAAAAAAACGGTGAAAGGTTCTTTAGAATATTACAGATTTGAGCTTCGGTTCCTGCGAATATAGCGTTTTAGTGATGAGATGTTCAAGAATAAAATTACTTACCCCGGTTATCAATATACTGTTTTCGGATTTCAGATTGATGAATAAAAAGTTTACGAAATATAAAACAGTTATCGATTCAAAGATTCGGAATATAGTGGTATAAAATAAATAAAAAAAAAAATTATGATAGAATTATTCTTTTAACATAGTTATAATTAATTTAAAAATATATATATATATATAAACAATGAAAATTTATGGGATATGTTAACATCTTCGGTAATTTTTATTATTTGTAAATACTATATCTTACTCAATGGCCACAGCCTCTTTTTTATCGTTACATTCAACTTATATATGTTTTTACTTTATAATATTGTTTATCTGTCGACAATTGCGAGTATATGGTAATTTCCGAGATAGAGTACCCTTGAGAACAATTTGCTTTCTAAACGACTCTATATGAATATTCCTTTTATTAATATTATCATTTTTTTCAATTAAAATTATAATTTTATACAGCGCCGTTTAGAGAGCAAACTCTCCACAAAGGCGCTTCAACTTGGGACTCAAATCCCCTATTAATAAAGATACCATATCTCTGCCAGCTATAGCATCGCCTAAGCAAATCATGCGTAACATTTTATTTATATACAGTACAACTTTGTGGGAAAGGTGTTAATGAGACCTTAAGGGAAAACCGGACTGAATACCTTTTTTTATCTGGGTTCTAGCGGAATCAAACCCCAATCTGCGGATCGGAAAACAAACGTCTTACCCACTAGTTTGTTAACAGGTCTTAAGTAGGCGTCAACAACTTTAAATTCTTGTCCTAGATCATTCAGGTTCTTGGACAAAAAAAATGCCTTTCAATAATACTTTTATGAAAAATACAATATTTATAAAGAAAATATCACCATTTTGAAAATTGTGCTA
>OX463839.1:42288619-42377678 GCA_949825065.1 Odontocerum albicorne | reverse complement strand
ACACATATCTTTCAACTCAACATTTAATGAATTTCTTGGGATTCGACTACCGATCGAACATGATTTATTTGAAAAATGTTCCAGTCAGGTTTTCCCTTTACGCTTCTAAAATATGTTTTCTGGTTGGTTGGAAAAGATTTCCGTATGACAATATAAACCCATTCAATTATTAAGGGTATAACAAAAGTGTTTTACATTACAATACACAAATAGTTTCAGTAAAATTGTTTCAATCAAATTTTAAAGACAACAAGAATCATTAAGCTTCCCTTTTCTTAAAATGCTCCGGTTGGTAAATAGTTTTTATGATCCACCATTTTCTCTATCACTGTGAAATTATAATGTCCAATATTTTGCGTGAATCCCAATTTTTTATGAGATTAAATAAAAAATATTAAAAAGGAAATCTAATTCACAATCTGAGATGAAATTGGCGATTCGGTTTTGCGGGACTGAAATTCTTAAAGCTTTGTAGATATAATTTATTACTTTCATGAAAGGATTTTAGAGAATTACACCCAGAAATTTGCAGTAAGCTCCATATTTAATGTTTTTCATAAAAATACTTACGTCACTTATAAGAAAACCTTCGCACATTTTTTAAGATGGACAAGTGTTGTCCTGTGTCCATTGTTACGTTTTCAATTTAGCTTTTGACAATGCTTAAATTCTCATTTGAATAAAAGAAGAAAAAAATGATACCTATTCGAAATTCAGCTCCACAAAAGAAATGGGCAATTATAGATCTATCTTTATCTTATATTCTATAGCCAAGCTTTAGAGATCATGATGCATCAAATACGAGTACTAAGATCCTCTATTTTATCCTAAAATTAAAGAAAAGCAATATGTTTTTAGGAAAACAGTTCATCTTTTTTTTAAATTATTTGATAATTCATTGATAAATATCTGCTATACCAGGCGGCAATCTCTTCCAATCAACCAGACGAAAGTAAATAAAGGAAGTTACATGGTCGCAAAAAATATTCAAAGGATTATTCATCTTTATAAAATTTATGAATATATACATAATAAAAGTAAAAGTGAGATAATCATTAATTAAACGACAAGGGAATATACTATATGGTGGATTAGAAAGAAAAATCAGAAATGAAACACATTATATTACTGACTAGAAATTAAGAGTATTTTTAGTCGCTTTTTAAAGCGTGTCAAGGACAGAGCGCGTTCTAACATACTATATGTAGGTTTGTTACAGGTTCCAGAGTCTTACTGCATGGACAGTAAAGGATGACGTAATAAAAGAAGTGTGGTAAACTGCGAAGGCCAATAAACAATCTATGTTTAGCGTAGCGCAAGTCTATGATCAGAAAGATACGGAAAATTTTCAGTGAGATAAGTGGAAGCGGTGGGACAGTTAAATATGTCACACAACAGTGATAGTGTGTGAACTTGGCGTCTATTTTTCATGTTCAGTCAGTTTAAGCTCCTTCTAGTATGAAGTAATGTGATCGTACTTTCTAAGGTAAAAATAAGCCGTAGATAAACATTTTAGGACGATGTTATTTGTTTAGCTGTTCCTCAATAATATCTAAATAACAAACATCCTAAGTCTAAGTCAGTAAATCAGAAAGAGCAGATAGAGTAATAGTAAAATTTCGCTTTTAGTAGGTAGGAATCTTGGCAAAATTTTAAGGGAATGAAGGCTGAAGAAGATCCTTCCGCTTTCCTCATTTATTTGATCTCGCCATATTTTTTTTTATCTATATGCACTAATAGGTTTTTGACTGTTTTATTTAATGGTATGATATCCATCGAGTAATATTGGAGGGATTAAATTTATTAAGAAGCTAAGGACTACCAGTGAGAATCGTTTGAGACTTTGTAGGATTAATTAGTAAGCTATGTTCCTTAGTCTAAAAATTCTACTACCATAAAATCAAAATATACGATATTCAGCGATTATATTTTGAGAACTTTGAATGATGAAAAACAAGTTAGTTCCTCCTATCACGATTCTTTTAAGGCCTTCAACCGGATAAACTACAAATTACTTCTAAGCAAAATGAAGAATTTTGGGGTCCCAAATAAATAAATTGATTTATTTTACTATTACATAAACCAATAGGAGACAATTTCTCGCATATGGGTTATTTATAAATTTGATTATATCAAATCATATTTATCCCCCCCCCCCGCCCATGGCCACGCTTTTACTAATATTTAAATATTTATTAATGATATTGGTTCGGTAATAAGGCACTTTCGGTTCAACTTTTCCCGAACGATTTAGAGGTTTATTATAGAAAGACTTCTTCCTATGATGAGTGTTTACTTGAAACAGATTTGAACGCTATTTAAAAGTGGAGTGAAATCAAGAAACTTCATTTCAATATTTAGAAATATTGACTCCTGTCTTTTTCCAAAGCAATGATTTTTTGATACGGAGATACGCTTTGAATTAATGGAGACACGCTTTGAACTGACTTGTGATTCAAAAAGTTTAATGCATCAAATAATTTGATAATTATTTTACCATCATCTTAGGTCTTCATCTGAAGGAACTGTGATAAGTGTTACAAAGTATTGGATTTTTTTAGCCGAGTCTCATTGTCATTTAAGGGGGAGAGGTTTTTGGACTATATACAGTGCGCTGGTACGTCGAAAGTTAGAATGTGGAACACTGGTGAGAAGCCCGCAGGAGATTCGTTACTCTCAAATGTTGGAGAAATTTTATAATTTTTCACCTAGTTGGTAAGACTTTTGATTCCCACCCGGGAGTGTCGAGCTCGGTTCCCGCTGGTACCCGAAAAAATAAAGAAAAGAGTCTTAGTTTGGTATAAGATTTCGTTTGGTAACAATAATTGTACGCGGTAAACGTGTGCAAGTGTTGTTGCTTCTTTATGTCCGGAGTAATGTTGCCAATACTCGTGATAACGAACCACGAATTTCATGACTTTTTACGCTTTTCTATACTCGAAGCCTCAATAAATCGCTAAATCTTTCGGTTACGATCTTAAATATGCCTGAATCAATAATTCAGATTTGTTGAAAGATGCTATATAAATGAAAGAAAAAAATACATTATAAATAATGTTATAATAATAAGTTTTCACAACTTTTGTACTGATATGAAAATAAAATAAAAACACTAACTAGGGATTCTATAAAATTTAACAACCTTTTGCTTTTTATTTTTATTCAGTCTAGCTTCACAGCGGAAAGACGGCAGGTCTACAAAAAAAACATAAATTGGTTAATGTGAAAAATCTCATATTTCTAAGTAAAACACATTGCTATGAATGTTACAGTAAAAAGCAGTAAGAACACAAGCAAAAAATATTTGCATCATAAAAAAGACACTTGAAAAATGTTACTTTGAAATTACATTTTACTGCAAGAACATTTTGTTTTTGGGAATTTATAAAACGAGGCTCAAAAAACGCTGCTATTAAAATCGTTTTAATATAAATTAGTACTCTCTCTCTCTCTATGATATTACGTTGAATTAATTCTAAATAGTTTTTGCAATGTTTTTGTTTATTCAAAAACGAGTCATTGTTCAAAACGTCAAAATATTGATGAAAAGACTTTTATCTGTTTGTTTATTATTGATTTAAAAAAAAACTATTATAACTTTTTTCCAACGTTTTATACCAAAGAACTCACATTTGATTTCTCATTTCAAGAAAATATAAATCAATCTTTAACATTGTAAACAAAGAGGCCACGGAAAGTCCGGAAGTTTTTGGCTAACTTAGTACTTTTTGGCATTACGTAAAAAAGTTGAATTTCCTGTATTTTGACTATTGGCAGCCCAAATAATCGCAACTTCTTGTATGATAAGGTTACCATGGATCTTTTTCTTATAAATCACACATTTTTGGGTATATTTTAATCATTATTATGTAATTAAAAATAATAAAAGGACAATGTAAAACGCCATTTAGAGAGCAAACTTTCATCTAGGGCGTACTTACTCAGGATTCAAACTCACTATAATTGAAAGCTTTAAAATATTACACAATAAATATATACATATAACATATACATAAACAGATTTGAGTGTAAGGATAGAAAGATAGTGGCTGTGGCCATTAAATTGGGTACTTCCCAACATCTGCATATGTTAAAAAAAAACGTAAAAAAAACCGCAGAACTTACTTACATACCGATGGAAGACGAACTACGAAGAAACCTATGCAGATCTTCCAATATGTGATAGTATGACATTGGGCTTTAGGTTTATTGTATTGTATTGTGTAGTGTTCTTGTAACATCATACATTTTGATAAGCTCCTAAAAAGGCAAAAGCTCTACCATATTACCCCGTCCTATTGGATCGATTTCAAACAACCAATTTATGAGATGAAAAATAAATTGACCTCAATCCATGATCTCCGTGGTCTAGTTAATAAGACGTCTATCTTTAGACCCGGGAATTGCGGGATCGATTTATGGGATATATAATCGACTTTTACATAATGCGTCTTTCCCATCCTTCTGGTTGGGTGGAAGAGATCGTCACAACGAAATAAGCCCACCAGGTTGTATTATTTAAAAAAATGTAATACATTAAAAAAAAATTCAAGAGTGCTTACAAATTCTTTTTTTAATATTTTTAAATAGTCCTCATCCCTTCAATGTGCACCATTTAAAATTCCCTCCATAGAATATCTTTGCTTAAAGAAGGATATTTTATTGATATTGTTGTGATGTTATAGTTTTAACGATTTGTGTCATTTTGAATTATTAGTTTTTATTTTATATCTATAATTTCGAAACATATTTTTATTTCAAATAAACGCAAATATTTTATACTTCCTCTCTGGCTCCACAATTTATTATAGATTTACGAAGGTCATTTAGAAAGTAAGGTTACAAGGGCTCCTGAGGCCGGGGGAAATTTTTTGTTTCGAAGTTGGCGCATCTGGCGTGTAGGGGAGATCCTAACGGTCAGTTTGTTTAGTCCTATGTGTTTGTCGGCCATTTTGTTCAGTCACAGTAATTCTTCCGATGGAGAGGAGAATTTCAATTAAATACAAGCATTTTTCGATCCTACATAAATGTTGTAACCTTACTTTCTGGATGATCCTCGTACCATGTAGTCGATTGCCTCGATAAAAAAATATATTAAAAAATAAACTTATTTTCGTATACTCAAGTATACAATGATTATGAAGACTCGTGTGTTATTCTTAAAAAAGTGAAAAGTATTATAATTGCATGTCGACAAAAAATATTTTTAATACGAAGAATATTCCATTTTCAACCTTAGAACAGGAGTCACCCTATTTTTACTCAATAAGAAACTCGTGAATTGAATGAACATTATTAATTTTATGCATAAAAATGTCAGTTTTTTTGAAAAAAATATATTTTGATGAATATTCGTATTTTCTCCCACAAGAAAATGATTCGAAAAATATATATACGCGAACGTCAACATGTATGCCAAGGTTTTGTGCGTATATAGGAATCTGAATTCGCAAAATTTTCTGTTATATTTACCCAAGGCTTTATTTGATTTTCTTATATATATTCCCAGATTTGAGGCAGAATTCAATGAACATGTGATGTACGAAAATTTTACACAATTGATAAAATACTAAATTGGATATTTGTTAGAAAAATCTCATGCATAAAATATGAACTAATTATTTTTTTATAAATGGCTTTTAAAGATTCTGATTTTAAATCTGGGAAAAATTCTACTGGTTAAATTATTTTTACTCGATTAACGGAATCCCCCAATTTCACTAATTTTTTATAAATATGAATTAGTAAGCATTAGTTTTTGAACGTGTTTTTTCAAAAGGATCTAACTCCAATAGAGCAGGTTGATGAATTATTTTATCTGGTTATGTTGATGTGTGATGGATGAGTTGGAAGGGACGTTGAAAGACGGGTAGCGACAGGGAACAAGGTAGATGAAGCACTTAATGTTATATGTTAAACAACAACCGCGCAATATCAAAATTAGCAAAATTGACAATAAATAATAGTGCAATGTTGCCCACCTTGATATATTTAACTGAAACTTGAATTTGGCAGAATGATAAGAGTAAAATTAAGGATTTGGAGATTTATGGACTAAGGGAAATTTGTGGAGTATTAATGTATGAAAGAAGGTGAAATGAAGATATCGGAAATGAATGCATGGATTAAATAGATATTTTAAGTAAGATGAAGAAAGGAGCTTTAAAATGGTTTGGATTTGTGGAGAGAATGAAAGAACGATTAAGTGAGTATGCTAGTCAGAAGTGCAAGATATGCGTGGCAGAGGGAGATGTAGAAAAACGTGACTGGACCAGATTTTAAATGAAGGTAAATTGAGAAGTATGAATAATAGAAGATTGTACATGACAAAGTGTATGAATGTGGAGGAGGAGAAGGTTGTGTGCTTGGATAGAAAATATTAGGAATCTGTTTTCTCAGCCTACCCTGCAAGAGACATGACACTATGATACATATTTGTATTAAATTCCAAAAAGCTTTTATTTGAACTGAGTTAGCCGATAAATTTGTTTTTTTTATCCTCTAAAAGTATCGATTAAAATTAAAATGATTTAGCTTATCGTTTCATGGTGGTCTATGAAATCTGTTTACCGTGATAAGTAATTGATTTATTAAACAATTCATACATACCATCATGTCATCATTCTGTCAGGGGAAGCAGAGATGAGAGAGTTCCAGAATTTCTTAACGTGATACACATCATTCGTTTCTTCTACATCGATAGATATCTTCTATTACCATTCCAATTTCTCTAGCATTAAACATTTCATTCAGTCAGAATATCCCCCACTTTATTCAATCATAGTTTTCTTGGTACTCCCCTGTCACTCCTTAAACTCATATTTGCACTGTATATTCGTTTTGTTAGTATTTTTTATCCATTCACTTTACATGCTCAAACTATTTTTTATCCATTCACTCTACATGCTCAAACTATCCCTTTCCTCTTCTTTAACTTACTTAATATATCAGTTTTTAGTTCATATTCATCTATAATTACTTAATTTCGTTCTATCATACATAGTCCTTCATATATCATGTATTTCTATATAATTAATTCAACTGGCTTAAGTTTATTTGACATGTTAATAAAACTTTCAGATATTAAAATTTTCAGAAATTCTAGCATATCGAGTGTTTTGTGGTTTTGAGTGATCAATTTTCTAAATGTATAAAACGTATTTGGAAATTTATCAAAAATAGTGATCATATGAGGGTTTGCAATATATGGGTGAACAATGAAATATTAGATTGTGCGATGTTAAAATACAGAAATATATTTAATGTCATATTGCAGCAAGAAATTAGGTCAACTGTGTACTAAGGACAGTATTTGCCAATAAAATAATTGCTTAAACTTTAAAAATTATAAAGCGGGATGTAGTTCCTACCCATGAAGAAATGCGGAGGGAAATATGTATTTTGTGAAGAAAACCCGCTATTACAATGAATGTTAGATTTAATAATAATCGGAGTAGAACTACAATAGAACTGAGAAATAAATCTTGATGGGCTTTGGACATAAAGAAAAAATGAGTTCTGAAAGACTAACTAAAGAAGTATGGCATATTGTTATGTTTAGAATGACGTATGAAGATGAGGTTGAAGAAAGAAATAATGCAAGGATGTAATAAAAAAATGCAAGAATCAACAATGAAATATTATATATGAGTGTGAGCAAGGCCAGTGTGTTTGTGAGTGAGGCAAGAGTGTTTGTGTGGAAAGTGTAGACACCAATTATCTCTACTTACCCCAAAATAAAAATGACGTCATAGTACGTGGAGTACCAAAAATATATATACACAAGTTTACATCGTGCCGTGACTTGAACTTGCTGCAGGTATTTTTTAAATCACGCGTTCGTGAGGAAGTTAGGGGTAAAGAAGATTTTTATTGTCAGCAAGACGTATCACCTCCTAACTATCACTGTGATGTGATCGTAGCCAATATTGATTGAAACATTTTCCGAACAGATTGATTGGACGTAGATAAAATGTTAAATATCCTCCGAGTTCCCTAGATTTCATGCTAGTGGATTTTTTTTACTGGAAACTCATCAAAGATAAAGTTTATGTCACAAAATCGGCATTAGCTAATTACTTGAGAGCAACCTTTGCAAGATAATGCGCCCAAATACCAAAAAAAATACTTGATGATGCTTATTATTTCACGTTATCAGTTATGTATAGACCAGAGCGAACATCAATTAGACCATTAGAGATAACAAAATAAAACTACATTTATCTTCTTTAATTTAAAGCTTTAATCTTAGATATACCTGAATAAATACCGAATTTATTCAGGTATATCGAAGATTAAAGCTTTGAATTAATTCAAATGTATACGGTATTTCTATCAAAAATTAATTTTACATTTTGTTTCCCGAATAATGATTACAAAGAAAACATAATTATACAACGTAGATCAATAGAAACGTCAATGTTTTATAAAATAAATACACATATTAACATAAAATATGTATGTCCATAATATGTTAGTAAGTAATTTAACGTAGAAGAAAGTTTGTTACTTTCCCACAAACGGATTATTAATTTTAAATAATGTATATTCGTGTAATTTTAGGTAACCTTAATTACATTCATGTTATTCTGAAATCAAGTATCCATTAAAGAAAATAATGAAATGCAAGTCTTTCAATACAAATCGTAAAAATACGGAGATATATAGTACACTTAACATTCAATTCTTATGCATGTTTTCAGAATTAACCATGAATAAATGGATTTACAAACACTAGGACTATATTTTCTACGAAATTTATAAAAAAAGGCAAAGACAAAATGAAATATTTTTTAATGTTTTTGTATTCGTAATAAATAATCCAAGATCTATTTCATACAAGATTTTTTCCTTAATTCATTCATATGATAATCTTCATCACATCCAAATTGATTAAAAAGCGTGACTAGAATATAATATTGTATTCAGCCCCATTAATCAAGTCCTCGGGTTTAAGAACATTGGAATAGCGATGAAACTGGACAGACATGAAATTTTCAGTTCAACATCATATATAATGGCAATATTACCACGGGTTAAGATATAATATCACGTGTATTCATCTAACGCATGCAAGAATTGTTACCAGTCAAACTGTATTACCAAACTGGCTCTTTTTTTCGGTGTCATCGGAAATTGAACACGAAAACCCCGGGCTAAAGTTCAGTTACTTACTAGGTCACGAAGGCCGTCAGTCATAAAAGTTTCAGAGAATTTCGAAGTTTTGGATACAAATAAGTCAACCATCTTGAGGAAATCATGATGAAAAAATTAACATACACCAGCTTTGTTCGAATTTAAATCTTTAAAAAAAACGATACCAAATATATTTCCACGACACATTTTACTGAATCCGTGAAAGTTTGGTCATATTATATAATATGAGCTTTTTTTTCCTCATCATTTAATGTACGAGTATACTCATTTATCGTGAAGCAGTAAAAAATAAATGAAATATATTGTAATATAATGTATAATATAATGGGTGGTACTTGATACACCATATCTATCATAAGTGGGTAGTAATATTTTTAATGCAAGGAAGAAGTTTATGAAAATATGTAACTTTAATTATAAACCAATAAAAAATAACTGAAAATAGTTCAAAAGTATAAAAATATGTCTTAAGCGAATATTTGACAATTAAATTACAATTCTCCGGTTCCTGTACAAATTATTGCTTCACAAAACGTTTAAGTGTGATTGGAAGTGCTGACATTCAGTACCTACCATACACCGTCCCAGCTTTATTATGACCTGATCAATAGACAATGGATCTATTCGGTGGTATTTCATTTATAAGCTTACATCTTTTTTTTCAATATTGTTCCGCTTTCAAAGGATAAAAAATTATATATTCATACGAGCTTTTTTTCTTCATATTTTGATCCCCTCTATCACTTGATTATATTGAAAAAAGTACCCATCGCTGTTATACACTTAGCGGAAAGTATACACCTTCCAAATAACTAATCATCAATACAATATCTGAACAAAAATATAAAAATAACATTTACGGTCCACAACAAAAAATGAAAGTCAGTCCAAGTTATTTTATTCACAAAAATCAAATGGAAACTCAATATTTAAAAAATTCTTTAAAACTATATATGCTATTTTGCATTTTATTCTTTTACGTTTTTCATTCTAAGTCATCACGAAAACTATCTTCTGGGAGGGTTAAACATATGACATGTGAATTAAGTATGAACTTTATGTACTTACCAAAAAAATCACCCTAAGGCACGCGAAAAGTTAGAGGCATCCAAGTTCGGTTATTTGTTGTACATGTTAACTGACATTAACTGTATTATTTGTTGGGTTAATTCCTTGAAAATAATTATAATATTTTATTTTTTATTGACTTCAATGGATCGTTAACAACCTTTTATATACGACCTAATATTGTTATGGGATTCTGTTAAGGATTTTAATGATGAAATATATTTATGTTACACGCTTTCAGGTACAATTTAACCTTCTGTTCAGTTATTTCTAAGAACATAAAATAGCGAAATATCTAAAAATATTATTTTTACTGTCGAATTGAACATGCTTTATCTATGGTATAAAACAATTTCGTTGAAAAATATTTTATTACAATTCAAGATGCGTTAGTCCTTGTTTGTTATATAAAGTTTATTTATATTCAATGTTGTAAACAGTATCTGAAATTTTATATATTAATTAGTTTATAAATGCACAACTTACCGAATTAGTTTCTTATTTTTTTCTTCTTTTTTCTCATTTTTTTAAAAACTGCTCATTATTTTATCTGGTAAAAATAATTGTATATCAAAACCAACAAACCTAAATTATATAAGAGATGTTGAATGAAAACCAGTCTGAAACCTTATTTAAAATAAATTGAATTTCGACAAGAATAAACCCGTATCCCCGGTTTAAAAGGTCGTCTTACCAACTAGGCTATGTAGTTTGTCGATCATAAGTAAAAATTTTACGGTCTTCAAATTACTGAAAATAATCACATCGTTTGAGAGTGTTGTATCTAAGAATATTTATGTTTTCAATTAAACAGTGATTTCGTCTGCGGTTGACTTTTTTTTAAATATTGAATTCAATGCACTTACCACATTTTTTTATAGAATTTATTAATTTTATTCACTAATGAGTGCAAAAACTGGAAAATAAGACGCCACAGTTTTAATAGTAATATAACAAAAAAATAAGAGATTCCTTCTTCTCTCTTTCAATTTATTAATAATTTTTGCAGTTTTATTTACTAAAGACATCGTTTAAAATTGATGTCATATTCCCAATAACACTAGTTTTCTTTCTTTCTTGTCCACACCTTATGTATGAATATGGTGATCTTGATTCAGAGCAATCCCAAATCATTATGTAGGTGTTAAGTAAGAACGCGATAAGGATACTTCATGAGATTTTTTCAACTGGGGGTGTTTATCTACGCTATGTGGAACTTTGGACTGCGCCCACCCCCGGCTGTTTTCCCAGACAGTTGTTTCATAGCAATGTGTTCGAAACTACATTATGCGTCACATAGATGTTAATGAGAGTCTCTCTTTAGTCTGCAACTGCACTAGGGCTGGATAATAAGTATGCATATCCGTCCAAGGTATACTCAGCAACCATTGCTACCCCCATCCTCAATAAGCTTCTACAAAATGTTACATCTAGTAACAATAGTTCATATGTACCTTTAAAAACGCACCAATCCAGTTGAAATAACGTTTGATTATTTTTTTATTATTTTCTACCAAAATTAATGATTTACATAGTTTAACGAAAAAGCGAACCATAAAGTATAAGCGTACCATTTTCTTCTTTTCATTCATACTATCCCATTAATTTAGAGTGTGTTGCTTGGACTCTCTTCCTCCATATCTCTCTATATTGACAATCACTCTAAGATATTTGAGTCTCGTTATGTCCTCCTTTACTTTCTTATATAGGATATTCTTGGGCCTCCTTCTGCGTTTATATGAGAGTTCCCATTTCGTATCTCTTTTTAATGTAGCTCATTTACCTTGCCGTTGCGCGTACCCACACTAGCGTATAAGTATAGCACTAAAAACAAATCATTTTGTGGATATATAAATTCACTTTACTAGCTATGCCTGTGACGACTTGATCTCATTCCTTAATCACAAATTTAATATATTTGCCTTTAATATTATTGTATTCAGCTGAAACATTTATATTATGCATTCTCATTTTTAAATCAACATCTATCACATGCATAATTCCAACCACTCTCTATAAATACATTTAAATATTGTTCAACAACTGCTCATCACCCGCTTGACATTCGCATCTATACAACCATTTTTATAACAAAATATCCTAAATACTAAAACGCTCAACTGAAACATTCATACTTGACTCCAAAGCCATATTTCAATCCTTAGCTATCATATGCTATCTCGTGACACACTCTACAAAGCATCTGATATTTACTGACATGCCTATATGCACCTCCAAAAACTCCTTAAAACTCCTACACCTCCAAAAACTCCTTAAAACTCGCTCTTCCCCCGTCAAAGAGCCACCTTGTTATATATTGTTTTTCAAACGAAAGAAAAAATCTTGGCGCATGGAACTGAATGTTTCTTCTCCCAAATTACACGTGTGTGTGTAAAAAAGCGTGACATCTGAAACAGATTTCATTCCACAAACATTTTCCAGGAATTGGTTAAAGCCATATTGTTTTGAAACATCAAAATCGCGAAAATATACCACGTGAAAATAGAGACCTTCCTCAACAAACACAGACTGTCCCTTGTCGCTTTGCATTGTGTATTCATACAAGTTATTATTAGTTGCATTGTTGTAGCAGATCTGTCATTGGTCCTGCGATTTTAGAGGAGCAATGAAGCAGTCGAGGGATGGAGATTCATGGAGCAGAAGCTAGCGTGGAGTTGCCCAGGAAAGCAAGGATAGAGAAGCGCTTCTCACGGGAGAGCACGGCCTCATTCTAATTAAACTGTCAGCTAATTGGAGTGACGTCACACGCAAATAGACGCCACTCCTCGCTCGTCATCCGTGAGGACCTTTGCAGACACGCCTGGGGTGGGGTGACGTTGCTGAATTCAAGGAAATATTTATGGTTTTAAATTAACTTTTATATATGCAATAAACAATAGAGCCATTGTTATAACTAACATACTTGTAGGTCACAATATATTTTCAAGGTATATTTATTTATGGTTTTAGAACTTATGCTAAGTTAGATAATTAAAAAACGAAGTTGATAAATAGTTATTTTTCACTGTATTACAAAAAAAAAAGGATTTTCTTTGTGATGGATGGGTTTAATTTTTGCGATATTTTTTGCAGTTTTTTTATCGATTTACACATGACAATAAATATACATAATTTGAGAAAAAAACGACAGGTAAAGATAAACTAAATTGTTAAAATATATTATATACAAGTGTAAAAAATATAATATAAGAGAGATGAGGTAGAGAAAGAGAGACGTGATACAACTAAATATCTATTTTTGGTTTATGCACATTTTTTCTTTGCTTTGAAAAAAACATCAAACAACGAAAAAAAAAAAACAACTTTTCCTCCCTTTCAAAATGATATCCAAACAAAATACTCAAGCAATTTGACTACACAATGGCTGAAAATGTGCTTAACAATTTCATTATTATATACATTCAAAACATTTTTAATTAAGTTAGCAGCAAGAACACTGAAAACGAATTTGTAAAACAGATTTTCTGGTTGATTTATAATGAATAGTTTAATCAAATAAAATTTGTTAATATAATATAATAAATCAAAATTAAAACATGACGAAATATTTCCTAATTTTCAAAACAATACTGTCCGCACAAGTACAAGCAATAGAGCAGTGGTATAACCCCATGTCAAAAGCTCCCCTCTCAACCAGTGTGTGTATTTGCACTCGGGTCTGGTCCCTCACTCACCCTCTCCATGGGTCTCGACCCCTCACCACCCCGAGCAATAATGCTGAAATGTCCAAAAGCACTTGATGTGATCGGTGACACGTCAAATGCTCCACATTTCACAACCGATATTACTAATTTGATTCTGACATTCGATGAGAGGTAGATCTGTTAAAATTTTAATTGGCCCAAGGCCTTATGGTCTGACAAAATTTATATCCCGTTTCCAAAACTTAATAGATTTTTCAAATTAAAGGAAGTTTTATTATTCATATATAGTTTTATTTCATAATTTAACATCCTTAATAAATATATGGAAGGTATTACTTTTAACGCTTGATTAAAACTCATTTCGTATCTTTTGACATTATATTTTTTCGTTCATAATACGAGTACACGTGTTGATTTGTTCAATAATTGAAAAGATTTCATTTTTATTCCATTTTTTTTAATATTTTTTTTCTTCTGTTGTTATATACTATAGCAAGTTCTTCAAACCATTCAGCTAATCTAAGAATATGTAGAGTAGTTTTAATTGATGACAGATTTTACAAAAAAATACATTTTTAAAAATGTAAAAAATACAAAAATGATATCTAAACAATATTGGTAGGGAGACTAAAGGAGAGGAATTCTAAGAAATGGAGATAAAGGAAAACTAAGATGCAAGGGTAAAACTAGATAATCTAATATTTTTTCAATTCAGTCACGACATCCACGGCCTTGTTAATAAGACGCATGACTTCCACCTGAGGTTTTCGGATTCGATTCATGACAGTACCAAACAAAAAGTGTTTCCAGGCTAGTAAAATAATTCGTCTGGTAACAATACTCGCACGTCTAAACGATATTGCTTCTTCACAAGTGGTAGCTTTGCCAACGCGTATAGTGACAAATCGTGAGTTTCGTGCTAACCCCAGTGATTCTAAACCCGAAGCCTCCATTACTGGGTCAAACTCTCTTCAGACGATATACTTCTGGATTAACATAGTTTTAAGTTTTTTTCTTAATTACTAATCGTATTATAAAAATAAAATGCCAATTTGATATATTAATGAAATTTATTATGAACACAGTAAAGAAGAATGCATCTGCTCCAATTTATTATAAACACAGTAAAGAAGAGTGCATCTGCTCCAATTTATTATGAACACAGTAAAGAAGAGTGCATCTGCTCCAATTTATATTTTAAGGGTCTCAAATCCAAATTTTTCGTCAACCTTTCGTATGGTACTCAAATACCTCGCATTGAAAATGCTAACATTTAAAAGACCGCAACCTGAAGACAACATTGACTTTACCCACGTTGATAGAATTTTGGTCTAGTTGGTAAAACACCCAAGTTAAAACTATTAAAACAGATGAAATTAACTTTAGAGTTACAAGGAGTTGCGGGTTTGATTCCCGTTGGTACCCATTTTTTTAAAAAGGGTTTCAGTCTGGTTTTTACTTAAGGTTCGTTTAATTACCTTCCTAGTTGGTTGGAAGATATTTTCACACGGTAAAAAAGCCTGCTAGGTTTTATTGAATATAACAAAAGTTAAATGAAACAATACAATTATAAAATTTTATTAAAAAAATAATACATATTGAACGATGATGACTATTAACTAATAAAGCTTTGATTCTTAATGATTAAAACAATAATTAGGTGGATTAAATAAATTCAGTTTACTGGTGTAAAACAAATTCGCAGCTATTTAACAAATTTCATTTAATTAAGATCAAGAATTCCTGAAATGCAGGGAAAGGATTTATTCAATTACGAATATTATCGAGTAGGAATATCTCATATATTCCAGCGTATTGTATTTCCGGATCTACCCCAACTCTTTCCCTTGTTTGACCCTCTTCCCATTTCGTCCTGACTTCAACACTTAAATGTGCAAGGAAATTTAATGGGTCAGTTATTCGAATTAGTTAAATATTTCACATTCCACTACACTTAAATTGTTTTATTCGATGATTGGGGTACAGGTGAAACGTGAGTCGTTAAATTTTAATTGAAATATATATCGATGTGTAAAAAAATCTATTTTATATGTTATTTGAATCTCACTTTTTTGGAAATATGAATAACGTTTTCTGTGCTTTGAACAGAATAATTTAACGTTTAATTTATAAAAAAAATAAATTCGATTAAATTTTTTTTAAGTAATTTGCTTGTGTTTAATAGCAATTGTCTAATATTATATAAACGTCTTTTATATTAATAAACACAACGTCGCAATTGAAGTGGGCCGAGAAGACAAAGTGTCAGACTTTTTTATCGAGGCCTACATTTTTCGTGACCTTCACATCCATACACCTTTTTAAACATCCCGTTCTCTGACTATTCACATTTGTTCATTCTAATCGGAGGATATAAATACTTTGTTTTAAACAAAGAGTGTAAAGAATTATAAAATAATTTATAGTGGGTTGAGTTTACTTAAAGGATGTTTAAACATTTGAAAATATTAATATGTAAAATATACTTTTTAAAAGTTTCAACTAAGTATTTACACTGGGTTTTATGAAATGTAATTACAAAGGCGCATTTTTATTTGATGTGACTCAAAAACAAATATCAAACCTTAGAACATAAGCGGAAAATCTCTTGGATGTTTATGATTAATTTTTATGTGTAGTTAGTCATATATTTTTTATTGAAAGAAATATAAGAGTAATGTCAAATCATAAAATAAAATTTAAAGTTTTGAAAAAGTCTTATGTTTGTTTAAAGTACGTGTATATTTATCTCCGATATTCCCATAAAAAATCTTCAAGCTACTGTTGAAAGTATAACAGCAAAATTATTCGAATAAGCCGTATAAATGATTTTCCTAAGATAACTTATTTCAAAATTAGGATGCTTTCATGTCATTTTTTAATTTAATTCATTATAATTTATATAAATTATATGAAAATACAAAAATTACAATGTAAAGTCATCAATTATAAGATAAGGTTTTATACTGGTATTTTAAGAAGACACCATGCGTTTTTTTGTACTTCACAAAACACTGTTTTATAATAAAAACAATCAGAGATGAAAATTAATACAAGAATAACAATAATAAAGCTATAGTCAAAACTAATTTCAATTAATCAAATAGGACTATAATGTATTACAAGCAGAGTTAAAGTCATTTACTATTCATACAAAGAATGTCGTAAAGGGATGGTTCCTCTTTTTGACCATTATTGTCTCTTAGTGCCACATTGGTAAATCATTGTGAGCGTTTTATCATATAAAATTATATTGAAAAGTAGCATAACTCTTATTTTCTAATTTTATGCATCCAACACCTTTAGCGCAAAGTATTTTTATGATTATTTACAATACAAGATTTACAATTAACATAGTTTACATGGAAATGCACACCACAGAGTACTAGAAACAACTATGTGTAGATTACGAGTATAAGTACAGAACAATCCAAAATAATAACCATTTTGTGAATATAGAGAATCACTTCATTTTGGTAAAGTGGTTTCATTCCTTGATCACAATTTTCATATATTTGCTCTAAATACTAATACACTCAACTGAAATATACATATTCAGCTTCACATCCTAACACATGCTGAAATCCCAGGCTATCACATACATAATTCCAACCGCATCATAATGTTAACAACTACATCAAAATCCCGTCCAACATCTTCTAATAACACGCTCTATATTCGCATCAGTATGTTAGATGCTTATTTTAAATTTTAGAACTTTAAACTAGTTATTATTCTTATGTCTCGGTGACTAGAAAGTATGTCAGTAACACAATTCCAAGTGAGTCGATAAACAATCTACAGTTATTGAAATAGAAGGACGTGAAAAAAGAGGAATGTAATTAAAGTCAAATAACTAGAAGTTTTGTACAAAAAATGCTACCTTAGATATTTCGGTATACCACGATGTGTGATGATTATTCAATGGGATTGGGCAAAAATAAATCCGAATCAATATTTGAATACCACTGGATCAGTTAGGTGACATAATCTTCTAAATCTTCTAAAAAATGGCACCACAAAGTGAAACTAAAGTCTTTTCGATGATTCAAGATACATAATCTTCTTTCAATTTTACTTAATCTAATATTTATATGGATAAAACTTATGGAAAAATAACCAATTTTATTCAAATATTATTAAAAATAATGTAATAAAACGATTTTACAATTTTTTTAAACCAATAATTTAAACTGTCTAAAATAAAGTCTACAAGCCCATTATATCCTAAAAAAAAGAATCTGGCTTATTTGAAAACGATTTCAATGGAATAAATTAACGTGCCCTATTGATATGACAATTGGAATCTGTTTTTAACAGCCATTACGGGTCTGGAGTGGCTTCGAGGGTGCTTGTTCCATATTTTGGGATATTTAGGGTACTCACCCTGAGGGCACTTGCCCCATGTCTAGCGGGACAAAGGCCATACACCATATTTCTGGTGGACAGCTTTGCCGAATATTGTCGAATATTTGGGTTATCCGAATATGATTATTTTATTTAGCGAGTAGCCAATATATTCAGTGTACTTTTCTTTTGTTATTTTTATTGGTTTCCATGACCTAGTGAATATATATTTGCTTTCTAGTCCCGAAATTTAACAACTATATTTACTTATGATTGCTGTGTTTAGAATAGTTTCCTTTTTTTTAGTATCAACAATACAAAAATTCCAATTTACATTTTTAATGGAATGATGAACCGTACATAAAAATGCAAAAACATTATTTTTTTTTATATAAAGAACCACTTTTATAACGAAGTGGTCTTATTACTTTATAAAAAAATATATATTTGTTCTTTATATTGTACTTACACACTTCTTTATAATTATATTTTTTATAACAAAATATTAAGCAAATATTTAAATTATCTGAAACCGACTAGTGATCAATTGAAATAAATTTGTAGAAAACATCTGTTCTTCTTTATTTCTCTTATGTTAGACCTATGGTTTGTTATCATCAGGACATCCTCTCTTAAGTTGTCACCTTCCATCTTTGTGTAGCCTTCCAGGCGGAAGGCTGTAAATGGACATTTCATATATTGCAACGTAAGTACCTCTTTCGCATTATTAATCCTTTCCACATACCTCCCAGTATGTTCAGCTGATTCTACTCCATCCTAAATATCTCTTAGCGCATCTCTAAGCAAATAAATCTGCATTGACTCTAAGAGTTTTCATTTCATTCGTTGTCTCTACTATTTTATAAGTCATGATTGACGTCCCACATGTTTAGTAAATTTTGGTTTTCCTGTCTTTTCTCTGGTATTTGTTATTTTATATTTTAAGAATCCGGTGCCAGCAGCAGACAAAATGCGTTATACTGATTAAATACTGATTTGAACAGCATTCATTGCGTCAAATATTTATTTTGCATACATATTTCAAAGCCGATTGCCTGCTAGGGTAGGCAGAGAGGACAGATCGCCTGACTTTCCAATCTCAATATAAACATTTCGCCTCTTCTACGTTCATATACCTTATCATTGTGTTTCTTCAATTTATTACTTCTTACTCTTCCTTCTTTCTAAATATGATCCAACCTTACCTTTCTTTGTCTTTCTTTACCACATCTGTTACTCACATTTTGCACTTCATATTTGTTTTGTTAATTTCTCTTAATTTATTCGTTCTATGTCCCCAAACCATATCAATGTGTTCTTTTTCTCCCCACTCAGCACATCGGCCTTAAGTTTTCATATATCCCTAATCACTTCATCCATATTTTGTCATGCATTGCCACTGCATTTATTTACTCAAATTTTACTGCATTTATTCACTCAAATACATCAAAGTCGGTACATTTTATTGTAGTTAACGCAAAAAAACGACGTTACATTAAAAAAATTCTAGCACTATTAAGTGATGAGGTAGGATCACTTCAAGGTGTTCATTTATTTACTATCGACCATTAAAATTGTAATAAATCAGAATTTGGTTTTGTGTGCACGCAACAATTTAAAAACAACTTGTCACAAAAAGTATTTAGATGAATCGTATACAATATCATAAAGCATGTTACTTATGACATTTAAGTAACATTTCTAAAATAATGCCAACATAAAAAGGATCTTAAAGGCTTCAATGCCATCCATCTGCTTGTTTATATCACAGAAAAGTCTACATTACCTCCAGAATCAGCCTGTCCACAAGATTACTTGAGAATATCAGTTATTAATTTATTCTACTCATTCGAGTTCTGTAAGAAAAAGCAAGCAACTTAATATTTCAAAATAGTAAAAATAATATTGTTTATATATTATTTTTAGTTAAGGCAACATTGTGGATGTTTAAAGATATTGTTATTTGTTTTATAATAATATTGTCCATTATTTGTTTTATCAAACCCTGTTTATTCCACTTTATATTATATAACGGTATACATCTACCGGTTTCAAGGTTTCCGCCTGATCATCAGGGGGAGAACCAACAAGTCTTGTTTGGCATGTTATTAATATTTTCTATTCGTACTACAGGAAAAGCAAGCTACCTAATATTTTAAACTAGTAAAAATAATATTGTTTGTAATTTGTTCAATCAAGCACTGTTTATTCCACTTTATATAACGATATAAACCTACATGTTTCAAGGGTTTCGCCTCATCTTTAGGGAAGTACAAATAAGTCTTGTTTGTGCTCCACTGGTGATTAGGTAAAAATCTTTAAACCGGTAGATTTGTACAGTTATATAAAATGGAATAAACAAATTACAATGTATTTAAACCTCCACAGTGTTAATGCCTTAACAATACATAAACCATAATATTGTTTATTGTTTTCCACGATCTTTATCAATATTACTTTTTGTGTAGACAACACATTGTAATTTACTATAACATGAGCTTTCCGAGTAAGTTTTGTGATCCCGACAATTCTAAAATGAGAGGGCTTCAAGAATTGCTGTGTATACAAAGGTGACCATATGCGCTTCGAAGCAAGGATACAACTTTGTACGGGCAATGGAGTAATGCAAAATGGAAAATTGAGAACAAACTTGGTAACAGAGCGAGTGTCTCTGGTCTTTGGGTCCCTGTTACTAAAGTGGACTTGTTAGTTGGACGTACGAGTATGAAAGGTGTTTGTAAACAATATTTGACATTTGCTTTTGTTCCACTTGCGCTCTAGTTTGGATGAAAGTTTGAAGCAAAACAGGTACATAAACTAATTTAGTTTTATGTATCTTTTTTATATAAAAGAGGGTTTTTGCTAGCCAAATAACTATAGAATATTAAAATATTTTTCAAGTCACGATTTTTGATAAATATTTCATCAAGACAAAAAAATGAACCCTTTTTTAAATAATGAAAGAGTTATTTAAGAGTACGATTTGTTTTCAACACCAAACTTAGTACATATTTACTGTTTCTATATTCCTTTTTCTCATATTTAATGAAGGTTCGATCCCCGCTGGAACCTAGATTTAAAAAAATGGGATTCCAGTTTGGTCTTCACTTAGGTTCCATTAAAAACACATTTCTGGTTGCCTGGAAGAGATTGCCACATGGCAATGAACTCGCCAGGTTAAAAAAAAAGAGTACATATAAACTCCATTCATACCATCACGCCATTTCCCTGTCGGGGTAGGCAAAAAAGAGAGTGCTCGAGTATTTCCTATCGCGACACATCTTTTTCGCTTCTTCAACAACCATACATCTTCTCATACAGCGCCTACGATTTCTTTGATATATGTGTTATTGTGATTTAGTACAATACATACATGTTATCATAATATGTATATTAATTGTATTATGGCATCCGTGTCACGTGATAACGTGCGATACACAATTATTATCATAATACATTATTAATTGTATGATGATGACATAAGTGTATTATGGTTACGTAAAATACACACATGTTATCATAAAACATTGATTGTATTATTAAGGCATTCATGTTATTGTAATACATTAATTGTAATGTGATGACGTACGTGTTTTGTGATAACAATTTTTACAGATCTCATCATATAGGGATTGTTTGCAAATGTTCAAATAAAAGGTATAAAAATGTTATCCTTATTTCAATATCTTTTATCAATCAAGGTTTACTTTACTTCAGTATCTTTTATGAATCAAGGTTTACCTTCCTTCAATCTCTTTTATGAATCAAGGTTTGCCATTAAAAAAAACTATTTTGAAGTCTGTTTCAGCCAAAATAAAAGTCCTCTCTTTAGTTCTTTATGTAATTCATTCGTATTGTGATCCGTATTCGTGATGTATACATGTAAAGCGTGGCAATAAGAACACATTATCTTCTGTATCATTAAGCAGGCTTTCGTGTTTTATAACCGCTGGAGTCAACATGGGGCCCGATTTTCATCATCATTCATGTTGACAATACTACAACACACGTGTTTGCTAGTATTGAAAGCAGACTGGGTTTCTTTTTTTTTGTACCATCAGAAATTAAACTCAAACCCCTAAGATGGAAGTCAAGCATATTACTAACAAGACCATGTTGGTATTCGTTTGTGTTGTTTTTATCTTATTACTTTAAAAACCCCTTTCTACGGCACGTTTGTTGACTTTAATTTGACCTTTCTCATTATTTTTATTTGAAACAAATGGATAATCTAAGTATTTTTCTCGAGAGCAAAGGAAACAAATTCTACCCTCGGTCACAAAATAAACCATTTATTTATTTAGTAGGTTGAGTGATGCCAGAAAGGGAAAATAATATCAAAGGTCAAGAGAATCCTTTAATGAAATACGATCCTTGAAGATTTCAATATTAATCTCAAAACTTGATGCCTTGAGACACACAATTTCTATTACGATTTATAGAATGAAAAGTTTAAGATAATAATTTGTCTGTATTTACGAGATATATTTTCTGAAACCAAAATTACCTCCATCTTTGTGTAAGCTTTTTAAAATTGTCAACTATACAATGTTACGAGTATGTATTTATACAGTTTGAGACTGAGGAAAGTAATGTAAATTTTAATATCCTTCAGAGGGGGTGTATTATAGCTTAAAATGATGTATTCCTTCTTACAAATACAGGTAATGGTGATGAAAACACGACGAAATAATAATGTAATAACGCTTGAACATTATTTATTACAATCAACACATTATTTTCTTTAAAAAGTTATTTTAGCAGTTTTTATACAACTCGTCATATTTGCTGGAAAAAAAACCTACGTTTTTGACGACCAATAAAGCTTACATATATGTTAAAAAATCACGATGAAGGTGTCATTTAATGCCGTTAAAACATTCTTCTTGATAACAAGCGTACCCATTGGTCAGAAATGACATTTTTTAATTTTATTTTGCAGTATTTGATATATGTCAAGTGATGGATAGCTTGTTCGGAGTTTCGGTCCGATGGTAGGACACCTTACTCCTTCATCGGATAAGTTCTGACTGTTAAGATATTTATTGGAAATTTTTGGATCTTTTTGGGAATCGGGAAAGGATAGGTTTGTGGTAATTGTTTTGATTTTATGAATGATTATGAGAAATTATAAACGATTAAATACATATATAAATATGATGATATATACATAATATTAAATACAAATATACATAAATTTGTGTCGTCACACACGGTTTTATATTGAATGGGTGAAAAAAAAAAAAAAAAAAAAAAAAAAAAAAAAAAAAAAAAATAATGATGGTGAATAAATTATAAGAATGAATATAGTATATGTAGATAAGTAAATGAGTGGGGAAACGTGTGTGACTTTTATAAATATATTAAGGTGTAGAAAATGTTTGTTGAAGGTGAGAAATGCGGTTGCCTATGGGGGTAAACTGTCTGCCGGAGGAATTATCGATGATGGGGTGTTCAGAGTGACAATCGGGGGGTCATTTGGGGGGATGATTAGAGTTAAAGAGGGGGGGGTCGGGGGGATGTTTCGCAATATTGATTTCGGACGAGTGTGTCTGTAACTGGTGTTCGCGTTGTAGTTATCTAAGGCTTTTATGACTGGGTTGGGATGACGGGATATAGAGCTGTAGAACCTTTCGGCCAGAGCGCGCATATGTTCGGGGATAGTATGTAGTTTGGTATCTGCGTGGAGTCTTGAATTACGGACGATGTAGGGTGCTTTTAAAATTATGCGGAGGGCTTTGTTTTGAATGATCTGAATGTGATGTAGCGTTGTTTTCTTCGCGTGGCCCCAGACCGGAAGGGCGTATGTCAGTTGCGGTCTGACGATCGCTTTATATAGGTGGAGTTTAGTGCGCGTGCTAAGTTTGCTGTATTTACTGATCAAGGGAAATAATGATTTGAGTGTTCCGTGAGCTTTTGATTTGATATTGAGGGCGTGTTTATGCCACGAGAGTCTACTGTCTAATGTGAGGCCTAGGTATTTTACGTGTTTTGACCATGGGACGCTCTGGCCGAAGAGTTTAAGAGTTCTGATGGGTTTGATGTATCTGCGTGAGAAGCGGACTGCTGTGCTTTTGGTGGGATTTATTTTGATCTTCCATTTGGTGCACCAGTGCTCCAGAATGGGAATGAAGTCTTGCAGTCTGTTGTGGGATACGGACTCATATTTCGATGAAGAGAGAAAGGCTGTGTCGTCAGCGTATTGCGCGGTGATACAATGTGTACGTGAAAATTGGGGCATATCGCTCGTGTATATGTTATACAGGATAGGGGACAACAGTGCACCTTGGGGCACACCTGCCAGAATGGGGCGAGGGGATGAGTTTATACCGTCTATTTTGACGGAGAAGGAGCGATTTTCAAGGAATGATGCGATGATTTGCACTAGTCTGAGGGAAATACCTGACTTGTGCAGTTTGAATATGAGTCCGTTGAGCCAGACTGTGTCGAAGGCTTTCGCCACGTCTAGTGAAAGGAGGGTCGTGAGGCCTTTGGAGCTGAAGTATTTGATGATGTGTTCTACAACGCGAAGAAGCTGATGGTTGGTAGAGTGTAATGGCCTAAATCCGTGTTGCGAATCTGGGATGATGTTACGTGAGTAAGTTTCTAACGAGAGACGTTCTAGGATTAATTTTTCGAGCACTTTACCTAGAGTCGGGAGCAGACTGATCGGCCTGTAATTTTCAGGGATAACGTGGCTTTTACCCGGTTTAGGGAACATGATGACGTCGGCGTTTTTGAATGGGGTTGGAAAGAATTTATGTCGAAGGCAGGCATTGTAAATGGCGGTAAGGGCGTAAATGGCTTTTTTCGGAAGTTTTTTCAAGGTGAGATTATTGATTTTATCGGGGCCGGGGGCTTTTTTGTTGATGAGATTTTTTATGATAGATTGAATTTCTAACGGTGAGAAGAAGTCTGTGGTGGGGGGGGGTTTGCTCATTTAATATGTCGGCAACTGCGTTGTCGACCATTATTGAGTGAGAGGGGTTAGAGAGGTCTGCATTTGGCGAGAAGATATTAGCTAGAGAGTCAGCAAAGGTCTCTGCGCGGTCGCGAGCAGAGAAAACGGGGCCATTTGGTCCTTGAAGAGAGTTGGGTCGGGAGGGCGTATTTCTAAGGCTACGCGTTAGTTTCCATTTGAGTCCATCATTGTATTCGAGAGACTCGACGAAGTCTGACCATTTGTCGTTGCGGAGTTGCTGTAGGAGGTGTTTGATTTTTTTGACTAATCTGTTGTAGTCGGTTTTGTAAGAGGGGACAGCTGTGTTTTGCCACAACTTTCTGGTTTTGTTTTTTTCCATAATCAGTATTTTGATATGTGGAGGAAGGGGAAGTTCGGGTTTATCGGCTGGTCTCTCTTTTGAAGAGGATGTGAGAGCGGATTTGATGGTGGTTGTGAAGTCATTTATAGCGGCGTCTATGGAGTTCGTGTCGGGGAAGGTTGTCGGTATTTTGATGCTGCTGTCGACGTTAATAGCGAAATCGCTCCACGAGGTGGTGTGTCGCGGGGGGGCTGAGGGCGAGAAGGGTGGTAAGCCATCCGTCAATTGAAGTAATACCGGGTAGTGATCGGATTGAAGCTGGTAAACAGTCGTGAGATCTGTTTGATAGAGAATGTCGTTATGGACAATGATGTCGATGACATCAGGGCGATGATTGTCTATTAGTGGATAGAGGGTGGGAGACGTGGGTCCTTCCACGAAGTATCTTTTCAGGGAGGAGATTTCGTCAAGTTTATTACCGTGAGTGTTGGAAGTGCGGCTGTGCCAGAAGGGGTGTTTAGCATTTAGATCTCCCGCCATGATGGTGGGGATATTATCTGCGAGGAATGAGTCCAATTCAGACTCGACAAGTGGGGAGGTAGGTGGAAGATAAGTCGCGCAAAGTTTAAGAGGGCCGTGATTGGCGGTGTTTACCACTACGCATGTGGATTCTATGTTGACGGTGGAAGGGGAGGGGATGTGGCAGTGGTCTATTGTGCTTTTGATGAGAGTTGCGGTGCCGCCTTTTCTGCCGATGAGGCGGTCGTCTCTGTAGCAGTAGTAGTTACGGATGCTGTAACGGTAGCTCGGTTTGAGATGCGTTTCCGTTATCAGCAACACATCCAGGTTGTGCTCGAGAAGGAAATCCTCGACCTCTTGTTTATGTGTTCTGAGGAAACCGTTTGCATTCCAGAACGCGGCGGATATATGGGATGGTTTATAGGTGCGAGCCATGTTCTTGGATGTAGTTGAGGAGGTTCATGGCTTCGGTGATGGCTGATTTTAAGTTATTCAAAATGAGATCGCGATTTGGGGGGGGGGCGGCGGGCAATATGTAGTTTTGGGGTGTAGATGTTGATAATAGGGGGCGATGAGTTGCGACGTTCGCGTATGACGCGTTGGAAGTGACTGGTTTCGATGCACTCTGGGGGGCGTTGGGGAATCGCCGTGTGGCGTTGTTTGCCGAAGGGGCGTTCGATAAGGGGGCGTTGGTGGAGGGGCGTTGGTAGATGCCATCCATGAGGGGGCGTAAGGGCTGCGGGGTCTGGAAGTGGTGGTCACCTTCGAGGAGAAGTGAATGTTTTGAGACCTGAGTTTAGCTCTCAGGTCTCCATATTTGGCGGAATTGTGAAGTACGATGGGGGGGATGCGGTCTTTTTTGATCTGAAGTAGAGGTCGTGAGTCATTATTTAGAGGTGGGGCGGGGGCTGCGGGATGAGGAGGGCTGAGTGGGCCTCTCATTTTTTTGCTGGTTTGGGCCACGGTGGCACCAGCTGGCTTCGGGTCTGATTGGGGGCAGACGAGGGGGGGGCTTTCTTGGGATTGAAGAGCCCTTTTACGGTTTTTGGCAACAGATTGCCAGTCCATTTCTGGAATATCCGGAATGATAATTATTGGCGGGGAAAGTGGGGAGTCAAAAGTGGGGGTGGGGCGCGGCGGTGTTGTGATAGGGATAGGGACCAATGACAAGACAGTGGGTGAAATAGATTGAGGGTTTTTGGCCTCAATCGAGACCTCACCTTTATTGAAGAGTTCACGAAGAAGTTTTACCATCTTCATTGTCTCTTTTTTGGATGTGGTCTCCATCTTGAAGAGCTCGAAGGCTTCCTCGAAAGTGGAGATGGTCAGATCAGGGGATGTTGAGCGGTCCGGGGACTTAGCGAGGTCTGGTATAGGCGAGGTCACGGGGATGGATGCGGGCGTTTCGGTTGGTTCGGAACTAGTTTTTCTAGTAATGATGCGTGGAGTTTTAATGATGAAGTTCGGTTTGACGGATTTGACGGACTTCATGGCTGCTTAATAGGAGGAATTGAACAAATAGAAAGAATAATTGTGGACAGTAAAAAAAAAGTAGGATATAGCTGTGGAAAAAATAAATATAATTGTGTAATGAGTAGAAACACAAACAGTGATAAATAAAGAATTAAAGTTTTGATGAGTAATGTGAAATATGAAATGAAGATAGGATGGGGAGAGCTGTCGACCTTTTCAGATCTTCAACTCTGCCCTCGGAGTGTAAAAGGGTAAGAAGGATAGTAACAGTCAGTGGCTTACTTGATGAAGAAGAAGAAATTCTGGCATCGACCGGCACTCGGAACAAATTATGTCACCAAGAATTTGTGGAGGCCGGCTCCTTATCACGAGTTAATATAAAAATAAACCGATTTGATCTAAACGGCTGTCTGGGACGAGTGGAATGTCAATTGGAATGTCAATTTAATGTTTGTTTGTGCACATGCGAGGCCGGGAACGACACTTGTTATCACTGTTTTAGGCGACGATGCGCGGAAAGTATGCGCACTGGCAAAAACGGCGACGGTGAATTTTAAGCGACACTATATGAAGAATCGTGTATTGTACTTATTCGTTAGCAACGGATTGCAGTGAGATCGCGTTATGTTAGCAACAAGCGACTGCTCTGTAGCAGATCCGTGACTGAACTCTTTGATATATGTGTAATTTTAAACCAAATCAGCATCTATTATAGATCAAAATAATAGTATTTTAGACAAAATATCGACAGAGTGGAAATTAGTAACTATTTTGCTTTGAAATTTACAAATCTGAGCCATTATACCAACAATAAGTCGATTGAGGCAAAATTTTGTAGGTTATGGGAGAAATGATTACAAATATAGTAATATTTGTAATCATTTCTCTTGATAACAAATATAGTAATTAAAGACAAAATCATGATAACACTTTAATTTAATTATACGTAAACCTTAATTTTAATAACAACGTTCTCTTTTTTGCAAAAATGAGAAGTTTGTATAAAAACGATCTAATTTCCACAGAAGTTTACTATTTGTTTACCAGAAAGCAAATATATTCCACCGCAATTATTTTCTGAAAAATAGTGTGTAGAAAATCCTTATCTTAAACCCGAAATAAATAAAATAAATAAGGAATCGCATTGTTTATCCACTAATTATATAATACTTATTACTGCAATATGTGTTTCTACCTCCTATCTCGAGGCTCCCTTCGAGAGTAGGATACAAGTGTTCATTTTGTTTAAAGAGAACCTCGAGATAAGGGGTAGAAACTTGTTTCGTATTGATTAAACAAATTAATGGAATAACACAGTAGTTTATTGTGAAATATTCTAATATGGATTTTCATACTTCGATATATTTTTAAATAAATATGTCTAGTTATTTATATAATATATTCTTTTGCTATAAAGGTTCCTCCATAAAAATCGCGAATCTTTGCGAGGCTGCTGCTTATCACCAGGACAATAATACATTGATATGAAAAGTGAGCTCCAAGTTAAATTTGATCAGATCCCACTTAGATTAAAACCCGGGACACCTAGATACGAAGCAAGGATGCTAACTACTGGACTTATGCTTTTTATTAATACCATACAGAAAAATGAACTGCATATTTTATAATTTATGAACTATATTTCTTCTTTTTTTAACGAACTTTTTTTTATTGTTGTATAATAAATAAACGTTCCCATTAAAATAATTTGTTTGTTAAATTGTCGTATTAAAATACTTTTTTAATTAAAAATTGGAACGCGATTCCAGAATGAGTTTAAAAAATAGTTTTTAATATCACAAATAGTGTTTTTAAGACATAATTTTTTTTTAGTAAATTTAAAACAAAATAAATGACAAATAACGTACAGTACTATTTAATCATTGAATTGGGATGGTTCTAGTATAAAAATAAATTTCACAAAAGATTATGATAACAGAGAAAAAAGAGAGGATAAAACAAATTCTTCTCTCTGTATCCAATATGTTCTTAAATCACGACTTTTTCCGTTGATTTGAATCCGAGGAATTTTTCAATACTTTCCCAGAACATCATATGCTATTATTTGTAGAACCTTTTCAAATCTGTTGTAATCTTTTTACCACAAACGCGAAAGTATTATCAATGGTACGATTTATGAACAAAAAATATGTCATTTTTTAACACAAGACATCTCTTATTTTATGGTGAGAATTAATTATAAGTAATATTACTTAGCACCCAGACGTCGTTGTCTGTGATTTCCGTGTTATCTTAACATTCAGATGAAAATTGAAAATAATCCTTGTTACCTCTCAGCTACCGATCGACATACAACTGGGGAAATTTTATCTACTTATCAGTACAAAGTTATTGTCTGCTGTAATATAATATTTGTTTGGCGTTGAAAATTTTATCTACTTATCAGTACAAAGTTATTGTCTGCTGTAATATAATATTTGTTTGGCGTTGAAAATTTTATCTACTTATCAGTACAAAGTTATTGTCTGCTGTAATATAATATTTGTTTGGCGTTGAAAATTTTATCTACTTCTCAGTACAAAGTTATTGTCTGCTGTAATATAATATTTGTTTGGCATTGAAAATAGCTGTTTTTTATCACCTCTGAAAACAGATATTTTTATCACAATCTGAAAAAAATATTTCCTCTTCATTTTAATATACCTCGACATACATACTCCTCTCCAAATATAGATGACCTCCGTTATACGGTTGGTAAAACGATTGTCTCCCAACCAGGATGTTGTGGGTTTTTTACTCCGCAGGAAAAATAATATATTCCAGTCTGGTTTTCACTAAAGGCCTCTTTGACATCTTTCTGGTTGGTTGAAAGAGATTGCTACATGGCAATAAGCCCACTAGATTGTACTGAAAGTGGAACACAATATGGCTATTCACACTTTCTCCTTTTCGTTTTTTACTCGTATTAAAGTAAACAAAAAAGCTTTTAGAGGTATTTTTAGAAAAAATATTATTGACATTTTGTTAAGAAAATTTCTTTAAAATGTTATTTTTTTTTTTAGTATAAATTGTTGCATAGTAAATATTAAAGCATTACCTATTTAATTATAAAATATTATTTATCTAATAAACGTGGTAGCAGTATGTGCAAAAAACAATTTTTTTTCTGGTATATGGTAGAAGTAAAATTTTATTCCAGAAAACACGATACTTTGACATTGAGTTAACTAAAAATAAAGAAAAAAATATACAAATTCCCCTATTCCGAGTATCTGGCCTAAATAATTGGAACAACTTTAAACGATAACAACAATTTTCCCATGTATTAAAACGTTTAAATATTTACAAAAATCATAACATAGCTCATCAGACAGAGATGTTAAAGGGTAAAAATTCAACAATCGAGCCTTGAAACTTCTAATACAGATATAGGGAGCGCAAATTGCTAAAATAATGGTGAAATTTATTCCAAAGTTCTCAATAAAATGGCACTTCCCCTATTTAAGTTCTTATTTATCCTCAGTCAGTGGCGGGAAAATTTGACCGCGAAAAAAAAAATTGAGGGGTGATCAAAAAGTTCCCACAGCTTGTAAAATCTTACGCCAACAAATTCACAACAAACGTCAAACTCAAATTAAGTTATTATAAAGTTTGACACGTTTATCTTTTTTGCCAACATCTTGTAAATCTTGAGTCATATTTTTTGAGATATTATTGAAATTTGTGTAATTTTAAAATGAGAAGATTTTTGATATAATGAAAATAAAATTTTAAAAAAAAAGTTAATAGTGGTACTTAATATAAAATAATGTATATCCTTAATTTGTTAGTAATTCGTTCTTTTTTAACAACTTTTTTAAAGAAATGTGATATTCTTATATAACTATTGATTTATTACAGTTAAGGCATTCTGTGAATGTTTAAAAACATTGTAATTTGTTTTATCAAACACTTTTTTTCCACTTTATATAACGGTTTAACCCTACCGGTTTTAAGGGGGTTTCTTCATCATCAAGAGATCACAAACTAGACTCTTGTTTGTGCTCCTCAGATGAGGTGAAAACATTGAAAGCAGTAGGGTTATACCGTTATATAAAGTGGAATAAACGGTGTTTTATTAAACAAATTACATTAAATCTATTGATTATGAAAATAATCAAAATTATTTATATTTGATACAACGTAGAATCTAACATATAGAATTTGAATTAAATGATAAGTTATCATCTAATGAAAATCTGAAATTAGTGTTTATACTTACCATCGTTTATTTTTAAACATAGATCGAAAAAGGTTAATCTAAAAAACTTTATTATTTTTTACAAAATGGTTCCTTCCTTTCCTTTAAGATACATAAACAAGTAATTGAGTATTTAATAGGATTGTGCTTGAAAATACCTAACTTAACGTTATCTGGCAAAATAATGCTACTAATTATTATAAAAGAAGAAAAAAAATCAGATGAGAAATGTATAAATGATAATCAATTATTAATTATAGTATGCCCAGCAAAAACGTTTGCCATTACAAGAAAAAAAATCACATATTTAGTTAAAAAAATTCAATTATTTATTCCCTCATTTTTTATTTTATCTTTTATATCATGGTAAATTGATATAAACCCTCTATTTGTGGTCATACTATGGCAAAAAAAATCGAAATGTCATATGGGTAGAGCGGCGGTGAACGAAAAAAACATTATTTCTTCAATAAAAAGCGGTGAAAAATTGCAGGTCACGCCCAATCCTCCGTAATGTATTGGCCCGGACACAATTCTCTGGTAATATTCTCAACACAATCCGGACTGAAAAAGGCGACAAATAAATCTCCAGAGGGTGCGTCTCACCCCACGCAATTGCAGTCTAGCTATAAAGGTTGGTGTACACTATTGTTTAAAAAAACCTTTTAGACACATAATTTAATGGATGTATATATTAAAAAATAACTCGGCCCACATTTTACACGGTTTAATATTATTAAGAAAAAATATAGCTGCTTTATTTTAGCTTGTTTGTTATACATTTTTTAATAAAGCACTCTATAGTACAAACATTTACCAAATTCTACACATGTATACAAATTTATATTATATTACGTTTTATAATATTTTATTTATCTCGGATACATTCAGTATTAAAGTAATGTTCCATAAAAAAATACTGATATCAATTTTTTTTTCTTTCTATATTATTTTATTTATTTTAATAAAGAAATCTATAATGCAAACATTTGCCAAAGGTATACCTACATACACATTTATTTCTTAAGAACTAATCTAATTTACATGTCATAAATATGAACTAACTTAACATAATTGTAATTTCCTACATGCCATTTTATTTTTAATAATCTTTATATTTAATTTCTTATAAATAATTAACACTTATCATACATACTAACTTATAATTAGATAACAATTATCACAGCAAATTATTTTAATACTTATTATTTAGCACGTTAATTTCCTATCTAAATTTTTTTTAACATGTATTACAAAACTTATTTAACTTAGGATACTTATTTTTTGTCTATTTACTGATTTACTCTCTTATATATTTTAAGAAGTTTTATGCACTGTTAAAAAATACGCTAAAAATATAAACAAGGACTCCAAAATGTTACAGTGGATTGCACTAACATTGTGGTTGAATGTATCAAGCTTGTTTATTTGTTAGTGGGAAACAGCTTACATACTCGTACAATCAAATAATACTTGTTATTTATCTACAATATGAACTGTAAATACTCACGAGGGATTTTATTTCATCAGGTGGTTTCAAGGATGGTTTTTTGTTAAAATATTATCAGCTCTTCTATTATGACTCTTTCCAAGGTGCGTGATTAACGCTGATTATATTTTGTTTATAGTTAAGGCATTAACGTTGTGGAGGTTTAAAGACATTGTAATTTGTTTTATCAAACATTGTTTATTCCACTTTTTGTAACGAAATAACCTTACCGGTTTCAAGGCTTTCACCTCATCTTCAGCGGAGCACAAACAATAGACTTGTTTGTGCTCCCCTGGAGATGAGGTGAAAGCCTTGAAACCGGTAGGGTTATACCGTTATAAAAAGTGGAATAAACAGTATTTGATAAAACAAATTATAGCGCTGATTAATAAAACGTTTAACCATTAAACGTCATATGGGTATTGCAAATCATAAGAGCTGAATCATCCTCTTACAATTTAAATTTAAAAAAATATTTATAAAACAAACAGTAGCTTAAGACTAAATATTAAATAAAAAAAAGTTTACAAATTATTAATCCAAATTAACACGTTGTATCCTGATCTCGTATTTTAACGTGATAAAATACGGGTCCTGTGTTTTACATATTTATATAAACAATTCAACATTTCAACGAAGGTCCTCTGATTCCTAAAACTTATTTTCTAATACGAACAATATTCTGAACAATGAATTCTGACATGACGTCATCAATGTGTAGTGAAGTAACAGATCTTGATGATTTTATGTGAGTCTAGAAACTGACTACAGAATATATAGGATCCTCCAAACAGTCTGTCATAGAGAGTGTTTGAACATGTGTTCCATCAACTGACAAAAGAGAAAACCTATGCAGAGTTGCAAGCTTTGTGCTAAGCACAGAAAGTGAAGCGAGACCCAGTGCACGTGTAAGGAGTGTAACGTACATAGCCCTCCACAAATGAGAAGGTTGGCAGAATTACTTTCCTAAACCAAATTACTCAAGTGTTTTGAATAAATGTACATATAAATTTTCATTTCAATATTCCTAAAATATATCCAAATATAACAATTTTAGTTTATTTTAACACTACAAAAATAAGAATTCCTCAAAAACAACCCGGAACACAGGGAAAGGTTGTTCTGATTTCGATCGGGTCTTAAAGTGTTAATAAACTTAAAATATGCAAAAACGACTACAGTTTACCTATACGAGAACATTGATTTTTCCCTCAACAATATATTTCATTCACCAGAGAGAAAAAAAGAAGTGAGATACAATTATTCTTTAACTTGTTATACAAGTTGTTTTTTTATACAACATTTTTTGCTTTATTGAATTCAAATAAAATATTTTTATTAAATTGATACTTATTATGTCTTTCATAAAATAAAAAACCTTTTCTCTCTGTTGCAATCCACTATAGTGTGTTACATTTGTTACCTCCAATTTCATCTTAAAGTGCCTCGATAAGATGGACTTTTGTTGAACCCTTCCCATCCTTCTAGGTCTTTCCATAGGGCATGGTTTTTATCGTATGTGCTAATAGTATGTTTGTTTGAATATTATTTGGAATTCTGGTGACATATTCTTACCATCTTAGCTAAGATTTCTCTATTTATAGTAAAAATGGTTCCATGTTAAGAGCTAGTTAGAACCACAAGTGTAGTAACTTCACTAAATAAAAAAAGCATCATTATACTTGGTACTGTCAATTAACCTTCAGCAGGTTTCTCTATCCTTTGAAAGTTCGTGTTTCGTCCGTTCATCTAGGTGAAAAATGAGACTTTCAATCTACCATCACGCAATTCCACCACCAAAGCCCAAATCATTGATAGTCATTGAAGCATGGTCAGGGAGAAAAATAAAATGAACATAGCCAGTTTTATTATATAAAAAGAACAATTGTTTTATATCACAGCGTTGGCACCGTATTTGTTCTCTCTCTTTTGTGTACTCAAGCCTTTATTTTTTTTGTTCCCGTCCAGACCCACCCGACTAATGTACGGACATTACTTTTGTTTCAGCGAAATCGTGTGAAAGAGTCGGACGTGGGAGACGCGGCTCCTGTTAATCAACAAATTGAATGTAAAACTCAACAAATACACGAGTCTTAATTGCTTCGGAGCAAAAAATCTAACTAAAATAGTACCTGAGAAATCTCTTGGTATGTAATAAATTTGTCATAAATATTTATGTATATCAAATACCTCAAGAACAAGAATGAATATTTGGATAATAGAAATAGAAGAAGAATATGAATAACTTATTGCGCCCTTTTATGACAAAAACAGATTTAAGAAAATACTTGTGCTGTCCCTTTATTTAATTGTACAATGTAGGTCGATTTCGACCATTAAATTATTTACAAAACACCGTTAAAAATTTTGACTGCGCTTGTTTATAAAAATTTAAGATGCTGGAAAAATTATAAACATTGATGATTTTAATATGACTCATACAATCAGATTCATAAAGTAGTGCATTCATATTATTACATATACAAGCACATGATAGGCCAGGACACAGAGGTCCAGCACCGTATTACGTGCATGAAAGTATTCTTAAAAAATAATAACACACATCAAATATATCTGTTTAGAAAAATACAAAAACATTCACCTACTCAACATAGCTAAAAGTAAAGTTTTAGGTAAGAAATACCCCACGAGAGTTACGCCGTGGTGCCCGATTCATGATTTGCCTACAGAAAAACACTCCTTGAGATAACTTTTTTATGAATCAAAATTGTTTTCAAATATATCCGAGACTCGTTACCCAATTGACGAAATCCAGGTACTGGAGAATTCAAGTAGTAATTAGTTTCTTGAATCTTAGAAAAGACGTTTGTTTCACTTAGTGATGTCATGTTTATACATTTTTATTAAAACACTAGCTGTACCCGGCCACGCGTTACTGTGGCTCAGTCTGGTTAAATGGAAAAGAAAGAAAAGAGAAAGCACACGTTTCTAATATGTTTAATTTCCCAATGCTTGTGGGTATACAATATTTTTGATGTTTTTAAGCCACTCTCAGTCTATCGCGTTCATTCTCAGTCTGTCGCTTCCATCGCCGCACTCGCAAATGATCGCATCACTCCAAGAGGTTAATTCACGATATGATTTGAATTCAAATGAAAGATCGATTGCACCGAAAAAGAAGAAAGAAAGTTATAGCAAAAACATATAAAATTGCGAAACATTAAAAAAGGAACTGAATAACATTGATAAGTTCGTAGACGTTTTTGTTCTTGGCGGCAAGAATATCTCGTTCACTCAGCCAATCATGATTCTTATAATTGATTTGAATATTGGGAAATACTTTTTCAACCAATTCTTCTTTTGACATCACTAAATTGCAGAAGTTATGAGACAGTGAAATTCGTCCTGAGGTCATATCAACCGGCACCTTTCCGTTACCAATTTCCAGCAATTGACGTGAGAATATCTCAGCTGATCGATCGTTTTGCAGCTGACACGCATTTGTCAAATAGGAGTATTGTTAAGGAAATATTTTTCAAATAGGAGTATTGTTAAGGAAATACAGAGATAATTGGAACTAATTAAATGTTCAGCAAAGAGAGAGATTATTGGAATTAATTAAATGTTAAGGAAAGGCATTGCAAACTACGCACGAATTTAATTTAGATGTGACATGTTGCACGCGTCATTAATGAACCATAAATATCGATTCTAATAAATAGCAAGTTATTTAGGTAAATACATTACAAAATACAATAATGACAAATTAATACATCTTGTTACAAATTAGTAAAAATTTGGCAGTTTCTTAAAATCAAATTTGACAGTTGTCAAAAGTTAGTTGTATGAAACTTTTAATAATTCAAATGAATAAAACATACACAGATACATACCATGAATTTAAATGAAAATCAATCGATACAGTTTAAATTCACTGCTCATTGTACTGAAAAATAATAAAAAAACAGTTTAAAAACACAGGATCAACATTATTACCACGCAACGCTACGAAATGGCAGATAAAAATTTAGTATATTTTTACGTAGAGGCACGTTGATGGCGCTATTTTTCAATAAACGTATTTGAAAATTAAATATTTATTATTTAAAAATTAAATATTTAATTATTTAATATTTAATACTTAATATTTAATATGTATTATTTAATATTCAAAATCAAAATGGAACTGTCAAAATTTCAAAGCAATGGGAATAACTTTCGAAGATTGGAGATTTTTAATTAACGAACATTTACATTTTTATTTATATAGATATTTAATATTTATTATTTAATATTTAATTATTTAATATTAATTCCAAACCTCGAAAATGCAATGTGACATAACTGTCAAGTTTAATTCGCCTGTGTCACTGCAGGAGGCGCCAACGTTATTTTTTCTGATTTATAAACTTTTTCATAAACAATTGTATATAAATAAAAATATATAAACATTTTCGCATACAAATGCAACCTTTTGTCAAAATTTCAAAGCGATCGGTGAAGAACTTTCGGAGATTAGAGATTTTTAATATACGAACATTTGCATTTTTATTTATATAGATACAAAACATTTTTTTTTAATTTTGTATTCATCACTATTTAATTTGAGTTGTTACCGGTTTCAATAACCTTTGTCTTTCTTGTCAGATGAAATTTAACTAAATGATATCTAAAATACTTTTTTTTATACTTGTAATAGGCACAAGAGAGGGGGAGGGGAGAATTGGCTAATAAGAGGAGGGAAGTAGGTATACCTCAAAAGGATGGCTTTTGAATGGAAAACATATTAAGCAGAGGACTTTTATTGAAATTTACTTGATTGTTTATGAGTCTTAATTAAACGCTTTATTTATTAATAATAAGTTAATTTATTCTCGCATATGAATATGTACTACAATACTTGAAGGAATTCGGAAGTAAATCATTTCCAAAAACTTATTATATTATTTCATTTTTTTTTAAAGCTGGATAACGTTAGACATCACTTGACGAACATAAAGTCTTATTAAATTAAGGTGCATTTATAACTTGTTAAATCTTTATTTCGGAATAAATTTTACCTGCCAATAATATGGTGTTCATTCTATGGGAGTGAGTGACTAAGAGACCGATAATGCCGAGGAAGATCGGTTGCCTCAGCTTCCCGTTCGTTCTCCTAATGGCATGCTAATTGAATCTGTATTGGATATGCGTATCACCCATTGCTGTTAGGGCAGAGGCACTTAGATCGTTCGGGTCCAGGATTTTATCATAACTTAATTAAACATCACCGTGTGAATAAAACCGAGAACTTCCATTCTCACTCACAACGTTACCCTGTGTGAAAGATTGGGATATCGTGTATACGTTGTGATAGAGAGAAATGCATTTATGAGATTTTGTTGACTGAGTTTACAAAGGGATATGAACATTTCAATTAGTGATTGTCCAGAACTTCCATTCTCACTCACAACGTTAACCTGTGTGAACGACTGGGATATCGTGTATATGTTGTGATAGAGAGACATGCATTTATGAGATTTTGTTGACTGAGTTTACAAAGCGATATGAACATTTCAATTAGTGATTGTCCAGAACTTTCAACAACTGTTATCCATCATGAATTGAAATGTCTGCAGGAATAAAGCAGAACTATAATATTAATGCTCTAGATTTTCAATTCATAGAACTTTTTTTATATGAAATGTTTAAAATTTAACGCTGTGATAGTTTCATAAACATGATTTATTTATTCAGTGACAGCTGTTACGGCAAACAATGGCCTTGTCAAATTGTAAGTGAAGCTCAGTTGCGTCGCTATATACGTGTACACCCAGTTGCGTCGCTATATACGTGTACACCCAGTTGCGTCGCTATATACGTGTACACCCAGTTGCGTCGCTATATACGTGTACACCCAGTTGCGTCGCTATATACGTGTACACCCAGTTGCGTCGCTATATACGTGTACACCCAGTTGCGTCGCTATATACGTGTACACCCAGTTGCGTCGCTATATACGTGTACACCCAGTTGCGTCGCTATATACGTGTACACCCAGTTGCGTCGCTATATACGTGTACACCCAGTTGCGTCGCTATATACGTGTACACCCAGTTGCGTCGCTATATACGTGTACACCCAGTTGCGTCGCTATATACGTGTACACCCAGTTGCGTCGCTATATACGTGTACACCCAAAAAGTATTTCCGATTATTCAAATTATATAGCCACATAGTTGTGTTTTACCCACAGTTTGACAATATGGGGAAATTACTCTCATTGAATAAATAAACAAATGATATAGAGCTAACAATGTTTTTAATTTTGATTTTTCTAGCTTATATATAATATAACTCTTCTTCGATTGCAATATATTCTCAATTATGCTTAAGTTTATCTTGTATTCCTAATGAGATTATCTTCTGATAGTAGAAAAGAATTCGAGCTGATTTAAGAAAAAAAATTAATCAATATGAATTTAATGAACATTATAAATAAATTATACGGATTCAAACTGATCATAGCGGTAATAAAAGTTAGCGGCTAAGTTTCAGTATGGTAAATTATATTTCGTGTTTAGATAAATATTTACTATTTTATTCTTTGAATCCTAGTTTTGTAAGATGCGGTTACAAATTGTTCTTCCTGGTCGAATCACTCTTTACTGAGTATCCCGAGTTGAAGAGTATTTGAAGAGAGTTTGCTCTCTAAACTCCGCTATGTAAATTGTCCTTCTATTATTATTACTATCGTGACCACTACAATATACCTTGACGACCCTACCCCTCCCTATTTTTGTTATATTTTATTTTACATATAATGTAAAAACAATAAATTCATAAAAGTCTAAATGTAATAGCAACAAGGACAATTGATTTATGCTTCCACTGTGAAGTAACTTAGAAATGCCTTCAAAGTTTACCAAGGAGCTCAAATCTTCATGAATTCATCCAAAAATATGGGAAATATCGATCATGGAGACTTCATTCAACAATGCCATTCCGCGTGTAAACGTTAACGCCCTTAATAGCTCAGTCCATGAAAACAGCACCGAGTAATTCTCAATGGCGTAAATAATTGCAGAGTACTCTAAACAAAAAAATATCAATAAACGAAGGCTTTACTATTTTTTCTTCAGCAATTTTTATTCACGTGTATATAAACAGGTGTGTAAATCTCAACACTCCACACTTCGGTACGCCACTGTTTAGTTCTTTTTGTTTACCGTCCTTCCATGCCTTAAATAAATGTGAACCTTTAAAATTGTGTATTTCGGCGCGGGTGAAGTATCTAAAGAATTAAATTAGTTGTTTTTGGCTGATTGTTAATAATAATCTTTTATAGGACGTAAACATGTCTTACCGACTATGGAACTCGTAGCGCATGTCACAATCACCATATTTCAAATGCATTTGTTTTTCTCTATCTTGCTTGTTCATGTCTCGACACATAAAGTCGAAATACTTCACGACACACTTTTTCGTGACAAGAGGAATGATTCTGTTTTTTCATATGTTTTTTTTTTACATAACAAGATTAAATAGAAATTAAAGTAGTGCTTATATGGACTATTTTGTAGGAGTAAATGACATGTATTAAAACCAAGAAATATCAAGATCTGTCAAAATAATGGTTTACAACAGCGTATTAGTGCCAACATTGATATATGGGAGTAAAAGGAGGAAGGAAAAAAATATTTAATAGATCCGAGTGTATGCAGTAGGAATATTTGCAATCAGAAGATTATCTCGTTTATAGATTTATGGCAGAAAAAGAAATGTAGTTTATAGAGATGAATGGGAGCAAAAAAACGTATGTGTTTAGTTAGTAGGATGAAAAAGAGCACATTGAGGTTATTCGAACATATTGAGTGGTTGGTTGGTAAAATAATAACTAAAAAGTAGCGCAATTCAAGCTTAAGTGAGAGTCATTGTAGACAATGACCGAGAAAACTATGGTTGGAACAAGTCAATTATATTTTTAGAGAAGAAAATATAAGGAGTAAAACAATTGTAGAAAATATACGGGAAAGGTAGGAAAGAGGCCAAAAAAGCATGCCCAGATGGGAAAAAAGTCACTCTGTCTTCTACCTCAATAGAGACATGTATTTAGTAAATAAACATTTAGGTTAGGTCTATGGTTAGAACATATGATTGGTAAAAAAATTGTTGAATATAATTAATAGTTAAATTAATAATCGGTACTTGGATTATTTTTTAAATGAAATTAAATTATCTTTTAATTATTACATTATGCAACATTTTTTTCCATAATTTATAAATGTTATATGCAGTTCTTCTTGGAAATAATTAGCTTTTACCTAGCGTTTACTGGGTGTAAGATGGCAAATAGTTCACGCTAGAACTTATACTCTTTGCCGCTTAGAAGACATCCTGAGAGGAGAGAATACGTACTTAAACTTCAAGAACTTCTCCGTAAAGTAGATTACGAGTATTGTATAATATATTTCACTTCTCTCATTAGGAAGGTAAAAAAGGAGAGGAAACAGTAATTTTAAGGAAAATTCGTTATACCATTGAAATAGTAAAGAGGAATAATAACTTCTTCACGATATTGTAGATTATTTAATAGAACGCCATTGCTTTAGTTTTTTTGTTTAAGGCTTTAAAAAATTCGATTCTTTATGATTTTGATCGAAATAATTTGAAAAAGTTCAAGTAAATATGACAAAATTTCAGTTTTTTTTTATTTATACAATATTTTCCAACTGGGTTCGCCTTTCCATTAAACTAATTTTAAGTGAAATGTCGTATTGTGGATAGTTTTTTTGTTGGATCAGCAATTCCTCCTACTGAGAGTGTTTTGTGTTGTGGATAGTTAAATAAAAATGTTTTATTCAAACAAGTCCATTTTATTAAATTTTTCTTTACATTTAAATCATTAAACCAAAAAGCAATCAATATATTAAAAGAATTTCAAATTAAATACGTTAGTATCATAAATTATTTCTCTCTCTTTAGTCATAATCTTCATGCCTGAAGGTCGCGATCTTAATAATGAGGCATGCACAATATTTCTCCAGTCATTTCAGTCATTGGCCGGATGTGAAACCTCACACGGAGAGGAATTTGTAATGTCTTTTATCTGGTCGGTCCGACGCAAGGAGGCGTGGCCCTTTAATCTGCCAGAAATATTGCCCAGCATGCCAGTCTTTTCCAGAATTGTATTATCTTGTCTCGATATCTGTCCCGAGAATCGTAATTTGTTGGAAGATTGTGGAGAGATGAAAATTTACATGTAGTTCCAATAATATAAAGATTTTTGTTCTCCTTTCCATCCATTTCATTCATAGCATTCTTTCCATCCCTACATTTCGAACACATCGATCTTCCTACTATTGATATACTTTATTCTTCACGTTTCTGTTCCATCTAGAAACAAAGAGAAGACGAGCTTTTATAAGCCTCATTTTAATCTTTCTGGATATTCTTCTGTCCTGCGACATTTTGACTAGGTATGTCATTGTATTCTTCCCCATTCTCACTCTGCACTTAATTTCTATAGTAGAATTATTTACTGAAGAGCCATGATGCACAAACTTCTTTACAACACATATGACTGTGAGGCCACTGAGGTATAGGTAATGCATTCAGTCGACGGTCATAGGTTGGTTTTGTCGCGATTTATCTCCGACCCAAACATTTCTTTTCCATTGATAAGTGAGTTTAATCTAAAAATGGAAGACGTGAAGAAAAGGACAGTAGTCGGAATTCAATGACCATTTTTCATTCAATTGAAATCAAAACATAAATATGGATTAAAACGACGAAATAACAATAAAAGGCGAAAATGTGTAAAAGAATGCTGAGGAAAAAGGGGAAAATCTACCAATAAAAAGGCAATCTTTCAAGCGGTACCGTTCTACGCACAAATCACAATGAAGTCATTCTATGTAATGCCTATACAATCTTCTTCAACAGTCTATACATATACTCTCCTCTCTTCCCCCATTTTCTTTTTACTTCTTGGTTATACTTGGGAATTTGTGTTGTTTTTTTTTTCCTCGTAATAAACTTGAGTACGATGATATTTCCTTTTTGCGGTAAATTTAAAAACGAACAAATTATATAGCTGTATTTTGTTGCTTCAGATGCCTTAAGAGTGTTCAAAGACTTTATGTTAGATATCTTTTTAACAACTGACAATTTTCAAGTATAGCCATATTCCGAGACGGGAAAATATAATAGAAAACTCGTGATTCAAGAGAAGAAAATAGAAAGATTCCGATCACAGGGCAGCTAATACGAAATGCAACCGTAAGCTTACTCCAAGAGTGTAGTAGACACGTTACTTAACACGAGGAAAAGAAGCATTTAACTATTTTTGTAGTGCGATCAATTTGTTCACGGCTGCTCTGTTAAGAGTGTAAGGAATTATATGAAGTTTTTTAGTGCCACGACCGAAATCAATTCAGACGACGATTAGACATAAATAATATTTCTGGATATGATCAATCGTCGTCGACTTTCGTTGCTGGGCCTCGAAGTTGAGGGTCTTCTCGTCATTCCTGCGTTAATTTAGCAGGAAAGCTAATCTGTGCAGTGGAGTTTGTTTTTCTTAAGTGAATGTGCAGTTGCATACTAGCAAATTTACCAGTCACACCGTTTGTACTGGATCCGATGACACACCGAAGTGAGACGATCGGATCACACTGGCAAATTTTCATTTCCTCTTTTTGAAAGAATAGACTAAGACTAATCCACCCACAGTATTAGCTGGGAGAACCAACGTCTGAGTGAATGTGATGGAATGCAAGTAGCTTGAACGAGTTTATATGTACTTGCTTAGTAATTAGTTGTATGAATTGTTATCTAGTTATAAGTAGTATGTGGGTGTAAACTATTTCTAAGAAATTATATTATACATATTAAGATTATTAAAAATTAAATGACATGTAGGAAATTAAACTTAAGTTCATTCATAATTATAATATATAAATTAGATTAGTTCTTAAGACATAAATTCGTATATACGAGTAGTTATAGCCTTTGGCCAATGTTTGTACTATATATCACTTAAATAAAACCCATTTGGAATGATATGAGGATATAATAAGAAGTTGAAAAAACGTAACCAGTGATGATATGTTTTAAAAATACGTATTTGAACTGGTGTTACGATACAAATAAGGTCTCGAAACCCAAAGTCGTCGTCGATATAAAATGTGCAAGAAAATGTAAATGTGATAATTGGATAATGCATAAAAGATGATACAAGTTTTGGTAAAACGTTAGAATGTTCTAAGATGATTAAGGAGTTTGGAAAGATATTGAACGACATGTTACAATCTAACAACAAATGGCAAAAAAGGTCGTAAGTCAGAAAAAACCGAAGGAGCTGTCTAAGTATGTAGGTGTACGGCTGGTGAGAAAGCAAAACATATGCATCAAGATTGTAAAGTCTAGTGTCCAGACATCTCGTCATACCCAATAGGCGGATGATATGTAGGATACAATTCGATATGAAGCTTGAAATTTTCAGAAAGTTATCGAGACAAATCTCTTTCATGTTGAGATAAAAATATTGTGAGACTAAGTGGCGAGTTTCTAAGAATTATGTTGTTGACTTCCAAATTAATCGACGATAATGGTTAAGATAACAACCAATTAATCATTTATAAAATATGAATCATTCTTTCTCTGTAAAATAATATTTATATTTATTTAATTTAGTATAAAGCGGTGTCCCTGTCATAAACCACACTCGTCGAAACTGTATGTAAGGCAGAAATATATAGAGCACACAGGGCAATGATCAGATTTGCCAATATTATGCGCGTGTTTTATCGATATTTAAAATTCTACATTTTATCCTCTCTTCCTTTCTTAGACATTAAAAAAAATTAACATTTGATCAAAATTTTAAGTTTGAATAAATTAAATACTTTATTTGCTTCTTCGTATCAGAATTTTTCTACTTGAACAGCATTGCGCGTTCCCTGAATCAAGTCTTCTTACGTGCAAAACACCGGGCTCCTCAGACACAGAAGTAAGAGTCACATAGTTTACTCCTCAGCGTTGATACAAACCGTTGACCCATCATGCAAACAATCCTATTTTAACTACTCCTTGGTTCTCCCAATTCCTGTTCGCAACCTGTTAAGAGATTACCAGGTCATCCAGAGTCAGATGCCATTCCAGAGCCAGATAAAAACACGTTTGTAGGCAAGCTCTGTTTTGATTGTCAAAAAATTCTTATGGTTGTAAAAAAAATATTAAGGTGCGTAAAAACTGAAATCGAAGGGATAGAAAATCAAAAGCGAAGCATTGGAAATGTTTTTTTAACAATATTTTTATAATTATTCAAATTTGGTCATGTAATAAAACAATTTCCAGATAGTGTTCTTTAGACAACCGGAAATAGCTGCAGCCTTTTGTGATTGTTCAAGCACTTCGCCATAGAGGTAATTATTGCACATTATTCTAGCACCCAAGTTTTAAAAATTTGTTACTTGATCAATTGGTGTGTCGTTCAATTGGAAAAACAAGTATATGAACATCCAAAGCAAGGTGAGGATATACAAGACCTGTGTCCGCCCCATAATGACATACAGCAAAAGTCCAGAGTAAATACTGTCAGAACCAAAAATCTCCTTCGAACCAGCGAAATGAAGATACTCAGGAGCACCCTTCGTGATAGAGTACGAAACACAGAAATCCGAAGGATGTGCAAAGTTGAAGATATTGTCAGATGGGGACGACAGAGAAGGTCCTGGAACGAACATGTATCCAGAATGGCGGAACCAAGAGCCGTAAGAATGGTCAGGGACAGTATCCCCCAAGCAAGCAGACCTCCAGGACGACCTTCCAAAAGATGGAAAGACAGCTGGCAGTCAACGTCACAAGAGGGAAACAATGATGCAGGACCATAACAGGCCAACAGGCCTAATATAATAATAAGAAGAAGGATAAAACTCTTAAATCACTTACGTCTGTATCGAAGTCTTTCTTTTTATATACCACCATTTGTGATGTCTGACCTCCTGCAATAAGTTCGAGTCGTCAATTTGTACTAAGTTACTCACGACTTCAACCTTACAATTCCATCTAACAACTTGTATTTTGCCAATCTTACTCATCCATAGTCATTTGTCCTTGATGATCCGCTCAACAACATCCTGGACTTCAGTTTTTCCATAAAAAGTTACACATCGTATAAAGCATCGGAACCATGGTAAACATGCTTTTTCAATGTTTTGAATTTGTGCAATTTCATATTTGAACACTTAAGATGATAAAAATTGCTCAGCACACTTACATTAAATAAATATAAAGTCAATATTAAAAATAAAGCTGTAATAAATAACTGAATTAAAAAAAAAAATTTAAATATTCCTTAAGATTACTCACACTTCCGATGGAACATGACATAATTTAGACTAAACATTACTCTCGTAATAAAACGTAATCATTCCCTTAATGAGAGCTTCGGGGTAGGAGGTTGAAATACTATCGCGGTGATAAAGTGTAGGCAGTGAGTGAAACGACAAATAACTTTCTTGTTTGGTAAAATAATTGTTATATATTTTATTTTAAATAAATTTTCTGGTGTAAAATAAAAGAAGTTCTGTTTCGAAAAACTACCAGTTTTTCCAATTTCAATCGGAGAGGGGAAGTTCGTTGAAGTCGTTGTTCTTTTATTTATTCTTCGGAGGAAAACTATCGCGAATAGTTGTGAGTAGATGTCAGTCGGAGTCGGAGGGTGTGTTTGCTATCGAGGGGTTGGCGATTCACGGAGAGACCCGAATAAAGGACCCCGTAGGGCAATTACAAAAAAACGTGATTGCCAATTCAAATATGTTTAGTTTGGTGGATGGGGTCGAGAAATGGCAAGTTGGAATACGACAACGTTGCTTGTCACGAAAACAACATGCCTTTTAGATGTTTGGGTATTTTCTGTCGAGCGAGGAGCCTTTTGTTTTCCATTTTCAGAATATTGATCTTGTTATGACTTGAGTGATGTTGAAGGTTTTAACCGTTTGTTTTTATTAATTTTTAATATTTCATTGTCTTAGAAGTTTTTGAGTGTAATGTAATTAAATTTATTCTTCAAATGATAATATATATTCATGCATTTATTAAATGAATACACAATGTTTATTGAAATGAGCAATTTTAATATCATCACGACTTTCTATTTAATAGATAATTATTATTAACGTATAACTAAAACGGAATATTAATTAGTATCTAAATAGTTAGTAAATTATAATTGGCTTTCCTTTGAACTTCACTTTGAACTACGTTTTGTTGAAATTGTTTAGAGTTATTTGAATATTAAACGCGTAATTTGTTGTACTGGAGCTTTAAAACTTCCTAGTCAAACAAATGCTAGCGTTTTTGAAGTGATACATGATAGGAACTAGTGCTACAGAAGTCATTATCGTTTAAAAAATATAATCATAATGCACACTACAACATATTACATATATTCTTGTGTTACTTTTATAATGAAAATGTAAACAAGAGTAACTCTCGTCTATTTCTTTCTTTGATCGAATATTCGTTTTTGACATTAATATTTTTATTGAAGAGTAATTTGAGTTATCTTCGGGAAACTGGCATCAGTAGATTTGTTTTGGCACATTGAATCTACCAGATAACCTAAATGAGAAGGCATAATATTGTGGTTATATCGGCTTTAAAACTGGCATCAGTAGATTTGTTTTGGCACAGTGAATCTACCAGATAACCTAAATGAGAAGGCATAATATTGTGGTTATATCGGCTTTAAAACTGGCATCAGTAGATTTGTGTTGGCACAGTGAATCTACCAGATAACCTAAATGAGAAGGCATAATATTGTGGTTATATCGGCTTTAAAACTGGCATCAGTAGATTTGTTTTGGCACAGTGAATCTACCAGATAACCTAAATGAGAAGGCATAATATTGTGGTTATATCGGCTTTAAAACTGGCATCAGTAGATTTGTTTTGGCACAGTGAATCTACCAGATAACCTAAATGAGAAGGCATAATATTGTGGTTATATCGGCATTAAAACTGGCATCAGTAGATTTGTTTTGGCACAGTGAATCTACCAGATAACCTAAATGAGAATACATAATATTGTGGTTATATCGGCTTTAAAAACTTATTTGATTGAAGAAATTTCTCACTGAAAAAATATTTCCATTTCGATGATTAGTTTTCCTCTAGGAAAAATGCAAATGTTTATGTAATATAAGGAATCAATTATTTTATTGTACATTAAGATATTTTATTATTTATGACTTTAGTTGATATCAAATTACAATATTATGATGGATATAATATGGTTTGTCTCGAATAAAATTTTATTGATGTTTTTACTTTGTTAAGTATAGTTATTTAAATGGATTTTATTGTCATTTAGATTGATATTTTTAAGAGTATTTTTTTGTTATTTTTATGATACTTTAACATAATTAAGATAACATTAATAATAAGTCTCTCAATCGAATGTTTTTTCAATTATATTTTATTGCATTTCTGCTGCATACAATAAAACCTAACAGATTTTTGTGTTTGACGATTTATTTACAGATATGTTAAAAATGTGTTAGGTGGTAAAACTTTTCATTTTATTTGGACACGGGAATCGAACCCGTAATTCTCATGGTTTGGGAGACTGGGGTCTTTCTAACTTACCCACGAAGGTTATAGTTTTGCATTGATGTTTTTTATTAAAACAATTAAAATTGAATTGTTTTTGGTATATGTTGTGTTAGGAGTATATTAATATACTCCAAACAGCTCTTCAAAATATACTTCCTTGATCCTTTTTTTTTCATTATGATACACGAAAAAAAACATTTGGAAAAAATCTGATTTATCTGTTTGAATCTTGACTCAAATATGACAAATTATAAAAATATCATTATAAACCTCTTAGAAGCTTCATTTCATCATTAAATTAATATAGGAACTTCTAATGTCCAAATTTACTATATCAGTTTGTAAATTAAATACTGAAATTATGGAATCAGGAAGATATTATAGAAAATTAAACAATTCTTTTGGTTTTATTTAAGCAAAAAACATATTGGTGAAAGATAATACGATTTACCTTTGTAAGTGTAAAAATCACAATTGCTACATTATCAATATTTCAATAAAAATCAAAGTTATAAAGAAAGTCATAAAATATTCGCTTTTTGTGCCAAAATCAAACTCCCATGGATTTTTTTCGTGAGTCTTTAGAATATTTTTTTTTTCAAGCACGGATATACTTGTAACATACACAGATGTTTTTAAGGCAAGAATTTTTATTTTAAAAACATATAGATACAAATTATCCTGAACTCATCTTTTATTTTATTTGTCAAAAATAATATCTCTGAATAAACCAATGCACCCATTTATTGTTGCAGTAAAATGAAAACAAACAAAATACGTCTATCAAACCAATTACATTTCAAATATTTGTTTTTAATGTCTTATTTTAAAGAGTAATACCTAAATTAGTTTCCTAAATCTGAATACTATATTGAACGAAGTTAAGTGTTGTAAATAAATTTTAAAAATTCATAATTGTATTGTAATATGATACGTTTTTTTTTTCAAATCAACAATCGTAATCGATTTCGAGTCACATTTAATAACGAAGAATTTTTTCATAAAATATATTTAAAAACTTCTAAAAATACATATATTTTCTTATAAAATGTTGACTTAAATAATAATAACGTAATGTCTCGTGTTTTTGTTATAAAAACATAATTAAGAACAACCCCTTTTATAGACACTTTGTAATTGGTCGGTGATTGACAGTAAAATAAATTTAAAATACGTCAAAATAAATCGGTTTTGTTATTTTGGAAAATAATTAAAATTGTAAGTAAGTAACACTCTAAATATAGTCTTCGCTTTAAAGAAAACCGCACGTTTTTTGACTATGTGCCAGTCAATTTTTCCCTTCCTAAAAGCTGGCGTATAGGACTTTGGCGTCTGGGGAGGTTTTCAGGGGTGGAGGGTTGGAGGAAATATGAGAGGGTTTGGGGGTGAGGGTTAGTACGAGAGGATCTAAGAGCCAGTAGCGCGCTCGTCGCCGGCAAGAACGAGCGTGTGGTACACGCAAGTGTTGTCCTCGCACGTGGTATTAACAACCCCATTGAAAAGATCGACGTTATGACACTAATACCCTGCGAGTGACATAACCTCAATGTGAATAAAAAAATGTAACATTTTAATGACTGATTAATGTTCGACGGTGGTGATATTAAAGGAAATGTTAAGAACACACATTATGTGAAAGTTTGTCAACTTTTTGTAGAGGTTTATAAAAGTTTTACGGAAAAAATAGTTTTAATAAATTTATTTTATGTAGATACATCATATCATAACTAGTTGAAAAGTTGTTGTTTTATTAATGTAAGTAAAAGTAAATATTTTAAAACTTAGATGAATGTTTAATAAAATTTATAAACATATTTTTTAAAAAGATAAATTATATTTTAACTAAGTAAGAAGTATAAATTATTGTTTATTATTTTTCAAGTATTATTAAAATAATCAAAACCATGAGTGTTTTTTTGTGTGCATGCAAACTGGTTGATAAAATAAACATAGACTGAGTAATGGAAAATTCTAAATAAAAGTTTGCCAAATTAATGAGATATAATTAAACGACATAAACTTGTCTCTAGTAGATAAATAATAATAAGTAGCTAGTGGAAATAAGGGTTGAAACTGTTAATACAAAGTTATTTGAACTAGAAGCCGCAAGTGTATATTGTTAAACAATACCTCCTCACCACAACAGGAGACGCAGATGGCAATTAATTTAGCAGCGAATCCTCGGCAATAATCTGTAAAATATTTATGTGCGAACACTTGAGAGAACAACAATAAATGTTCATGTTTGAACACCGTTTACTTATATGTGAGAAACAGATGTGCTAAAGGTGGGATGTATTCTACATATGTAAGGAAATGTAAGCGGCAAGGAAGTAGGAAGTTGTAGATGGAAGGTGAGTATGAGAAGGCGGAAGTATATTTAACTTTAATTTTATTGGGTTTGTTGTTGTTGGGTTTTCTTGACTACGTTTTGTTTACAACAAGTAAGTCACAAATATTATGGATGAAAAGTTAAGTTAGTCGGTATTTAACGACCTCCGTGGCCTGGTACGACATCTCTATGTTTCAGCTCGGAGGTTTCAAGTTGAATTTCCGTTTATGTCCAGATAAAAAAAAAAGAATCCAATCTGATTCTCACTTAAAACTTGTTTAACACTATCCTGGCTAACCCACCGCTAGGTTGTATTGTATAAATAAATAAGTGTAATATAACACAATTCGAATTACAAATTATCATTGTATTAACCAGACGTTTTGAAAGATTCTCTCTAAAATATATTTTAATTCCATTGCCATGACATATTTGTGTAATTTCAGAATATATATTTGCATACTATGTTGCTTTATAAAAAAATATTATTTCAATAAAATACGACATGAAATGAAAAGACGAAAACAAAAAAAAAACAAAACGGAACATTTTGACGAAACTTTTCGAGAAAGTTATTTCGAATGAAGATAGTCATTTATTCGCAGGGTACTTACTTCTCAGCATATCCGTATAGTTATTGCGGAAATTCTGAAAAGCATGGTTGGAGATAACATTGTCTTCGGCCCCATTAATCGAGCCTTCGGGATTAAAACCACTGGATTAGACATGTAACTCGTACTTCACAATTGTTCCTGTTGGTGATACTACCATTGTTATGAATGAATGCTCTTAAAAAACTAATGGACGTACAAAAATTAACACATATCATTAAAACTAAAAAAAATAAGGCGGAAAATATGTGTGTTAAATCAGGGAGGAGTAACTTTAATTGACGAGGCTCTGTGACAAAATCCGACACGCTAACTAGACGACCAAGTACCTAAAATTTATTTAGATGCTCTTTTTAATCTATAATTTTCTAACAAATATCAAAAACACATTTTAAAAAGTATCACAATTTCGTTGTTTACAGTACAACCTGGTGTGTTAATTGCTATGTATTAATTTCTTTCAGCAGATCAGAAAATACGTAACAGAGGCCTTAAACTAAAAATCAGTCTGGTATATTAAAAAAAACCCCCGGATAATAATGGGAATCGAACCCTAATCCCGGAGTTGGTAAACAGGCGTATTACCAACTTGGCCAAGGATATCTTGGCAGCCAAAAACTTTTGATCGTTTCGACAATTTTGGTTTGTTATTCAACGTTAATTATTCAACCCTAAATTAGAATCTATAATATATTGAACACTTTTCTTTCATATGTATTTATTGTTACTTAATTAAGATGACCGTTTGACTCCTAAAGGTTTAGCCAGAACAATGTATGGATGCAAGTATTCTAACAAACTCTTGAAACAAACTGGCATGTAAAAAATATTTTCTTCGATTTGAGTGAGTTTGGTATTGTATTACCATTTCGTTGTATACTGTATAACTTCGAGGGCTTATTGCCATGTGGTAATCTCTTTCAACCAACCAGAAAAATATTAAAGTGGTCTTAATTGTAAACCAGACAGGAATCGTTTTTAATAAAATCGTGGTTCCAATGGGTATCGAACTCACCACCCCCGGGTTGGGAGAGATGTGTCTTACCATCTAGGCTACGAAGGTACCACTGGATGAAAGACTACCATCTTACCAAGTAGGCCATGGATGTTGTCAATTTAATAATAGAATCGTCGTCGTCAACAAAAAAATAGACACGCATACATATAGTACAAGTATCCACGTGCCCAAGTTTTTTGTCTTTCATTTCCATAGCTATTTATTTTTCTCGATTACAAAAAATGTTATGCATAGCGCCCAATTTAAGTAATGATTTGCGGTACATGCACGCTAGAACGCATTTGGTGGGTTTTTATTTTCATCTCTCACGCAAACTTATTGAAACAACTTATGCTCAAATATTATTTGCTTTATCAAGAAAATTACTACATTTGAATTTTCATGTGAATATATTATTAAAAGGGTGACAATGATATTTTATTATTGGAATTTTATTTATTTCCTTAGTTTATTTTTTTAATAAATATAGAACATTGCCATAATAACACTTCATATAATAATAATGAACACGATGTATCAGTCATGTGTCGTTCGCGGAAGGGTCACTGCGTGGTGGCTAGTCATCTTTACAGAATGGGTATTATGGAGAATCCCAGCTGCGAGTGTGGTTTGGATGATGAAACTATACACCATGTATTTTTCCTTGTCCTTTGCGAGACATATTTGATTTACCAATTATAATGAATGATTTAACCATATCGATATTTCTCATACAAATTTGATAACATTCTGGAAATCTTTTGAATAAATCTTTGTGATCAAACTGTTCATTTGTTTTCGAGTTGTTTTTTTATTTTTTGTTCTTTGTTTTTACATTGTCTCTCAGCCCTTAGCTCCGAAGTGCCATTCTTTGTTTTAATATTGTATCTCAGCCCTTAGCTCCGAAGTGACATTATTTGGCATATTGAAGATATATATAGAAAATTATATATCTATTATCTTCCTCTTCCTTCTCCACAACTTCCTCACACAACATGTCACACGCTGTCCATCATGACTGGAGTTAATTTTATTTGTGTTTTCTTTCTGTTTCGCCGTTTGTTTACGTTTCTTATTATTTTTGGAATAAAAAAAGGCTAAAAAAATATTTGTGATTATTGGTGTACTCATTTATGAATTAAAGATTCACGAGTACATTAATTTTTTTTTTAATTATTGATGGAATCATTTATGGATATAAGGCATATATTCCTTTGAAATTGTCATCAAAACTTTAAAACGTCTCTATGATTATTAAAGTATATTTCTTGTCATGTGTAATAATACATAAATAAAATAAAATATGATATATTTGAATAGTCACGAAAATTTATAATATTATATAAAATAATGACACAAAAAAGGACAAAGTTTAATTAAAAGTAAGTTGATATAGATAACAATGTTATGATCATTGTTTCGGATGTAGCCTATACAAGTATAATGCTAGCACAGCACTAACGTTTCACATTATTAAATCGAATTTTAACAGCATTTGTATATAAGGGTTAAAAACTACTAAATTACATTATTCATTTATGAAATAACACGATACGAGTATATGGTATACAATATGACACGATATGTGTAATATAAATGAATTCTCTGGAGCCTCAAACAACAACGTTTAAAAACATATATTTGACTAATTTCATATCGAGTCACCTAGTTTCAAAGTGTAGAACCCTTTTAAAACATCAATCCGAAAATTAAACGAGGATTTTCGCGATATATGCAAAAAAATTTTAACGATCGTTAAAATAATCAGTTTCCCGCGATTTTTGCTTGTTTTATTACCACCAACACATTTTGTTTTTTTTTTGTTATCACCAACACATTTTAACTACCTCGTTAAAACTTATTCTTGTAAATCAAGAATTTTACGTATTTTTTTTCATTCGAGCAGGTGACAACTTCATTGACAGTTAGAAAACAATATTTGAGAGATAATGGGTAACTCGTGTTTTTGTTGTTATTTTAAAACATTTGTGATTAATATGAAAACAATTTGGGGATTTTTTTCAACCATCCCTTTTTAGACCACCCAACTAAGTATTATTTGTAATGAATCTAACTCCAGCTTAGTGAAAAAAAATGTCTGGTTGTCTTTCTTACTTTTGCTTTTTTTAATGGTGGGAGCTTCACTTGGACTGGACCGACAGGGGCGTTAATATAAATGGGGAGTATTTGAGTTACTTACGATTTGCAGATGATATTGTACTCTTTGCTAACACGACGAAAATGACATTACTGAAATGCTCAATGACATTGGTAGGGCTTCATCACAAGTGGGCCTGAAAAGAAATTACAGCGAAACAAAGATCGTGAGCAACACAGGTCAGATCGTGAGCAACACCTGTCGCATTCAAGGGAAATACAATAGAGAAGGTTTCTTCTTATGTATATCTAGGACATACAACAATACTGGGTAAGGAGAATCAAGATGCTGAAATTGAGAGAAGACAAGGCCAAGCCTGGACTGCATTTGGAAAGCTGTCCTTTATTCTAAAATACGCAAGACATCTTAAAAAATCCGTATTCGACTCCTGTGTCCTTCCTGTGCTAACATATGGGCTGGAAACATCGGTGCTAAATAAACAGATTATGCACAAGCTCATGGTAACGCAGAGAGCCATGGAGAGAAGAATGTTAAATATCTCTCTGAGGGATAGGAGAACCAATGAATGGATAAGGCAGCAGACCAATGTAGCTGATGTCGTCGAAAGAGTTGCAATTCAGAAGTGTAACTGGGCAGGACACATTGCCAGATGCACAGATGATAGATGGACTCAGAGAGTGCTGGAGTGGCACCTTAGACAGGGAAGAAGAAGTGTCGGCCGTCCTCAGACACGGTGGTCAGACTGCATTAGAAGAGTGGCCGGGAGCAACTGGAAACTATGTGCCCAGGAAAGAGAGGAATGGAGGAGGAGATGGGAGGCTTATGTTCAACTTTGGACGGAGACGGGCTGATGATGATGATGATGATGGAAGCTTCACTTGAGTTATTTGGTATTTCTCACCGTATTGCAAAACAATATTATGTTTAATTTTAATTTCAATCATTTATAAATAAAAACAAAAACAAAAAAACGGCCTTATTATTTTGTAACATCATTATTTTCTAACATCTGTGAATCATATGTTGCAATAAGCTTTTTTATTAAATATCTACTAAGACTTAGCATAAAGTTAAATTCATATGAAAAAAAAACACAGTTCGTAATTAAATTCACTGGGAACTCCAACGTCTGGGTGGTTAGCAAATGTATTCGCCCGCAATACCAATTTCCCGAGGTATTTAATAAGTGATTATATTCATTTTTGGCTTTTAACATTCCAAAGCTGTTCTGCGTAATATCTTCCCTCGGTCCTATAAGGTTTCGCAATACCTTTTATATCATTTTACCATCAAATATGAATTTCTTTGTTTCTTCCATGAAATTTGAAACGAATAATAAATTTTTCGATTTCATCGAAAAAATAATAAAAAGTCTCGAGTTTCTTCGAAAATACACGAACATTTTTAAACAAGCATTTCGTTGTTTTAAACAATAACCACTTTTATTTCATTTTAATATGATTAGCATTTATTATTTTATTTTTGAGCTGGAGTTATGAATTTTTTTCAGTTTATTTCCAATGAACCAAGTTATGTCATGTTTGTCACAATATTAAATGAAAATATTTTTTGTTGTGACAAACATAATATTTTTTAAGTAAATTTTTCCACTGCAGTATATATCTAAGGATCTAAGTCAAACTTCAAAACAAAATGCAATTGTCAGCTTGAAGAGTTTTAATGTTTTAACATGAAGGAAAACTGAAAAATGTCTGCTATATTTGTTAATTTCTAATGGACCTTTTAGATTTAGTAATTTTATCAAAAGTATATAAAATCAATAATAATTTTCCTATTTTTATCATTTCTAGCAAAACCTAGATATACTTTAGTTCCTTAATATTATTCCAAACCCTCCTTTCCTACCCATGTTTCCAAATATCTCTATATTTTTAAAACTTTATAAAAAAATATTTTTTTATTAGAAATTTGTTTGAATTGCCCGGTCTGGTTCAGCACATCGGCTGTATTATTACACCGATACGGGCTGCAATCAGGCGAGCCGCTTGTCGCCGCTGTAATGTTACTGTGGGACAGTGCGTGTGCCCGACACTATAATATTTTATAGGCACTCCATACATTTTATGTTCCACGGCACACGCCGTAAACGGGAACTTATGTATCATTTCATATTAAATTGGGATCATGGTTAATTTTCAAACGTTTCACAAGACTGAAGATGTCATTAAAATTTCATTATCTAGCTTAAGCGGCATTACTTATCTTGTTCCATCTTGTTTGGATATTTAAATTTGTTTATGAGTATGTTAAACATGATGTATGTTAAACGAAATGAATAAATTAATATTGAATATATTCTAAAATCAAATTTCAAAATTACTTGTAATAAAACTGTTTTTTACTAAAAATAAAAAATGTTTTCTCATATTTAGACAACTTAACCTTAAATAACATATATAAAATGTAAACTTTAAAAAAGGTACGATTTAAAATTTAAATAATCGTTTCTGATTCAAATTTCAGTTTTTGTTTTATCATTTTTATTTTGAGTCTGTCCTAATAAATGAGTGCAAAAGCAAGCAAAATAATTAAATTTAAATTTGCTACTCACTTCAGATGTATTTTCAATATGCTTTTGTAGTGTAAAATAAGTAGAAATTAAATTTTATCAAATATTCAGTTTATCTAAAATCTTTTTGAAAATATTAAAATTTCATAAATTATCTTACGAGTATTTGTCTAAAATTAGCGTTTGACAGAAAAATAAATAAAAATTTAATAACATGAAAAGTAAGTTTGTGTGCCTAACTGATTCATTATTTTCAAACAATGATAAGTTTTTTAAGGAACATATTAATAAAATAAACATATTAATAAAATTATAACTGTTAATAATACCGGTGTGCTTGCTTTACCTGTGTACTACTCAAAAGCGTTAAGTGAATATGTTGGCATGTCCTATAAAATGAATCCTTTGTCTACATATAATTTATTTTCTTTTATTTTTCTTTTTTTTGTTACACTTGATATTCATTAAATTCGCCATAAAACAATTAGCTTTTTTTGAAAAATTGTACCAAAATAAACCTTATTTCACTTTTATATCAAAACGTCAACCCCACTGTGATGATGAGATGTGAGTGTTGTGTTGAGTTGAGTTGACAGTGAGTTTTGGTCAATTACTGGCGTTTTATCATTTTAAGTAATTTTGAAACTTTATGACCATTATCATTGAAAAACCAAATCTTTATTGTTTGGATAATGCCCTATCATCTGGCACGATCCTGCGCCAACTTGGTTAGTGTATTCTATTCCAAACCTAATAGCCTTGGCTGATCTACATTTACTTTATTTTAGTATGTCTGGGAAACCAACACGTATTTCTTTCGGAGAAATAAAAATAATAGCTTTTGGCTAACTTTCATTTGGAATTCGAAGCATACGTCCAAGTCAATTAATACAGATGTATATTTTACATCAAGTGACTCTGATATGAGTATTTCAAAGACATTTCAATCAGAACGACCTCCACGGCCTAGTTTGTAAAACGCTTGACTTCCAGCTGGGGATTTCCAGTTCGATTCTCAAGTGTACACAAACAAAAATTAAAAAAAAGGGTACGAGTTTGGTAAATGAGTTCAACTGTCAACGAATCGCGAGTTGTCCAGTAGTTCTAAAACCAAAAGCATGAGTAGAGCCGAAGATAATATTGTCTTCTAGTTACACTTTTCTGTATGTCCGGATCACACTCGGATTTCTTCGGGGACTAATAAATACATATATCAAAACATAAATTTAGTTCAAACATGTTTTTTCTCTGAAATACACCAGAAGAGCAGCAAAAACGTAATTTCAAGACACCAAACCCAAAAAGCATCTATTTTTTGTTAGTTCTACTTAAAAAATGTAACATGTGTTAATGAAAGCTGAACTCTGGTAATTTTTTTTTGGAAAATTAATGAACCGGGTTAAATATATGAAATGGTGACCGTGGAGTTCGCTCTTAGGGTGAAACGTTAATCATAATAACTGTTTAATCATAGGTAATTAAGTCACTGAAACTAAAACCTAATTAATTTTTCTATCTTATTTTCCGAAATGTAATTTCCTGTCTTAAGTTTTTTTAGCGGAAGTAAATAATTATGAATATTTTCTAACTCAATTTTCTCGGCGCTTATATTGTAAAATAATTCCATTTTATTCTCATCTAAGTATTTTGAGACGCGATAAAGTACTCGTTATAATGGCAACAGTTATTATAAGAATTCCTTTACTTAATACACTTCGCTAAATTCTCTTAAATTTATTTTCCTATTATTAATTTTAGTTATTTTTTTAATATCATTTATACATTAAAAGCGCTTTTAACATGGGTTCAATTAACGTTAAAATAAAATTTTAATTCATGCGAATAAAGCACCAAGAAAAATTGTGGGATGTCAATTTATAAAAAAATGGTGAAAGGAAGATATTAAATATGGATGATTTTAGTCAGATTAAGAAGAGTGTTGATTAGTTTTGAACATGCGGTGAGAATGAATAACGAAATAGTAACTAATTGAGTATAAAAGTCAGAAGTGAACGATGAGCGTGGAATAGGAAGATTCAGAGTTTGAAAGAAGTTAAAATAAGAAGTATAAATAATAGAAGATTATGTTTGACGAGATATATGAATACTGAGGAAGCGAAAGCTTTAAGCTAGAATGGGAAAGTATGGATGTTTGTTTTTCCGTCTACCAAGGCAGTCGGCGTGATTATATACGAGTATATTATACAAGTGTATACATGGAAAGTGAGTTTGTGTTTTGAATAGCAGGCGTGATTATATATATTATTCAAGGGTATACATGGAAAGTGAGTTTGTACTCTGAACAGTAGGCGTGATTATATATATATATATATATATATATATATATATATATATATATATATATATATATATATATATATATATATATATATATATATATATATATATATATATATATATATATATATATATATATATATTATACAAGTGTATACATGGAAAGTGAGTTTGTACTCTGAACAGCAGGCGTGATTATATATATTATACAAGTGTATACATGGAAAGTGAGTTTGTACTCTGAACAGCAGGCGTGATTATATATATATTATACAATGTATACATGGAAAGTGAGTTTGTGCTCTGAATAGCAGGCGTGATTATATATATTATTCAAGTGTATAAATGGAAAGTGAGTTTGTACTCTGAACAGCAGGCGTGATTATATATATTATACAAGTGTATACATGGAAAGTGAGTTTGTACTCTGAACAGCAGGCGTGATTATATATATTATACAAGTGTATACATGGAAAGTGAGTTTGTACTCTGAACAGCAGGCGTGATTATGTATATTATACAAGTGTATACATGGAAAGTGAGTTTGTACTCTGAACAACAATATCGAAAAAAAAAACAAATTTCGGTACTCGTGAAATTTCCGGAGACTTCTGCTTCCGTCTTTTTTATATTTGTTTACTTTAATTTAATATTTCAAGTAGTTTTTTAAACAATACATTTTCTTGTTTTTACATGAATTTTTAGAGCACTTATTGTGTCCAAAAATAGGGTTATGTTTTTATTTATTAATATGACTAGTACTTAAATGTACATATATGTTATAGTAAATGAAAAAAAAAAACGGACAAAAACAAGTAATTTAAAGTAGACGCTCAATTTATGTGGATCTAGGTTTGTAACCTTCTTTTGTCGGGTTCCCAGAAAATAAGTTTCTTCGCTGTATCTTACTGATCGATATGAAAAAATGATATTGTTGCTTTTTTCCGATTGTTGGTTAGTAATTTTATACCTTTATCTTCAATTCTCATTAACTTGATAAGTTGTTAGACCTAATTACAAATACAATACACACTTTAAGCGTACTTCAGCATTTTGGAGAAATTAATATTCCATCGCACGCGCACGCAATGCACTCATAAAAATCATCTTTATTGAAGTATTTATAGAGATCTTTATTTCATTCTATCTTGGCTAATTCTTTAGATTTATATGCTTTGCCACGCATACTTACTATTTTTTCAGTATCACGAACATCCGATGAAAGTATGCTTTTAAGATATACAACGTTATATCATATTGGACAATTTACAAATATTTTATCGTTTCCTTGTTGCAGTTAGAAGAAAAGATAGATACTCAGATTTTGTATCACAGCACACATTTTCATCTCTTCTACATATTGTTACATACACATTTTTATACTCCAACGATTTATCTGACTGTTTGTATATTATTCTTTAAAAATATCAGTCACTATATTTATATTAGTCTTTCTTTATTACTTCATTCTATATCCCCAAACTATTACAAAATGCTCCAGTCTAAGTTCACATTCATCTCTTATCACTTATTTTTGCATTCTATCATATATTGTCACTTAATTTATTCTCAATGCACGCATTTCCATAATGTTTATTCGGCTCAATCTAACTTAATACACCAGTCTTAAGTTTACATTAATCTCTTATCAGTCTAAGTTTACATTAATCTCTTATCACTATACATCAGTCTAATTCACATTCATCTCTTACCACTTATTTTTGCATTCTATCATATATTGTCACTTTATGTATTGTATTATTCTCAATGCACGCATTCCCATAATATTTATTCGGCTCAAGCTTACTTAATACACCAGTCTTAAGTTTACATTAATCTTTTACCACTATACATCAGTCTAAGTTCACATTCATCTCTTATCACTATACATCAGTCTAAGTTCACATTCATCTCTTATCACTATACATCAGTCTAAGTTCACATTCATCTCTTATCACGTATTTTTGCATTCTATCGTATATTGTCACTTTATGTATTCTCAATGCACGCATTTCCATAATATGTATTCGGCTCAATCTTACTTAATACACCAGTCTTAATTTTACATTAATCTCTTATCACTATATAATGCGTGTCAAATGATTTTCTTTTCTTAATTTGTTGTTCCCATAAGCCTTGCTGTTTTTGACATCTCTGTTTCCGTGTATAATTGTTGTATCGTTTTCACTTTTAGCCCCCGCCATCACGTTGGGTGTGCTGGAGCGTATATGTACAACGATATACGATATACGTGCACGTCGGTTGGCCACAATTGCGTTCGACACGTTGAACTGGCTCATATCGATTATTTAATCGCGTTACGCCGAGTATTTTTCCTACGCCCAGACAACAGCTTGTGTGATGTTATTTTTTATGAACGAACAATTATGTCGGAGATTTTCCGATATTAAGCGGGAAAAGGAGAGAGAGAAAAAATATGCCAAAAATAAAAATGTTTTCTTCGCGTGTGAACATAATATATTAAAATCAAAGTCTGCTCACAACGTTATACATCTTGGGAACATGAAATATTTACTTTACGAGCCGTCAGTGTCTGTTATCGCAATTTATTAAAAACGGAATGAAAAAGAAGAGAAATTATTTTTGGGAGTATTAATTATGCTTTAATTTTTACTCTGTTTTCGTATTATAAGCGTATTATGTTAAGTATAAACAGAGCGTTTCTATGAAAAATACTTAAAATGTTACATTTATGAAATCTTTATTTTCATAATAAACGGATTTTCTATTCTGGAATGATTTACACGAAAAACTTAATATACGAAGGTGAATGAAATATTTTTTATTTATTTATTTTACACATGACAAGAAATATACATAATTTGTGAAAAAAACAAGAGGTAATTTAATTTGGACACACAATTTTAATGGATCTAAAATTGATCTAGATAAATATATAAATAAAATAGATCTAATATAAACGGGACTTTTGTTTTAGTGCGTAATTTTAAACGGAGCGCGCGGCCACCTCGAAGAGTGCTGGGTAGATATATCAGGATTTGGGAAATCGGTCGGCTGGCCTCGGCAGATTCCGTCATTAGTATGGCACACGATGTCTGAGAAAGAGGTGCACTCGTAGATTGCGCAAACCATAATTATCAAGTTTCTCGCTCGCGAGGACGTAAAACCGGTCTAAATTCTGCGGAGATTGACGCACAGTTTGATGATTAAAAACAGTCAAAGCTCCGTGTGTTTGTCTGGCATAAAAAGTTCATGAAAGGCCGTGAAGTGGTCGAAAACGAGAACCATGATCGTCGCCTACGGATGAGCATTACCGGACAGAACATTAACGCCATTCGTGAAGTTCTGGAAGGCGACCGACGTTGGGCGGTTTCCGAAATTTGTTCTGAGATAGAAATAAGTTTTGGGAGCACTCAATTTATAATTACAAAGGACTTAGGATTGTGTAGTGTCTGCTTGATGGGTCCCACGTCTTTTGACTGCAGAACAAAAGTTGGCACGTTTGCACGTCTGTGAGCGGCTCTTGGCGCGGTTTGGGCACAAAAAGGGACTGCATTTTTGAATCGCATCGTTACCTGCAATAAAATTTGTGTACACCACTCCATGCCCGAGTCGAAACAAGCCAGCATGGAGTGGAGAAAGGAGGATGAAGCAGCGATTGTGAAACGAAATTCGGCTGTCAGCTGATAAGGTGTTTGCGACCGTTTTTTGGGAATGGCGCGGCATTTCGCACATATATTTTTTTCACGATCATCGCACCATCAATGCGATGTACAACTGCGAGCTTGTGAGTGAAGTTGCTTATCGATGGAAAAAACGTAACCAACCGATACGAGAAGTGATTCTTCTCCATGACAACGCAAGACCCCATACTGCAGCTGTAACATGCGAACAGTTGGAGGAAATGAGTTGGACACGACTGAAACACCCTCCCCATAGCCTTGATCTATCGCGATGCAACTCTCATTTCTTTGGGCCTCTGAAAGAAGCTCTGGGAGGCCAACGATTCTACGACGACGATGTAGTAGAGGAATTTGTGCGCAATTAGCTGCTGACACAACCCACTTCTATTAATGATAACGGAATAAAAAAATGCATTTCTAAAGTAGGAGATTATGAAGAAAAATTATGTGTACTTCGTCTTTTTCTTTCTGCAAATCAAAAAATTAAAACAAAAAAGTCTCGTTTACATTTGATCCACCCTCGTACCTTCATTGATTGGTTTTAAGATCATTGTTACATATAAATTTCTTATGCAATATATATACATCCATTCAGATGCAAGCTAGCAATAAACAACAACACCACAAAGTAAGTTATCCAATTTCAAAACCATGAAATAGGTAACTGAATTCACAATAACCTGTACATAATAGGTTAGTCAATAAGTTTTGAAAGCGAAATCTACGGAGCAGTAGAAAAACCAAAATTTCTACGCCATTTTAATATTTCATCTTTCATAAGAACGTACTCAAAATTTCATTTCGATCTGTCAATTTATTCTTTGTTTAAAAGCCATTTGAAGTTGACGTGTCAGTGTATTTTTTAACAATGGAAAAATTCGAATATCGTGCAGTGATTAAATTCTTTGTTTTGGAAGGTTTATCGGCTGTTGAGATCCATGCAAAGATGGTGAAAGTATTAAAGGAGTCTTCTCCTTCATTTCCAATCGTTCACCGATGGGTTTTGGAGTTTAAGCGTGGCCGTACAAGCGTTGAAGACGATCCACGCTCAGGACGTCCAAAAAGTGCATCAACACCAGAAATCATAGCGAAAATACAGAATATAGTTTTGGAAGATCATCGATCGACTATGGATGTAATAGCTGACACCATAGGCATTTAACATGGAACAACATGGCATATTTTGGCTGAAATTTTGGGTTTCAAAAAACTGTGTGCACAATGGGTGCCGCATTTGCTAACAATGCAACAAAAACACGTTCGAATGCGACTTTCTGAGCAACATTTGGAGCAATTTCGAAAGGAAAGGATTTTCTGCGTCGATTCATCACTATAGATGAGACTTGAGTCTACCACCATGATCCTGAATCAAAACAAGAGGCTAAGGAGTGGTGTGAACCAGGCACTTTGGCTCCGAAGCGAGTTTGTGTCCAGAAATCGGCCAAGAAGGTGTTGGCGTCAGTTTTTTGGGATGCAAAAGGAATTTTATTGATAGATTATCTCTAAACTGGTAAGAAAATCAACTCTGATTATTATTGTGACCTTTTGGACCAGTTGGATGAAAACATTTGTGAAAAAAGACCCGGTTTGCTGAAGAAAAAAATAATTTTTCATCAAGACAATGCACCTGCTCACACAGCTCAAAAAACCATCGCGAAAATCAGTGAATTGGGGTACGAATTGTTGCAGCAGACACCCTTTTCGCCAGATTTAGCTCCCTCTGACTTCTGGCTGTTCTCACACCTCAAAAAATTCCCTCGTGGAAAGCATTTTTCATCAAACGAAGAGGTTATAGCCGTCGTAGAGGAGTATTTTGCAGGCCTTCCAGAAAGTCACTTCCGTGATGGGACAACAAAGTTGGAAGATCGTTGAACCAAGTGTATTGATCTTATGGGAGACTATACTGAGCAATAAAAGTGATTTCCCCCCAAAAAAAATGTATTTTCATTTCCGCTTTCAAAACTTTTTGACTAACCTAGTACAATCAACTTGATATAATAATAAAGCCGCTGCAATATCACTATGTCTGTATAATATCGTTTGAAAAACCAAACTTATGAAAATTGAAAGCAAGCTGAAAACTTGTCAAACGTCCGATAATTATCTATGGTATTGAAACCAAAGTTTCTAGCTTGAGAAAAATGCCGCTTCTCCATACCTTGGAGAAAATAAATCCTGCGGTGTATCAAGGGGTTTTAATTTGTAACACTTAAATAAGAAAAATATACGCTACTGAAAATATCGTTATATTGAGTTAAAAAACAAGATGATACTTGCACAAACTCGTAGTAAGAATGAATGAAACAATAATTTGCAGAATGTTTCTTCAGAACAAACCTTATGGCAGCCAACTACCACTCAAACCACCCGAAATGAGGACGGACAATAAGAAGTCATCTACATTCAGAAACATCATGGTATAGCATATTGTTTATACGGAGTAGAAACATACTATAAATTGTGGAGTAACAAGATTCATAGTTTATACAAGGTTTGTCTTATACCTCTTCCAAAGAGTAAAAAAATAGCCATATGTTATTTATCTGGAGGACAGATGTTTGATTTTACTATTTTAATAGTTTTTATGTGCAACTCTATCTATGAATTAACTTGCTAATTGACGATTATTAGACTTATCTTGAAGAGTATTAATCTAGATAATAAAGTCGTTTCAACGACCGTCGTCTTTTAATCTCCAGTCCCACTATTTTTTTTCTACCTTTTTAGACAAGGTAATACAAAAAGTTCAATCTTGATAATAAAATATAATCAGGAAGCTTGGATACACTAGTAAAACTTTAATTCAGTCAAAATTAATTTGAAAGGGAAACCATGTCATACTCTGACACGGTTTGGACATGTTAAACGAATGAATGAATAAACCCTTATAAAACAAATATACAGTGCAAACATGACATGTATGCCCGCATGGTAACGCACTGGACTTCTGTGCGGAAGATCGTCAGTTCGAACCCCGAGCTTTGCTACTCTCCTCAAACGACACAGGCACTTTTTCCGCCTAGTGTTCGAGAGTACAAGGATACCTATGACTTCGGTCATAGCTATTCTTTAAATATAAAGAATGTGAGTGGAAAGCGTGATAGAACAAAACCAACTAAAATATAGTTGGGTTAAGTGAATGATGTTTTAAAATAAGGAAATGTAGAAAGTCAAGGAAATCATAGAAGTTGTACTTGTACTAATAGGGGCTTACATAAAGAAGGGGCGAAGAATGTGTGTCGAGATAGAAAAGTCTGATGTTCTGTCATCCCGGCCTGCCCCGATAGAGAAATTGCGTGATGATACGTATGTAGGTGTATGTTATCTGCTTTAATAATTTAAACAATATTATGCTTTTGATCATAGAAAGTGAACGCGGTTCATTGAAGACACCTATTCTAAAGGTTCTTATCCCTAATTATTTTGCCTCCAAATTTACAGATAATAATAATACAATTGACAAGTGTTCACATAATGTCTCTTTCCTTTTCATTATCAAATATTCATTAATTGAATTACGAACCATACAATTGATTTCCTGAACGCCAGTTCTACGTATAGAATAACTTGAACTTGGCTGTTAATACGCTAGGAATCGACTTAATGATTTAAATAAGGATTGTCAGCAATAATACAAACAGGAATTCTATTCGTTTACTTTGGAATCGCTGTTAAAAGGTTTCCACGCTAAATGTAGGTTAATATATATATATAAAACGGTATGCAAAGTAATCTACACTCTATAGCAGGTTAATACTACAATACACAGAAAAGAGAAAACCATGGTTAAGAACCGTTAAATATAATATACCTAAATGACTAGCACTTTCTTACTAAATACCGTATTATACAATCAATTTATTTTTGATTATTGAAAAGGAAGGTAAAGCCTTAATGAAGCCTAATGCCTCGACAATGGTCCCCTAATGTGAAAGAGATTTGTGCTTGAATACGAGTTAGTGTTGTAAATTAAAAGGAATTTCCAAGTTTGCTAACGAAACAATACCTTAAATGTTTAAATTAACATCGAAAGCTGTGCTTGAATCGCTTTTGTGCGAGAATAATGGGTGATCGATTGTGAGGCAAAATATCTAAGAGGCAGTGATCTTAATATCATTAATTTAGAAACGTTTTGCAGTTTAGCGTGAAAATCTTCGTGAAGTCTTATCAATTTGGTTAGATTACAAACATTCTTACTTCATTGAAATTTGATGGCATTCAAATTAATTAGTATTTCCCTTATACTCGTATAACTGTTTTTAAATACGAGTACATGAATGAAATTTAATTCCTTTTTCCACATTATGTTTGAATATCGTAGCGATGTATATATAGTCATTTTTATAAATAGTTCGTTTTTCATATTTTGTGAAATCGTCTATATTTGTTCAATTTTTTTTGATGTGATTGTCTGCTTTAGCTGTTAAAATGATTACCGTGTTTGGTAAACATTCTTGAGAATCGAATTAGTTTCAGAACATATTTGTATTTAGTATTATTCCTTTATATGGGGCTTGGTATGTATTATATTATAAAAGCAATTTTTAAACAATATTCTCACTTTAATGCAGAACCTATTTTTTTTTCATATTTAAAATTAATTGAAGGCAACATAAAATTTTCAAAAACAAAAAGTACTTTTTTTTTTTAAATATTTTTGTAAACGTTTTTTTACTACGTTAATACGTTTCAAGGCCCAAATGCAGAGTCGTATTGAGTTAACACGACGGTATAATAATTTAACATTGGAAATATCTTATACGAGTATAATGTAGGAACGATTAGGAAACAAATTATTGATGGGAAAGTTTATTTCATAAATACATTAAATAAATAAAAGTCTTGAAGGATTATTTACTAAGACTTGTATATCTAAGCAAGACAAATCCTTGATTTTTTTATGAATACATTTACATTTTAATGTATTAATATTTTTGTAGATTGATTACAAAGAAGACTAAGGAAATACCGTTGTTAAAGTTCATTCCGAGAAAACAGGTGGAAAGTATTTTCACCTTTTTTCTCAGAAAGAAGGCGAGAATACTTAATAAGAAATTCGTTCTCTTCGTTCAGGCGATACGAGACATTTTGCACACCAAAGCACTAAATCTCATTTTACACACATTTATTTGCGGTTCACTCGGTGGGATTGTGGAACGAACTTTCAAGAATTATCAGATGTGCGCAATTCTTATTTACGTTTAAGAGAAAAAAAATATGATATTTCTCTGAATATCCTTTCACCCTTATTTTCCTGTAATTTCCTTCCTTGCCCTTGAATGAATTCTTTTTCTCAGCTTCTGTCATTATTGTTTAGAGATTGTTCATTAATTTGTTTTTTATTTGATTGAGGTAAAACATTTTTTTTGTAAAATCTATCATGGATTAAAACAATTTAATGTATCCAAGATGATAGGTTTATAAGAAGAAATTGCTCAAAAGTCCGCTAGATATACCATATATAACCATGTACAACCATCAACACAAAATAATAAAAATAAATAATTATGAGAAACAGGAAATTACATATTACAGAATGTATGATCATAAACAAGACAAATCTTTAATCATTAATATAAAGCTGGGAGATCCATCTTCTGTCTAACCCAAGATAGACGTAGAGTTTAATCATTAATATAAAGCTGGGAGATCCATCTTGTGTCTAACCCAAGATAGACGTAGAGTTTAATCATTAATATAAAGCTGGGAGATCCATCCTCTGTCTAACTCAAGATAGGCGTAGAGTTTAATCATTAATATAAAGCTGGGAGATCCATTCTCTGTATAACCCAAGATAGACGTAGAGTTTAATCATTAATATAAAGCTGGGAGATCCATCCTCGGCCTAACCCAACATAGACGTAGAGTTTAATCATTAATATAAAGCTGGGAGATCCATCCTCTGTCTAACTCAAGATAGACGTAGAGTTTTATCATTAATATAAAGCTGGGAGATCCATCCTCTGTCTTACCCAAGATAGGCGTAGAGTTTAATCATTAATATAAAGCTGGGAGATCCATTCTCTGTCTAACCCAAGATAGACGTAGAGTTTAATCATTAATATAAAGCTGGGAGATCCATCCTCGGCCTAAACCAACATAGACGTAGAGTTTAATCATTAATATAAAGCTGGGAGATCCATCCTCTGTCTAACCCAAGATAGACGTAGATTTTTAGTATGAATGCATTTTTTGTATGTACGAGTATAATCAAATCGTTTATTTACTATAAATTATATTTAATTTTTTATCCTATTTTGGCATGTCACAATTTATTTATATCCTTCAATTCATAAGATATGATTTTTAATTATTTCTTAACGTTTTTAATGTTTATTTATTTATCGACTATTCATGAATTAACAAAGCAATATTTTTTTTGATCAAGGACAAAATGAAGTACAATACATTTCATGCTAAATAACAATTGAGATATCCATATGCCAATAGTTTTCTAAGATATAATGATAGTAGAAAGATTTAAGATATTATTTATACATATAAAAAACATTTATAATAAAAAAAATCTGTTGCTTATTTCTATAATATTGATGAACACCTTCTGTACATCATTGAAAGAAATATTTTGAGTGACGTGTGCCCATTTCACGATGTTTTAACTTCATTTTGATTGACGTAAAGATTTTCATAGAGCTCAAAGTAAAGAAAAGGAAATCAGGACAAGTTATTTTATGTTCTCAAAATATTTGGAATAATAATAATTACTCAAATTTATCTGGAACGCTTTGAAGTTCATCCGAAAGGGGAAATATTGTTAAATAAAAAACAAATGTCACCCAAACAGCACATTGGTTTATAATTTAGATTGTTCTGATCTGTAATAACTAATGTGGCGCGATTTTTTTCATTTGATTAAACCAAATAGGGCGCGCATTTCAATAATTTAATTATAAAATTGAAATAATTTCTTTTTAAACACGTCTTGAAGTATTGTTGAATAAATATTTGTGAGGGAAAAAATGTATAGTATTGTCATTCAGCTGTCCGGTGATATGTCGGGGTGGTTGATTGTGTTTAATAGGATCATTTATTTGGAGAATTGATGAAAAATGTGTTTAAAAGGATGGAAAGCAGTTAACCCCATGAATATTTTATATATCAGCTCCATTTCAGAACATAATGTTTAAAAAAGCTCTGCAACTATGCATGGTACGGGTTAAACATATAATAAAACCTATAAATAATAAAACCAGTAATAAAACGCGGTAGCACTTCGGTACGGAAGGATCAAGATATAAAGAGCTTTTGGAAGTCAGCATAGGTATGAAAGCGAATGTCTAATGTAGCTTTTAAGTGTATAATAAATGTTTACTCGTACATGATATCAATGAAATTCAATATAAATGTTTAAACCTAAAATTTGACTTCTTTCGACCACAGAAAATTAACAATAAATACAATAATTTCGTTAAAGATTCTACCTTGTGAAATGTTTATATTTATCCATCAAAGTGGGTGGGTTTGTAATTTTAGACCTGAAATATGGACTATTTACTTCGTCTTTGCATCAAAACAGAATTTAATTAAAATTCTAGTATTATGAATATTCGAAATGAAAAATCGAAGTCTCGTAACGCGTAACGTTTTTCCATACTACATTAATTTTCAATCAATAAAGACGGCTTATAAGCATCACAAAATCTAAACGGGACGTCAATAATGGATAGGAAGTTCAAATTTCACTAGTGTTCTGGGGCAAGCCATGTTTTGAAAACGTTTCGGGTAATATTTAAATAACAAAGGGCTTTTAATGAACGCAAGACAGATCTTATAGACTGGTGTATAAAATCTTATCAACTGCATTTTCTAGCTAGTAGTAGTAAATAAAATCAATACAATTTTTGGTATCGTCCAATTTTTTTCTTTATAAGTAAATAGGAACGCTTTCTAAAATTAATACGAGTATAATGGGCCGTTAAGAATTCACAAGTTCAAAAGTTAAATGTTGGATCTCAAAAAAAATACCTTTTATTATACATATAGGTTCGAATTCAAAGTCTAACCAATATACCACTTTCTTACCTTAAAATGTGATTAGAATTTTGAGTCGGACTTCGTTTAAAACTTTAAAGTACAGTAATGAAACTAGGCGATTTTTATGGAAGTTACGACAAATTTGTACGAAAGTTAACATTAAATATTAATTTCTTCAGTAAAAAGTTAAAAAAATAAAACGTGGTGTTTAGTTTGGACTATTAATTCGGAACATTAAATATCTTCATACAGATTCAAAGGTTTTCTTTCCTTCTTACCTTTACATCTTAAAAATATATATTAACTTGGTCCAAACATTCCTCTCACGTTATTTAACCTGCATTTTTATTCAACCACTTAATTTTGTATTGCTTATTAATTTTCCAGTGCTTTCATATCTGTTTTTTTCAACAAACAGTTGCATTCAAATATAATATATGAATCGTTTTGTTTCAAATAAATCTGGGTTCTAACGGGAATCCAACTTTCGGGTTGAGAGACAAGCGTATTACCAACTAGGCCACGGAGGTCGTCGGTTACGCATTGGTTAATCCTAAAGATTAATAAAATAACCGACTCATCTGTTTAAATTTCACATGCATATAAATGTTTATTTTAAAGTTATGATTAATTAAGTTAATTATAATACATGTTTTATGATATATAAATAAATAATGGATACCTCATCACTTTGGTCCGGTCCAAAAAAAGGTATATTTTTACATCGACAAATAAAATATCAAATGGGATAAGAAAAATGGAAAAACTAACATAAAACATCAAATCTTTCTTTGTCAGAAAAGGGTGATCTTTAAATTCCCTTTTGATCATAAAACCACCGAATACACATATCCAGAAAAATCTTCCAAGGTACTTCCAGTTTTTTTTGTCTATTGTAAAATTATACGTCTTACCTGCCCTAAAGGTATTTTCTTTTTATGGAGTCATGTTAGGAGGCAAAGAACAGAGATTTTCATAAACCAGCTAAACCCTCCGGTGGATGGGAGCTGAGCCAAAGATAGGCTCAATGAACCGACTAGCGTTTGACCTTTTGACCATCGTTCGCAAAGACCGATTTATTGGGTTATTCTCAAAAGGTTGCCTACCATTCCCAATATAATCAGGTTATATCCTGCCTTACTTCATTTCAAGGCTTGAATCAAAATCGTATCTAAGTACTGAAAAATATGGACATAATCTAAAAGATTTTTTCAGGAAAAATCTTCAGTGTATTAATAGTTAATTTATTTTTAGATTTAAAGATTCGTGCACGTTTTAAACGGAGCTGGAATGGCGTAAAATATTGATTTGGGGTAAGTCGTCAATACCAAGCTATAAAATGCTTGATTAAAATACATTAACTACTAAAACGCGATAACGCGTGATGTAAGACCCACTCGATACAACTCACTCGATATAGCGTGGCGGGCTAAAATAATGTGTATGAGTCAGTATAGCCCCGGATGGCCCTGATTACATCGAGAAAGGACGTTCTTTCGCAACCATACGTAGACAGTTTATACAACGGTCATTTGTCGTTTTATTTTTTTTTTATGAAAAAAATAAAGTTAATAGTCAAAAACATGGCGGTTATTTTCTGTGATAGCGCTAAATTTATAAAATCAATATAATTAATCAAATTTAAATTACCCACCGAAACGTCAATTTGCACACTCTAGCTTGTGACGTAACAACTCCCGACGAAATTTGACAGCCGTATTTGTATTGTATTGTACATACAAATTTTAACATACATTCAAGCTCACGTCAGTAATAATAGTTTTTGCGTTTATGGTCCGTTTAAATTTTTTTACTCCAAATAGTGCATTAATCGATTGCCACAAATAAAATGTATTGCACATGGGTGATCATGCGGTTTTGAATGGTATTTTTTTAGTTAAGAGTAGTTTTTTTTCATTTTCATTATCTATATATAAAATAACACACCAATACAAGCACAAACAATCAAAAAAACATAAAGCCAATGGGATTATTTCACTACTATTACATTAAAGGTCGGCAGTAAAAGTGTTTAACTGTAATAAAGGGTATTTCAAATTGAATTTTTTTTTTAAATTATTGGATAAAACACAGATGGTGTCGTGAACTTGCCTGGGTCTTGTGACATTTGAGAAGTCTAATGTATGACATTTATAAAAATAGAGTAGTATACAATACAACAACGCGTTCAAATTGTTGAATTATTTTATGTATTCTAATCTCCGGAAACCGTGATGTTAATTGGCCACCAAGATCATGTGATCTGACACCGTTGTACTATTTTCTCTGGGGTTACGTGAAAATTCAGGTCTATAAGAATGACCCCTAATTGATTCCTCAGCTGAAGGACGAAATTATTCACCTTATTGGTGAGTTAGAACCGCAAGTAGGCCAAAATGTCATCAAAAATTTTGACAAAAGAGTGCACATCTGTGGAGCTGCGAGAGGTGGTTTTTTGTGTTTAAATGTCATACATTATACTTCAATGACCAATAAAAAGTTTTTGAAATCAAAGCAAATTGTGTGTTTTATTCAAGAATTGAAAAAATGTAGAATTAAAAAAAACCCTCAATTTGAAAGACCCTTTACAAATGAATGAATTACCTTTTTCTTAAAACGGCCATTGCAACATCAAAATATGCCTAAGAAAAAGAGGAAATGGGTTTATGCTTAGCTTAAAACAAATTGAGTCGGGTGCTAAGTTGCAGACATACGAAGTCAAAAAAAAAATATATTTTTTTTTACGAGTATCTCGTGTCACGATATTTTGGACAATGTCCCTGCTTGAAAGGAGAAAGAAATACAACATTTTTTTTATAATTGGGAACCAAATCAATGCATTTTTCTATTTTGGAAGTATCGTTATCCTCGACACTTCTAAATAGGATTTCTTAAAAAAAAAAATTACTCGTAATTTTTGGTTTTACTGCAAATTTTCTGCAGGTGGATTAATTAGTGATTTTTTCAATTGTTTATGCACCGAAAAAAAGCTTGAAATATAAATATATGTAAAATATTGACTCACTAATTATAATTTATAGTAGTTGCATAGTAATATAAATAAAGTTGTTTTTTCATACTGCATGTTTCAAGAAATTGATGTAAAATAATTCAAAATAAATTAAGAATGTTCTATGAAGCTAAAACAAAAACTTATTTGAAGAAATTAAATATCTTGACGAAAATTTATTTTTTAGTGATTAAATTAAACTGTAAAGTTTTATTGAAAAATGTTGGGCACATTTTATGCCACTTATAGCTGTGTATCGCAAGGCTTTTGATTCTAAACTCTGAAACCTCACGAAGTCTCAAAGCGGAGGTACTGTTGGAAATTTTTGAAACGAAAAAGGGATGTAATGAAAATTATTACCATTGCGGTGTGCTGGTCAGAGTGGCACTAATAAGGACCGAAAGTTTGACCGCCATTTGGAATTTGTTGAAATGGCGTGGAATACGTTTCACGTGAGAATACCCCGGCAGTGCTTGAATAAGTTTAATTCACATTTCGTGTAACATACAACGACATTGAAAACTTTTTAGAATGGCCCGTCCACCATATTTTACAGACCAGCCTACCTGAAAAATTTATTAGCACTTACCGAGACTCCTCTGTTTGGATTGCTCATAAGATCACACGATTTCAAATTTATTTTTCACAATGAACATTTATCTTTTTCCGGTTGAACCGTTTCTGACCAAAGGTAGATTAATAAAATAGAGAGATTCAGAGTCTCTGAAAGGAAATATGCCGCCTCATCAGTGAATTGAAAATTTTAAATTCGTGAAAACCTTTGCTTAAAATTTTAACTTCATTACCTCAACCGTAAAAATATATAACAAAGTTGATATATTTTGTACGATTTTCGATTCGAATCAAGCGATCTACCATATACTCGTATCATAGAGGTTCAATGTTTTTTTAATAAAAACCAAAACATTAAAAAATATATACCTACAGGATAATAATCAAACTTGTTTTAGGTCAATATTGACAATCGAAGCTAGAGCAGAAGTAATCTAACAAAGAGTGGATTCTAAAGTTTAGACATGAAGATTCTCAGGCCAATACCAGGAAAGATGCTCAAAAACAGAATTAGGAATACCGCATTTGAGAAATACTTTTATGTATGGTGAAGGACAACCTCCGTGGCCTGGTGGTAAGACACTTGTCTGTCGATCTGGAGGTTGCGGGTTCGATCCCCGCTGGAACCCAGTTTTTTTAAATAGGATTCCTGTCTGGTTAACACTTAGGGCCTATAAAAACATATTTATGGTTGGTTAGAAGAGATTGCCACATGGCAATAAACTCACTAGGTTAAAAAAAAAAGAAGGATATGGTCAGACGGGAAATAAAGATAGAGATGACAAAGGTGCGCACATATTTAATGGAAAGACAGCTCCTGATTATCAAAAATTGTTGAGCCAGGTGGTAACCCCATTAGCAACCGACCTCTGGAAAAACCATTATGGAAAAACATGTAGGAATCAACTTCTTAGGAGACTTGCATCTAATAAAAAACAGAAACATTCGTTTTTTAATTATATTACGTTATTGAAAAGTAAACCAAGCGTTATATCAATTTCTGTGACTTTGAAGTTTGAACCCTTGACTTCCAGCCTGTGGTCCGGATTTCTGATAGAAACAGAAAAAGTATACTAGTCTAATTTTGCAACAAACCCTTTAAAACATATTTCAGGTTATGTTGTTTATAGTTAAGGCATTGACGTTGTGGAGGTTTAAAGACATTGTAATTTATTTTTATCAAACACTGTTTATTCCACTTTTTTGTGACGGTATAACCCTACCGGTTTCAAGGCTTTCCCCTCATCTTCAGGGGAGCACAAATGAGCCCTATTTGTGCTCGCCTTAAGATGAGGTGAAAGCCTTGAAACCGGTAGGGTTATACCGTCACAAAAAAGTGGAATAAACAGTGTTTGATAAAAATAAATTACAATATTTCAGGTTAATTGAAAGAAATCGATCAGTTTGTTCCTAAACTATGGAAGCATAATACTTTTTCTTAAATGGCACTACAGTCAATATCCAGCCTCTTACATTTTCTGTGTTCCCATTTTTCTCCCCTTAATGATCGTCTTTTAGTTTCATATCTGTAATAAAACCAAAACATCACTTTTCACGTTATATTTCCAATTAAGTCAGTTTGTTCCAAGTTAATTTCATTATAGTCTTCTGGCGTCCCTTCGGGCTAGTTATATCTAAGACTCACATATTTAATATAGTAATGTTCGTACCTGGTTAGGATCACGGGTATCGATTTCAAGAGTGCATGCAATATTAATGCTCCAAGACCGGATTGTAGCGTTTTGTTTTATATTTGAATACCCTCAGGTGGGTAATAAATTGGGATTCCAAAGAGAAAACATCATTCCCTTTTATAACGAAAAAGTATTAACAGGGGTAAAAATGTTACTTTTCTAAAAATATCAAAACAATACTAACTAGCTATTTAAATTTTTTTGGAGAATTAAAACTACGGAAAAAATAAAAATCTTGAACATTTTGCTTTTACAATATATTGTTTACATACCTAAATATTCACAACCTTTTTCATAATACTTGTCTTTCAATTTGTAGGTTTTGATTTTTGATTTCAAAAAACGAAAAAAATCCATTCGTATTGAATTCACAACAGATTTCTTAGTAATAAAACTGCCAAGTGGTACAGTATTGGTCATAATATTGGTCACTCGGTAACGCCCTTCGTGCGGAAGGTCGCAGGTTTGAACCCTGGGTAGTACTACTTCCTTCGAATAACATTATTCGAGGGAAGTAGTATTAAATATATTATTATTAAAACGTATTGCATAAAAAGGTTAACTAACTCATTTCTGAATATTTAAGCTTTTATCAGGTATTTTTTTTTACAAAAAACAAAGGAAGATTTTAAAGCTTAAAAAACTTAAGTTTTGATGTATGTTACCAACATTCTAACGGATTAAAATACGAGCACTTAAGAAAAAAGCAAAATAAGGAACAATGAAAATCTATTCGCTTTGTCTAAGTTTAATTTGGTGTCGAGAGATAAATATTTTTATTCTTCACTTATATTTTAACTTGTTTTGATAAGTGTAAAGTTTGAATTTTGTTATATAACAGAAAGTGTACTAAAAATAAGGAAAGACATCCTACAGGCCACAATTTCATTTAGCATGTTTTTTAACATTAAAAAAATCTTAATTGTTGAAGTTTTTTGTTTTCCTTTATCCGATTAATTTCTTATTCTTTATGTCTCACCCTTTTTTCCTGTCAGCGGTGATATTTTGAAAATGTTTGATTCTGTTTATATTTCTTTGATCTTTGTAGCCTTCGTATGTGAAATAAGAAGGCTTCTTTTTCGTCTTTGTGAGACATAAAAATGTCGTAGCTTTTTAACTAGTCTTGGCACAAGCTGTGTAACTTTTGGCTAGTTTGTTTGGATAATAAGGTGGCACATTTATTTTGGCTAGTTGTTCGGATAATAACATGGGACATTTATAAAAAAATATAAAACGTTCCATTGATTTTTTTATTTTACTTTAACAATCCACAGGTTATAATGTTATATATTTCATTATTTTTTTAAAAAACATTATATTATTGTATTGCTCTTTTTTATATACAGTACAACCTGGCGGGCTTATTGACGTGTGGGAATCTATTAACCGGAAAGATGTTAAAAAGGTCTTTAATTAAAAACTAGACAGATGTCCTTTTTTAAAACATCTTGATTCCGACGGGAATCGAACCCGCAACCTTCGGGTAGGTAGACGGATTTTTTTTACAAACTAGGCCATTGAACTGTTTATTGAACAAAATTTCCAAAGGATAGTATAAAACGTATAGAAATTCATTAGTTATATAAAAATAAACATAAGAATTGGTATTTGAAAAATTCCAATAATTTTTACCCCAATTCTTCCTTTAAGGATATTTGAATATAACAAAAAAATGTCCACTTTTACTAATTTCCCTCATTGTTATTCATTCAACGTTTAGCGATTAAACATCTAAAGTATATCGATTTTCCTCAATTACTTGAAAAAGTCATTCCACATTTTTTTTCTCAGAGCTTACTCTAACTTTGTCTGGCTTGAGTCTGAAACGTTTATTCTGTAATTTTGTTAAAAGAACGCTGTAAAAACGAATACTGGCTTTAGGGTAAAAACGAGGAGACAGTAAATAAAAAACTTGGTGGATGAGGGGAAAGATGGAAATAGAAGGAAGTGAAATAATGACAAAGAAACGGAAGGATGTCTGTTAAGAATGAAAAGAAGTGGAAGAGATCTTAAAGCAATTTCGTTGACTTAAATCTTTTGATACCTACGATGGTTTCTCTCATAAATTTCGCTTTTCCTTACTATACGTTGAATGTACTCATAGATGTATTTTTTGTTAAATTTACATACAGTTACTTTAACTGAAAGTCACCGACTTCTTGCTTAATGTTAGGAAACAGTGTTTGAAAAAGAAAAGCGTTTATATTTATCCTTTATAAAATAATGACGATCAATGATCTAGCTAGATTATGAAAGCTGTAAATATTCCTGATAAATTAAAGTAAACAAAACAAAGAGTTGAGTTTTCTAAAAATTTTTACGGCACTCCTCAGTATATTCGCGTAGGTGACGCAGATACATTGAAATGCGTGACCGGGGACAACTTAAGTAGACAATATTGTAATGGTTAAATTAATCTAGTTTTTAAGTTTTAGAACTATTGAATGGGTTTGTTATGAAAGATAATCCACTGAATCCAGGTATATTGAAGTGCGTGACCGGGGACAACTTAAGTATACAATATTGTAATGGTTAAATTAATGTAGTTTATAAGTTTTAGAACTACTGAACGGGTTTTGTATGAAAGATTATCCACTGAATCCAGAAGGCACGTAATTTGTGATTCATTGTATTATATGATACGTTAGCAATACTACAATGAGCACAAATACATATTTTATTTATATTGGTTTATTTTTTTGGATGCGCTCGAGATTCGAACTAGAAAACTCCGGGTGGAACATAAAAGTTTTATAAGTTTTACTAGGTGAAAACAAGAATTTAACCAGTTTTATCGGAAGAAGACAGACATTTTACCAGTGTTACCGAACGGAAGACAAACATTTTACCTGTTTTAATGGGTGGAACACAAATGTTTAACATGCTTAACCAGGTGGAAAACAATTTTCTTACCAGTTTTACTTGGTGAAAGACACATATTTTATCATACCGGGTGGAAGACAAATATTTGAGCAGTTTTACTAGTGGAAGACAAATATTGTATGTTTTATCAGGTGGGTGACAACCATTTCCCCAGTTTTACCAGGTGGAAGACAAAGGTTTTACTAGCTTTACCGCGTGGAAGACAAACGTTTAGCCCACGGCAGACGTAAGTGATGAGGAAGGTTGATAGACTAATCTTGATGCCATATGACAGTGACTGTCAGCGACAAAGAAGTTTATAAGTGTTTTCAGTATTTTTTTGGTATTAGTTAGATTAGGTCTTGAATTAAAAATCTTCTTGAATTAGGTCTTGAATTAAAAACTTTAATATTAAGAGGGATTTAAGAAAAAGCAATTTCCTCTATTTTGTTTTATTTTGTCAATTATTTAAATATTAATGAAAGTTTTTTTTTATATTCTTATAAATAAATATGCTTGACTATACCTTTGTTCGAAGGCTATATTTACTGGCATGCAACGTAAATGTACCCAACAAACAATAATATTAATATGATATAAATTATAGTACTCGTACGTGTATTTGAATCTGTTTTCTGGAGTGCCAGTTTACCATAGCTTTGGTAATAGTTTGTATACTACGTATAACTTTTAAGCATAAACATCGCATCTGTTTTAATTATCTATAAAAGACACACTAAAAAGACTGATTTGTATAAAATATTATAATTTAATAAAGTATATAATTTAAGAACATTTTCAACTCCGCATTTTTTCGATGCCGCTCTAGATAACATATCCACCTTCATCCATAATACTCGTGATGAGAATGTTCCCAAAAAAATTGTCACTCCATACCAAATAACTCTTACTCCTCATATCAAACTCCTTATATCTCTAAAAAAACAAACAAAGACAGACCTACAGACGTACACTAGACAAACGTGACAAAACACTTCTACACGTCCTCCAAGATTAAATCAAAAAAGAAATCCGCCTACTTAAAAACCAGCTATGGCAGAGAAAATTGGCGGCCCTAGAACCGGATAACGGTACTCTCTGGTGAGTCGTCAAGGGTATCAAGTGCTCGTCTCAAAGCAAACCACCTCTGCGCACAGCCTCGGGGTTGGCTGTTTCAGGCATTGACGAGGCAAATGCCTTGGCGGATGCTTACGAAAATACGTACTCAATCACTTCTGAACTTGGAAATGTTGATGTCAACAAAGCTGTCGAGGACACTCTCGTCAGTTTTGCTTACTCCCCGACCAACCAAAACGAGGTGCAACTTTGCACCCCGTCCGAAATTGGTCCGTATCCTTGGCAGACTTAAAACACGAAAAGCCCCCGGTTCCGACAATATACACAATAGCCTTTTTAAACAGTTACCACTCTAAGCGAGAATTTTTCTTACTAAAATAATAAATGCCTCACTCTTTAATGACTATTTTTCGAGTATTTGGAAAATAGTCAATATTTTTCCTATCCACAAGCCAAATAAACCTACTGAAAATCCAACTAGCTACAGGCCCATTAGCCTTCTTCTAGGTATTGGCAAGATCCTTGAGAGAGTGGTTGCCTCAAGGTAAGTGTTCCATCACGAATCCAATAATACATTCCCTCAATTCCTTCATGAGCAATTTGGATTTAAGACAAGACACAACACGGTCCAGCAACTTACCCGTGTCGTGGAAGACGTGTCGATGGGCTTCAATAGAATCAGAAGTACTGGCATGGTACTGCTGGACCTTGAGAAGACTTTTGATGTTGTCTGGCACGATGGACTTCTCCACAAACTTCTCCTTACTGGCACTCCACTCTACCTTGTGAAACTACTTCAATCCTACCTTTCCAATAGAAGTTTCACAGTCACCAGTCATCATTCTACATCATCCGCCAGGCCCATCCCTATGGGTGTCCCCCAAGGCAGTATACTTGGACCATGTATATTTAACATCTACACACACGACATACCTACTCCCCTAAACTGTAAGCTCTCACTCTTTGCTGACGATGCGGCATACTACGCATCGTCACTCAACGTGTATCGAGTTGGTCGCTGTCTTCAGATTGCTCTTGAGATCCTTGAGAAATACTACCAGGACTGGAGGCTCAAAATCAATGACGCCAAAACTGAGGCCATCATGTTCTCCCGCAAAATCAAGGAAAGTGTGCCGCCGATGCCTTTATTCATCGGTGGTTGCCTGGTTGAGTGGCAAGACGTGGTTAAATACCTCAGCCTGCACTTCGATCGGCGACTTACGTAGAAGAACCATCTGAATACCATCAAGCAGAAGAGTCACAAGGGCATAGGGGCTATCAGTTCGATATTTAATCGACGCAGCTTCCTTTCACTCAAAAATAAGCTCCTCCTCTATAAAACCCTTATTCGTCCTATCTTAACCTATGTTGCACCCGTTTGGGGTAGTGTGATCCACACGGATCACCTGAAACTCCAGAGAGTGCAGAACAAGGCATTCAAGATATCTTTTAACACCCCTTCTAGAACAAACCTTACCCAACTTCACGCCGAACAGCGAGAAGAAATCCTACAACATCACATCCTCGCTTGGACCGTGAAGTTCTATAAAAGTCAACAAAATCACAGCAATCCCTTAATCACTGCCCTGAGGGCTTACGAGAGTAAATCCGACCTACCCTTCCGTTATAAGCACAGGCTCCTGAAGCATTATCTGTTGCCTGACTAGTCCACCTACAGTATTAGCTGGGACGACCAAGGACGACCAAGTAAATGTGATGGAACACAAGAAGCCTGAACGAATGAACTTGTTTTTGCTAAATAATTACTGTAAGAATTGTTATCTAGTTATAAGTAGTGCGTAGGTGTTAATTATTTATTAGAAATCATAAATTAAGATTGTAAAAAATAAAAAATAAAATGACATGCAGGAAAATAAGATTAAGGAAGTTCATAAATTATAATATATAAATAAGATTAGTTAAGTAATAAATTTGTATAAATGGTAGGTATATAGCCTTGACAAATATTTGTACAATATATTACTTTGTTTAATAAAAAAAAAGAACATTTTCAACTGAAATTTTCGAATAAAAATTTGAACATAGTATCTTCCCACTTTATTACAGATGGTAAGTACGAGTATACTGTGGTTATTTAGGGTCATAATATTTTACTAAAACGTATGTCTAGAAAAATGTTTAAACAATACGTAATATCGTTTATTTGAATCGGTTATATATTTAATTTTTATTTACGCACTACGCATACTTTATTGAAGCAAATAATAAATTTTGTAAATAACACGTACTTAGACTAAAAAACAATTTTCATTTAATAGTGATTAAAATTCCTTTAAACATTAAAGTAAGAATAGACACGGGTACCTTTGATATAAATAATCAGTTAATGGAGTAAATCTAACAATTTTAGTATCTGGGGGATTGACTGAATGTTCACTTGAGACAGTTTCAAAGAATCAAAGTAAGAGTGGATTAGCACAAAGTTGTTTCTACAAAATGCAGCATCTCTACCGTAGCAAAGATTTCACTTCTTAAATGCCACCTATTCTCCGTACTTCTCTACGTTGAAGCCAGGACACTCACTCAGACCGCCACAAAGGAATTATAAGTTTTTTGAAGGTCGTGCTATTAAGAAATGCTTAGAGAGTGTCATGAGTTGACAAAATTCACAATGGTAACATCTTGAAACGGATGAATTAAGATGCAGAAGTATTACCCATCCAAAAAATAATATTATCAATAGGAAAACGTAAGGTACTTTAGAAAAAATATTACAAGGAGAAAATATGAAATTCTTCAACTGATATTGAAGAACTCCTTAGCCTAATTAGTAAGACGCTTGTCTCACAGCCCGGAGGTTGTTTGTTCGATTCCCGTTGGAAACCAGATTAGCTTAAAAAGGATTCTAGCATGGTTTTCCCTTAAATCATCTTTCTGGTTTGTTGGAAGATATTGCTACATGGTAATAAGCCGGCCAGAGTGTACTGTATACAACGACTTTGTGATACAATACAATATTGTTGGAGAACATTAAGACGCATTAGGAATTATTTGTCATGCGTCTTAATGTTCTTTACGAAGTACTGTAAGAGGCATTAGCAATTATTTGTAAACGTTTTAATATGAAACAAATGTTAATATTAACTGATTATTAATTGATTGTAAAGTCGTAAATAAAAAGGCAATCTATATATTTATAATTTGGAAAATTCTGTTTTTTTTTAACTTTTAGTGAGTTTAAACTCCCTCGATAATAACTCTCAACTTTGGATGACGATCCATCAATGTTTCCATACTAAAGTAACTGTGAGAAACTTTCGTCAGATAAAATATTATCAAGTAGCCATTTTTTTCTTTGCATTTAATTATAAAACCAAACTATTCGAAAAGAATCTTATATTTAGTAACATCATAAATTTAATAATATTTCTTACAAAAGACAGGATAGGTTTCTGAATTTATATTAAGGTAAAGTTTTGGCAAGGACAAGATGTGAATAGTAAGAGGTAGGCTCGAATTTCAATTTAGTGTACGCATTGCAAGCGAGTGGGGCAACATTCGCTTTCATGGTTTGTCAACAACTCAATTTTCTATACGCAAACCGACATACAAAATTTGCCCTTTGAACTCAATTCCAAATATAGTGAAACTACAATATACCAAAAGAAGCCACACGTGGCAGAAAGACCATAGAAAATAATTCAACCCTTTGATTTTCGTTAAAAAATTGTAAAGGAGTTTATATTGACATTCAGGGATTGTCTATTAGGGTGTGTTTTATTTTCTTATAAATAAGTTGATAAAGCTTTGTGATTAAAAGATTCACATCAACCCGAAGGTCATATATTTGATTCCTAATAAGTGTCTTAGTGCTTTTTAAAAGATTGCCAATAGCGTAATAATCTCCCAAATTTGAATCGAGCACGTAAAAAGTCACGAAGAAATAACTTATTTTCCTTAATAAGAGTCTAAAACCCTACAGAGATGGGAAGATGATATCAATGAACCTTAATGTGGAAGGTAGGATATATATGAGGAGTGGCAACGATATTTTAAGATATTTTTGTGTTGGCGTATTTTAATACGTCCATTGCAATGAAGATTTTTTACAGTTTTCAACTCATTAATTGGAAATCCATACGTTGAAGCTCTGTTACTTGACAGTAGTCTGTAGTGACTTTGTTGAACACCACATTTATTTCATTAAACATTTTTTTCCTATGATTAATTATGCTGAAGTATTTTGAGATATTTCTAAATTGGCAAATCACGTGGATGTATTTATATGATAGTAGTATAATTGTTAATAACTCTTGGCGTGGATTCATGTTAACTATTTGTCAATATTTATCTTTTTTTATGTTTTTACTTCGTGATATTCGTATTTCAATTCAAATACCAGTTTTTAATTAAAAGAAGCGTGATTTCCCACAAAATTCAATTTGATGTTTCAAATCTAAAATATAAATACTATTAACAGAAAAACGAAATGATTTAAACACAATGTCATTTTAAATTATAAGGCAAACGATACGCATCATAATTTTACTTCAAGTAGGCTAAAGATTCATCGAGAATTTCATTAAAAGTAGAATATTTGAGAAAGTCATCGCTGTTACCGATAAAATAAGGCCGTCGAAATCGAAAGTTTTTTTTAACGATTATTTTTGTAGCATGTATTGATTTTACGCCTTTTTAAAAATCAAAATAATAAAGAAATGATAGTTGACTAAGGTAGACCTGTTGAAAAAGGAACACTTAATACAAACCAAAGTTAAATAATAGAATACGTATGGCGAAACCATATTATTAATTTAACACACTTTAAAATAAATTTACTTACAAATACTTAATAATAATAACTTAGGAATATTTAATAAGAATACCGTTATTCCACTAATGTCTTTAATCCCCACTACACGCGTTTTTACCTCCTTTCTCAAATTTATAGACATTAGAGATACATAAGGCAATAAGCAAAAATAAGACAATAATAAATGAATGAAGAATGCAAAAAGGTTTCATATCTCAATAAACTAATTTTTTTAGGTCAATAGACTAGACAATTCCGTTGACACATGAAATAAGTTGTATCAAAGCATTGTTCTCATTACAAATAGGAATTATTCCTCCTGAAAAGAGCCTCTAGATTGAAGGTAGAAACATGTGCCGAGGGATTCATGTAATTAGTAGAATGGCAAAGTACGAGTAATATATAATTAAGATGGACTTTCACAATATTTAACAACACTTTTACTTGTTGTCAAAGTTCTCACAATTATGTACTCGAATATACTTCAAAATCTTAAAGTCTTTCTTTAAAAAAATAGAGAAACAACTAATTTACCATTATCATCAAACAATTTCCAATTCACGATTTTACAAAGACAGCATTATTAACTCTTGAGAGCAATATTGCTTAAATAACCCCTTCAAAGTTGTGAGAAAATGTTCACCTGACGAAAAACCCATTATTCACCAGAACACCATAAAGTGTCTGGTATTAAGATTGTTTTTATTGATGTCATCAAATCTTCCCTAATATCTTGATATGAGCATCGCTTCCGTGCCAGGCACTAAAAAGATAAGAGTTGGTACGTGGCCTATAAATATTATGTTTTGTTTCTTTAAGAAATTTTCATAGGCAACTGTAAAAGAGAGGAATAAAATTCACCCAACTCCCGACATTGATCCCATCTTCTTCCTGAATCAGTGAGTTCATAAAATAATAACATCGTTATTATGGTGGTCATAAATTTATCTCTTTTCTTTTCAGGAAATTGAAAAGTGTTTCGTGTCATTTAATGAAAATTACGCTGTTAAAATTAGTTTTGAACTAAAAATAGGATACTGATCTTATTTTTAGTTTTAAACAAAAATGATATACTGATCTTATTTTTAGTTTTAAACAAAAATGATATACATTTTCTATGAATTGTCCAAGTCAGAAATTATAGCACACAAGTATATGTAACTGAAAGAACGCAAAGTAAATTAATTATATTACCATAGAGAACCATTCAAACTGCGAAGCACTCTTTTTTAACTAACCAGGCTTTTAAAAAGTGTAAACCACACAGATTATTTTATAAAAATGTGTTCCTAAGAAAATCAAATAAGCAACCTCTAGTTTGGAGGCAGGCATTTTACTAACTAGGTCACGTAGGGTGACATTTTTTATTTGGTTTTCTACTACTAGTCTTCAAGTTCGATTCTAAACGGTACCTTAAATATAACGACCTCTATGTGGAAAATAGAGCAAGCATCGCTAAACTTTTACCCTAAGCGGGTTATATCACGTTTAATAGAGGCCATCGTGGCACAGGAGAACAAAAAATGAAAATGTTACGGTTAAATAAAATGATCGATTTATTTATTATAAATAAATAATAAACTTCCTATTGTAGTTTAATACGAGTATATCATTGCAATTAATTGAAAAGTATTCAGTGATAAAAAATCTGCTATTTTGTATTATCCATGATTTTTTTCATGTTAAGCTGAATACTTGTTATTCACGTCTTTAATATCGCTTTCAAATGGGTATCAGTTAATCACGAACTTGTTCAGTTTAGATAGCTATTAATTGTTAAAAAAAATCCCAAGCTGAACCAAATATCAAATGCATTAACAAATGCTCATTCTTTTAAATAAATATGTTTTTCTATGTAAATTATAGTAAAATTTTAGAGACGTTTATAGAAAGAGATTTAACAAAATACATTTTTTTTGTTTAATGAGCAAACTTTCCTCTAGAGCACGCTAACTCGGGAATCGAACACATTATTATCGATGTATTAAAAACATTAAAAATAAATGCATATACTTAAGTCGAACTTAAGAATAGGAAGAGTGTGGCTGCGACTATTAGATTAGGTACGTCTCCGCATTTGTACATGGGAAGATGCACATTTATGATATTAACACATTCAGCTTAAGGTGTAATGCACTGTATATGTATAGTGTTAATATACAATCAAAAAATTTGATAATATCTTCTAAAAAGGGTTGTCTTCAAGTACCTCCTAAAGCTGCACACGCCACCCATATGAGTAACATTAAGAGACAGATAATTCCACGCTACGGGACCAACAACAGTAAAAGCTTTATTATTACCCCACTCTATTGGATCAATCAAGTTCTACTTGACAAGAAACATCTTTCTGATACAGATTCCAAAGCCACAATACGAATATCCCATTATGGGATCTTAATAAAGTTTTAAACCATCCCGTTAGCTGCACTTGAGCCAATGAAGAGTTTTTAGAAGCGGACTTATATAACATGTCCATCATATATGTATATGCCTGTTTTCCATGCAGTTGTTGCTGCATAGAAAAAAAGTGAAGTATGGGAATTTGTAAATCAGGTTGACTAATAATAATGAATGTCTATATGACAAATAAAAATGGACCACGTGGGCCATAGTTTGGCCATCTCTGGTATGAAGAGTTATTGTAACCTCTCAGCGTGCGATGTTACCAACATGTATGTTGACGGACAAGTTGAGCGACAGATGTCTTCGACGACGATGATAACTTGAGGCGATAAAAAATAAATTCTGTTCGTTTAAAAATTTCGTTCAAATTAGTTATAGATTTTTTTCTTTAAAAATATTCGAACGCCATTAAACGTTAATGAATTGGTTATAAAGACCAAATTTGAATGAAATTGCTTTTTGACTAACACTCTTATCGCTCTTTATTGATTCAGTTTGTTGTCGAGCCCTTTTTGGCAATTTCCAATAAAAAAAGTTTTCGAGGTTTCGCTTTCTCGAAAAACAACACAGTAAAAATAAATACCAATACGCAACATGGCTTCGTCGAAGCCTTTGGAAAAACAACGGTATTCATGACTTTCATATCCGAATTTCCAATAAAGTCAAAAAACTTTGAATTGTATTTTTTTCATGTAATAGGAAACAAACTCGTTTTAGGTAGAAAAGTAACTATTTATATTTTAATGTAAATACAAAAGTACCAACCCAGGAATCATGGAATTTATTTGTATGTAATTTGAGCGCTGAAGAAGAAATTAAACAATTACTATGATCTTTATTATAAAATAATTTTGCGGGTTTATTACAGGGTGGAAATCTTTTCCATCCAAACACAATAAAATATAATTAAAAAACCGCAAAAAATATTGCTTATTTGTATAAAATTTATAAAAATATAAATACCAATAACACAATATATATATATATATATATATATATATATATATATATATATATATATATATATATATATATATATATATATATATATATATATATATATATATATATATATATATATATATATATATATATATATATATATATATATATATATATATATATATATATATATATATATATATATATATATATATATATATATATATATATATATATATATATATATATATATATATATATATATATATATATATATATATATATATATATATATATATATATATTATATATATATATATATATATATATATATATATATATATATATATATATATATATATATATATATATATATATATATATATATATATATATATATATATATATATATATATATATATATATATATATA
>OX463839.1:42212604-42288419 GCA_949825065.1 Odontocerum albicorne | reverse complement strand
GAGTCGTAAATTGAAAAATTTCCAGATAATTGTAGATAAAGTATTCTAGTTTATAACAGTTGGGGCCGCGGGCGGGTCGGGGTGGCATCAGCAAACGACACGGAAATGAGGAAAACAAATGAGCGGTTCCCGTTGAGTAATGAGCGGCCCGAGGAGCGAGACGGGTGGGCCGAGGGGTTGGATGGATGGGAGCTGCAGGATCGGACACTGGAATGAACTGAAGGACTATGATTAATTTATTTTGAATATACTAAACGTTAGTCTTTCATGCATATCTCAGTGAACGATTTTTGGAAATTCTATCATTTTTATATTTTTTCTAAATAAACAAAAAGAACAAAAGTCTGTACAGGGAGAACAACATTTATTTACGGCATAAATAAAGAAATGACTTTTTAGTTAAATTATAATAAAAAATATGAGATAAAAACATAAAAAAAACGAATTTCAATCTCTTGTTCTTTATTAAGAATTCTCCTATTTTTTATATTATTGTATTTAAAAGAAGGTATGAGCCTTTATACCCCTTTTTAGATGATTTGTGACTAAAATGGTAGAATGCCTATTTTCATTTAGATATGTTGCGGTCAATTGTAATTGCTCCTGAAAATGACGATCGTCTACTTTTTTTTTTTTTACGAAAAATGCCTTTCTTATGTTTTTCTGATTGTTTGAATCAAACTGTCATATGACGGAAAGCTCGCTTTATTGTTCTATATAGTTATAAATTGAAAATTTGTACAATACAAAATAATGTAATACAAAAACGCAATGAAATGTTACGATTAAAGAGGCTTTGTACTGCTAGAAACGTTGAATAACCTTAAACACAAGCAATCAGTTAGGACAAAAAGAAATCTGAAAAGAAATGCCATATTTAAATGTTCTTAATTTCACCCTAGTTTTATATTGGCCAAAATGGCGAATTTATTTGTGGCAGTATCTTTGAATCAACCAGAAATATGTCTTAAGTGAAAACTGGACTAGAACCATTTTATACCAACGGGAATCAAACCTTAGGGCCAGAAAAAATATCTCACTAAACTAGACATAACATATAACCAACTGATGTGAATAAAACCAAATATATCAACGTTTTGAACAAATATTACATGAAACAAATATGAACGAGTAATTATGACTATTGAATTTCGCCAAACAACAAAAACCACATAGAATAAATGTTTTTTTAATGAAGTAATGTATAACACAAATATTTGCCAAATACTACTATATCTATGATATATACAAATGTACTGTATTGTATTACACTTTCGTTGTATAAAGTACAACCTGACGAGTTTATTGCATGTGGCAATATCTTCCAACCAACCAGAAATATGTTAAAGAGGCCTTAAGTGAAAACCAGACTGAAATCCTTTTTAAAAAAATCTGGGTTCCAACGGGAGATTTATATTTTAAGAACTAATCTAATTTACATATTATAACGATTAACTGACTTAATTTTCATTTCCTACATGTCATTTTATTTTTAAATAATCTTAATATTTCATTTCTTAGTAGTTAACACCTACATACTACTTATATAGATAGCAATTCTTACAACTAATAATTTTAATACTTTTTATCTAGCACGTACATGTTCACTCGTTCATACTTATTGCATTCCATCACATCACACCACAAATCATACCTTGGTTCTTCCTGCTAATATTGTAGGTGGACTTGTCAGACAACAGATGTTGCTTCAGAAGCCTGTACTTAAAACGGAAAGGTAGGTCGGATTTACTCTCGTAAGCCCGCAGAAGAAATAGGTTATTTCATTTTATTGAAAAAACCTAGTAAAAATATTATGTTTCTTAAAAAGTGGGAATAAAATAATAATAATAACGGTTGCGGGATCAATTCATGTTGATATCCATTTTTTTTAATATTTCCAGTTTGGTTCAATTTTTTTTAACCGACCTGGCGAGTTTATTGCCACGTGGCCATCTCTTCCAGCCACCCAGAACGCTGTTTAAATGGGTCCTAAGTAAAAACCAGACTGGTCACTTTCTGGTTAGTTCGAAGATATCACCTTATATTAAATAAACCTGCACCTGTTGTATTATTATGCTTACCTGTTGTTGTATTATTGACCTGTTGTATTATTATATTTACAACAGGTAAAACACAGGATAACATTCTTCAAAATATTTTATAAATATTTTTTTTCCAAATATGTTTTTAATCTACTATCTACTTCCATTTAGTAATTGAAAATTATGTTTTCTGCGGTTTTCTTACCGAATATTTCTTTCTGAACATATGTCGATACGAGGAAGTACCTTATCTAATGGCCGCAGCCACAGCCTTCCAATCCTTCGAGTCAACTTCAGCTTCGAACAACAAATTAGAGCGCCCTTAGTGGAGAGTCTACTCCGTAAACGGTGCTATATAAATTCTTTTAATTTTTATGAAATTTAAAATTTACTCGGCTTAAGATGAATTGCTTTTTTCTTTTTAAATACAAATTAAAACCAGTTCCTCTCTGCTTGTATTATATGTCTATGTAAGAACGGTAGTGTCAATAAACAAAGCTGAAATTTCTTTTCCCTTTCAGTCTTCTGAAAATGAGAAACACCGAGGAAAAGAGAGTGTTTGTTGATATAAATGCATATTTAAAGTGAGCTGGCATAGTTTCTGAGTGGCGACGGTCCGGTAAAGGTGAGAAAATGAATATTAAATAATGCTGGTTTTGCTTAAACATTATCTCCATTTAAAATATGCTTAATTTTCACCTTGATGAAATTTAAATACAATATTAACGTTGCAAAATGAACTCATTTGAATTAAAATAAAAAAATAATCCTCAACAAATTTTATCTAATTATGCTTGTTGTTTGAAATTAAATATTGAGATAATGTGAGCGTATATTACATAAACTTCTTAAGTTAGCGCTATTCGTAAAATATTAAATAAAAATGTAAGCACTCTTGATGTGATTTTTGATCGCTTAATGGCGCAAGAGATAACAATAATTGTAGATCTATTTAATTTTTCGGGTTCCTTTCTTTTTGTGTACTGTATTACAATTTTATTGTGTACAGTACAACCTGGAGGGATATTTTTGTGTGAAAATCTCTTCAAACCAATCAGAAAGATGTTAAAGAAGCCTTGAGTAAAAACCTTACTGGAACCTTTTTTTCAAAATGTGGGTACCAACAGGAATCAAACGCACAACCTCTGGGTCGGAAGAAAAACATCTTACCCACTAAGCTGCCGTCAAGGATGTTGTGTGTTTGAATAACTATGCAAATTCTCATTTAGCAATTAACAGAAATCTATGCAACTTAGTCCAGTTAGCAATAAGAGATTGCTGTATGGGAATAACTTCACTAATTGTACACATAATATGTCCAACAATTAAGGGTATTTTAAGATTAATTAAACATTTCTTACCAACATAAGCTGTGTGATAAAAAGTGAGATTACTATTCATTGTAATTGGTGTCCTTGTTATAATATTACTATTTTTGTTTTGTATTGTCTTGTATCACACATCTATTTTAAACAGTATAACCAGGTGAGTCTAATCTTATGGGTGTAATTTCTTATAACCTTCTAAACAAATTGATAAAAGACTTTTTTCTGAAAATCAAACTTGAGGCCCGTTATGTGCCATCAAGAATCAAACATGAATCCTCCGGATGGAAGCTAATATTCTATAAACTAAACAGTAAGAGCTGCTTTTCTTTTTTTACAGTTTATAATTGAACCTGTATCTTCCGGATACAATCTAGTTTTCTATAAACTAAACCATTGAGTTCACACTTATTTTTTATTTGTTAAAATAGATTATATGTCCAGTTAAAACCAAAGGGTTGTACTTGTGATTTTTTACTCAAATTAGTCGATATACAGATATATGATATTTAACATAGATATCAAATATCTCTCGTGATTAAATATAATTGACTGCTATTCTGAGAATTGGCTTATTGTGTGCAAGCTCTTGCGCTTCAGCAAGGTCACAGTTTTGACAGATGAAATCAAAAGTTCCGATGGCTAGGAGACCATAGTTTTATGACCATCGGCAGGTTCAATCAACCGCAGCCCTTTGTGAAGAAATCTTTTTTACATAGCGCCATTTTTCGTCATTAGTAGCGTTATAAAAATTGTGCTAAGAAACATAAATACATACATTCAGTTCTAAGTGTCTAAGAGTAAAACCAGTCCAGAAGTGAATCTGCTAAAAATCGGACCTTGGAAGCCCGCTTGCTTAGCGTTAATGCTAACCGTTATTTATATGTTGATGCTATAATATTAATACCAATATTGCTAATGCTTAATACTAACATTCGTACAGTAATTCATTTTATGATAACATAATATCGTATCGGTGGTTTTTCAAGCGTGCAATTTAATCTTATGAATTTATTAACAATTTGTGTTTCGGACACTTGATAGATAACATTTTCTGAAAAATCTAACCCATATGAACCACTGGCTCATTGGCATATCATAGCCGCTGTTTCAACTCACTCAGTTTATATTTTATACATATTCCAATGTAGATAAAAACAGATATTTTGAAATTCCAACTTAAATCTGTGTAAATCTCTACTTTTTAAAACTTGTTCCACTTGCACCATAAATTAAGTGATATGTGAAAATCGATGTTTCCCATTTATTAAAACCGTTCTCCTTCACATGAGCGAGCCCTAAGTTTCCCCATAGAGACGATACGCTCCACTAAATCGAGCGACTTTCCCAACACTGGGAATATATCGAGGCCTTAATCCGGCCAAAAGTAATATTTAAAACTTTATTTTCTCGCACAACTTCGCTTTCGAGTCTTGCTCTAAAGTTTTTTGAAATCTTACGCTCTAAGAAGTTCACCGCAAACGCAGCAATTTCAAAAGATCATCTGGATGTGTACATCAAAATATCTTTCGATATCTTTATAATCAAACAATTGAGTCGTGAATGTTATTAAATATAATTTTAGACGTCAATAGTACGAGTAGTTACATTTTAATATAATTTTAGATGTCAATAGTAGTAATAATTTTATATAATTTTATACGTCAATGAAATATTTTCTTTATTTACAGTGCAGTGGGTATCTTAGTTCATTTATAATTTTAATAGAACTTGATGTAACTTCGCGTATTATCGTTTGGTGAATTCCTTCAGTCGTAATATTAGTTTTTAATAATATTTTTTAACGCTTTGAATTTTATGTAAACCATATTTCTGTTATTTAGAGTTCTTTTCTTAATTAAAAAAGCATGAAAATTGAGGAACACATGAAATTTAATCAAAATGCTTTGACTGTATTGTCATATTTTAGGATTATTGTATACATAAAGTTTGGTAACTGCATATTAAAATATATAGACAAAAATAAATTGCACAAAATTTATACAACTAATATTTTTGAAGCAATATTTATTTAAAAACCTTGGCTCTAGTATTTTTAAGGACGAAAATTATTTTTGCATATTTAAGAAGCAAACGAGGAGGAACACAATAGAATCGTTTTTTTTTTAATAACTAGGTTATTTTTTTTTATTGAACAAAGTAATATATGGTACAAATATTTGCCAAGGCTATACCATATACAAATTAATTACTTAACTAATCTTAATTATGTACAATATTATAATTTATGGACATACGTAATTTAATTTTCTTAGAAATAATTAACACCTACATACTACTTATAAAAAATAACAATTACTCATGGAATTTAGTCTTATAATTTAACATATTATTTATGGTGAGTAGTTTCTTAATTTTTCGCAAAAGTGGGCATAAACTCATTTTTGAAAAAAACTGGATAGTATTTAAATAGAGTTAAATGCTAACTGATTATTATTAGCTTTTTTAATAAACTATCGCCAAGAAAAATACACAATGACATTTAATAGTTTAAATTACATTTGAAGACAACGCACAACACAATTTTTGAAAGAAAAATTTTCTTACTTTTCATTGACTGTACCTTGTTGTATTTACCGTTGTCCTCTTCCTTGCATTTACCTTTGTATCTAGTAGATTTTTCATTAAATTTATTGATTATGTGTGATCTATCTTGGTATACAAATTAAATACTAAGCCAAAAAAGTGTTCTTAAGGATACAGCAATATGATTTGACTAACAATTTAGCGATATGTAGTTTGACCTTAAAAGTTTCAGAGAATTTGATTCGTTAAGGAAATTGCATAAATAATTGATCCGGGTAACCCACATACATTCTAAATCTACATCATAACTTGAACCTATCTTAACAAACTTCATTTCCTAGTGGTTGAACACTTGTTTGTTTTCCAATATTCCCGTTGACAACTAAATAAAAATGAGCAAGTCTAGTTTCATATTTTTGTCCATGAATAATAGTTTAAAGTATCAACACCTTGCAATTAGCCAGAAAGACTGTATTTTATATGATGAAAGTGAATATAGGGAAACAACTTAAAAAAAACTATTAATGCATGATAATTTGCTGGATGGTGTGAAGGTTTAATATTTGAAAATAAAAAAAATTATATTTTCAATAATTTTGATATTTTTTTTGTTTGCAACAAGTATAAAATAACTAAATATATTTTGTAATTAAAATAACTTAACATTTATCAAATGTATTCATATAGTAAATAGCGCACAAAAAAATCAAATAGTCTTTTCGTAAAAAAATATAAAAAAGGTACATTAAAAAAATTATTCTGCACACTCGTACGCGCTAGACGTGTGCGAGTGTTGTCTCTTCCAGTACTAATATGATGAGCCGCGAACTGTGTACCTATTCCAGTGGTTCTAAACCCAAAAGCTTGATTAACAGGATCGAAGAACACGTTATCTCCTGGTTACACTCTTCAAATTCGAATCATCAATACCATTATATTGAAGGGTGCCATATGAAAAATGTGATTGGGTCTTTTCGTAAGATAATCAATTAAAAATTCTGAAGAGAACAATATACCCTAATTGCAACTTTCAGAAGGGCGTTATGTATATTTTTTTGCAAAATATCTTCAATAAGCGATTCGCATTTGATTGATAAATCTATATATTTCATTACTTTATTGTTATCACAACGGCGGAGCTTTGAAGCTTTGAGTGCTAGAGCTGATTTATTTTGGACAGTGGTGAGTTATGGGTCAAGTGTGAATAAGTTGTCGATCGTGCCATAAGAACCTCCTCTTCTTATTATATTCTCAAAGTAACGAATGAGAAATATCCTCCGACGGCGCAGGCAGCACAAGGATAACGGAGAAAAATATATTTGCAAAAGGCGCGCGGAATGAAATCGAAATGGTTTGATTTATATTGGCGGGAGATTTATGCCTGGGGATATGAAGTGGAAAGAATGGTCCCCTTCCATGTGTTCCGGGAGAGTTTTTGTGGAAATTATGAAAAAAAAAGTCTGTGTTATTAAAACACTCAACTCTTGTGATATGTGTTTTTTTTACATTGAAAGTTTATTCAACTGATATTTTTTGGATCTTTCATTATAAACGACGAAATCCGTGGCCTAGTTAGTAAGACGCCGATCTCCCAGTGCAGAGGATGCGGGTTCAAACCCCACTGGAACCCAGATTAAAAACAAAGTTTTCCAGGCTGGTTTGCACTTAAGGCAACTTTAACACCTTATTGGTTTATCGGATGAGATTGCCACATGTCAATTACGTCTCCAGGTTTTACTGCATACAACGGAAGTGTAATACAATACACTAATACAAATATAAATAAGTATAACGTTAGGAAGCAAAATTTGAATTGGTCAGAAAAAGGATGGAATTAAAATTAATGCTGTGGAGATACTTGCACTAAGGAACAAAAATGTCAATATATGAAAAAAAGCAGATAAAAAAAAATTGAAATAAATGCACAGATGAAATGGATGTTTTAAGTAAGATGAAGAGAGGAACCTTAAGATGGTTTGGAAATTTGGAGGGAATGAATGACAAAATAATCACTAAGTGATTATATAAGACATAAATGGGTATTAAAAGGAGAACGAAAAAACATGGCTTGATCAAGTGGACTTGATTTTGAAAGAAGGTAATGTGAGAAGTATGAATATTAGAAGATTGCGCATGACGAGATGTTTGAATGTGAAGGAGGCAAAAGTGGTGCGATTTAATAGAAAAGTATGGAGACCTGTTCTCTCTGCCTACCCAGCAAGGAACACGGTGGGATAGGTATGTATGTATCATCATAAATCCTTCGAAATTTAGAAATACTCTTTGTCAACGACAGGTATCTACAAATGGTTGAAATATTCAGTATACTCATATAAGTGGTCCATAAGGTTCACAAAATATTGTGTAAAATATTGTTTTATCAAATTTACATACCAAAAGTCAACAAATAATTAAATTAATAGAAACATATAAACACTAACTTTCGGAAAGTTGTAATGTTTGTGCCCATAAGAATCAATTACTTGGATGCTAGTTTTTAACTAAATATTGATATGGCGATCATTGCTAATTAATTTGTGAGAAAAAAAAGTTTTTCACATATTTATTGCATAAGCCACTGTTTCTGAAGTCAATTTCACAATTTGTTTTATATATGGATTTACCTTTAAAGGTATATGGATTTAGCTTGAAATCAGCAATAAATATTTATTATTATATCATCACTTCTAATGGACTTAACTCTTTTTAATTTAGTATTCGTTAGTTTAAAAATGAAGCTTTTAGATTTACTATCAAAAATAAATAAATCATCAGAATACTTCTTCAATAGTGTTACGATTACAAGAAAAACAAACATTAATAATACCACGCAATGACCATTTTTCTTGAAAATTATATTACTGTGAATCGAATATATTGTTATCATGGTTTTGATACGTCGAAAAATAAATCATATTGTTTTCTTACATTTTGCGAAATGCGAAATTGAAATGGGATTGGTAGGCGAATGTTTTTATTTAGCGTGCAATATTTCCCAAAGGGTCGAGTGACTTCACTTCATTCATACTTCAATCAAATTTAAAATGTAACAAAAGAAACAATTAAATACTAATAATTAATCAGTTACTTCTTTAGCGCCGTTTATATACTCAAGTCTTCTCACAGGGCTTTTTACGAGTACGTGTTATAAAAAACTTTAACGGGAATCGAATCCGTATTTACGGATGAGAACCTATCAACACTTAAAATTATAGTGCTTCATTGTATCAAAATATATCGGGCTTACTGCAAATATCATTAAAACAATGAAAACTTTTTAAGAAATAAAAACAGGTTCAAAGCTTTTTAGAGTGTAAAAATATTAAGTTAGCGACTGCCGCCATTAGATTCATTGCATCTGCATACATACGAATATGATGTAGAAAAGAGATTTCCAAAGAGAGTAATAACAAAATACGGTGACGTTGAGAGGGCGTTGAGGTGTACAATTTTAGGGGCGTTGAGGTGTATAGTTTTAGGGGGTATTAAGACTTCGAAAAATGTTATGTTATTTATGTGATTTGCAGTTAATACAATTCTAAGTCTGACCGTGTAGCTTACTTGTAAACGTTAATCGTCTCACAATTGCTTTTATTCATAGTTGTTCCATCTTCATACATCGTTGAAACAGATTTCAGCGCCGTAAGATACATAGACAATAAACAGAAATCAGCTTAAACTTGAATATGGTGGAATTTGAGATCCATTTCTACAAAATTTTTACTGAATATGGAAGAATTAGGAAAATCATCTAGCTCAAATCTCACATAAATCTGATTTTATAATCTTTTTTGTTGGTCGAGTAGGTTAATAACAAACATGTTTTTTTCAACAAAACAAATACACCAAATTTTAAGTAATACGCGTTCTTGAACTTCTCCACGTGGCAAGTAATTGAAAAATCTTATATTTAACTAGGAAACTTTGACTTATCCTTAGATGATCTAAAGGAGCGTTGGCCTAAAAAGGTTGGAAAACTCTGATGTTTACATTATTTTTTATAAATGATATATAATTATATTGATTATATATTTAAATGGTAAATATATTAAGCGATGATGCTTTGAAATGGTAAATGTTTATATTAATTATATAATATTTCCATTTGAGCAATATCTTAACAAAACTCTCATAAACCATATTTATTCGTTATACTTTTTATATATTTTGAAAAAAATATTGTCATCAGTTTGAATACGTTTGCATTTTAAATTTAATTGGTTACACCTGAAAACCCCCAGATATAATATTTGTCCTGAAAAGAGAAGGTGGTTGGTACTTATGAATCATTTTTCCTGAAAAGGGAAGACCAATAAAGGCAAAAAGTCTATGAATACAGAATCAACTTCAACAGTTACAAAAGTTATAACACTAAAAAAAGAAGTAAAACCAGCCTTTTCTAACCTATCGTAGTGTCACAACAGTGAGTTTTTATAAAAAAAACAAATATGAAAATCTATGGGTAACCTTACATTCGAATCTCAAACAAATGAATATTAAATTCACTACCGCGCGATAACCGAGACTGCTTTATGTCCTCAAATAATTATATTTATATTTTTCTCACAATATGTTATGAGAATGTTTTTAAAGATACAGCATTATTTACAAACTACCAGCTTGCTGCTAATTTCTGACAGTTGTTTTTTAATCTCATTTTATTTTTCCGTTTTTCGTATTTTTACACCCTCAAAAATGTGAGTGACTATATTGAAACGCGAGTAGCTTAAAACATCAAATCAATCAAAGCATTAGCGAGAGCTACGACTACAATTTTAAAGTTATTATAACGCGTTTTGTAAAAGTCACCGATAACTGTGAGGCCGCTAGAATATTTGGTATTACTGAAATGTTAGATGCTGGTGATCGAAGAATCTAGACCCAATGAATGCATATTCTACAAGAAAGACATTCTTTGAGCCTAAGATTAGACATTTTTAATCAATTGTTAAAAAGAAGGTAAGATTTTTTTTCAAAAACACAATAAAAAATTATTCTCTATATAATCATTATAGTCACCCTATAGTTTGGCCTATCTGGTAATCAATGAAATACATACATTTTCATTAATTTATTTGTATGGTATTCTTCAACGTTTTAAAATTGATCACGACGATATATTGAAGAGCGTGGCCAGTAGAAAACGTTGTATTATACCAAAATAAGTCTGTGCACTTAGAACCACAGAAGAAAGCACTGAGCTTCCAGTTCATTATCCCATATGTTGGAAATACGTGAAGTGACATCAAAGCTCGCACACGTCTAGCATGTTTGAGATTGTAACTAGTCTACCCAGGTAGAGACTCTTTTTGTTATTTTTTTCCGGTTCATCAGAAATCGAACCCGAAACTCAAGGATGTATGTCAAGCGTCGTTCCAACTAGGCTACGGAGGATGTCATTCTTCCATTCAATGCATTAGTCATCTTATCAAAGCAGGAACTGAGGCGATACTTATTAAGGGTTCTTTTTTTTAAGTCAATATACATTATGATATATATGTACAAAAACTATTTAAAGTTATTTCAGGAAATATATTGTCCAACAAAATAAATATTTTTTTATGAATAAAATTAATTCTATTTAAATTGTATTATTTTACGTTAGCCTCTTGCCAAAAACTGGAGATATTTTCAAAAGAATATTTTGAGAAGTAACATGTACCTTTCATTTAGGTTAAAATAAAGAAGATAAAAAATTAGTAACGTCTACTATTTATTCCAAATGATGACAACACTTTCCCAATCTATTTTTATTTCACGTCATTAGAGATTTTTCTAGTTGGTTGAATGATTTACATTTATTTATTTTTTTGGCACCTTTTAGCTACCACGACCAACCATTCACAACCAACTCCATGAGAAAAGGTCAAAAGACCGGTTAAGGAACTCGAACATTTTTACCCGATCTATCTCAAATAGCTAGTTTAGTAATAACTCTGCTAGATTATAATAAAGTATATGAAGGGAAAATGTGTATAAAAAAAATCTGTGCGTGGTGATATACTTAACTTTAGATAAAATAAGGATAAATAAATACCTCCTGTTAGACATGTGATTTGTAAAGATTTCTTGTACTTTTGTGCTCCCGTAGAAAGTTCATGTTAACTGCCATAAAACTGTTGTAAATAAAAACCATATGTAACATTTTTTTTCATGACGAGTCTCTCGTACCTATGGTCTGGTTAATTTAAGGTTTTTTTAATACATCTCAGATAATTTTTAAAACCGCTTATAGTGAAATTAATATTTTTCAACATATAATTTGGAAGCAGGGTAAGCTTTACACATTTTTTATTGTAATACACATATGCTCCTATGAGTTGAAACATATTATATTTTAGTAGTCAACGATAAATGAAGAATGCGTTGTTGTTTAAATTGTTTGACTTTCTTTAAAAGTAATGACAATTCAAATTCGAGAGTAAATGATTGATTCAAATGTTCAGCCTAAATACTATGAGTTATTGGTCACGATTTTGATGGGGTTGTTGAGAATATGATGGGACTGAACTATGTACATGATAATGTGGGATTTGTGAATGTGTGTAAGTAAGTATATGAATGCATATTGTGAATGTTTCAGCTGAATTTTAAATTATTTGAAATAATATTTATGAAATCTGCTATTAAGGAACGAAACCATTTCTTTACAGATCTTGCATATTGAATGATTCTCTCTATCCACAACATTGTGGGTGCATACATTGTAATGTACTTACTTGTTCTTGTTGGTTCGCTTTTCCGTTAAAACGAAATTTAATTGTAAGTGTTGTATTGTGGATAGTAATAAAAATTAAAATATAGAGCACTTAAGTTTTTTTTTAATCTAAGAGTTTAGTCATTTTCATTTATCGCTTAAACCCTTTTATATAACATTTATTACGACGAATATAAAAATTGTTTCCGAGCCCCACTGGGATATTAAAGAGTAGTCGATGCGTACTTTTAGCCGAGAGGGTCTCTCCCCAATTCTTTGACCTTAACGATTAAATATAGTTTTTCGAAACGTTAAAATCCATCAAGCTACCGCACACCGCTACCCGCCGCCCGCATTACGGATCCGCTTGCGGTTGGCGCACACTAGATCAAAAACAAACCATCAATTGATTTTACAATCTTCAATATTTCCTATGTTTATCTGGTTATTTGTTAAAAAGAGCAAATTCATATTTAATAAAAGAAAAATAGATCATTTTAAAATTATTTATAGGAATATAGCTAAAACTATTGAATAATCAAACAATAAAAAAAACGGTTATACTTACGCCTTTGTGTAACAATAGTATTTGTAATTATAACAGTTTTATAGTTATTATTTAAAAAATATTATTTAATAAATTAAATATGGTCCTAGTTAAAAAATATAAAACTCAAAAAAATGTTTTACAGCTGGCCTTCTTGATATGATTATAATATCTATAAAAAACAATGGTACAAAATGTATGTATTAAGGAGGAATGACTTTAATGTTGAACAAATAAATATAAATAATTCAAGTGAGAATTTCTGATTCTTCTAACTACTATAATGTGAACAAAACATTATTATTAGATTTATACTTTATTTGTGAATCCTTACAGTGAATGCAGTATCACAGCGTAACTTAGTATAACTTCCCCCCTTAACTTTTATTTTTGATGTTACTTGAGTCGAATAAGTAAATCACAGGAGACTATATTTTTCTTAGTCTATTAATTTTTGTATATGTTATTTGTGTATGTGAGCAAACGGCCCTGGCCCATCTAAGCATTACCCAGTTGTGTGCTTGTATTTGTGTATGTGCGGAAATGGCCCTGGCCCATCTAAGCATTACCCAGTTGTGTGCTTGTATTTGTGTATGTGCGGAAATGGCCCTGGGCCATCTAAGCATGGCCCAGTTGTATGCTTGTGTTTGTAGTAATACGTATTTACTCAATGCACAATCAAATTTTCCATGAGTTATTTAATTTTTATACTCTTTGTAACATCTCATTTTTTTATTTTGAAGTTAATCTTAAGTTTTTATATAAGTGGTAAATATTTTACTGTGTTTAAATAAATGATTTAATAATAATAGTTAAATAATAAATAAGGTATCTACGTTAGTTATTTTGATCGAAAAAAATCGTTACAAATAAGTAATAAATTTCCTCCTCACATGCACGTTGGTACTCACGCAGTTGAAATATTAGTATTTACGTAAAAAAAGCTCTCTCGTTCTACTAGGCATTGTAGTTGATTTGATATTTTCCATTAAAATAATCATAGGACAAAAAACTATAAATTTGTATAAAAATGAAAACAAATATACATAGGTAATAGCCGGAATGTTACAGTTTAAAAAACTTTTTTTAATTATTTTCTATTCATTGAGTTGTTTTCGGTCCAGTGTGCGGCGATTTGCGGGCGGCGAACGGAGGACGCCTGCAAGATATTGAGCGATATTTTATATTGGACAAAAGGTACATCAGCCTTATCGAATCGATCTTCTTTTATTCTCTCTCTCCAATGCGAGCACAAAATGAGATGAAAAATTACGGTAAGTCCGTCCGTATTTTTAATTTCATAAATTATTTAAAAGTTTTACTATTTAGACATTTTTTGTTAATATTCTTTTCGTAGGAAGTACAGAGGTCGATGGGTGGCATAAACATGACGAATAGGATAGTGTGCGGATTGTTGTATATTGATGACATGGTTGTGTTAGAGGAGAATGAAGATGAATTACGGAGAATTAATAAATTGCATGAGAGATGTAAAAAGAAAGTCCAGAAAATAATTATTGCGATATACAAAGTTATGGTGATAGAAAAGTGTGAAAGGAAAACTAAATTTGATAAATAAGTGAGTTATGGAAGATAACAGTAAGTTGAAAAATTCTGCTGTTTAGTTAATATTTTATCAGGTGATGGAAAAGTTACGAGGGATATGGACGTGCATGTAGCGACAAAAAACAAAGCCAATGGGGTGGGGTATTAAAACTTATATACTCGAACTAGACATTATCAATATCAACAGTGACGATGAGAGAGACAATTCCTTGGCTGTATTTTAGTACTATTTTTATGTATGGAAGTGAAACGTGATCGTGAAAAAATACTAAAAAGTTCCGAATAAATGTACAAATACGTGCAGTCAGAAGAATATAATACAATACAATAAGGGGTTATAGTTTATGACAGAAAACAAAATTAAGTGATTGACATTTTTTGTGTATCTAGTCGATTGTAAGACGGGTTATTTTGAATAAAGATACACTAAGTTCTAATATCGTACATTATTTTCACGTGTTCTTGCCAGCATTGCACGATACGATATCTTCGGTATATTATATTTAGTAATTTTAGTATTCCGAATTCTTTCAGCGAGTGACTTGGCCCACTTCCTCTCTGATACTTTATGAAGTAACTTGTTATACGAGTATCTGTTCTGGTTTCAATACCGTTGTATTTTTATTGACCATACACGAGCTTTATAAGTTTTCATCATTCATTCATGTCATCATTATGTGAGCTCGTGAGTGTGGGTTTCTTCTTGTTGTTTTAATTTTGGTTGTTTTTGTATTTGTGTTTCTGTGTATTTTTTTTTGTTTTAATTTTGTTTTGATTTTAATTTTTATTCTTATGATTTTATGCGGTATGGTGTGTGATGAATATTTTTGGTCTTTCTGGAGTGATGATGTGTGAGGAGTTGAATTTCGCAAGATGTTTCCAGTTGTAGTTGAGTGTCACTGTTTGTCAGGCTGGTGAGAGCGTGCAACGGGGTTTTGTTTTTGTGTAATCAAAAATCGGAAAGAAGTATCGATTTATTTTTTCATGCTAAATATCCTCAGTGAGATACAGGCAAAAGCCTAGTTTACTGGGGATACGACAAATGAAAGGCAACAAACCCAGATCCATTAAAATTGTATGTCCAAGTCGAATTGTCTGTTGTTATTCTCAAATTGCGTATGTTTCTTGTCATGTGTAATAAAAAATAAAATAAAATAAAAAATATGTTTGACGCACCAATGTCCATATGTTTAGTCTGCTAAACGACATGTTTCAAGTATCCCATAATTGTAACGGTCTAATTATTTTTTTTATTAATTTTATTAAACCGATGAACTGTTTTCCCCCTAACATTGAATTTGAACGTTACTTTTTTCCAGTGATCATTTAATAAATATTAACACTTTTATAAATAATATTTACAACTTAGTCTGAAATAAAAATTGTGAAAAAAATTTGCTTTCGGTTGTATAAAAAATCCTTCATTTCACTCAACTGAGATACAAATTCTTTAGTAGAAAATACTCATATTATATATACACACCATCACACAGAACGCCCGATTTTCCCTATCCCAACACACTAGTTCATGCACCTTCTCATATAGCGACTGTGATTTATCTTGCTCCTTACTTTTCCTTCCTTCAAAATATCATTCACTCGATCCATCCATACCTTCCTGGGTCTTCCTCTACCACGCCTTCCACTCACTTTTGCACTGGAAATTTGTTTGATTTGACTCCATTTCCTATCCCTACACGCTGTTTGATATTCCTCGAAACTTTTCCATCATCTTAGAAAATACTACCTATATAGTAAAATTCTTCAGCTCGCTCTTATCTTTCAATGCTCACCCGTATATATATTTCAATACTCGCCTGTATGTCTATTTCAATACTCACCCGTGTATCTATTTCAATACTCACCCGTATATCTATTTCAATACTCACCCGTATATATATTTTTTTCACACTTTTATATCACCATTACTATAAAAATATATAACTCAATAAAAAAAATCTATAATGATAGGCAATCCCTCGTAATGAAGTATGATTGTCACTCAGTTTTCTAATGGATGGGAGACACCTGTCTGTGTATTGGTTTATTATGAGCGAGTTTTTGGACTTCTAAAAGCAAACAATCTTGGCAGATCAACTACAAATATCCAATGGTAAGCAGTTCAGAATTCCTTGATTTTCGGAAGATTTAATATGTTGCATTTATTCGTTAGGTAATTTTTTTAAGTGCAATTTTTGTGCGGCTTAAGACGTTGTGAGAATTAATAATAAATAGTTAATGCGTTTTGGATAAAAAATCTGTTACATGGTATATGAGTTATCCTATACGAAAGTTAATTCGCCAGAAATCGAACCTAGGACGTTCGCTTGTTCCACGTGAATGCAAATCATTAGACCATGGCCGCCGACAACTTGTAATACAATGAAAAATTACAGCGGACACTGTAAAAAATAGTTAGCATTATATTTTGCAAAGAAACATTTTTTGCTCGTATATTTTAGCATTTATAACAAAACAACTAAGTCTCTTGTCCTGAAGAAGCTTGATAAATATGATTTTTTATTCTGCATTTTGTATACTTTTTTATACAGCTTTAATCGTATGGATATGAAAAATTCTTGCATCTTTATCTTTCCACAATGCCTTCTCCACGAGTCATTAGCTTTCAGAGCTTGAAGTTGATATATTAGGTGTTAACATAAGTTGTGTCCGTTTTTTTTTAATTTAAAAATGAGCACCAAAAGTAAAACAAAATGGTAAATGTTATACGTCATTTGAAAGAAAAAATTCTGCTCTATAAGATATTGTGTTTGCTTTAACGTTACACATATTATTTTATTTGATTAAATGCCTCAAAATGGAATGTCAAGTAGACGAAAGTGAGCATTTTCGACACCTTCTATTCGCGTTTAATCTAGGAAATAATGCTGCCAAAGCTGCTCGCGATATTTGCAAAGTATACAATGAAGATGCTATGAATGAAAGGACAGCTCGTCGATGGTTTTTGCATTTCAAAGACGGTAATTTCGACCTGAAAGACATGTAGCGTTCCGGACGACATATTATTCATGAAGATCCCCTTCAAACCACCGTAGAATTGGCTGAGCAGATGAATTGTAGTCACATGACTGTATACCGCCATCTAACATCTGTCATTTCATTCATTGCATCTTCACCATACAATTCGCCAATATCGCGAGCAGCTTTGGCAGCTTTATTCCCTCGAATGAACGCGAACAGAAGGTGTCGAAAATGCTCTCTTTAGTCTATTTGACATTCCATTTTGAAGGTATGTAATCAAATAAAATAATAAATGTAACGTAAAAGTAAACACAATACCTTGTAGAGCAGAAAATTTTATTTCGAATGACGTATAACATTTACCATTTTGTTTTATTTTTGGTGCCTATTTTTAAATTTAAAAAAAATGAACACAACTTATGTTAACAGCCAATAGAATTATCCTTTTATCTACAATCGTTTCTATGGAAAAAATATTCTAAAACCAAACCGAATTTATCTCGTCACTTTTCAATTCAGACCTGGCTCAGAATTTAAAAAAAATACACTCTGAATGTGAGATAAATAACAGTTTGCAAGATATATTTTCACACAATATTTTCAAATTGGTGTTTGAGAAAACATACATATGATCACGTCATTTGCCTGTCGGGGTGAACGGAAAGGACAGAGCGCCAGACTTATCTATCTCGAAACAAATTCTTAAAATATATCTTACTTTTACGTTTCCTTCTTTCAAAATATCATTTGCCTGATCTCCCCATACTTCTTTTATCTTCCTCTTCCGACCAAAAAATACGTTATTTGAAATAATAAATACAATTTTTATGTAGGTACCGTTAATTGTTTGACTAACAGAATTGTTAAAAGAAAATAAAGAAGTTGTGAGGTGTGAAACCTTTTAAGTGTTTAGAGTGGCAAAATCTGTATGTATGAATAATTTCCTTACCGGTTAGTGTATCTTACTTAAAAATATTGAATTATCTTAACACTGTTAGAAGCAATAAAAAAATTGCCTGAAATTACCTAAATTATACTCGTATATTTTTTAAATCGTTTTTACTATTTTTTATTTATTGCGACGATTCATGTACACGCTAAGCATGCGAGCGGATTTATGTACACGCTTAACATGTGAGTGGATTCATGTACACGCTAAACATGCGAGTGGATTCATGTATACGCTAAGCATACTAGCGGATTTTTGGTGGATCATTTTTCAGATTGATTTTACTCTTACGACATTTCATATCTGACTTTTACATTTTAATGGAGCTGATATGCTGCTTATTATAAATTCTTAAAGCATAACTAAACAACACAAAATTAGTGCTACATAAATTTCTGCTAAATGAAGGCTGTTGCAGATTGAATCTACCAACCATTTAATATCTTTGTTATCAGAATTTTAAGTTTGATCTGTCAAACTCACAATAAAACAATATATGTATAAGTATCATTCATCTATAATATAGCCGACTCACGATGATGTCCATGTTGTTAAAATTGAACGCACACAGTAGATGTTTTAACGATTTGTAAACTTCAAATTGCAGATAACAATAACTCTGAGTTGGACTATGATATGTTGTTGAAAGTGATGCGGCTTATAACCTTGTCAGGTAGAAGAAATATATTTGACCTCTCAACATTGTTTTAATAACTCAGCTTGCCACGCTACACATTCCTTGTAGGCCCCACCAGCAAAATGTTTTATGCTATAGTGAAGTGGTTGCAACTTATTATTTTTAAGTGTACAACTCTTGCATAACAAGACTGCACAAGTTGGGTAATCAATATGAGCATTGTATGAATTTTCATATGGCTTTAGTTACTTAGAAGAACAAAGTAAGTTTATTTTTGCCGAATTGATTGAATTTTATAGATTTGCTATGCAGTGTTTTTTTATTGTCTTAGGTGTTAACATAAATTGTGTCCGTTTTTTTTTTTCAATTTAAAAATGAGCACCAAAAGTAAAACAAAATGGTAAATGTTGACTCATGTGACTTCATGTGACTAGAATTCATCTGCTCAGCCAATTCTACGGTGGTTTGAAGGGTATCTTCATGAATAATATGGTTTAAGCGGTCTTCATCGAAGTCCACTGGTCGTCCGGAATGCTCCATGTCTTTCAGGTCAAAATTACCGTCTTTGAAACGCAAAAACCATCGATGAGCTGTTCTTTCATTCATAGCATCTTCACCGTACATTTCGCAAATATCGCGAGCAGTTTTATTCCCTCGATTGAACGTGAACAGAAGGAGGTGTTGAAAATGCTCACTTTCGTTTACTTGACATTCCATTTTGAAGGCTTGTTCTCAAATAAAATTATATATATAACGTAAAAACAAACACAATATCTTATAGAATAGAAAATTTTCTTTCGAATGACGTATAATATTTACCATTTTGTTTTAATTTTGGTGCTCATTTTTAAATTGAAAAAAAAAACGGACACAACTTATGTTAACACCCAATATAACAGTTACATATCAATGTCAAATTCTATGTGTTGTTGTTTTTAATCTTTGTATCAAAAAGGTCATTTGACTGTTGAAATAAATATATAAATAAATAAGATGGCTGGCAATCATATTCGAACACGACGTACAGTCTACCACCTGTTTATTTTATACAAGGAAGTTGATGATCTCGAAACAATCATAAACATGTCAACGATTTTATATATGTGGACACTCACCTAGTGAAAAAAAAACTATAAAAATAATTGACAAGGTAACTACATTATTTCTAACCTAAAATCAAAACAATTTGGAGTATCTTTTAAACAACGAAAAAGGTTTGCCATTTATATGTTAGTTCGACTAGAATAATGAAATTTAAAGTAGCATGAATTCTACGCTATAAATTTAGATTTTTTTTTAAATCAAGGAGATAAATAGATGGAACTTAGATCACTGGTTATTATCCCCTGACTGGAAGAGAACGGTAGTAGTGGATGAATGCATGATTGATTTGTTCACTTCCTTTTCCTTCCCCAACGTGTCGTGACCCTTCCGCACCTTAATGGAGACTCTTTCAGACCGGAACATGCCTCGCGCCTGGTTTCCCATTGATGCCTTATCAATCAATATGTCGGCTGATTGTGTGAGCCACGGATCTCGCATTTAACTCGATTTTTTTTACTACTGCCTGTGTTATTATGCAAATACTGAGTATTGTGATATAACGTTTTTTTTTTATTTTCTTTTGGCCACTACCTTGTTTTATTTCATGCATAAATCAAATTAATAATTAATTGATTTTTAGGTAATCTTAGATTCGAATTCTTCAAACGAAATTGATCAATATTATTTGTTTAATTAATACAAAAGCAGCAATTGTTCCATAAACTGTATATTTCAAGGTTGATAGTCAGCATATGTCTAGCGTCCCGGATTTTCGGTTATTATAATATTAATAGCTAATTGATGAATTATATTTTCGGTTATTCTTGTTTAATATTAATAGTGTATTAATGAATTATATTTTTGAAAAAAAATTAACTAAATCAATACCTCTACTTTGAATTTAAGTATTTTGTTTGTAACTGCTATAGAACAAAATGAAATAGCAAATTACGGATCTAAATATGAAAATGAGATATTCTAATCCCAACTTATTGTAAGGTGCAAATGATTCACATTGGCAATCAAGAAATACGTAACCCACATTTTACTTATTCTGAGATAATTGAAGAAACATCCAGCCACTTTGTATGGGCTAGTATGGATTTTTTTTTCTAAAAATTGAATTTAACAATGAAAAACACATTTACGCGATTTGATCGTTTCTATATACGTATGTTATGTATTGACATACGGTATTTTGAAATTTCAAATAAAAAAAAACATGTTTTGTGGATTGGGTGCTTTTTGCATATATACATACACCACATTGCAATGAATTTACTGAAAAGTCACAACAGACGTTAAAGGTAACGAAATTTAAAATATAAACCAAATAATTATAAAAATAAAAAAAAACACTTCGTGTAGTTTGACGATTTTGTACGTTTATTATTTTCTGATTTGTAAATCATATCTTATGTATATTGTAAAAAGCAACTAATATTCTTTTTGGCGAAGTTGATTACTGACAAATCCTAAAGATGAAAAAAGCAACGTTTTCGAAACGTTGCAATTTTCATAATATCATGAGCCAAACCACGTGGAACAATTTCCAAAAGAGTTTATATTGCAAATTATTATTTTTTTTTCATTTGAAATGAGGAGTTATGTTCAGTGATCAATAAGATTTTTTAGTTGTTAGAGTCATTGACAAATAACCGTGACTCAAAAGTGGTCATGGACGTGAGGCAAACGACGCTTTATTCTTGCGTCAATTTGTAAAAAATAAATTGTAAGATTTTTCAACAAATATTCGACAATGACGGCGAGAAAATTAATGGCATACCAGAAATTCGTTTTAAGCGAGAATGAAATTTGAAAGTAAATAACTGCTGGTAATTTATTTTTATGTACGTTTTTTTATATGAATATGAAAAAGGTAATTGAACTGTATTTTTGCACAAAGCGCAAACTAATTTATCTAATTTTTGACGAAATAATAAATTATTTCTGTTTTTGGAATCAGCTAAATCAAGTGTGTTCACTATACTATATTACCACAATAGCTGAAACTCAATTCATCTAAGTTTAAAAATTATGGTATAGTAACTCGTTTCATTTTACTAAAAGAAGACGAAGAAATAAAAACGATCATTTATATTTTATTTTATGACATAGTTTTTTACATTTAAATCAATAGGGTCCAATTTATTGCCCTTGAAAATGAGAGCAAAGTTTTTTCTATATAATATTTAAAAAAATAATGTTACAACTGTTTCATAAGTATTTTTTACCAAAAAAAATGTTAATACGATATATTAATATTAAAAATTATTAGTAAACAGGGTTTTTTATTGTATTTTATTACACTTTCGTTGTTTACAGTGCAACCTGGTGGGTTTATGGCCATGTGGAAATCTCGTTCAACCAACTAGAAAGATATAAATGAAGTTTTAAGTGAAAACCGGACAGGAACCTTTTTAAATATACTCGAGATATCAGCAGGAATCAAATCCGCAACTACTAGGTCTTACTAACTAGGTCATAGAGATTACATATATAAATGAAAAGTTCTTTAAAAATATATATTTTTAAAATTATTTTTATATTGACGAATAAGAATGCGATGCTGCAGTTGGTTGGGTCACATATTGAAGATGTCATCTGGTAACTGGTCAAGTTTCGTTAATATATCGCCCATAAGATACTCGACAAATCGGAAATAACGTGAAATAACGTAGTGTATTAAGCTATGGATAGACCAGGAGGGGGCCATTTAATGACATCCCTTGTGTTTCTGATGGAACATATAGGCTAAAGATGACGATGATGATGATTTTCAGAATCATTGCATTGCGTTTTTATTGTATACAATACAACTTGGCAGTTATATTGTAATCCGTCAATTTATCACAACCAACCTAAAATATGTTACAAAGTCCTAAAGGAAAACTAAGATTGATACCATTTTAAATGAAATGGTTATAAACCCCCTGTTAGGAACACTGTGGTCTTACCAACTAGACCAAAGGGTTCATCGACTTTTAAGAATTTAATGAAAAAAAATGTTTAAGTGTTACCAAAATTATCAGTAGAATAAAGTTTTTCGTTTATTTGCGTCTAACGGCAGGGTAATTTAAAATCTTAAAAATGCTTACCTGCTTAAAAGAGCTCAAGTTTAATTACACCTTTTCTGCACTACGTGCAAAATTTAATCTAAGCCGCTACCGGCATTACGAACCATTGCCTCGATTATGTTAAATGCGAAATTATTTGGAATATGGTTATTCGCATCTGAAAAACAGGTTCGTATTTGCTTAAAGAAATTTTCTTGGATATTTTTGTATTTTTATTCAGAATGGTTTTATTTTATGCATTAATTTCTAGCATTTAAAATAACACTTGTTAAAATAACTTGTTGTTATCTTTTTGAAAGCTATTCTTCAACTTATTCGAATTGGTAATTTGGTCATATTGAATAGTAAGGCCGGAAGACACTTAGTCATTACACGTGTCTGCAACACTATCGTTCATAAAAAAATGAATAATAGCATTGGCACACGTACTCGGCGCATATGAATATTATTAACAAACGATATATTTCACTTTACTGGCACCCTTTTGTGGGTGAATTGGCAATCGAATGTCTTAGTCAACGATTGAGTAAATTCAAAAATGAAATTATGATACCACGGTGACTCTTACCCATTATATTTTTGTTAAGAATGATTTATATAATTGAAAAAGTTTGAAAAGCAATAGTTAATAAATATACTTATTCTCTTCTATTATCGTAGTGTGCTCGGAAAAAATTGGTGGATTTATTACCATGTAGCCATTTTTTCAAACAAATCAGAAATATTCAGTGAAAACCAGACAAACTTTATTGAAAAAAATGGGTCTCTGTCTGGAATCGAGCTCACAGGCTGGAAAACAGACATCTTACAAAATGTCTGTTTTTAATCTGGGGCATGTTAAATATTGAGCATTTAACTCAATTTATTAAAATAACAAAAAAATCACGATTTTAACGCACCATTCGTAGAGAACTTTTACTAAAAAAGTAAATTGTAAAAGAAAAAAATATCTTTAATAAAAATTTCATGATCGAAATCCAAATATTGTAGGTAAATCCACCCGATTAAGGAAAATATTGTATAAATATTCAAATAAATTAGTTGTTGAATTAATTTGAATATTTCTATGGAAAGTTCTTGGTTGACGTCCATAAGATATATTCATTCCATTCTATAAATGGTAATCATTAGAATGTATCCGAATTGTAGAGCGTTGACAACATAACCTTCGACACTATTAACCAAGAATTCGGCTTTATAGCTTCTGAAGACACGTGTCTCGCGGTACGTTTTTGCACGTGTTGGCAATAATATTGCACGTAAAGAGGTTACAATATTCGTACGCTCTAGAGGTGTGCGAGTGTTGTGTGTTTATTGTAACGAGATGAACCCTTGAACCAGAATAGGAACCTTTTTATTTTTCTTTGGTACTACTCGTATTGGGAATCGATTCCATAACGTCGCAATGTATTCATTAAAATTTCATTTGTTTGAAAAACTTATATTTATTTGTGCGTTTAGTATAGTATTTAATAAATCTTGACAAAAGAAATATTCAATGTAAAGGTACGAGTAAAGTATAATCATTTTCTTCGCCTGCCACAATAGAGTAACGGTTTGTTGAAAGACCAACGTTTGATGGCTAGAAATTGTGGTTTTAGAACATCTGAGATATCTTACTTGAGGACCCTACAACGAAATTGTTAAAAAGAGAGATTTTTTTGCTTAGAACCACCCTGGGGTTTCCAGTCAACCAACAGTAAGTTCACGATATAAAACCAAAGGGTTTTGGAGACTTCATTTTCGATTTTTAATCAAGTCTCCAAAACCCTAGATCGTTTACGATTGTTTCAAAACTTCTATATATTCAAGTCGTAAAATCTATCACATTTCAGTCGAAATGGCTTTCGTGCCAAAAGAAGTATATTGACGAATGCCATTTCGTATTTCTATTTAACTCCATAAACTCTTTATTCGAAAACACGGAAGGAAGATTATTTTATGAGAATGTACATAAGTGCCATTATTAATAAAAATTGGACACTAAAAAACCCACAAGAATTTATATACAGAGCACCATTTTTCAACATGTGTAATCCTAAAAGAACGCCAAGGTTTTTTGGCCGGAAGAGCAATACATTTAAAAAAATACGAAGTTTATATAACAGTTTGCGTATAGAAACTCACTAAAAATTCACTTAAAAATACATATCAAGTGAGTAATTTGGGCATGTAGTGGTGTTGATGACTACTGAAAGAACTTCAACAGGTATCCGGCCTCTCTGTAACTCATATATTCGATAAGATGATAGCATATTATGAGATCCTCATATTGTTCAAGTCCACGAGCTATGGGGTGTAGTCACATACGATTGAAATATTTGAAGAATTGCGGTAAGGTTGACATTTGAGAGTCTTCTGCTAGAAAAGGGTTATTTTGAGACAGTGCATAGGAGGGAATAACATAAGAGCAGGAAATGAAGGTTTTCATGAGAGTGACTTATATATTGATTTTTATTGTTATGAATGGTTTATGTTTAGGTCTTAATTGAATAAAGTCGTTAGTTGAATTAGATAAATATTTTGTTATTGTACTGAATACAAGAACTTTATTATCATTAGCGGTAAATTTGAACATTCTGTATATAAAAATGGCACATACCATATATTTCGTGGGAAAGTTCTACTGAATTTTCAAACCCTTTATATGAGCCGCCGGCTGAAACTCGCTGAAACCGCTCGCTTTTAAAAACTTTTTCAATATACAGGAGCCATTTCAGACTTCTGAAAAGTATCTATGTGTGTAGATATTTTGTATTTTGCGGTGAACTGTAAATTCGTGGGGAGCTTTGTATAAACAACAGAAGGATAACAATCCGTTTACATAAAAAAAACACCCTATTTTCGAAAGGATTATCTTCTAAGAATACATAATCTCCTTTTAGCTATTTCAATAGATAAAAGAAGCTTTTAGAGAGGTTATTCACATGAATATAAAGTACTTCAAAATTATATATTACATAATATGTATATACCTACATATTGTGTATAGTGGGGTTTAAACATTAAATGGAATTCCTTCAACGTTTAGTTGTTTTACTTATGTGTTTTTATAAGATGAATTTTGAATAAACAGCTTTTAAAAGAAAGTGTTAATGTTGTAGCCTATATAAAACATTAACACTTCTTCTTAAAAGCAATTTACAATTATTTTGTAACATCCAACTTTTATAAACAAAATACCTTTTTTATTTTTTATGAAAAATACGGAGTTGCCAAGATAATATAAAAATGAACTACCATGCAGCTTCGTAATAGATTCTTAATAAGGTAGTCCTCCATCAAATTCCATTTCTTATTTGGTAAAGTAAATCTTTTAATGCGGAAACTTTCAGAGTATTTAAAATAAGCCTCTATACTTTTTTTTCACTTGAGGATTCTTTAATACCTTTCTGGTTTGTTTAATTTCTATATGGCAATACATCCACAAAGTTGTGTTTATGCAACGAAAGTGTAATACACAAAAAAGTTTTGAAAAGGATAAAAATGGATTCATTGATCTTATAGTTAAATGAATAAAAAAATTATAATAAAATAAAAATAGTTTTTAATTGTACATTTAAAAAAATATATTTATATTATGATAACTCAAATATTTTTTTTCATAAATTTCTTCGTACTTAAAAAAAAGAAAAAAAAATACATTGATTTAAAACAGAAATTAACGAACTTTTAATTGTTTTATTTTACCTTCTGTGTTGAAACAGATGTTTAAAAATATTGAATTATTGAAATAAATGTTTATCCTAAAAACGAAGATTACTGTTACGAGAACGTCGTTTCCCTATCGGGGTAAGCAAGGACGTTAATTACACATCGTTCCTTTGTCATCCATGTTCACTTCACGCCTTTTATTTATGTTCGCGTTGTATATTTGTTTGATTGTTCTTTCTTCAATCATGCGATCAAGATCCCAAACCATCTATGAATGAATGACGAGTGGAAAGGATTCATGTGAGCTCGTGAGTGTGGGTCTCTTCTTGTTGTTTTAATTTTGGTTGTTTTTGTATTTGTGTTTCTGTGTGTTTTTCTTTTTTTCTTCTTTTTTTTGTTTTGGATTTGTTTTGATTTTTATTCTTATGATTGTGTGCGGTATATTGTGGGATGAATATTTTTGGTCTTTCTGGAGTGATAATGTGTGAGGAGTTGAGTTTCGCAAGATGTTTCCAGTTGTAGTTGAGTGTCACTGTTTGTCAGGTTGATGAGAGCGTGCAACGGGGTTTTTTGTGTTATCAAAAATCGGAAAGAAGTATCGATTTATTTTTTCATGCTAAATATCCTCAGTGAGATACAGGCAAAAGCCTAGTTTACTGGGGATACGACAAATGAAAGGCAACAAACCCAGATCCATTAAAATTATATGTCCAAATCAAATTACCTGTTGTTTTTTCTCAAATTTTGTATATTTCTTGTCATGTGTAATAATAATAATAATAATAATAATAATAATCTAAGAGTTATCTTCTATACCATTCTCAATACATCAAACATAAGTTAACATTCATACTTAATTATTAATTCCTGTATTCCGTCATACCATACATTGTCGGCTCGTGTATTATTCTTAATGTATGCATTTTTAGAGCATTTATTGCCCCTTTTTCCACTCTCACGTTTCACTCTCATTCACCAAATTTCGTACTAAAATACTGTTGTGGACTATTATCTCAGCAGCATTTGATACGGTTTGGTTTGAGTATACACGTATGTATTTTGATTCCCCGTTGGTTTTGTTTTTTTACAGTACACATTATTCAATACTCTTCGTCATTCAACAATCATCTGAGAAAATACCAGTCAAACAAGTCGAGTATCTTAACTTACTCAAATATTTCATTTCTCTTCCGTATATTTACATTTCCTTTTATACTTTTCTACAACCGTAGTTATAGATTTTACAATAATCATATTTTACTTCTCATTTCTAATACAATTTCCTCTTTTTTATCTTTGTTTGCCTGTGTTCTATACCCTGAAACGTTAACCTGACCGACAAAATTAAGACTGTTTTATTTCTGTCATCGGAGTCAACTTTTTTGTTTTTCTATTCATCAATATAAACTGTATTTTTATGTGAATTCAGCATCAAAGTGAAGTAAAATATGTAGAATATTTGGATTATTTATAATATAAGTAAAAGAAAATATTGAGAGATATAAATATAATATACTTGATTGTTTTCGCATTTATTAATTTATAAATAACAACCAGACAAAGGTAAAGGAATGAAGATACATTGATATGTAGTCGAGAAGCACATTTTTATTATTATTTATTTGTACATCATTATTAAACAATATAATTTACAACAATTAAAGTCAGATATCATTAATTAAAAGAAAAGCAAAACATGGAAAGGAAAGTAAAATCGGGAATGAAAAACGTAACATTACTGACTTGAAATATTTAAAAGCGATTTTTCAATCGCTTTTTGAAATACGCCAATGACCGAGCGAGACAAACTTTAATTGACACTGGTTCCAGAATCTCACTTGATGGACTGTGAAGAACAACGTAAAAAAATAAAAGCGGTGAACTGTGAAAGCCAGCCAATAAACAATCTCCGCTTATACGTCTTGAAAAATGTTTATCCTACGATAACTAGTAAAAATGTTGGAATCATTATTATAAGTTACTTTTAAAGCAATATAGTAATTTAAATGTACTTTCAGAAGCAGTAAATTATATCTCACGTTCCGCTGAATACTACAAAACTGTAGATATCCTAGGTACATTTATATCTGCATCCGACGTCTTCCACAAATGTGGCAGACGCGGAGAGATATCTAATTTGAGATGCGCATAATATCAGTGATCTCGTTCAGGATACCAGAGGAAAAGGGGGAGAAGAAATGGGGGCAGAAGGAAGAGGAATAAGGCGACAGAAAAAGGGTGTCGAACGAAGTTTGTTATTCTTGAAAACTTCGACGAAATTTCGATTTATTTAAGAATAAGGATCAGTTATCAGAAAGTTATACATTAACTTGAAGGAAAATTTGCCAACGTTACGAAATTTTGGGTTACAAAACTTTTTTTGTATGCTCTTTCCGAAAATATGAAATTATCTATGCGGGCGAGTAAGTTTATTTATTTTAAAAAGAAATTTTATTATTAGCCACTATTATAAGTTATTTATACAGTTTTTTAATTGTAAAGTTAATAGAATATTGATCAACGTTTTTTTTTGTATAAATGTATAAAACTCCATATTAGAATATTTAATATTCTACCTCCTGACTACAACCTCTCTTAGGCAGAATCATCTCGGTTTACATAAAATCATAAGCAAAAATAAAACAATACGGAATAACCTAATATTGCAAAATGTTCCACCCGATATATTTTTTTTCTTTGAACATGACAATCGTAAGACCTAAGTATTGCTTTCGTAACAAATCAGAATCATTAAGTCTGAAGAGAGCCTCGAATTAGAAGATATAAAGACGTGTCACAAAGATTCATATAATTAGTGGGATAACAGTAATTTATTATTTTTATTTTTTCAAGCTAACATTCAACAATATAAACTATATTTTATTTTATTGGTGGTCTGAATTCCAACTTTTCACATACCACACGTAGTATTATTTCACTATATTCTTATGTGCAATTTTGTATTCAAATTAAAAAATAATAATAAATATATGTGCATTACATTTTGTATAACTCGTTCGTATGGTACCCCTAAATATATCCGTATTAGCAATGGATGCGTGTCTAACACGGCGACTGGGAGACAATATTTTCTTCAGCCACTATAATCGAGCCTTCGAGTTTAGATCCACCAGAGTAGGTACGTAGCTAACAGTTCGTTATCGCACGTGTTGGAAATATTACTACGAGTGGAAACAATATTCGTATATATAAAATGAGTATGATTACTGTAACCAGATAAACGTCTTAACTGTAACCCTTTTTAAAAAAATGGTATCTTCGGTAATCGAACCCGCACTTTCCGGGTGGAATACAAATGTCTTACTGACTAAGTCACGGACGTTGCCACTTTGTTTAAGGTTACTAAAAATGTCAGGAAATATTTTTCACTCAACAAAATTGACATATAAACTTGATAGTTTGATGAATCCTAATTATTAAATTATTTACATTTCTGAGTGTCCTTAAAGGGATTTTAATGAAAATAAATATTTATAATTTAAATTGAAAGAAATTAATAAAAAAACACTTTTTTCTCTTACATTACTTGAAGATATTCGGTGATAATTTTTTTTAGATTTTAAATCGTAATCGGTTAATAAATGGTTTTAAAAAAAATGTTTTTTGCTTAAAAAAATACTCCCTCACAAAAATTCAAGATTTCAACTCCAAGGAGAGATAATAAAGAACAAATGTGAAATAAATGAAAAAAAGGAATAAGATATATTACTTGACACCAAAATTTTATTCAAATAATGTTTCAGTTCCAATGATATTATTGAAATAAATCCAATACTACCTTTAAAAAAATCAAATATCATGGAAATACTAAAGAAAATAAATTTTATTGACCGACGCCCCTCAAGTATTGAAGCAGCAAGGAATTTTGATGGAGAGGCTTTTCTAGGAACGAAATGGGTGGAAAAGTAAATATTGCTGTCCTTTCATCGGCTTATTAAGAGCCGTACACAAAGCTAAAAAACAATGGGTATAAAATAATGAACGGTTATTTGGAACGAAACAGAAAATATTAAAATAATTCTAAAATATTGAGATATATTTGATGAACGAACCTTTATTTAACATTTGAATTACCATAAAATATATACGAATTATTACCTTAATTGTTGAATGTAAAATAAGTAACAATTCAAAATTTATGTAAAGGGATTATGCAGTCAATTGTAAATATTTTAGTAAAAAATAAACAATTTTGTATTATTATAATTGGAAAACGGGAGTTTTTATGAAGACATAAAAATCTTAACTTGGTTGAAGACTTTTATTAAAATATGGTAAACAGATTCGTATTAAAGTGGCTCACTTTTAAATACATTTTACCAACATTTCCGTAGTGAACATACATTTATTAAATATTTTTTTATTGCAAGAAACTAACGATGTCAAGTGCTAGAACTGTTGTCTGAAATTTGATTTCTAATAATCACCAAATAATAATATAATTGATGAAGTCTAACCTATTCATATCAGACATTTTAATGATTTTTCGGAAGAAATAGCCACATTGAAATATGTGTATAGAGAATCACCAATACGATTAGTACTCGTAGAAAGTATCTTGGCTGGGAGGATGTTATGAGATGAGCCCAGACCTTTTAATAGTTTCTCTCTTACTTGTATTTTTTGCCAGTTACGTGTGTTTGGAGTGTATTTCAATATATTATTAATGATACATAACATACCATGTTGTTATCAATAAACCTATGTTTATTTATTTGTTTATTATTATTTTAAGAAGCGTACAGCGGGAGAGTATGTAAAGTATTTCATTTTTACAATGTTTCTTTTGACTTTTATAATTAACAGCAGTTTTTAAGATAAACCAAGAAAAATGGAATTAAAGTTTAGACAATTAAAAAAATCATGACTTACCTAGGACGACATAGCAAAAGTATTTTTCATTTCTTACTAAAAAAGAAAGCTCACAATAATATTAAGTTTCTTTTTCACACAGTCTAGCTGGTGATATACCTTTTTTAATAACCTTATTTGAAAATCTTTACCCAGGTCGTCGAAAGCTCTCTCAATTTCGATTAAGGTTGATACCTGCTGATCTGATATGAGCAGGTGTATAACAATATTCTCGTCGTATTACATAACTCTAACGTCGGGGGGTGAGAAATTTTCTTAATATTAAACAGCAAGCATCTACTTCTTCAAATATATGACTGAGGATTTATATTATTGTATTACATATTTTTATAAAGACATTTTTCGAAATAAATTTGTTTATTACTTTTTTCGTACAGCCTTTGAAATGTTTGCTAAAGTCATCAAATTTGGTTAAAACCATTTTCTATTTCGTATATACTTGTAACTCTTGCCTTATGGTGTGATCAATGTTGATCATTGAGGTCCTCTGTTATGTCTCGAACTCGACGCACCACCTGTCTTCATCCCTCCCGGTCCTGTGCCATGTTGAATGCAGCGCTTGAATAGGACCCTTTTAACTCCTTCATTTGATCTGTATATTTCATAGAATGCCTTCATCTCGATCGCCTTCCCTTAACTGTTCTAGTAATCACCAGATTCTCTCGACTTCGTAGCTTTTCTAGCAACTCCACCAAAGTATAATTCGTACATATATTTGTGTCCTACATAAATTTCTTGTAATCCAAGATAATATGGAAATAATGGAGCAAGAACACGATAATTTGAGTATTATGTTAATAATGGTTTCAGCCATAAACTTATAATCTTTTTAGAAAAAAAGCGTGTTTGATTGTACTCGTATATATTCTGAGATATTATGATTTTCACCTCATAATATTACAACCGTGGTTAAAATATTTTTTTCTCAATCGCTATCTCACAGTTACAAGAAACTTGACGACATTCGTGAGTTTTAAACATCTTTTTTGTTGGTTTTAACAAATTTCTTTTAAATATTAACATACCCGTCCAATTGAAGAATAAATTATACAGCGATTTATGATTTTTATTCCATTTCTTTCAATTAATGATATTTTTAATTTCTTCGCACTAACATAAATTTGAAAATAATTTAATTATCTTCATGCATGTATTACATGTATAATCATTCCAGTGTTTTCACCTCTTTGCGTTGTTTCTTCATCTCGGATGTTCTTGGGTATTTTGCTTTAATTCTTTTTTTTCCACCGTTTCTTTTAGTGTGGATCTTCCCAAGCATGTGTTTATCCTAATTTGTCTCCGTGTATAATTTTTACGAGTATAGATCTATTACACAGCCTGTATGGTGCACACTATTGAAACTGCTTGATATTCTGTCTCCAGTTAAATTTGTTCTCAAGAGTTGATTAGGTGAAATTCTGATTTCTAATTAATTAAAAAAATAAAATCATAACTGTTTAATTCCGTTTAATAACTTTCCGATTAATATGTTCGTTTCAAATGTGCAGTATCCTATTTCAACTTCAAATCTTGATTTAAAATTATTCTTAAAAAAAAAAAACATTCAGAGTGGCATAAATAAAATATGTATTTACAAATTATATAAATAATAAAATTGAATACGAAATCAAGTCTTGGAAAAAATATAACAGAATCAAGGGCCTTCGACTCAACCAAAATCAATAGATTATTACGTCGGTCCGTCAATCCAATAATAACATCTTAATCACCGCGCTACGTCAATCCGAATACAATATCCATTATTACTTTCCGGCCATTCTATGCTTAATTTGATATTTATATTTAAAAGTTTTTTTTTATCAGTAATTTAATTTATTACATCATTATGCTCGTTACCCACTGATGCCCGGAAAATGAAAATTAATTGCAAAGTGTAATTATTCTAATTATTTAAAACGTGTTAATGTGTGACGGAATATGGAATGAATTGATAGGAATGAATTTGAAGTTCTGAAGGCTGGTGTCTTGATTACATGAAAAATAGTGTAGTGAAATAGTTTGGACAAGTATATGAATGAATGAAACCAGACTAAAAAATCAAATATATATTGCAAATGTGAGTAGAAAGTGTGGTTAATGAAGACCAAAGAGTGTTTGGTTGGATCAAGTGAATGATATTTTAAAATAATGAAATATAAAAAGTAAGAGAAGCCATAGGAGCTGTATGAGAATATATGTATGGATGTGAAAGAGGGGAAATATATGTGTTTCGATAGAAAGTCTGGCCTTTTGTCCTCTCGACCTACTCCAGCAAAGAAACGGCATGATGGTGTGAATGTATATACTTGAAACAACCTACACTGATATTATTAAATATCCTTTTTTGAAGACAGAAAATTCAATGAGCTATTTTTTAAGATGCCACATGCAGGTGAGAATAGGATAATTATGACTTAAATAATACATATTTTCTAAAGAGGGGGATGATGTTTGCTTATTTAGTGCAGAAGTAATTAAACTTTTTTGTTAATTATAATGTGTTATACATTGGCATTTGGCAACCTTAACGAATAATGGCTACTAGAAACAAAATAAAAATCGCATATTTTTGTACGTGCTAATAATATTTATTTATTTAGTTCAACCATTTTTAGTCGATTATGTTCTCGCATATGATTAAATTAAAACCTCTCTTAGGCACCCATTAGGTGAATTGCTAAAGAAGGGTTTAAATGTAATATAAACATAGGTAAAACAATGTTAGGAATTTTACGACATCTGGGGACTTTGGGACTTCATTACTTGATAGAGTGCGCGTTGCGGTCCATATGATACAGAGCATCCGCCTCCAACACCACATCTTGAAAGCAACCATCATTTTTGTTCACTTTTCTTATCATTTTCCATGTTTTCGCTCCATTCCTCGAAACAACAGCATCCATATAAATAAACACGAGAATCTCTTCGTAATCCCTTCACCAGTCACTTCTTATCAGCATATCGATCAAAATTTCTATAGGGAATTCCATGTTACACAATCAAGTATTTTTGGAGTCTATAAAGCATTAGTATATATAGAGTATAACGGGAGTCTTGAATTCTAAGCTTTTATCAATAATTTGTCGTACATTCAAAATATATTCCCGTGTGCCTCTGCCTTTCATAATTTTTTTCTATTGATATTTGCCATTCTAGGTATTATTTTAATTTCTCTTTTACTATATGTAAGACTATTTTATTGGCATGCAAGATGAGTTACACAATATGATGAGAAAAACACCAGTTGAGACAAAAAATATTTTTCCAATAACATTTCTCTTAACTAAAAAATATGGTTTTAATTTTTCAAATTCAGACACTAAAATTCTTAAACCTTCGAAAATGTTTATATTTTGAACGAATGTATTCATCTTTGTGAGGAAAAAAAAGAAATTTATTTTACGATATTAAAAAACTTTTTTTAACGAAAAGTATGGAAAACCAAATCACCTACTAAAACAACAAGGAAGTAAAAGAGTGAATGAATTATGAAATGAAAAAAAAAATGTGAAAATGAAATAACAACATAAAAAAACTTTATGACGTCAATATAATGTTTAACGCAATAATAAAATTTAATAATAAATAAGGCACGAGAATAAAAAAGTAAAAATTTAATCCAAAGGATAAATTTAGGGCACATTCTTGCAAGGGAAGACATCCTGAGATACGGACTTATATAACATTTTAATCCGAAGGAAATATATGAAAAGATTTTCATTTCGGCGTAGCGTTGAAACATGCAGCGAAAAGGCACGTCGCAGGAAGCGATAAAATAAAGCAAAATGTCTCTATTGCCGTCGTAAGGAGGGTGAAATGTAGCCGGATTACACAGCTCAAATGTCTGTTTTAATTTGAAAAATGCTGAAAAATTTCTCTGTCAACGCGTTGATGCCACAATATTCAATTTGGCGGGCAACTTGAGTCAATATCCTTACATTGTAGATGTGTTAAGTACGATATTTTATTTTTAAAATTTAGTTTGAAATAATTTTACAAATACTTTTGAAATGTGTGTACTAATAAGAAAACAAGGGGTGACAATTTGACAGCATATCGTATGTTATGATTAAGAGCGAATGTGAATTTAAAATTTATGTATTAAGTAGGATGAAGAAAAGATACACTTAGTTAGTTTGGGTAAGTAGAACGAAGAATAATAATTATAAAAGGACAATTTATTTAGCGCTGTTTAAGGAGAAGACTCTCCAAAAAGGCGCTCTTACTCGGAATTAGAGTGCACTATTATTGCCAGATTAAAAATTAATACATAAAAGTTGAGTGTAACGACAATAAGAATGTGGCTACAGCCATTCGATTATATACTCGTACTTCACACATTTGCAGATGTCTAGAAAAACATATTATAGCCGCAGAAAACGTACCAAAGAAAAAACGAATAAAAAAAAACCTTTATAGATCTTCCGATATGTGAGAGAAATGTAAAAAGTCAGAGAAATCGTATAAATTGTTTGAAAAGTGTAAGGCGAGATATGTGTCGTGAAAATAAAGATTGGCAATCAGTCGTTTCTGGTTACCCCGGCAGAGAAACTTAGTGATGTTATGTTTATAACTAATTCATACAAAATACCTTGAATACGAATTTCTATTTTATATACTCGTATTAATACAACACACACTTCACTTCACCTAAAGCCTTAAATGTCACCATTTTACTATGTCGGAAGATCTGTAATGGTTTCTTTGTTTTTCCGTTTTCCTTTGGTTTGTTTTTTAGGGTTTTCCTTCCAAATATGTTTTTCCTAACATATGCAGATGAGGGTAAGTATACAAGCTGTAGCCACTACCTTTCAATCCTGACACTCATTTTATAATGTACTATATTTTTTGATCTTTGAATAATATTATATTCAGTTCCCGACAGTTAAAAAAGAAAAAATATTTTTAAGAGTGCCTTTGAGAAAAATTTGCTCAGTTCCAAAAATTGTTTGTTAATTATTATTGTATTATTTTAGAAATCTCTACCAACTCCTAAAATTTTTGCTTTCTTAACTGACTAAATGTTACTGATCACACAATTAAAAAAGTAACGACTATTTGTTCACTCGCAATTTAAAGTTGGTATTTAAAAGCGTTAGCTTATAACATTCACGAAGAACTTTTCATCTTCTGTCTTTTTGCTTATGGCCCAGCATCATTCTTTGATTGTAATAATTTGTATATCAGAACAAATAATAATTTTCCGTTATTTAAACTTTGGTTCTAATACCTCACTATGAGACCTTTTACATTTTCCCACCCGGAAATTTACTGATGTGCAACCTTTTATATATGTTATTGAGTTATTCTTCTTCCTGTTGTAGTAGATTCTTGATCTATTTTTTCTGCACTGTTCCTGGGATATGGACTGCCAGCTATCTCTCCATCTTTTAGGAAGTCTGTCTAGTGGTCGGCTTCCTATGAAGTAACCATGATAAACTATATGGGCTCTCTCGTTCATTCTTTGAACTGTATCCCGCCAATAACTCCTTCTTTACTTCCCCCATCATACGACGTCTTAGGTTTTACTTATTCTTATCAATTTATTTTTTATACTGTCTCCTGTCTACTGTCTTAAGTGTTTTATTAGTTATACGTTTCAAGACTGTCATTTTTGATGTTCCCGATAGTACATTTATGTTGTATTGGCTCTAGTTTTTATAACACGTGTCATAATATGTGTTGTAGTTCTTGAAATGACAAATTAAATTAATATTTTATTTACATACTTGAAATATTCGTTGGGCTAGGATGAAATTCCGTACATTATTTATATTCCATAAAAAAAAAAATTATAATTATTATTATAGTTTACCTTTCAAGTTAATTGAAGACTACTTAAAATGATAAAATCTTACATATTATTTCGAAATAATGGATTCCATGGTTTCATTTATGAGAAACATTTGTAAAGTGTTATTAACATAGAATAATTGTGGGAATATATTATATTTGAACAGGTGTACACTAATAATATATGATAAAACCGATTTTCTCTGCTTCAGACAGGGCCGTCAGTGAATTAGATTATATGAACGATTTACAGAAAAACAGTTTCATTGATTGGATTAATTTATTACGTATGAACATTAAATTGGTTATGGAATAACTTGGTTGATTGATTGAATTGCAAAGAACTTGTTTAGAGAATAGCTGTAACTGATTGTTTATACCCCGATATCAGTCTTCAGCACGGTGGTTCTGGGTTCAATGAAAACAAATTAGAACATTCAATGCTTAAAATTGAAGCATTTAAATTAACTTTTGCTGGGCACTGAAACCGCCGATCGCAGTTCTATTCTAATTATTTTACATAGATTAAAAAACAAGTGTGTCCAGAGTAGCTAAACGGTACTGATAGGGTATGTAAGGGTGTAATCATAATGAATTATGCTGCTCTCACCTTTTTTTATTTTTTAAGAATGTTGAATATGGGATATTTTTTTTGCATTTAAAAATATTTTTTTCCACAGCTAGACTCCCAAATATTAAATCTTTATTGATCACGGATATGTTTTTAGATTAAAAATTGTTTAAATGCTAAAATATAATGTATTTTTATCATTAATAAAGTTTTATTAAAATTTGAGTTTATAAACGAATACCCATTAAAATTATTGAAGACGACGATAGAAACGTGCCATTATTGAAGTAATTATCAACTGATATATGAATTGACATTACAAAATATTTATTAGTTAATCATAAAAAACTAAACATAAAAATTAAAATTTTCATTTGATAGGTAACTTGTAAAACGTTTATTTGTTATAAAATTTCCTGCATTAAATAAATACATGCAATCATGCCACTTTCCTGCTGGGGTAGGCAGAGATAAAAGAGTGCATGACTTTTCCTATCTTGATAGGATATACACATATTTCGAGTTTTCCACATTCCCCAGTCCTTACGATTTCTTTTACTTCTTACTATTACTTATTTCACAATATCATTAACTTGATCGATCTTTCTATAACACGTTAACTTATTCTTTCTATAACACGTTTTCTATTCACATGTATGCTGGTAGTTTTTTTTATTACTTTTCTTCGTCTTTTGTTCTACGTTCCCAAACCACCTCACAGTTCTCTTCTTCGTCTAACTTAACACACCAGTCTTAAGTTCACATTCATTGCGCATTCGTTCATACATTGTCACTTTACGTTTTATTCTCAGTGTGCGCATTTCTACAGCTTTTTTAAGCGTTAGTATTTTTCCTACTAAAATACTGTTGTTGACTATCATCTTACTTTCCTCATTACTTCATTATATATTCTGTCATACATTTACACCCTTTGTATTCTTCTAAGCACATCCAATTATATGGTTATTTCAATATTTTTTCCCGTCCTCGTTTCACTCACATGCATAAAAAGGGCAAGGAAATACTGTTTCTAATAATCATTTACAGCTGATATCGATACTATCCTGTTCGAATATATGTTTTAGTGATCCATTGACTTTGTTTCCGTTCACTACGCGCTGTTCGATAGCCCTCATAACTCTTCCATTGTCTAAGAAAATATCTTAATAGCAGAATTCTTCCCAATTTTGTTATATTTCCTTACTTACCCATGCATATAATTTACTTTTCCAAATTGTATACTTTTCTATCACCGTGACTTTGGATTTCTCTTTACATCTCTCATACAAATCTGTTGTTAACGCTAATTGGAAAATGTAGCACTGTTACAGCTATATTTGAATCTAAAATATCATGCTATTGTGGGCTGAAAAACATCTGGTGCCCCCGTGGCTGGGCTCGCCCTATATTAGTGGGGTATATCTTGGCCGGGAGGATGTTATTAGATGAGCCCAGACCTTTTGATAGCTTCTGTCTTTAATGTATTATCTGCAATTTATGTGTTCTTCAAGTACACATAAATTATTTAAATGTATTATGTACATACTATGTTGCTATCAATAAACCTATATTTATTTATTTAATTTTTCTAAATAAAAGTGAGGATGATGTTAATTTACAGCTTCTCATAGAACTAGGTGCGCTACTTGTAGCGTGTTACAAAACAAATAAAAAATATCAGCTTGGTAGTTTTCGAATTTAACTACGTAAAGTTTCAGGTCGAATGGTATCTGAAAGAATTTTCATTATTGGAATGGCCATAATTATCAGAAAATGTATTATTCCCTCGAGTTTTGTTTTAGGTAATGTTGCTTCTGATGTAAGGTTATATATTGTAGTGTTACATTTTCGTTGTATACAGTGCAAACTGGCAGGTTTGTTAACAATTGGAAATCTCTTTCAACCAACCAAAAATATGTTAAAATACCTTAAGTAAAAATCAGACTGAAAACTTTAAAAAAAAATCTGAACCCGGTTTCTCCGGCTAGAAGACATGAGTTTTAGCAACAAGACTATGGAGGTCATCAATATTGGAAATATCTAGATTGATACGACATAATAATGAAGTTGAATGATAAATTCAATGTTACCGGTTAAGAAAATACTCGAGACAGTTTTAAAAGTCAACTGCATCTTATTAACAGCCAAACTTCTACGAAAAAATGAATAAAAAAGTGTTAAAAACCAGTAAATTTTAAATAAAATTAAAATTAATTTGAAATGTTAAATGGGCGTTGTGGATTCGCGAAACGGCTCCATCACAAATATATTTAAATCTTGCGGTTTCAGTTTACGAGTAAAATATCGTTCCAAGAATAATGAAGTTTATATGCTTGAATATTCTTGTACCTGTTTTTTACTAGTTAAATTTTTTTTTTAGAATTTCGTTATCTTGAATGATGGGTGAAGTTTTGAAGGCGTTGCAGTCTTCATCCTTAGAATAATATTAAAAAATACTCTGTAGACTACACCTTCGAAACGTTGGCCATCATGGAAGCCATCTCAACATGGCTACATGACCGAAAAATATTTTAAACTAATAAAGTATGCCCAGTGGTCTAGTTGGTAAGACGTCTGACTTCCAGCCTGAAGGTCACGGGCTTGATTCCTGTTGGAACCTAGATATTAAAAAAGTAATTCTAGTCTGGATTTAACTTACGGCGTGTTTAATATTTGGTTGTTTGGTTGAAAGATATTCTATTTGTTTGAAAAATATTGCCACATAGCAATACGACCGCAAAGTTATACTGTATTCGAGTACAACCAAATTTTAATAAAATATAACACATATTATACAATTGTAGCTACAAAGATCATGCTTGAATACGAGTTTATAAATCTTAAATTCTTGTTCTTCTCAGTGTCATGTCAGGTGCCCCCAACGTTGAATATCACTTATCTTAAATTATTCTTGTTAATGTTGTGGTTTGTACGTCGACGTTGTTGTTTAATTTAGGAGGTTAGCGAAATTTGGAACCTCGAATTCCATACCAATTTCACTTGTTATTTTTTCTAAGCGTCTTGTTAATGTTTGATTGATAAAAATGGATGCCCACTTCATATTTTTATTTCAATGGAATATATTTATTTAAAAATATTTCTCGTTTCAATTATTTTAAATGCGTATGTTATTTGGGAGTAAATATTGTTCTTAATTTATTAAATATTTTGTTGATGCTGATGGGTTTAAAATAAATACATATCATTATTGATAAATAAGTCTTCTCAGTTCAACTACACCTGATCAGGAAAACGGAGGCTTTTGAAACCGGTAGAGAACTCAAATAAAACAGTGGTGAACACAATATAAAAAATAAGTGTTTTATTTATTTCGTTAAAATTTTTTAACAATAACATTACAGAGTGAAACAAATATATTTTTTAAGATTCAAGAAAAAAAACTTTATCAATTGTTTTTTTTTAATATTCTCGGATATTATTTCAATAAATTTTGTCATTATTTATTTACATTTTAAGTATCTTTTAAATTTGAACTCAGCTTTATTAAAATTTATTGTTAAGATTTAGTCACAAAAGTTTTACGTTTTAGCTTTTCACCTGATTCATTTTTGATTGAGAATAATAGCAATAGTTACTTAACTTTAAAACCAAGAATTTAATCATGACGTCTTTAGACCGACTTAAAGGTAGCATACTAAAAGTTCTATAATAAAGAAAAATCGACGCTGCTTTCTTAACGGATGGCGGAATATTAAAATTACCCTCGTCTTAATTGAAATTAACCACAAAAGTGACACTAATAATTCATTTTTAAATCAGAGAAAAAGTTTTTTGAAACGAAAGAAAAGAAATAAGTATAATGTCGAACCGAGGAAAACAAAATGAGGAAAAAATGCGCTTCCAAGCAGCGTTTGCTACGTGTTTAATTTTCCGCGTGCCAAACTTGGATAAAAAAAAGTTTTTTTTCACCACGCTGTGCAAATTTTACTTTGAGTCCGTTAGAATTTTTTTAGACGGCAACTTGGGTGTTTTTAATGAAAAATTTTACGTCTGTTTTGGGACTGTTTAAGCAAGTTTAATAGATTTATGTAGATGAAGATTTTGCTCAAGAAATATCCACCTTATTATGATTTTGAGTTATGAATATTCCAGGTATTCCTTAGTCCTGACATAAAAGACAAACATGTTATCATAATAATGTGTTTATTTTACTTTATGGGGTTTCTTCGCGTTTTGGGAGGGATATTATTTTTGTATTATTATTATACTCAATATATGTTACGTGTTGGATTAGTAGCTCGGTTTTTTATATCTTTTAATTTTTTTCAATGTTGTAGATATGAATTGGTTATTTATAGAAGAAATCTAGTTAAAAATCATTTAGACCGATTATAAAGTATGAAATTAAATTGTTGTTCATATTTCCCTGTATTAAATGAGAAGTTAACTATAATACGTTGTTTTGTAAATAAAAAATAATTGTCCACGAACAATTAAACTTTTTTTTATTGTAAGTCGATTATAGTGAAGAATTGAACTGAGAATGAACGTTGTGAAATCTTAGGGATTGAACAATGTGAAAGGAAAAATAATGTGATATATGGGTGAGTAATTAAAGATTAAAGCAAGTTGAAGATTTTCGTTATATACTTGAGACTAGTACTTTCTCAAATGATGGATGAGTTATGAGAGATTTTGAACTGCGTGTCGCAAAAGGAAACAAAGTCATTGGGGCAGCAAACATATTTATTTGAATCGGATAATATCACAATCTACTAAAATGAAGGTCCATAATAGTGTTCTACCAACTTTGATATATGGGAGGGAAACGTATACGTTAAAAAATAATGAAAAGAGACAAATAAATGCTATACAAATGCAAGCACTTAGAAGAAAACATGAAGTGTTAATATATGATAGATACGGAATGAAGTGATTAAGGTTGAATGTGAATTAAAGACTGGTGTGTTGAGTAAGATGAAATTCGTACTTTGAGATGGTCTGGGTACGTGGAACGAATGAATGAAGAAGTACTAAGAAAATAAATGTATAGTGTGAATATGAGTGGAAGTGATGGTGACTTGGATCAAGTGAATGATATTTTTCAGAGAAATAAATGAAAAAGTAAGATAATCCTAGAAGCTGTGTGAGAAGGCATATTTATGTAGAAGAGGCGAAATATGTGTGTCGAAACAGGAAAGATTAGCTCTCGGTCCTTTCTTCCTATTACATTCCGAAATACATTCCGAAATCGCATATATATGTCAAGATAAATAGCAGAAAATACATTTGAAAGAGAGCTATCAAAAGATCTGGGCTTATCTCATAACTAAGGTATGCATCTATGTAAATTATTCCGTTTTAGAACGTTGATTTATCAAAAAAGTAATAACTAGGTCATTTTCAAAGTCATGTCCCTAATCCATTAAATGAAACCGAAATGAATATTTCAGATTATTAAAATGTCATTGTTTCCTAAAATACAATTGCCCCCGACAAAAAAATATTAAATTAAAAAATCAAGCACACTTACATATGTGATAAAAATTAAATATGCTATTCTACAAAAGTAGTAATTAAGAAATCAATTCTAATTAACGATCAACAAATACTTCTTACTGCTTGTGCATACTAAAATATTCCGAATGAACTTAATAATTGAAGTTAACTCGGGAACGAAAGTTCAGTGTTTTAATGAACGAACATCAGGAAGAACTTTAGACCAATCGCTCGAGAGTGTTGAGAAATGTAGATCAAAGCTTACTGGATGTTATAAATAGAGTCCATTCGATATGCCACTCGTTATTCTCGGGAGAGTTGCATAGTCAGTGTAAGTGTATTTTGGATGCAATTTTTTAACTGATTGGATTCGATCAAAACCATTTGTATTCATAATAGTAAAGTTCACATTTTGTTTTTGAATAAATTTACTTTGGTGATAAGATATTTTTAACAGTTTTTTACTTTCTTTTTTTAATTTTACGCATCATTCAGTATATTCTTATATTTACTGACAATGGGGCACCAAGATTTGAATTTATAATTCAACATTAACACTAAATACTAAATCTTTACTAGTTTTACTGAAAAAAAATAACATTTGAAGTTTGATTTTACTAAAATGTATCGTACCTTCCTTAAATAAGGTTTTATTGCCTAACTTTAAAATTTGGAGCGTACCAAAACATATTATGAAATGAATATAAATCACGAAATTTTATGGTTAGAAATAAGTATTTAGTATTTATGTCGGACTATGAATCTGCGTCAAAAAACATATGAATTAGCGTCAAAAAAACGTAAAAAAAATTAAACTCCAGCCAAGCGATATCAAGATCTGCTAAAATTATAGTTCATAATAGCGTTAAAGTGCCAACATTCACGCATGGAAATGCGTGCACCAAGAATAATAAAGAAAAAATGTGGTGTATTGAAAAAGAAATGTAGTTATAAATTATGAATATGAGCTAATAACAGATGTCTTAAGTAGGGTGAAAAAGAGCTTATTGAAATGGTTTGAATATGTTTAACAAATGTGTGAATAGACCGGCTTAAAAATGTACAATGGAAGCATGAGTGGGAGTCCGAAAAAAGTATGTTTAGGCATAGTGAATAAAACTTAAAAATAATGAAAAGCAAGAAGTAAGAGCTGCAAAATAAACTGTATAAGAATATGCATGGATGAGGAAGAGGCGAAGTACGTATGTCACGATAGAAAAGTTTGGCGCTCTCCTCTCTCCACCTACTCCATAAAGATAATGGCGTGATTCATAAATTCAGTGATTCGGCTACATTGAATAGCGTACCTAAAATATCACATTGCCTTCGGCCCGAGAAATAGGTGAAGCTACGGAACTTTTAGCAATACTATCGAACGCAAAGAGCCAACAACACTAGAATACCAGTCTAGTGCGTGTAAATATTATAACCAGACGAACTCAATTACCAGAATGGGACTTTATAATTAAAAAATCAACATGATACGTGTCTCTAGCTATGACTGATTTTTTTGAGACACTGGACAGAGTTATTTCTTTATATTGATTTTTGTTTATTTTTTTTATTTAAAGTATTGCAAACCTTTGTTTGAAATATTACGAAATTCTCTATAAATGTTAAGTAGGTCTAAGATATTCTTATTTTTTATTCGGCATACAACTGTTTTTTTTTTTATTTGTATAACAATTATTATTAGTGTTTCTATATATATCATCTTTTCTTTTTAGAAAAACTATTTCTCGGTATGTAGTTATATGCCCTTATAAAATATTTATGTATTTGGTCAGGATTAGTATTATTTAGTAAGGGTGCGTTATGTCCCCCTGGTTGTTCAATATTTAAATACATTAATGTGTGAAGGTATTTCAGAGGTTGATTGATGGCATAATAATGTCAAATGGGAACGTATGCGGATTGCAATATTCTCTCTGCCTACCCCGACAAAGAAATGGCGTGATGGTATGGATGCATATGTACTCGTATATAATATTTAAATACGATATTGATTTTGAAAAATGATGTGCAGGAATCTAAAATAGAATTTTAAAATGCGCTCCAGATTTTTGCATTAAAATTGATTGCAGTCCATTCGTTTGACATTTGAAATAAATCTTTAATAAACCAGCGTTTTCAATATTTGAGTTAGGTCTTAGTATAAAGCTTGATTGAATTTTATTTTATTAAAAATAAATAAATACTAATGATTTTTTGCCCAAATTTCAAATTAAAATACATAAACTACATAAGTAGTTTTTAAATTAAAAGCTTCAAGATGTATAAGATCTAGCAATAATACAAGGAAACAGTGATTATAGATTTCTTAGTTAAATCAGTTAGTTATTTATTACAACTCACTAAAATAATATTTTCAAAGAAAATATAGACCGTTTAAGATAATTTTTAAAGTTTTATAAAAATCACTTCTACTCATAGACAAAAAAATAGTGCGTTTAACTAATAAGCGCTTTTCACAAAGCAATCTCTCCTAAAGGGCTCTCTAGCTTGGAATTTGATCCCACTATTACTGACTGATTTATAATCTTACAATGAAAATAAGTTAAGTCTAAGAATAGGAAAGTGACGGCAGCGGCCATTATATTTGTTAATGGTGTAATTATGAATAAGTTGGCGTTTCAAGCCCCACAGCCTAAAAATTCAATGTGACATGTGTATAACAAAAATGGGCAATAAACTTTCGTTGTATTTTTTCTGCACTGACCTGCTTTTTTTTTCTAAATATCAGATAAATCAACCTTTCTTAAATAATGTTCAAATATATAGTATTTTGATATCTTGCTACAGTCTTAATTACACAAATTACCTTTCAATAAAATCAATGTCTTATATTTATTGTATGGTATCCGTTTAGCAATTATACTACCGCAAAAATTTATTGATGTTCACAATGATGTATAAAACTAAAATACAGACTCCGCAGAAGGTAACAGTAATATAAACGTTTTGGAGAAATGCGCATTATTTTTTTTTTGTTAATCAATGTATGGAAGGAGAAGTATTAGGAATTGAATGTATGGCCGAAGGGGTTTTCGATAATGAGATAAAAATAGGAATATTTTGAGCAGTATGTTGAGCGAATTGTATTGTATTCTTGTATCAGACTTTCATGGTATATATTACAACATGGCGGATTTTGCACCCTATAGCGATATATTCCAACTTAATAAAAAAATAAAAAATGATTGAATTTGGTGAAAAGTAGACTAAAATTCTTATAAGATAATCTAGTTTCCAACGGAAATCAAACCAGTAACCCCCCGGTTGGGAGGCATGAGTCATATTAACAAGGTCACGGAGGTCGGCGAATTTACAAGTGTCGAGTGCATGGAGAACGCGGTAAGGGGCGATTGAGAAAAATATAGCTGAACCAAGTTGGCCAGAATTTTATAAAATGGAAAGTAAAAGCACGAATAATAAAATATTATATATAGCCAGATGTATAAACGTTGAAATAGCGAAAAAAGTGTGCTGTTTTCACTTCCAGCCTAAGAGACTCCCTGTGATAATACTTATGTATGCCCCACTCGTTTCTGTTTGCTTTTTAAAACTAGTCTATCAAGTTATACCGATACACGTGGCAGCAATTTAGTCCACGGGAAGCGGCTTCATGAACGTGTAGACAAAGTGCATTAATAATTTAGCCATAGACAGGACAGGAATTCCCTAGCCTCATCATTGATAAATACAGGTCACAATATTTTCAAATTAGTACATTTTTTTTATGTTTACCTTTTCGTTAAATATTGACATAATTCTCATAATTCACGACTCACCCTTATTTTTTATTTAAGGTGTGTTCATTTCAGCTTTCTATCCCCCGTAAATTTGTTAAAATTAACCGTACCGAGTGAGCATTCCGTCCCTTTTATCAAACCACATTACATCAATATTGAGTAAACTCGGTTCATTCATATTACATTTCCGCTGAATCGGGGACAATTTCAATAGTATATGGTTACGGAATAAACGGTGCTTTGCACGTTTTCATCCCTGTTTGTCCAACGGAACGGTATTGTAAGGAAAGAGATCGAGAAATTATCTGCTTGCTTTATTCTTGGTAACCACCAGCTTTGTGGACAGAAGGAAGTTTGGCCAGCGCAGATATCGAAGACAAACATCATATTTGTTTTATGTTACTTTCCTATAAATCGCATCCGAGTGGCTTCAGCAAAATATTATTTTTGGGCAATAAAACAAGAAAGAGACGTCCAAACAAGTATTACCAAAAATGATAACATTTGTTTATACTCCAACAAAATATAAATATTGTGGTATCCCGGGGGGTTATTTACATCAAATGTGTTTAAGTGATAGTTATTGGAGACATTATATTAAAAGAAACATTCCTTTCATGAACGTGTCTTTCATTATACAAAAAGGATTTTTCGGAATAAAGAGTAGAGCGGAAAATATTTTTCCCCGTAACTAGAAAGTTATTTGAACCATAAACCATCAATTAGAACGAACATAAATAAATTAAATGTGATAAATAGGATGAGTAGAAAAATAACATGAAAGTCGTTGAATGAAAGAAACATGCAATATTTCGTTATGTTACTAAATCTTACAATTGCGATAAGGTTATCATAAAAAAAATATAAATTTCTGCAAAATAAAGACAGTGTATAGTACTTTTGATGATGACCTTTCTGAGTTACAAAAATATACAATTGACAATGATATAAACATGAATATTAAATCAAAAGCATAAAATAAAAAAAATCCCTTTTAAAAACCATATCAATTAAATCAACAATCATCAAAAATATACCATGACCACTGCACTAGCGTATTTTATTATATATGACACCACCACAAGGTATAACTTCTTTAATAAGATGTTCAAGTTGTTTCTCATCCATTGTAATTATTTACATGTGCTTAACTATGGCTTAAGCTAAAAATATCCAATGTACTCGTACATTCCAAAATATTACCAAAAAAAAAAACAACAAAAGAGAAGGACCAAACAACAGTAGTAGTCCAGCGAATTTGACTTTTATTAGCTCTCCAAAAGCGTTCCTTTTAATATTAAAAAACACAATGCTTTTTTGGATGAATCTAAAAATATTAAAAAAATACACATACGTACATATATAAAAAAACAGGGAAGAGGAAGACAAAGTATTACAAAGTTGGAATAAATTAATGAAATTTATAACGAAGAAGAAAGTAAAGATAATCTGAGTAATTGATAAAACTATATGAGAAGCTGTATGTATGTGTAATATGAGTGTTGTGAGGAGGATATTTATTCAGATCCTAACAGTGTGTCATGGTTAAAAAGTCAGACATTCGATCATTTGTCCACCCTGTATCATAAAATATTATGTTTATATTTTTCCTCATTGAGTTTTGTTTCACGATCGAGGATTGAAAAATATCACTGTTGATGAATCAAACAAAAGCTGATTGGTTACAACCAATCATGGTTGTCACACGACAAATATACGAGTAAGTTAGATTTTTAATTTTATGGTTACGATAAATAATTTTGAAAGAAATAATTACTCTCAAAAAATTACCTCTAAAAACATATTTTATGGTAAATTAAGAAGATATTGAATATATTTCCTTTCAGAGCCATGTGAAAAAACGTTTTGCCGCTGGGGAGCTCTATGCGTGATAGGTCCCGATGGCCAGGCCCGGTGTCAGTGTCCAACAGAATGTGCAGAACCGACTTCGGGCACGGCGGCGCCCACCCCTGTTTGTGGCACTGATGGGAAATCTTACCGCTCACAATGTGAGCTGCAAAGAGAGGGGTGTCAAAAACGTCTCAATATTCGCGTTCTTCATGATGGATCTTGTGGTAGGTATAAACAATACACACGACACAATTTTTAAATTAAAATTGTATATTAGTAGAATTATTTCAATAAATACTTTTAAATTATGATCTGAATAGTTAGAGCAGTAGTGAAGCTAAATTTAAAATGTAGTTTTTTTTAAATGGAGGAAATATTGCGACAAGTGACCCGCTTTTAAAATAAGTAAAATAGTTATTCTACAATACAATAGAGGTGCAATTCCTAAACCGTCTCCTAAATGGGTGTCTGTTCATCCTTCTGGTTGGTTGTAAGAGTTAGCCATAAGGCGATTAGCTCGACACGTTGTACTGTATACAACAAAAGCCCTTATAGAAACGACAGTGGGTAACGAATCTACCTAGTTTGCGATAGTTTTGACAGTGTATTTAACTAACAATTATGTTCCTTTCTCTATTTTGTGGCGGATCGGATAAGTTTCGTATTTTATTAAGTAATATGTTTCACAAAGCACGGATATTGTAATAATGACCGGTTACAATTATATTTTTTATTTTAAGTCACAAATGAAAAAGCAAATTTGTTTAACTGCTTTAATTAAATTTTTTATCTTATAGTTTAAGCTATCAACTCGTTCATAAATTGATAAAATACCTAAAAGGCTCCATTCTAAAAGGCCACATAAAAATATGCAAACCTAGACATGCAATATTTTACAACATAAACCATTTATTCTACAATTTGTCAATATTAATTATCTTGAAAAAAAGAAGACGATATCATTAAAATTGAAAAAAATAACTACACAGTATAACTTCATCAACAATAACATTCCATTAATAACACAGTGCAGTCATAAAACGCCCTCATCTAGGTCGGTCTATACCCCAATTCTCATTTTTATGCCGATATAACGTATCTTCAAATAATAGTGACCTAGTTGATAACACGTTTGATTCCCATTCGGGGATTTTGTGTTTGATTACAGATGATACCCAGAAAAAAAAAAACCCTAGTGTAGTTAACTATTTTGTCAGGTAGCATTGTCTCTACAAGTGCGATAATGGTAACAAAATGTGCAATGAAGAATCGCGACTTCCTCGCCTACTCCAGCGGTTCTCAACCCGAAGGTTTGATTATTGGGGCCGAAAATAATAATGTTTCCTGGCCACACTTTTCAATATATCTGAATAATTTATTCGGACATGTTAAAGGATACCAAAAGAAAAATAAAAAGATGATCTGGTGTACGGTGTCGGATGGTCGTTCGATTCTATATTATACTAAACTGAATATAACTTATCGATTAATTTTTATTAACTTTTATGTACATGTTATATCGGCGGGTTAATTGCTTTACAGAATTTCTCCCATCAACCAGCTCTTCGTAGATACATTAAACTGTTTTATTTTATGGCTGATTTTACAAAAAAATAATCCTTGAATTTAAGAAAGAAAAAAAAAACAAATAAATTACCAATTTCTAAATAACAATAGTAGAAGTAGAGGAAAGGAATTAGTTTATGGATAAGGAAGGGAAACGAAGGAAAATTAGGATAAAAGATTTTTTTTGAGTGATCTAATATTTTTTCAACTATATCTTAAACGTAAATAAGGACGGTCCACATATGATAACTCTTGTAAGTTCGTACCACAATCGCGCCGAGTCAACCGCAAATAAAGATATGTAAAATGAGGTACGGTGTGTTGGTATGCAAAGGAGTTAATCATCTCCTTAGCGAAGAAAACGTCTGTGTTCTCAAAAAACGGTGGAATTTTTCGCGAAGATAAGAAGAATTGAGATTGTTAAGCACGCAAAATAATGTCGATAGAACGTGAGGGCTAGATTTTTGTTCTTTTGCTATCTGATTTTAAGATATTGAAGTTTGTTCTGAAATCCACATATGTGGTCTTACTTCCTTAGGTTAAGTATCAATCGGATACAAACGTTTTGAAGTCTTTCCAACTTATCTAACATATCTTGGTTGGCATCCAAAAAATATAATATGTCATCATAATCAAGCAATGGAAGCATTCAATTTGTATTCGACTTAAAACAGACAAAAATCACGCATTTTTTTAAGATAATGAAGATAAGCAAAGTTCTTGCTGCTTAATTCGAATATATAAACTATGTTAAATTACCAAGCAAATTTACAATATTATTTGAATCATATTTTTTCTAAACATTAAAAATATAAATCTAAATTCTTTAAGATTCTATGCATCAATTAGGTGAAAATCGATCATTGATATATTATACGATTTTACCACAGTGCCTTGATGGTAAAAGTGATATTTCAAAAACCATTTTCAGACAGAAGGGTTGATAATCGATTCCATCCCCTTAAAAACAAAAAAATATTCAATCCCTAATGAATCTTTTTTCCTCCTGTTAGATTTTTATCTGTCTGACTTGGTCCAAATTAAATGGAACTCAGTGGGGTTGAATCTATATCTCTCGCTTCCTGAATTGTTTCCTCATTTGAAAATGTATTATTTGCAAAATTAATAAGATTGGGGCAGATGATAAGTTTATTTTTTTGGTATTCCCGCATTTTTCTAAATTCTAATAAAAACAATTTTGAAAGTTAAAGAATTTTACTATTTTTTTTAGTTCGAGATATATTTAAAATTAAAATTTATAACATAAGAATTCATTTCCGTGGGTGTGAAAACTTCATCTTGTTGTTGTATAACATTTCAATTTGATTTGATATGTTATGGTTTGAAATTCGTGTTTAAAATTTCTTGAAGATATTTTTCACGATTGTTGTTTTGATTTATTATTAAATTAAATACTATGGGAACTCCCGAGAGCTTCGATTTAAATTTCCAATAGAGCTCATAAAAAGGGTACCAGAAGGTTTTTTTTACCTAATGCCTTTAAACATAATTCTGGATGATTGAAAAAAATATCGACTTGTCAATGAGATTGTGTTGTATACAAAGGAAGTGTGATATAATATAATTTGATGCAATAAAATCTCGACTTGTCAATGAGATTGTGTTGTATACAAAGGAAGTGTGATATAATATAATTTGATGCAATAAAATCTCGACTTGTCAATGAGATTGTGTTGTATACAAAGGAAGTGTGATATAATATAATTTGATGCAATAAAATACTTAAATATATTTAATTACATCAGCACTCTGAATCGATTTGAGCGTGTAGAACGAGTGAATGAAGGAAAACTGAGAAAATAAATATTAGTTAAATAAGTAGTAAAGGAAGATCCAATAAAGCATATTTGGTTCAAGTAAAGAAATTAAGGAAATGTAAGAGGAGAGCTGTATGAGAAGTTGTATGAATTAAGAAGAGGCGAAAAATGTGTAGTGACAGGAAATTCTGGCACTCTGTCTTCTCTGCCTACTCAGATAGCTATAATTTTATGGATTTTGGTAAGCTCGATTGTAGCCCGTTAAAATCAAAATACTTAAAATATTCGTATATACAGGAGAACTTTTGTAAGAAAATATTTTTTCTTCCTGAATGTCATCCCTATTTTGTTGACAATAATGTTCCTCCATGGTTCATTTCCTATGAGAGCTTTATTCTGTTAAATGTAGTGCTTTATTGAAAATGTACTTTGTGACTTCTTTTACCTGGTTATTCGATTGGAAGGGTGCCCGGCCTCAGCTCTTTTTGTCATTCATACTTACAGTCTGAAACGATCTTTCAAGACTGTCAGATATCAAAAAATATATAACCATTTGGATTGTTACCTATTGAAACTTAAAACTTATAATTATTTAAAATGGCGCTGTGTTAGATGCCGTCCAAAGTTTTTATATTTTAACAATATAAAGGTGTTTATTAAAAAAGTTTACGGCAATTAAAAATACGATCATGGATACCGATAACATATTTTCAACTAAAACTGGTTGATCGGAAGATATTTATTTTTGTAGATTTTCTGTCAGATTTATTAATATGAAATAATTAAAATAAATTTAAAAAAGGCAGTCTTAAAAACCTTATGCCTTGCAATCACAAGCAATAAAGGAAGATTTAAAATTTTATACAAAAGTAACCAGTAAAGGTTGTTTTACTTCACACTGCAGATATTTTATCATTTAAATTTTCAAACAGATTCGAGTACAACAGTTGTTATCTACTAAAATTATTTTTACAGATTTAAAAAAAATATAAAGATAACATTTTCTGTTGTTGCTACGTAGCATTCTTATAAATGAGTGTACAATTTTTGTGTTCCTGAAAATGGGCATAACACATTTTGTAATGGCTCCTTGCTGCTCATTTCATCTATCTGGTATAAACTAACCAGAAGAGTGCTTCGTGACATCTTCCTTATCTGGAATATTTTCTTAATTTAAAGGATGTTTATTACCATCGATATGAGATTTTTTTTGAAATTTTGTTACTTTCCATATTTAAATGACAATATTTTACATATTTTAATGCGGTGTGAAATATTTTTGATCTTTAGTATTTTGCTTTATTGTACAATTTTCTCAATTTACATAGTTTTAATGGAAAGGTGAACCGTAAAGTACAAGTGTTATAAGGAAAGCAATATCCCCCATTTAGTGAATATAGAGAACTGTTTCACTTGGAAATGTCAGTGACGAAGTAGTCTCTTAGCTTAGTCAAAAGTTCCCTAAATACTAAAACATTCATCTAAGACATTCACACTCTCATATTTATTCCAAACCAGATTATATTCTCTACACCACATCAAAATCATATCCAATAACAACTCCTCATCGTACGTGGATTTAATTCTTGTTGGAATTTAGATTTTTTTAAAAAGAGTTCCAGTGTGGTTTTCACTTAAGACCTCTTTAACATAATTCTGGTTGATTAGAAGATATTGTCACGTGGCAATAAGCCCACCAGGCTGTACTGTATACAACGAAAATGTTATAAAATACAATAAATTGTTATTTATAAAATAATAATGACAATTAACATGTCTCAAGTACAGACTTTGGGAAAAGTTGATGTAGTCGTATGTCCGTCCAGTTACAACAATATTAAGTTATGGGCAACTATCCCAAGACCAAAATGTTTGTTAGTTTAGTTAAATAGCAATTTACGGCGTGGAAATTACATACTTATTGCCAGATTTGTACTTTTTTTCCTAATATGTATTTATTTCTTTCTGTAAAATAACATTGAGCCCTCTCAGTGGGAAAACATCCTCCCCACGACAACTTTCAAAATCTTTGCCCGTCACACCAGATAACTTCTTTCTGTTTTAACAATAACACCATCTAGTGAGGAGACACGGATGGCGCCTCTATAATACCAGCAAGTAACCGACTAAGACAAAAAAATCATCAACGTTTCAACGAAAACATCATACTGTCTCACCGATAAATACTTCACCACTTCAAGTTTAACATCAGAATGGGTAGATCGCCATTAAAAAAACTGTAGGCTATTTTTTTAAGAGTTCGAAGACAAGTTGACATAAAAATTAAAATTGATCCTGAGCCCAGTTAATAAAAATAACTCGAAGAATTCAATTCTACGTACTTTCACCTAAAACAAATTGTTCAAAGAAACATGCTACATTCAAATATTTTAATCCCAGATTTTTACCCATGCACGTTTAATAATTAAGAGGTTTACTAACTTTTTTCGCACGTCCTAGGAAAGCGTTTCAGCTAGTACATGTATAATAATCAATTATATCGTAAATATTTTGACTCCTTATGTGTACTTTCTTTTTACACATAAACATGTTATCACAGCATGGAATTGATACTAACTAACTAGAATGACGTTAAAGAAACTTAGATGGAAATCGACCGACTTTTTTTTGTTAAATAAGGCTGGAAATAAAACGTTATAAAAGTTAAGAAGGTTATAGTATAGAAAGATGTCCACAACTTTCTATTCATGCACTTAACTTTTACCTTGTTCACACCCACAAGTGTTGTTCTAAATGCATTTCCGTTTCTCATACTTCTCACCTTTCCCTCACATAAAATGTATAACACTTTATCCTTCCATGGCTTGTAAATAACTAACACACTGTTTTCACAATGCTTCAAACTCTACGGTTTCCTTTATTAATTCTACTTGTAACGTACATTTTCAAGAAATATTTATCTTTTATCCGATCAATCTTTACTCTTTTCATACATTTTAATACTAGATAGTCTTCGGAAGGCACGCCTGCGAATTGCATTTATATTGCTTTTATCGCTATTTTCATGTCCTGGTTTAGATTTTATACATTAAAATTGAGTTTTATCACCTAGCGCACTTCTTTGCATTATCAGTTTTGAAAATTATGATATTGAATTTTCGGTAAATACATATCAAGCGCCAGCCTATGTTTATTTTCAAAAGTTTGTTTTTTCAATAATTAAAATTATTTTTTAATATAATATCCGTTCTTATTGTACCACAAAATATGTATTTAAAAAAAATACAATTTAAAAAAAGATGTACTTTGAAATACCCGTAATGGTTGATCCTTATTAAAATTTGTATTTTCAATTTCTTCAAAGTCACAAAAGTAATATAAAATCAAAACTTGGATTCTTAACAGTTATTTGGTAAAACATACGAGATAACACTTTATTCCATATTATTTTACTTGTAGTATAGTATTATTTTTTAACTTATTGGTTTTTATTTCATTTCCCTTTTTTAATTTTTTCAAGAGAAAAAGTTTGTTAATGTTATTATTTTTATGTTTCTTTTAACCCTCGACAAGTGAATCCAACGATTCCGTGCTGAAAGCAAACGTTCTATTTGTTGGCCACCGAAAGAACTAGATCATTAAATATCGTATACGTAAAAGTGGGGCTCACTTTGAATATTTTACAATCCATAATATAAAATTCCTGAAAAATGTTATAGATTGTCTAATGAAACAGGTTTTAAGTATGCTCTAATATCTAATATTTTTAAACAGTTGACCATCGAAATGAATGCTGTAAAAATTACGATATTTTTTTGCATCTAACCTCAATTGTATAGCGAATCAAATATCTCGCCGCATTCAGTGTCCAAGCAGCGCAAGTAAGGCGATTTAACATGTGATCTAATGAGTGAGTTTTGGTAATAGATACATTTTTTTTTCTATCGAGCATTTTAAGTTCATTCAAAAATTTGCATTCTTGTAGCAAAAAATAAATGGTGCATAGCGCCATGTTTGTCCATTCAATGCTATTTTGTATGATACATATATCATGTTATATTACCCATTAGGCGATACTGTCCTCGGTTCTCCTAATTATCTCTGTTCAAGGAATGTTAAAAAGATTTCCAGGTCATTCGAGGCAGCTTAAAAGCCAAGCTGTAATGCCTCCACAGGTAACATCCACATGAGCAATTCTTGCGACATTTGCTGCAGTGCCCAAGGAATCCGATGCTGATCAGGTAGCAGAATGTTGAAAGAAAATAATTTAGCGTCTATATTCGCTCGTGAGTGTGGGTCTCTTATTGTTGTTTTAATTTTGGTTGTTTTTGTGTTTCTGTGTGTTTTTCTTTTTTTTCTTCTTTTTTTTTGTTTTGAATTTGTTTTGATTTTTATTCTTATGATTGTGTGCAGTATATTGTGGGATGAATATTTTTGGTCTTTCTGGAGCGATAATGTGTGAGGAGTTGAGTTTCGCAAGATGTTTCCAGTTGTAGTTAAGTGTCACTGTTTGTCAGGTTGATGAGAGCGTGCAACGGGGTTTTTTGTGTTATCAAAAATCGGAAAGAAGTATCGATTTATTTTTTCATGCTAAATATCCTCAGTGAGATACAGGCAAAAGCCTAGTTCACTGGGGATACGACAAATGAAAGGCAACAAACCCAGATCCATTAAAATTATATGTCCAAATCAAATTACCTGTTGTTTTTTCTCAAATTGTGTATATTTCTTGTCATGTGTAATAATAATAAAAAATATTATATTAAATGTATTTTTTTCTGTGTCCTACAACTTTAACTCACGGGAGTGATTAAAAATAAATGTTTACCATATGTAAGTCCTCATACAAGTTTACTTAGTCGGATAATACAACGTTTATTTACAATTAAAAATTCTCTCATTACGTTAAGTCAATGTTTGTGATTACAAAAAAGGATTTTCAAGTTTGTGTCAAGTGAACCCATTTTCAATTTATATTTTTTATTATGGTATTCGGACAAACCGTCGTCAGGGGTGCTATTCCCTTTCAAGTCACACAATAAATATGCCTACCGGAAGGATGTATCATACGTATTCTAGTTGAAGACAACAAAGCAACGTTTTAAAAAATGTATACCTTTATCATTCTTCAGTGGGACTCGCTTTTATAGCTAATAAAATGTAAGGTGTAATGGATTTTACGGTTTTATAGGCGAATCCGAATCTTCGCGACATAAAATGCGAAAATTCATTTGAGCGTTAATCTTGTAATATACATAAAACAAGAGAAGTTCATTTTTTCAGTTTATTTAGTTTTTTTTAATGCAAATAGCTTGTGATTCCATGTTTAAACTTTATAGTTTAATTTATTTTTAGTTTTTGTACTAACTTAGGGCTGTTTTACTTAATACCTTTAGATTTTTAATTTTGATGCACCTAACAATATAGTTAGTGTTTCCTTTTTCAAACTTTATAGTTTAATTTATTTTTAGCTTTTGTAGTGACTTAGGACTGTTTAACTTAATACCTTTAGATTTTTCATTTTTATGTACCTAAAAATATAGCTTGTGTTTCCTTTTTCAAACTGTAAAGTTTAATTTATTTTTAGTTTTTGTAATAATTTAGGGCTATTTTACTTAATACCTTCTAAAATATCTTTGGATATTTCATTTTTATATACCTATAAATATAACTTGTGTTTCATTTTTCAAACTTGATAGTTTTATTTATTTTTAGTTTTTGTTGTAATTTGAGGCTATTTTGCGTAATATCTTCAGATATTTTTTTAAATGCATATATAGTAGCTTTCGTTTCCTTTATCAAACTCGATAGTTTTAAACTATTTTGAGTTGTTGTAGTAATTGTGAATATGTTGCATAATACTTATTTTAAAATGCGCATAGCTTGTACGTATATATTTGTATCGACTTGGTTGTTTCATTTATTTTTTGTAGAAATTTAGGGGCATTTTACATAAATTTTTTTAGAGATTGTCAGTAGTCTGAATATATTTGTAAAGAGGAATTTAAAATATTTGTATTATTGGCAACCTCAGTGGCGTAGTTGGTAAGACGCATATATCCGAGTTTATAATTTACAAGCTCAATTCCTGTTAAAACCCAATTTTGTAAAACGAGTTCCAATCTGATTTCTACGCAGGGCCTTTTTAACACATTTCTGGTTGGTTCTAAGAGAGATAGCCCTACTTCAGCGCAATACGCTCGCTTAGTTGAATCGTGTACAAAAAGAGTTTTATATAATAAATATACATACCTTATTAGTTCCTATTATGATATATTTTTTCTCCTCCTTCACATCCATACATCCTCTCAAACATTTCTACTATTTATCTTTGTACTTAATTTACTTATTTTTTAAATTTCATTCACTTGATGAAACTATTCTTTTCTCGGAACTCCCACTCATGTTTACATTGTAATTTGGGTGTCAATATTTCGTTATCTATTTGTTTAACTTATTTAAACCACATCAACGTGCCCTTTTCCATGTTACGCAATTCTTCAGTTCTAAGCACACGTTCATCTTTAATAATCACATTTCTTATTCTGTCATATATTGACACATCACATATTATTTTCATTGGATGCATTTCCACTGCATTTACTCAGCACCTTTAATTAATTTTTCACGTCCACGTTTTCCTCTCATATACACACTATGCCCGTTTTTATCACAATTTTTTCTCTAAGCTTTTTGTGTTATTGTAAAATCAGAGTGGCATTAATTTAAGTAAAATATTTCTATTACATTATTCAATATGTTAAATAATATGATATTGATAAATACAGATCAAATCCCATTGTAACAAAATTCATGGGACCACAAAAGTATTTCGTGACACTGAACATTGGAAAATACTACATATTAATATTAAAAAACTACAATAGTTCATTTAAGAATAAAAAGTTGCATAAATTAATGATGCCACTAATAAACTATTGAGAATGAAATATAAGGTTCTTTATATACTCGTAATTCAAGTAATCAATGATGTTTTTCTAATACTTTCTTCGATATTTTCGGTCGGACAGTCATAAAACTAATTACATAATCTTTAAAAAAATTGCTTATCATTTTAAAATGCAATCTGACGTCTCTTTTTGTTGTTTTATAATATCTTTCAATATACTAAAAGGACTTGTGTTCGTATGACATATTCCGATTTTTTTAAAACAAAATCAATACATATATATACCATTACACCATCTCCTGTTTGGGTAGGCAGATAGTACAGAGTGAAATATCTATCGTGAAATACATCTCCTATACATCCGTACACCTTCTCACATAACTCTTAAGATTCCTGTATTTTTTAAATTCCATTATTTTAAAATACCACTCACTTGGTTCGTCCATATATTCCGTGGTGATTCTTAACTACGTCTTTCACTCACATTTGCACTGTATATTTGTTTTGTCAGTCTTTGTTCATCGATTTATTTAATCATCTCAGAGTGTTCTTCTTTATCTAATTATAAACATACAAACAGTTAATTTTAGTCTTAATCACTTCCTTTCGTTTTTTGTCACCATTTTCCCCCTGTCCATTCTTCTTAGTGCACTTATGCTCCTTCAACATCCACATTTTACGCTCAAACATCAAAATTGTCACTCTTTTCGACTGTCATCTTATTGGAATACTGTTTGAGGTTAATATATTAGTGTAAATTGATTGTGACTGTTCGGTTCGAGTTTATATGCTTGAGTGTTCCATTTACTTTATTTTTTATTCAGACAAATCAAATTATTGAGAGTATTTAAGTGATGTTCGAGTCGCCTGTCTTTCTCACGTGCAGTGTTTGCCAGGTATGTGGTAGTTTTTTTTGCAAAACATGCAAATGTTAGCATGACAGAAAAGTTACCAGAGTTTCTATGATATTTGTCAAAAATTCACGACACGTTGACATTAGAACGGAGCAGGAAAACAAACCGCCATACTTGCTCGTTTGAAGTTACATGCTATTCTTGTGTAGAATAGACTGGTAAATTGGTATGTCAGAAAAGTGTTCATTCATTATCGTCATTTTTTTTCGTTGGACCCATTAAAGTTTTTTTTCCATTCCAATAGTGTCGACAATACAAGATTAATATTCCATCAGCCTATAAAAATGCAACTGCGATAGCATAAGGTATTTATACAATATTATGCTAATAAAAAATATAATATAATGGACATATGTATACCTGTTTAACTGCTGACAAAGTGTTGGATTCCCCAGGTTCTAAAAATTTGAAGGTTGTGCATGAATTCAAAAAAATACAGCAAATAGAAAAATTGGTGACTCATTAAATTGTGATCCTGCATTGGTTGATGTACTTGTTAATGTATTGCATTCATTCACCGGAGTTTGTTACAGTCTTTCCTATTTGGGGTTGTATTAACTGGGTTGAGGATTAACCAGGCTAGAAAAAATACTGTTTTTTATAACAAACATAAATACAGTTCAGTTTGATCCCACTCACGTGTTACGGGGGACAAAATAAGTCCATATCCAGAGAAATGCACACTAGAAGATCGAAATACAGTTCAGTTTGATCCCACTCACGTGTTACGGGGGACAAAATAAATCCATATCCAGAGCGATCCACACTAGAAGATCGAAATCTTATTTATTTTTTGTGAACAGAACGTCATGCAGTGACGAAGAAGAAACTGTCTAAAAGGACTCCTCCGATAGCGGCACACCTGACTGACACGTTATTCGGGTCATAAAATAACGTGTTATAAAAACAATATTAGTTATAACGTTTTAACAGAATTTGAAATCAAGCATCGACTAAAGATTAAATTAAGGTGAACAACCAAAATATTCGAATGTTTTCCATTACAGTTTTGAAAATTTGATGATTAAAATGACATTTTTTGGTTATCAAAATACAGTTTTACATATGTGTAATAAGAAAACATAATTATGTGAAACATGGTTTTACTATTAAGGTGTTATGTATTCAGAATCCAACAAACCAGGTAATTGCCCGTATCCTGTTGGAAATTTTAACATAAATATTTTCTTTCGAATATATCGTTTCGGTCCACATTACAGTATATTTTCAATCTCATCTTTAACAATTTTCATATAATTCAATAAAAATTGAGGGAACTTTTCTAAAACGAAAACCAAATGAATTTTGAAATAAAACACCCCATAAAGCATTAAAAAAATAACAAAGAGAATGCAAATAAAACAACAATCAAACAAATGTGGTGGAAATGCGTTAACTGAGAAAAATATGACAAAATAAGAAATGTAATCAATTATAATAATTATGAACTATGAATATGAGTTAATATAAGATATGTTAAGTAGGGTGAAAAAAGCACGCTCGTGACGAAAAACTGACCTAAATTTAACTACGAGTAGGAGTCATGGATCATGTGTATGAAATTTTGAATGAATTAACTATAAGTACAAAGAGAGACAGGTTGAACTGTATGAGCAGATGTTTGGATGTAGATGCAAAAATGGCACTCTGTTCTCTCTGCCTTCCCATATAAGGAAATGGCGCGATGGTGTGCAAACAATACATCTTAATTGTTTATTAAAATATGATTTGATCATATATCATTATGTATTTCAATGATCGTTGAATGAAATATAGACCAAGAAATTATTTACTTGCAAAAACTCGAAGAAAACTAGTAAATTTTCATTATGAAATATTCCATATAATATTCAGAATAACCCGAAAACTAAATGAAACTTGGGAAGAAAATTATTTACATGACCGTAAAATATTTTGATGCTATCTCTACATCATCTTCATAATTCTGAAGATTTGTGATGAGCGTATACTTTTTTACGGCAGGACAAATTTATTACTGTTTTGGAGGCGGTTCACATAATAAAATAACTTTTATCAGGATGGAAGCGCGCTTTTATAGTGGCATCTGGCGGCATAATAAGGAAACTATTGAAATCGTTTCTTTCAATTTATAACGGCAAATTGGTCGTCAAACAAAACACTCTTCCGAGAATATTTTATCTTTAGAAGAATTCAAAATTGATTTAATTAATAAATCATTAATATTTCGATTTTCAAAAACTTTCGATCATTCAACGTTTGTCTGTTTTGAACTCACATGGAGTATTTTAATAAACTATGATAGATAATGGACATTATTTTATTTTTTTCAAAGTTTTATTCCCTTAACAATTGTAAGATCGATTAGCTTCTAAATTTGAAAATAATTTTATAAAAATTACTTGCTTCACGTTCTGTCAACCTTTTTTCGACTGTTGAACCAATCAAACTGTCAATTAGCTTTTGGAGCACGGACAGTCCCTCCGATTTGGCTAAAGTAAAATAATTTGTATTCTAATTATTCTACAAAACATTGTGGTTCATTCGAAATAAAGGGTCTTTCAAATTGAGCGGGTTTTTTTTCAAATTCTTTAAATTCTTGAATAAAACGCAATTTGTTTTGATTTCAAAAATCTTTTTATTGGTCATTGAAGTATAATGTATGACATTTAAACACAAAAAACAATATCTGCCAAATGTCCACCTCTTGCAGCTCCACATATGTTCACTCTTTTGTCAACATTTTCGATGACATTTTGACGTAATTGCGGTTCTAACTCACCAATGACGCGAATAATTTCATCATTCAGCTCAGGAATTGATTGAGGGTCATTTTTATATACCTGCTTTTTCACGTAACCCCAGAGAAAATAGTCCAACGACGTCAGATCATATGATCTTGGTGGCCAATTCACATCACCGTTTCCGGAGATTACAATACGTAAAATAATTCAACAATTTGAACGCGTTGTTGTATTGTATACGACTGACTCCATTTTTATACATACCATATATTATGATTCTCAAATGTCACAAGTCTCAGGCAGTTCGCGACGCCATCTGTGTTTTATCCAATAATTAAAAAAAACGCTTAATATGAAAGCCCCTATTATTTATATCAAAATATTTCTCGTCCTTAACTCATTTACATTTCCTCTCCTAATGCTTAATTTATTTGAAATTTATCTTGTGTTTTACTTTTGTTTTCTTGTGTTTTACATAGTGGAACTTTTAATTAGCGGGAAATAATAAATGTAAGATTAATGCTGTAGAAATGTGTGAACAACGGAAAATTTATGTTTGAAAAAAGGGGGAATGAAAACATCAGAATTAAATGCATGGAAAAAGAAGATGCTCTAAGTATGATGAAGAAAGGAGCTTTGAGATTATTTGAATATGTGGAGACAATGAATGGTGAAAAAAATACTAAGCGAACATACAAGCCAGAAGTGCAAGGTGTGCGTGGAAGAAATAGATCGAGGAAAACGTAGCTGGACCAAATGCACCAGATTTTGAAAGAGCGTAAACTGAAAAGTATGAATAATAGAAGATTGTGCATGACAAAACGTATGAATGTGAAAGAGGGGAATGTTGTGTGATTGGGTAGAAAAGTTTGGAGATCTGTTTCCTCTGCTTACCCCGCAAGATGAGATAAGGCGTGATACTTATTCATTTCATACAATAATTATGAAACAAAACTTGGTTGACAGGGGTAAATTGCTTTAAAACAATAAATCCGCCCTGTGCAGTTACGTGAAAGTTTCAAAATAAATAAACAGTTTTCCAGCTAGTTAGATTTTTTAAGCCTTGAAACTGTCAAAAGAATAAAACTCAAAAATCTATAACGAGTTTAATAATATCTAAACAGTAATGATATACATTCATTTTTTTTACAATTTCAATAGAAAATTGATGTAGATATGGCTACAAGAAATTTGTTATTGACTTAGAAAAAAAATCGCCTTGTATTTAAAAAAAACAATACGTAAGACACGACAATTCTAGTATCCATCACCTCCGTGCAAAAAACAATACTTAAGACACGACAATTCTAGTAATATATCTATTACCTGCGTGCATAACACATTACGTAAGACACAACAATTCTAGTATCCATCACCTGCGTGCATAAAACAACTAAAATTGCAAAATTAAGAAACCTGTTTTATTAGTAAAACCGAAATTTTTCGACCATTTGTCTAAGTCTTTGAATCTAAAAAATATTCAGTGTTTTTCCTGAAAATACTTCAATTAATTGTGTTTTTTTTTTCTTTATAGGGAATGTTTTTTCTTTTCTTTTCAGGAAAAAATATAAATAAAATTCTTAACATTATTTAAAGGCATCCGTAGTAGACATGTTGTAGACGAATATGCAAGCGAATATATGCATTTTTTGTTAAATATGCAGTATCCAGAATTACCAGAACGTGATATGTTTCCTAGATTTGCTTTAGACTGACTAAATTCGATTGTTCTAAATTCTCGTGTTTTTTTTTCCATTTAGCGCAATCGATTTTTTTAGATTTGTTATCATAGATTGATGTTGTACATTCCACGGACCAAAAACCACAGTCGATAATTTAAGAATTTAAGACTGAAACGTGACTATTTGTGCTGTGCTGAAAGAGGATGTAGAGTAGTAGGGTAAGAACAAATATTAGACAGTTATAGGCAGAGAGGGTGAGGAAAGAGTGACAGACGGAGCTTTGAGGGATCAACTCTTAGAATGGAATCAATTCCCTCATCGGAAAAGGTTAAAAGGGAAATGAAGCAACAGGGTGCAGTCTTCAAGAAACTCTGCATAAAGATCTGTATTTCTGATATGCGCTGAAAGAAAATTGTGGAGAAATAGCTTGTTCACGAACCTCGATTATGATGAAAAATCTCAAAAGAAGGAAAATGCGTGAATACAAGTGAATCCGGTGTTTTTTTTTATCATTTAGTAGGGATAAAACTAAAACATGATATATGTTAGTACTATCTTTTTACAAGAGTTATTCTAAAAAAACTCCCATAATTTATGTTAAGCAGCTAGCTACCTATCGCCAGAACAACGATAAAGTCGGATGGAAAAAGGTTCTGAGAAAAAAACTGTCCTGAAATCGAGCAAAATATGCCTGAATGTTAAGTAAGCAGACTAACTACTGGACCAATGTACTGGCAAGTAAAGTAGTATATACACATATTCATTCTTGTTCGCCGTTCATAATTTATACTTTTGTTTCATCGATTCTTTTACAGAACTTTTACCACTAGTTTTGAAACACTTTGGTACATCATTTTATTGATTATGCATGTTCGTTCAATATAAAGTTCCTTTTATAAAATACTTTATATAGAAAGAATTGGAAGCAGCCCCATTTTGAGTCACCTGAGCTCTGCTTTGTCTCTTATATTCAGTAACGACCTGTAGTTTGTTTCGGACTATTAAACTTTTATGTGAAAGGGTAGAATTTTGTTTGACTTCCTTTTATATCGTTGAAATATAATATTAAAGAATCAAATGTTGTCATTTTGATGAGGAAGCGTCATCTTAATTTGTGAGTTGTTAGCATTAGAAAAAACCAACATATTTTAATATAGTTAAAGTTAGACTACTTGAAGTATTTTTGTATTTGAAAAATGTAAAATCGGTTTTCCGATTTTTTATAAAGATTTTATACAAAATAACGGATTTAATAAAAAAAAAATATTAAGTCAAACTTCAAAACAATAAATGAAACAAACTTCAAAACAATAAATGAAACAAACTTCAAAACAATAAATAAAACTATTCAAAACAATAAATAAAACTATATCACAGATATTTTTCAGTAGAATAAAACAGAAAAAAACAGTAAAAGTTCACCCAACAATAAAATGGAGAAATGAGAGTCTTTTCTCCATTTGTTTGTTTCGGTAGGCTGCAAAAAATAATAACTTGATCATAAAATATACTCGTAATTATGATGTTGAAATAAATAAAAATACATTAATAAATATAATTTCACATACTTGTTTGCCCGTATACTGGTTTTACTCAACTATAACATCTATGGTTAATGGAAAAAAGTGTTTTACACATTTAAATAATATTTTATGAACACCTCTTCATCCTCCCTTCACCCTCGTGTCATATCATTCATTCGAACCACATTTGTCCATTCCCTGTTCTAAATATGTTTGTAGAAAGAAATAAGTAAATATGCGGAAACCGAGAGAAATGTAAATAAACAAATTACTATATTTTAATATGACTTTTTTAACCAGAAACTGTTAAATTAATAAGTATACAGGGTTTTTTCTCTTGAAAAACCAATCTATTTAAATTTATTAAATTACTTACTCTAGAAAATAAAAAAAACATTACTCTAGAAATATACATAACATATATTATATAAAAATATTACCCTAGAAATATACATAACATATATTATATAAAAACATTACTCTATAAATATACATATATTATATTATATAAAAAATATTTTAGTATTTTATTTCACTCTTAGTAGAAAATTATAAAATTCAATAGTAAAAAACCTCATTTGATAATTTCTCATGCCTGCATACTACCTTGATCAAAAAGTTTTAGGACCGGCCACCGTGTGGCGCTGTCATTCACCCGATTGGAATTCTTTTTTTTTTTTTCGTTATTTTACCACATCTATCATTGACAACCCTCCAAATTTCAGCGTCATAGCTTGACATTTGTAAAAGTTACGCTGTACTGAGTACATATACCTTTGTGCGTGTTTTCGATTTTTTACAAGTTTGAAAATGGCATCAACTGTGCATCAACGAGTTTGCATTAAATTTTGTGGGAAAAACGGTTTTTTTTTGTCGTTTTTACATTATTTGTTCATCTAGGACCTAGCCAGCATAACTATACAAAATGATACGAAATGGAGCCCATGAAGGTACCAGTACATTGTGAACTCGTTACATGACCAGTTCGGTAAAAGATTCAATCAATTTAGATCCCTAGAACAAACAATTAAATATCCGGAAGTAGTAGTCTACAGTATTTTGAAATTAAATTATTTCGAATGAATGCAATGTGATGATTTGGAGTTACAACTTGCAGAATTTCAAGACAGCATCTGGGCTCAAAAGTTCGTCAACTTGAGGTCCAAACTCATGAATCTAGAAAGAAATCGTTTGGAGAATGAAGAAGAGTTCCACTATAAACAAGACATTTTGAATGCTTGGAACCGATAACCGAACACTTTTGGCACTCTGTAAAATCTAGAGATCGTTTTACTCACAATATTTCCCTCAACGTACTTTTGTGAGACCTTATTCTCGGCGTTGAATAATAAATATTAAAACAAATAAAAGAAACCGACTAACTGATGAAGTTCGTAATGCTTGTTTGTGTTTAAAATGTACGAAATATCAACCTTTAATTGAAGATTTAGCAAATGCAATTCAGCAACAAAAAAGTCTCTAATGTATTGTAAATAATTATTTGTATTTGCTTTTTAATAATAATAAATAACTAGTTCAAAAACAAAACTCTTTCATTTACTAGGGCTGCAAAAATTATTAATATTCCAAGATGTGACACGGCACCTGGGTCAAGCCGGGTTTTTTTAGAATTTTGACACGCCGAGCTAAAAATGTTACCCATTACTGATCTAGGTCAATTGATTTTTATTGATAAAGGAATTAAATTATACATTTTTGAGTTTTCATTTGAAAATACGTTCATTTGTAATTAGTAGAATATTATATTTCTAGCAAACTTTTAGATGGTTCAAAAAATTTTGTAAAAACAATTTTTTGGATAGTTTATATTGAGATAAGATTTTTTAGCAATGTAAAATACAAGCATTTGCCAAAGTATATACCTGTATAAAAGTATATCTTGAGAACTTATCTAATTTATGAATTATATCTATGAAGTAACTTTATTTAAATTACCTTAATGTAATATACATATTTTTTTCATTTTAATATTTTATTTCTTAGAAATAGTTAGCACCTACATACTAACTTATAACTAGATAACAATTCTTAGAAGTAATTCTTTTGATACTAATTATTTTAAAACTGATTATTTAGCACATACATGTCCAGTCGTTCGGGCTACTTGCATTACATCACATTCACTCAGACCTAAGTCCTCCCTACTAATACTGTAGGTGGACTAATCAGCCAACAGATAGTAATCTTGTTTTTCTTATTTTTTACAAATTAGTTTATTATTCTCTTGTAGAACATGAAAATATACGAAGGGTTTTTCTAAATGCACTCCAAACTAATCAAAAATGAAGTTTTACCGAGACCGAATATTTTAAAAGAACGTTTCGTTTATTTGAATCATAAAATGTCAAAAAGACACTTAATTACAAAATGTCAAAAAAAAACTTATCGAATCCATATCGAAAAATCATATGTTCTTTAAAATTTTATTTCTATAAGTACTATGATACTTATTCAATTATTGAAATAACTTGTAACGCATGTTTGAGGTAAAAGTGATATCGAGTTTGGTAAGTAAGTTAATAGCACAATATTCACGAGGAAAACTTCTTGCTTAACTAGAACGCTTTCGCGCAAGATCACATTTATATATTTGCGTGACGCAATTTACCAAAGTTCAATTGATTTTTTGCTCGTTTCAAACAGAAATTCAAAAGACGTAAAAACTTTTGAAGTGGGTACATTAAGAATAAATGTGAAAAATAAAAATAGTTTTGTACCGTATATTGATGATGATGGTAAGATTAATTGATCTCAACATAACTAGTGCACTTTGAAGAAGGCATAAAGTTATGTCAACAAATTTTCAATGAATGACAAATTATTCAGAAATGTGAGTTCAGCACAGCAACTGTTCTCTGCTTCTGATTTAAATAACGAATTTAACTGTGTACAGTGACATATCACGCTTTAGATACTAGCTACAAAGGAGAATCAGAATACCTCATCATTAATTTATGAATGGTTGGAAAAATACGCATTAATATCGAGGATACTATCTCAAAACTGTTTGAAGCAAAAAAGGAGTGCGACAGGTATGCAGTCTATTTTTAAAGCGAGGAGCATGACCGCGCGGTATTACATTGGAGGTCCATTCGGAAGATCGCCAGTTCGAATCTCGCGTTGTGCTACTCCCCTCAAATGTCACAGGCAGTTTTCCGCTTAGTATCTGAAGGTATAAGGATGTCTATGACGTCAGTCATGTGTTCTTTAAAAAATGCAAAAAAAAATGCCAGTGTTTCGATCGTCTCACGTCGGTGTGCCATCAGATCCAGTACAGTGGTGTGGCTGGTGAGTTTGCTGATGTGCAACGGATCACTCACACATGAGAGCCACTCACTCTCATCCTCAACTACGAGGCTCAGCAACGACACTATCAACTCAAGTACTCGTATAACTAATACAGCAATAATAACATACGAAACATTTTTAACGAGTGGACTGGTGGAATAACAACAATAGGAGAAACAAAAATCAGAAACTGACGGTTTGATGATGAAATTACATTTCTGGCATCCAGTGACAAGGAGATTGTATAGAATCGGATATTGAAATGTTCGGATGCGCATAAACAGCAGCAAAATAAAACATGTGTTAATTGACCGTACATACACGGCAACAGGAAATACTGAGCTATAGGACATGTGCATGAGTTTGTATACCAGAGTTCTTCAATGGCTGATAGGGGGGAATGTAACAGAAATACGAGATACTCGTAAGTCGCTTGGAAGGATTGAGAAATAAGGAATCAGAAAAAAAAACAGGACTTAAGAGGTTTAAACCCACGTTTTATATATTCTCTTGTTTGATGTGTTGACGAGAAAACTCGCGCGGCATTTGCGTATTATATGAACTGGCAAAATAACTTTTCGATTGATGATTAAAGTAATCCGGACTGAGATGCTTCTCTCTGGTCTGTGTACAAAAATGATCTTAAGATACATATAGTGGAGGAGGGGCGGGATAACTTAGCGCAGTTGATTCAGGCTGTAAATGTGAATGGCAACTAAACATATGATGAACACTCATCCAGTGGAGTAACTAACATATATGAAGAAGGTAATTGGATGTCTATTTCAAGAAGCACTGCACTGCAAGTTTATAGATTGCTTAAATTGGAAAGGGATTGTGATTATGATGATCATGATCCTTAGAACTGAGAAAACAAGCAAGAAAAATAAAAGGTTTGCATGCATTCTTGATAGAAGCGCCAATAATGACATTGATTAAGTTTTTTTTTTAATTTAGAAAATATATTTGAGTGTGATATATTTTTTTTTCTCTTATTTTCATTAAGTTTAATTACACTCATGAATATATCATGGTATTATTTATGAAACATTCTTTATAAATAAATGACAGTTTAAATTGACTGAGCTTTTATCAGCATCATTCATGCTAACGCTTTCTAATTAATAATAATAGCAAATGATGTTTGGATTGATACATATAATATATAACTTTAATTAAACCCGATGGTAAAAATTGGTTCAACTGAGGGAACAAAGCTTCAATTTGTTAACCTGGCTTTTGTGCGTTCACACATAATATTTTGCCATGTAAACATTTCTCTTTTTCAGAGCTTTCACCTTTCCTTCATACCAAATTTGATATAGACGTACTATAAATAAAATAAATATTCATTTACATTTGAACAAGACAGACCCACATATAAGGCGACTATTGAAGTAGTTTAAGACTTTAAATTCTATAATGAAAAATAAAGTAATTTTATGCACATTTACAAACGTATAATCTAACTTAAATTTATAAAAGAGTTTACAACATCATTTTATTTATCAGTTACTTTATATTTTGAACTTGCGTTTACATTTGTGTTATATTATGTAGTCAAACTTGTACAGTTGCCTTTATACTCGGGTTTACTGTTTTTTTCATAACACACAACTGAGGTGACCAAAAATTTGATTTACTTTTTAAAAAATTTTTTTTTTCTTTAAATTCGAACATTTTCTTCTTGGAGTGCTTCGTCAATTTATCGAATGTAAGCTATACAGTAATAGACTTTGAAACAACTTTCAAAGAAAAAGAACTACACTAGAACATTGTATTGCTTTGAAACTAAATTTTAAAACAAATTAAATAATTGGTTTCCTACCGTTTACCGTTCTTCTTATTTTGTCGCCCTTAACTCTAGAGGCGTGAATTTCGGGCGTTTTTTCAGATTAAATAAAAAAAAAACAAAAAATATTTTTCATACACGTTTTTTTTTCAGTTTGTTTTTTAATGATTTGAGAATATACAAAAACAATTTAGAAAATAAAATTTTAAATTCAAGATATCAGCTGTTATATCTTATCGTAAAAAAGGGATAATTTGGTCGACATGATTTGAACCCTTTCGTAAATTTAAAACCAAAATTATACACAATTTATTGATAAGAAATAATGTCGTTATTGCTGGTACCAAATAGAAAAAAATCGTAAAATGGCGACTCTCTGAAAAAAAAAATCAATTTTTTACCCTTTTTTAAATTTTTTTTTAAATTAGTAAAAAATAGTTTTGAATTTTTCAAAGTAGGAACGATTTAAAAAATATCAAAGTTTCATACCAAATTTGAAGGCAATCGGCTGGAGAGAACCTGAGATTTTATGTCGACCAGGTCGAAAAAAGTAGTTTCGGTAAAAACGTTTTGAGATTATTGTCTGTCATTCCAGTGCGGCGTTATTGCTGCCTCATTTATAGTTATAACTTCGTCAATATTGTAAAGTTTAACATTTTCTTTTGAGAACATATTCTTAAAGGTCAAAACTTTAAGAATATGCAAAAAAAAACCTTTTTTTCAAATTTCTAGAGTAGTATACCCCCTTAAGTATCTATAGGATGAAACTCTGGAGCCAGTTATCAACTAACATTTGATTCACCTCGTCATTTGCATGTTTCAAACAGCCTTTTAAAAAAAATATTTATTTTCAAGTCAATAATATTTCTTATTTATTCCCGATTTACCTTTCTTTTATATTATGTCTCCTTTTTTATAGATTGATGGCATTTACTTTTTTAAGTAATTTTGTCTAAATGAACAATCAATTGAATATTTTATTTACTTTTGCCTGTTTAGTTTGAAAATATAAACTTGTTTGTAATAAGCCCGCCAGATTATCATACAATGAATTGAATAAATGAATAACATGAGATTTCTGTAACTTTTAATAACAGTCTGGTATAAAAGACTATTGTTTCATAATAGTAATGAGTATCCAGACGGGGTAGCGGTGAGATGGTATGTATAGTATATTTAATTATTTAACCCTTTGATTTAAATCCATCTGGTGAATTTATTGATTTAAAACAATATCTTCCAACGAACCATCTTTTGTTTCATAATTATTGACGGTGTCAATGCAAGTGTCTAAAATGTTTTATAAACCAAATGGTATAAAAATAAATCTAAACCATCGGGTGGGTGCCTAACTTAAAATATGTTTGATTTTTCACAAAAAAATGTATCATTATTCCTCATCCCTCGCTTAATTACTAATATTTTGTTTTATTTTACTGTAAATAAAAAAATATATAAAACTATTTATTTCTGTTATAGACCAGTGTTGTAAGTGTTTGCGAGACGGGTATTCTTTTATTTTTATTTGACATAAGCTACATCAAATATAATGCATTATTTTGAGTGGTTCGAAAAGTAATTATGTATTCGTAGGTCAAAAAACGATAAAAATATGTATATCTAGATACAACTTGTGCGTGGATGATGGTTACGATATTTTCAGTATCACATCTATTGTCATGTCGTAGAACTCTGGTTGTTCTTGATCAAAGCCTTGATTTGATCATCATAAGTGGTAATCGACCTTACAGTGTCTTATGACCAATACATAAGTTTAAGACCACATTTGACACATATGATCGTTTACTGTATTATTCCCAAACAGTAAACATAAATTTTCGTATCATATTTTGCTTTTGTGGTAGTAATAAAGCATCGACCATAAAAAAAACAAATAATTTTGTTACATCGTCATAATGATGACACAAACAAACAGTTCGAGTTATTTGAGTAAACATTAGCCAAACATCTGCTTAACTATTCATAATACTCGTGTAATAATACTTTTCATAATTATATTTCTCATAATATTATACATTCAGCACGTTTAGATTGAAGTTTGCATTGAAAGGACATATATTTTGTCGTAATGACATATATCCGAGAAATACGAAACTACTTTCCAGACAGCGCATTACAAACAATTTAAAAAGATTTCAAATAAAAAGTTATTGCATTTAGACAGAAAAAAAAATGTAAAATGTTCCATCCTAAATTGAAATTATAGTGGACCTATTTGTTTTCCACAATAACGTAACGATTTTTTATTTTTATATTTGACTAAGCAATAACACTTTAACTTGTATGTTAAACGTATTCATAATTCTTACAATATCAGTATGAAATCGTTCACGCGAAATAGGCTTTCAAGTATTATGGGCTTTATATACATAAGCACATAAATAATCATACTTTTACGACGCGAGAATGTTAATGAGTAGGTTAATAGAAAATTTCTCTTAAGTTACGAGTACATACTTACTATCACGCGGTATCCTTGTCGAGGTAAGCAGAGAGAAGAGAGAACCTAACTTTCCTATCATGCCATACATCTTTTCACCTTTTCCACATCCATACACCTTATGACACAACTCCTACAATATCTCTGATCATTTATATTTCCTTCTTTCAAAATAGCATTCACTTGATCCAACCATACTTGACTTGGTTTTCTTTTCCTCTACCACGCCTCCCACTCATATTTGCACTGTATATTTTTTTTGTTAGTCTTTTTTGATTCATTCGTTTTATAAAACATGTCCATACCTTCTTAGAGTGCTCCTCGTTATCTTATTTAATATATCGGTCATAAGTTTTTATTCAGCCTAAATCATTACATTCCAGTGTATGTATTTCTAAAGTTTTTATATGTTCCTTCTAGTATTTTTTTTATGTCCACGTTACACTTCCATACATCAAAGCCAGTACCAGAATACTGTTGTGGACTATCGTCAGCAGACTCTGATACTGTCAGATTCGAATATATGTATGTATGTGTAAGTACCCGCGTTGAATGTGTGTTCTATTGATACACGCCGTTCGATATCTCATATAATTCTTCCATTAGCTGAGAAAATATTTCTCAAATTAAGTTACCGCTATTCATTTAGACATTTGTTAGATCGACGAAGCTATACTAATGACGGTGGAATAACCAATTAAGATGGTCTTGGGTGTCATAACGATAAGTAGAAGACTTCTGGGATGCTCACGTCTAATACGATTGGATATTATCCGACAGGATGCAACAAGAATTAGGGTCAAGGGCTGAAAAACTTAAGACTTTCATGGTTTGTAACTTCAACCAAGCGAGTCAGTGGTTGTGATAGCTGTTACAAAAGTGACGCCAGTTTGAGATAATTTATTTATTTTTGAGCAAGACGACTAAGAATTCCAAAGGTTTTATGAAATTTAAAAAAATATATATATCATAGTTTTTAGCTGAATATGGTTAAAAATGATTCTTCTTGAGGCAGAATTCATCTGAGAAGCTGAGAATGCGTCATTATAGTAATGGTCGTTAATTAAGCTCTAAGTGTTGACCAAATATACAAAAAAAGAAAAATATAATATATATATATATATATATATGATTTTTTGTTTAGTTTTAGCGAAGGGTTATATATGTTTATTTTAGGTTTTCAGTTACTTCGCGAACTGTAAATATTGGATTCTGACATCAGATCTACCTGGAGATCCCTCAGCAGCTTCCTTACAGTATTTTTTATTTTTTGGCTTGGATGACTCTTTAGTAACATAGTTCTCTGTTTTGGATGTACAGGAGACGGTATCTATTTAATAATCGGTATTTATTTAATAATATTTAATCTATTTAAAACAGAGAACTATGTTACTAAAGAGTCATCCAAGCCAAAAAATAAAAAATACTGTAAGGAAGCTGCTGAGGGATCTCCAGGTAGATCTGATGTCAGAATCCAATATTTACAGTTCGCGAAGTAACTGAAAACCTAAAATAAACATATATAACCCTTCGCTAAAACTAAACAAAAAATCACATATTAACCTCTACAGAAGAGTAATGGGCTTTGTCAAAAGCCAAAAAATATCCGGCTTGTATAACAAACAATGATGAGGTATTGACAGAATAAAGAGGTTTCCTCAACATCTGTTAAAAAATCTTACTATTGTTCGTCAACAAATGGCATAAAGACTAAACACCATCTGGTCTGCACTAAGAATAAAAACATTTAAATGATGTATAGAGATGAATCTATGGTATAATGAGGAATGTTGCCTAGGCATAAAGTGA
>OX463839.1:42091717-42212404 GCA_949825065.1 Odontocerum albicorne | reverse complement strand
AAAAGACCAAGGATTTGTCTATCTTTTTTACGAAAATATATTGAATTCAAGGAAAATCGGGTAACCCAAAGTTTAGTGTTTTGGCACTGGAGTTCTTTGAATTAATTAGAAAGAACCCTCGCGACAGATGGCCCATATATTTCCCGATTTAACGATTTGTTTGCCGTGAGATGTCATGGTGGCCTTATAGGAGCGAGCGTATTGCGCCAGTAAATCAATATTCGGTCCCACGGTGACGCCAATACATTTCTTTTTCATGCCTAGGGTCACATAATTCCCACTTTCTTTTCTACACGTGTCACCCATGTGATTAATGGTCAAAAAAATATATATTATACTATCAACTTATTACTCGTAAACTTTTGATCGAGTTTCACAATTCATACCGGTACACATCGAATATTTTATCATAAATGCGGGACACATTTCACAGTTTTGATAATAATTTCTAATATATTTTTATTTTTACAATGTTGCTTGTGTAACTATTAATATTGTTCTTGAGAAAATATTGCCATGTTTCAAATAGTACTTTTCTCATAAAATAAAGTTTTAAGGAACATCTGTTGTTTTCGGCCAATCAAGTTTTTTGTGTTCTTAACTAATACAGGCATATGCATCTAACATCCACACTATGACAGATAATGTTACTTGAGCATGACAGATTGCCTGTCACCATAATATTTTTTAAACATTATTTTGATTTATGTATTTTCTAATGTGGAACTGAATATTTAGTTTAATAAGTTGTATATTAGCACTGAGATCCCAGGTATACCTTTATCTTGAAAAAGAAATACATTTGAGGTTAATTGATTGTATATTTTGGCATTTATTTGACTGAGGAGGCAATTCCAAAATAAATTTTCAATCTCATTGAAAATTGACATAAAGACATATGTAGGATAAAATTATTAAAGTATTTGTAACTCAAGGAATTAAATGAGCTGTTTTTTAACAGATGTATATTTATAGAGTGTTAGTTATTTATATTACACGTGCGATTACAGATTATAATCGAAGATATTTCAAAGTAAAAACCAGTCTCTGACCCACCAGAAATCGAATGCGGGACGCCGTAGTGCCATACAATCGAGCTAATGTCTAAGGCACGGTACTAACCATACAAGGAAATTAAATTGTCTATATTACTATAGTTCGGAAATTCTAGGATGAGTCCTGTGACAGCTCACAAATTGGCCCCAATACAACCTTGTAACTATGTTCAGTAATTTTAATTATTTTATCAACTTTAATATAAGCCTCAATTCTAATAAATAGCAAGTTATTTAGGTAAATACATTACATAAGGTTGTATTGGGGCAAATTTGTGAGCTGTCACAGGACTCATCCTAGAATTTCCGAACTATAAGATTTTTTTTAATATTAATATGCATTGTTTTAAATATGTAAATATAATATTTTAATATTTTTTACTTACAAGACTGCTTTAAAATGTACATTTCAAATAAACTTATGTATTATCATCTATACATTTATGATCTATCGTTTGTTCCTACTGACGAATTTTTGTTTTGTTAAAATAAGATTTTTTGGCAAGGATTATATAATATTTTTTACTATCAAAAAAGTAATTTATGCTTTCCGAAGTAACTTCTTGAGTCTCTTTCTCTGTTAAGGGAAAGTAGGAATATTTGACGAAACAGTATTTTTACCAAAGGACCACCGCTATTATTACATATTCAAGTCTCAGGTGGAATATTTTTTTATTACTTATTGAATTAGGTTTATCTGAAGCCTTGGATTCCTAAACGCAGTCAGAGTAGAACCTTATTATAGATAACTGCTGAATAAGGTTTTAACATGACGACTAAAAGGGTTAAGGGAACATGGCTGAAAGCCATTTTAATTTTGAAAATTCTCTTTTTAAAATTAAAGACATTCGAAAGACACGTGTATGTTTAAAAATTAAAATAATTGAAAGAAAAAAACAAAATGGAAAATTTATTTCGTAACATAATAAACCTATTGCATTTTGTGTCATAGATTACGTAATGAATCATGTAAAATAATTTATTCGGGAGCTATTGTAGCATCAGTACAGTACTTAAATCTGATTTGAAAATACCCCCAAGTTAACCTCCAGGAATCACAGAAAATCGAACCTGAGACGCCTGGGTACTAAAACATAATATTCTAGGACAGTTCCAAGAATGTAAGTTATTTTCGCGGAATATTTGTGTGTTATCCCTACGCGTCATAAAATAATAAAAAATAATGTGTCTAAAAAACATATTTTAGATAACTATCGTCGATTTTTTTGAAAAAAAAGTTAACACACGTCGAATATCATCTTAACATAAGTTTTCATATTTATTATCAAAATCTTGTCTATTTGCGTTGAAGAAAAGCTTTTCGGTTTTCTGTCCAAATCACTGCGTTGGTTTACAAATTAAATATTAAAAAATATTTACCATTCACTATTTTTGATTAAGCTATTTATTTTTTTTGCTTAAAAACTGTTAATGGTAATATTTATATATGACTTTTAAAAACCGCACGGTTTGGACCAAAACATTATTGGCCCAATTGAAAGCGGTGACCTGTTTTTGCCATTTTTCAAAGAAATTTGGAAAACTGTTGAATTTTAATTTACACGTATGCAAATTTAAGTTAAATTTAATCAATGTTACGCCAAAAAGGTGCCAACCACATATTACATGTTTTAAAATAATTAAGGATATATAAAAATTTGTTCCCTGTATTATACCGCTGTATTACTTGCTTCAATGTGTCCGCATTCAGTTTCAGCCACCCGTATAAACATTGTTTCGAATTCTTTTACAAAAAAAAAAAAACATTTGAACATTATTGTGCAAAAATCATTCTTTCCTCATTTTACATGTTCTGAGACAATTGAGGAAATATCTCACCGCTTTATATGTACTCGTATGAAGCAAACCGATTTAAAGTTTAATTTAACCATATAATATAGGTTTGATGTACTCGTATTTGTACATACAGGAAGAATTTATGATTTTCGGTTTATTAAATAAACTGAATCCAAAGGTTTTTTGTACGAGGGTTATCTAGAAAGTAAGGTTACATGGGCTCCTAAGGCCGGGGGAAATTTTTTGTTTCGAAGTTGGCCTGGCATGTAGGGGGGATCCTAACGGTCAGTTTGTTTGGTCCTGTGTGTTTTTCGGTAATTTTGTACAGTCACAGTAAATTCTTCCGATGGAGAGGTCGTCGCGCGCTCCCGCCACCTCCCGCCCGTGCGAGATCCGTGCGGTCATCCGTTTTTTGACTTTGCAGAACAATACCGCCGCGAATATCCATCGAAAGCTCGTGGAAGTTTATGGTAGTGATGTGATGAGTCGACAACATGTCACGAAGTGGGTTAGGTTGTTCAGAGAAGGCCGTACTGAAACTCACGACGAGGCAAGGCAGTGATTTCTGACGAACTTGTCCAAAAAATTGAAGAACAAGTGCAAATTGACCGCCGTGTGATGCTTGACGACCTTCACGAAAAATTTTCTGACATTTCTCAAAGTCTCCTTAGTGATATTGTGTCGGAAAAATTTGGTTACAAGAAGTTGTGTGCGAGATGGGTGCCCAGAATGCTCACACCGAAGCACCGTCAAAATCGCGTGACCGCCGCGCGTGAATTATTGCATCGTTTTGCACAGGAGGGAAAAGCTTTTCTGGACTCTATCGGGACGGGGGATGAGACGTGGGTGTGTCACTATACCCCAACAATTTACCAACGATCAGAAGGTCGAGTAAGCTGTGAAGAAGGGGCTGAAAGAGCTGGCGGCGGAGGTCTATGACACTGGCATACAAAAGCTGGTGCCCCGACTACAGAAATGTCTCGATCTCGACGGCGATTACGTTGAAAAATCGTTTTATATTTGTAAAGTATCGTATCAATTTTAATTAAATACAAGCATTTTTCGATCCTACATAAATGTTGTAACCTTACTTTCTGGATGACCCTCGTACACACATTCCATCACGCTATTTCCCTGTCAGTATAGGCAGAGAGGAAATAGTGATAGACTTTTCTATCTCGACACACATCTTAAGCATCTTCTATAAACATGCACCTTGTCATACTCGTACAACTTCAACAATTTCTACGTTTCTTTCGCTCAAAGTATTATTCACTTGATTTAAGCACACTGTCCTGGATCTTTCATTCATATTTGCACTTAATATTTGTTTTCGTAGTTTCCTTCATTCATTCCAAGTATCCAACCTATCTCACAATGTTCTTCATCTAACTTAACACTTCAGTAGTTCACATTCATCCCTGATCCGTTCATTCGTATTCTGTCATATATTGTCACCTAATGTATTCTTCAAGGTGCGCACATTTCTACAGCATTTATTTGGCGTATTTCAGTATTTTCCACGTTCACTTCTATAGTCTAAGTTTCTACTAAAATACTATTGTAGACTATCATCTTCAAAGATTTCGATACCGTTCGTGTCAAGTTAATACGTTTTAGTTCTCCATTGATTTTGTTTCCTATCGCTATATGTCGTTCGATATTCCCTTTTCACTCTTTAATTATCTGAAAATCTATTTATATACGACCATTTCCATTTTGTGTATAAAAGTCCTAATAAAGAGAAAAATACATAAAAACAAGCTCTTTATAAAGCAAAATGTTTCTCCTTTTTTCCGTTAAAATCGAGGGAGCCATGCATATATTTTGTATTTTAATTTTAAAACCATATACAGCTGGACTGTTTTATACCGTTAAATGTTAAGTGTATTTTATTTTTGGGTGAATTTGATATAGTAATGTATATAGAATAAAAGCAGGGGTGGTGTTAGAAATACTGCCACCTTTTTATAAAAATATTAAATTATTCAAATTGATGTTTATATGTAATACAAGACTATTTACAATATTGTCGATAACCCAGATATATTTGCTCTAATTGGTTTAGGCATTTCTGCTAGAAACAAATGGAACCATTAACAATTCAAATGTTTCAATATTTATTTACTAGATGTGTATAGCCACGCGGTAACGCACTTGACTTACGCGGGGAAGGTTACCGGTTCGAATCCCGCGCTATGCTATTCCCCACGAATGATACAGTTATTTTTTCCGCATAAAGTATTTGTCTGTACAAAAATACGTATGACTTCGGTCATATGTATTCTTTCAAAAAAATATGCCAGTGTGCTCCGATCGTCTCATTTCAAGTGTGCCATATGATTCAGTACATCGGTGTGGTCGGTGAGTTTGCTGATGTGCAAAGGCTCACTTACTTAAAGAGCAGAGAAATAAGAAAAAATACCAAAACTCCACGCCACACCTTCGCTTTCCACCTAAATTGACATTGTAATGGGTTCTTCGAGTATGAGGCCCAGTAACAACGACGAATTTACTAACGATGGTTGTACGTTATAATAATTCATCAATCGTGAGAATATAACTCCATATCTGGTTTAGTGGATATTTTTAATATAGATGTTGAGTTCAGGATAATCCTTCTTCGGCATTCTCTCCATTTTAGTTCTTGACTGGAATGGAATAATACTTTAGTATTCTTGTTGCTTTCGTTAGAGATCTATTTTTTCCAACTCAAATGTTTCATTGTAGATTGAATTTAATTATTTGTATTTGATTATTGTTAACTTTCCGGGTTGTATTCTTCGTTAGTATTTTCATGCATTATATTTTGAAAGATATATGTAGCCTGATTTTTTTTGTTTTATAACATATGTAAATACGTTATCTTTTGTTTTATAATTATTATTAATGTTATATATAAAGAAAACTTGAGTGTCGTTTATTTTGTTTGTTAATAAATTTATATCACCTTGAGTAAAATAATGTGGAAATAAAGAAAAAAGTTTATACAATTTATGTTTAAATTACATTAAAAAACTCTTCTTTACATTATGGCATAATAATGCAATATATTTTTGTATGAATTATCCTAAAATGTAAAGGAATTTGTAAAGCTCATCACATATTTCCTTTATATGTTGCTGAAATTTTACTGAGAATGAAATAAAATACAGTTTGCACATATAACGACTTTAACTCAAGATATATAAATTTAAAAATAAATGAAACCTACTGAATATTTTTTTCAATTTATGACCATTGCGTGTGGAGATTCAAGCATAAGAGTGCGTGTGGAGACAGACATAATCGTAGCTAAAATTATAAAAAAATGCTAGAGTGCGCAAGCCTGGGCACTTATAGCGCATGCAAGACACTGCGAGGATGCATTGTTCAGCGATCCAATGGTAAGACAGAGGAGATACCAAATATGAGATGACTGAATGATGTAATAGACTACTGCCGCACACTGGTTATTACATTTGGAGAGGAATGATGCTGAATGAGATAGGCGGTTATATCCTGAAAGCAACCATGACCCACCTTGCGTTATTCAGCTGATTATGATGAATGCAATCAAAAGTAGCAAATCGAAAAATTGACTAAAGAATCAAAAAAAAAAAGGATACTTAATTCAAAACATTATTTCCAGATATTAGAATTTACTATATTACACTTTGTTTGTGGTAAAAAGTGAATTGCCATATAGCTATATTTTTCTACCAACTTGAAATATGTTAAAGGGACCTAAGTGGAAACCATACTCGAACCCTTTTTTAAAAATAGGTTCTAAAAGGAATCAGCAAACTCCAGATTGGAAAATGGGCAGCTTACCAACTAGGTCATATAGATTATTTTGTACTTATTCATGAACTTGCACTACGCTCAAACAGAGATTATTTATTGAACTTCCCAGTTCACCGCTCTTTTTTTACATCGTCCTTTATTGTCCATATAATATAACGTGTTTCATTGCTAATTTCTTTTTATTCTCCACCATACCTTTCTTTTCCTTTGATTGGTGATTTCTTACTTTATATGAAAAATAATATTCGGTTAATTGTTCGTCTTTGTGGGGTTTATGAGCATATGCTCACGTATATGTTTATGAATTTTATGGGGATGGATAGTCATTGAATGTTTTTTTGCGACCATGTAAATTGCTTTATTTACTTTTGTCTAGTTGGAAGAGATTACCGCTTGGCAATAAGTCCGCTAAATTGTTTTTGCGATGAAGTATTAATAATAAATAAGCTTATAACATTACGTAGCCTCAGTGCCTCCCATATTTCACTTAAGGGTATGCCGGCCCAGTTCTCAGTTCATAAAATGGAGGGTCCACTCTTACGTTACTGGAAGTAGGAGGCACATTCTAACACAATTTCTCAGAATTAGGCAGATGCCGGAGTTGACGCTTGAAGCCTGCAAATATTTACTTAAAATCTTAACGTCGCTTATTACGAGTGGAACGAAAAATTAATAAGTTAAACCTGCCTTTAAGGACTTCCAAAAAATATATACTTAGGTGAAAAATTTTCAAGTTTTCGTGGATTTTTTACTGTTTATTTAAAAACAAAATTCTAGTTAATTATTTTGTCAATAAAAAAACAGGAATATTTTATATTATTTTTTTTAGAGTTTCAATACTAGAAAAAAATGGTAAAGAAGTGAATCTTCAAAAATTAAAACGTAATTTTTTTGAGGTTTTCAAATTAATTTCAATGTTATTCTATCAGAACTCCTCAAAGAATTTACATTAACAAATTAATTAATAATAAACAATCTCTAATATATCTTCAGTCCCTTTGTAAATCAAAAAATTAGAATCTTAATAATTTTCCACTTTTTTCATGTTTATTGATATATAATATTTACTATCCCTATAAATAGCGTATTTCATAAAATGGTTATAGTTACAAATATTTAAGTAATCACTTTAAATTTATTTGAAAATATAGATTTAACTTCTTTTACTTTTTGAGATAAAATTTATTTAAATAAGTTTAATTACTTAAGTATTATTTTAAGTAAAATAATTTCAAGGTACGAAATGTAAATTAATATTATGCTAATATTTTTTCTATTTGCTTTTCTCACAAGGGATACGGCGTGTTTAGGTTAAGTGTTTGAATATCATTTCGCACAAGGTTTTAGTTATCGAGATTAGTAAAATTTAAAATTAGAAAAGAAATTAAAATGTTGTGATATAACGTTATCTTTTATGTGAAAATATTTCTTATTAATAATGATATAAAACCTAGAAACATTTAAAAAAAGTTACTTGGTAGATATGTGCGCATGTAAAGTTTAAAGATTAATTTATTCAAGTATAGCTATTGTAACAAGGGTAAATTCGTAAAAAGTTATTTGCAAAAAAATAGACTTATGTATAAAAATCCAATTCTTTACTCTAAAAAAGTATGGACTTATACGAAACCTTAGTTCAGCGTACGTCTGTTCTTTATTCAGTGAAACGAGGGTCGTTTCAATAGTTTATGGGGTGGCTTATTGTTTGTTTCTAAACAAAGGCTTTTTCATATGTAAATATCTTGGCCGCTCCTAATATAAAGTTAGATTATATGTGATCCGGACAGGGTTGAATTGGCTTCTCAATATAATAAAATACCTTGTGTCAGATCCAGTCGACGTTTTAGGCCGTACTCAAACAAAACAGCCTCGAGGGTAGTTTGAATACGTCATTTTTATAAGGTTAAGGTATCCGTTTAGCTACATATCATAATCATGGAAAGATGAAAACTTTCGCAATTTTAATACAATTTGCTGGCTTTCATAAACAAAAAGGCTAAATTTGAGAATTTCTCTTTTCAATGGAATATCAAAACATTCAACTTTTTATTTGTCTGATGAAAAATATTTTAACAGATTTTTATATATTGTATAGCAAATTGACTTCTTTTTCAAAGTGCGGCTTGTCAAATGTAATTCGATATAATTTTATTGAATTGGTATTATTATTATTGAGAAATTTAATCATTCACTAAATAGTTTTCACCAAAAATAATATGTGACTAACCTGCTCCACTCTATTAAATAACGTTTGAATAAAAGGACAAAATTTTTTAATGCCTGCAATTTAAAGTGTTTTTGTAAAAAAAATTGTATGAAAATCCCTTAGTGTAAAAGATAGCTTTAACTGTAACTTAAATGAGACGATTTCATTTCCTGAAATTTCTCAGATATTTTTTAAATAATGAAGAAATAAGTTATGAACACTGTAAACTAAAACAGATAAGAAAGTCAGTTGATTGACTGGAATGTGGGGGAATGTTTAGATTTGTTATCTTGTGCAACTATTCATGATTAACTCACATACATTCAAAACAGATTAAATCTACTATTGATTAACAGTTAGACAGATTAACTTCTTAGTGAATCTATCTTCATACAAGTAGAATAAACGATTTTTTTCATTCGCAACAAAAAGTCAAATATCATAAAATTATATTTGTAAAATTTTATTTAAAAATATTAAAGTTTATGCTTTTTTTATTTGATTGTCTCTTAGTGGTATTGTTTTAAAATAAGATATTATAGAAAAAATATTTTTTCATGTTTCATAATCGATGTCTTTATAATGAAATTAAAAGTATTCTTATCTTAATTGAAATAATGAGAATAATACAAAAAAATAATTCAAAATCACTTGTCAACAAGAAGTTCGGTTGAATGGTGGTTGGTAAGCATACTATAAAAATAAAATATGCAGCAGCTAAAATGTAAACTCTTTTAATGTTGAGCATTTGTTTATGTAAAATGTAAACACTTTTAATGTTGAGCACTTTTAATACTAAGCAAAATCATAAGTATAAAATATTGTTTTTTTAATACGAGTATATTATATATTCGTATTGATAGCTTAGTAGAAAACCTTTTCTTAGTCAGCATTTTTTGTTCGTATTTACTTTTCCTTTATATATATTTTTTAAGAGTTTCATAATAAGTGAACAACGAAAATATTTTTTAAAACAAAACAGGAAATCTATCAGGGAACGTAGACTGCCGGGCTATGGATCGGTCTGGATTGAGGCGTTTCATGAAATCCCCGAGTTCCCGAAATAATTTGTAGGGTGATGATGATGATCCATTGGAAATAGAATATATTTTTAACTAATATTTGTTTTCAATCCTTTAATTGTATGAAAAATGTTTAAAATTTTATACAAAAATCTAAATTAAAAAAAATATGTAACATATATTTCTTTAAATTTATGAAAAATTTTGTGAATGGTCGTTTAAAAAGAAGAGAATGGGATTTAAGTACCAAATAAAAAGTATTGATCCTTTCTCGGGGAAACTTTTTAAAAGCTGTCAAGAAAATTGTTCCGAGATAAAATTCTACTGTAAATAAAAACAGCCTATAACAAGCAATTAAAAGTTGAATTGGGATTCAAAAATGTATATAAAAGTTTTTCAGAAACCCCTCTAAAGCCTTCAACCCTTCTATCCCACCCCTCTAAATATATACTCCCCTCTCGCGTGACATCGGGTATGTTCGGTCACTTCCGCCGTTATTCGGCAGCGACCGCCACCGACCCCCGAACATCACCTCACGACTGCCGTCGTGTTTTCATTTCCACATTTATATGTCTATTATTGTTTTACTTGTGGTGTAACTCTGTTCGTAATAGAGCTAAAGAGTAAATTCAACCGTGAAATATATAACAAATAAGTTTCTTTTCATTACAAATATTAAAAAGTGACACGAAAAGTGATTGGATAAGTTTGAGTTAAACTGTGGAAAGTAAAGTGCAGAGAGTTTGTGTGAAAAACTTTGCGATTTTGCAATTGTTTGATATTTCTGTAGCTAACCTAACTTTGTTCTACGAGTATATTGGGCATGCGTATATCGTGTTCGGTCTCTGAATATAGCAGTTTATGATGATTCCGTATGGCAACAATGGCTTGCCGTAATATTGCCTGTTGTGGCTAGTATGGACTGTGCCGTACATCGACTATAAGTATACAGGCTATTGCGTCGCTATTTCGTGGTTAACCTAGATTGTTCAACAAGACCGCGATTACGATAGTTGAAAGGGGTGACATTGATTATTTACTTCTGCCAAAAAAAATTCATTACTGAATATTAAACATTTTGAATAATAATAAAAGCGTTAAAACTTGTTTTTATTACTTTGAGATAGGTTTTCTCTTAGATATATAAAATTTTAAATTTGGAAAATCACCTTTCTTTAAAATTTATTTAAAAACTAGGCTTATATAAAAAAACTCAAATATCGTCTCGTTCTTTTCATTTATATATTATATATTTTACCGCTTATTTAAATCACAAGAAAACTTTATTTATCGCCAAAGTAAACTTAAGAATAAAACGAAAAAGTAGATTATTTTTTAAATAAGAGATAAATTGCTTATATTATATAATTATATAATATATCAATTAATCTCAAAACAATATTTTTTTCGTATTGACGTTTAGAAACTAAAAATTAATTTATTCTAGTTTAACTTTATCATGAAGTTTGAGCTAAATTTTCTTGTTGACGATTAGAAATTTGAAATGCATTCATTCTAGTTTAAATTTATCATGAAATTTGAGCTACATTTATATATTTTTCTACATTTTTAAATTAAGGCAAACATTTAAAACACCTTTACACCAACTCGTCGTTCTTCTCCTTGTTTAACAATTATGTTTTACTGTCTTATAATGAAACAATTTTTTCGAAGAAAATTTATTCCCTTTAAGAAGTTTTTTGGTTTTAAAATTTTTTGTTGGTTATATTTAATAAGAGAAAAAGGAAAAAATATTCTTACGATATTTGGATTAAAAAAATTCTTGAAAAAACTTCACTTCCAATCACGATGATATTTCTTAAATGTTTACATTATTTTTATTGCACAAAAAATAAAAAAACTTTTTTCTTTACACAATATCGACAATTATGTTAAAAAATAATAATGATTTTCCCTTTTCTTAAATATAAACGAACTTTAATTTTTCAATATGTTTCTTAATTTTCATATGGAGAAGCTTTTTCAGAAAGCCCATAATAATATTAATACTGTGCTTAAATTCTAGATAAACCAAAAGTGTAATGCCTTTATTTGTTGATGTTAATTATTGTAATCTGGAAGCTTCCGAAATAGCCGATCGTCGAAATAAATTAAATTACATTTTTAATCAACTTAAGTATACATAATATTTCAATTAATTTATGCTAACACGGCATCTGTTTTAATTAATTCATGACAACATGTTTTTATGGGAACTTCAAGAGGCAAAGGATTTTTAAATACCTCGGTATTTTTTAAACAAGCCGCATTCGACATGTCCTGCTTCATTATTTGTATATTATACTCTTGATATTTGTCCAATTACGTGAGGCAACATATCCGATGCCAATTGTCTGGTAGAAAACGAGACTTATTAGTTAATCATTACTGGCATCTGGTTTTACGTATCGTTCGATTAGACCTAATAAGGTGGAATACCACTTGAATTTATTTTAAGGGGCTTATGAGCAGCCCTTTTGTAAATTTAAAATGTTATTGCTTTTCGGGTGATATTTCATTACGAAATTTAGATTAATTTTGAAATTATACCTTATAACATATTGCTGTTTTAGTTTTTACATTTATGAACTTAAAAATAATTCTTTTAAGACATATACAAAAATCCAATCGCTTCATACACATGATAATAATATCAAATCATGTTAATCCAGTTAAAAGACGATTATTATTACTTTGTCAAAGGTTGTAATTAATTAAATTGTTTTGAAATTACTCTGAGTAATAAAAACAATATTTGTTTTTTTTTTATTGCTACAACAATTAAACCGAGCTAAAACTGGAATAACTGGAATTTATTTAAATTAATTGCAGCTCGTAATGAAAAAAATGATAAATCAAAAGTTTTTCTCGATATACTAAATACAGGGTGCGTTTTATGTTCCAGGCCGATGTTTTTTTTTAAATAACTTTTAAATGAAACATAACTTTATAATTTATATTTAATTTGATCATATGGTCTTTACCATTATCTATGGAATATATAGTAATGTCTGTCAAGTGGCCGCCTTGGCCGTGGCGCAAACGCTAGCTTTTTCAAGCATATTTTTCAAGTATAACATTCACGCAGACTTCTGGTGTTATTTCAGCAATTTATTTTCGAATGTTATCCTTAAGCATCGGGATTGTGGTTGGTTTGTTGGTGTACACCTTTCCCTTCAAGTACCTCATAGAAAATAATCGGGGGTGGTCAAATCAGGGGATCGTTGGGGCCAGTCGATATCACCACTTTTTGACATTATTCGGCCGGGAAAAGTTTCTCGTAAAATTTGAATCGTAGCATGAGCTGTGTATGATGTGGCATCGTCCTGTTGGAACCACATGTGCTGTAAGCCCAATTGATCCAATTCGGGCACAAGAAAGTTTACCAGCATGTCACGATAGTGATCACCAGTATCTGTTACAGCATTGCCTCTAGCATCCTCAAATAAATATGGCCCAATGATGCCGCCGGCCCAAATGGCACACCATACAGTCACTTTACGAAGGTGTAATGGTCATTGGTGTATCAATTGAGAATTTTCAGTGCCCCAATATTGACTATTCTGTTTATTAACAAAGCCAGCCAAGTCGAAATGTACCTCGTCACTCATGACGATTATTTGCCAAAAATGATGGTCGTCTATACCGACCTGTAAAACCTGAGCACTCCAATGTCACCGCCGTTTATGGTCATTTTCCTATAGCTTTTGTGTCAATTGAATTTTCTACGGATAAAAATATAAATATTTTTTGATAATTTTTCACAAACATGATGGAGACATTCCCAATTCTTGTGCACGGCGTCGATGAGAAGTGCACGGACGTTTATCAACACTGCCTCACTGCATCAATATTTTCTGGCGTACGTTGACTACATTGTCGCCCAGACATTGCTTTATTTCCCAATGTATGCACATTTTCAAAATTATTCATTACACGCTGAATGGTTAACTTGTTTATCACCTGATTTAAACCCAAAAAACACGCAAATTTTCTTCGCGTATTCACAATTATTTAAATAAAATATTTTAATAACTTCAACATGTCGTTGCAGAACTAGATGCTCTACAATCAATTGTCATTGACCACTCTCCATGGCGGTTAAATATGAACTGACAAATAACAGCCAAATCAAAATGGCGGCCAAACAAAATCGGCCTCGAACATAAAACGTACCCGTACCTACATATATATATGGATATTTTAAAGTAAAAAAGAATGCTTTAGGATCATACTGTACTATAATTTTAATAAACGTTTTTTTCTGAGTAAAAATGCATAGATGAATAAGAACATTAGTCTTATGAAAAGAGATCACTTTGCTAACAAATTGTTCCATTTTCAAGTTGTGATATTTTAAACATGAATATTTTTTCATACTTGACTTAAAAATCCCTAAAGGCCTTAAAACAAGCGTTCAGATTTCTGTTGTTTTAAGGAAATGGGATGTTTCTTAGCTGTTAGCTTTCAAACATTTCAGTTCAAAGAGGTTTGTGATATTTCTCCCTTTGAATATTTAATTTTCCTATTTCCATTTTCTATTGTAAATACACACATTTGACCTTTGACGACCTATTGTAAGCATTATAACTGAACGCACGCACAACCATTTTTTTCCCTTTGTATACGAGTTCACGTCAAGTCAAATATTTATTTTCCCTCTTTTCATCCATTCAAACTGAAATTGTAGAGTACATATAAATTTCTCGTTTCATATTTTTAACAATGTACCTGCCAGAGTTTATGGAAATAAATATCCATCAAGTAAAAGTAAGTAACGAAAATATTTCGTCTTCGTCTCTCATCTTTGTCCATTGGACTGGGCTCACTTTGATGTGGTAAGTTGCTTCCAGTGAGTTATGACAGTGACAGACGATCTCTGTAACCTAGTTGGTAATACGCCTGTCTTCCTACCCAGTTGCGGATTGGATTATTTTTAGAGTTCCGATTTTTAAAATGAATCCAGTGTAGTTTTTACTTAAGGCATCTTTAACACCTTTCTGATAAGTTGGCCACATGATGACAAGCCTGCCGGGTTGTACTGTATACGACGAAAGTGTACTACAATTTTTACATCTTCCTCCAGAACTATGGTCTCCTCACATGTGATATCAAGTGACAAATACCTTTGTTTGATGGGTCCATCTTGTCCTTGGTCTTCCAAGTCTTAAGACTCAATGATAGTTAAATTTTCACCCGGCGAAGTTGACTATGAATAAGCGCTAAATATGAAAATCATAAGCTAAATCAAACGATAAAATACTCCAAAAAACCTTATTCGAAATTGGACAATGCTGATCATTTTCCATTCGACGTACATGACCAAACTACTTTTATTGAGATCTCTCAATAGATAATAAGAAGGATTTCGTGTTTAAGGCTACTCTTTTATGTTAGAGCTTTTCATCCGGTGTTGAAGTGTGCTTTCTATTACCCCCTAAGATATATATTTAGCGTGACTTCAATCCTCGATCCAAGATACTTCAATCCTAGATCTTATCTCATAATTTGTTATCCATATTACGTGTTAATATGTAAGACTTGAAAAATAATGAAATTTAAAAATTATGCAGAAAATTATTTATTTCGTCAACCAAATTAATTAATATTAATATATAACAGAACGATTTGTGTAAAAAACGAAGTTCCACGTGATAAATTAAAGAAAAACTATTTTTTCTCATCGTTTTGACTTAGTATGTTTTGAATATAATTTCTCAAAAAACTGTTGAGATTAAAAAAAAATATGAAAAAAATTATACAACCAAAACAAAGTTTTTTACCATATATCTTCAATAAAAGTAGATAAGAAGAAAAAAAAAAACGATTCCTGACAAAAAAAATATTGATGTGCAGAAACGGATATACTTAAACAAAAAGTATCAGGTGCATTATTAATACTGTAAAAAGTAGGTTGGTTGTTTTTTGAAAGAAAAAAAAAAACAAATGGAAAAACCTCAAAATTATATTAAGTGACCCTTCTAACATAATTTTGTGCTTCTTTCTAATTATACTTGGTTTGGTATATTTGTCTAAGAGCAGCTTCTCTTGAAATGTTTACTTCCAATTATCCTTTCATACTTTTGTGGAAACACGTCTGCCTGCGGTATTTTCGCCAGTCCTAATTGTACTAATTTTCTTCCTTACATGCCAGTACCTTCTTCATCTCTTACATATTAGATGATACTTTATCATCTATTACCAGTTGTTCCTTAGGATGTTTGGTTTTTATAGCAATTGCTCAACAAGTTAACAAAACTGAAACAATTGACAAACCATCACTTATAACATATTGTGTAATTTTTTGATAAAATTCAATATCAAGATAGCTTTGTTTTTGATCTCATAAAGTGCAACAAATAAGTATAAGTAAATTTAATTAAAGTTCCATTGTTTTGGACACTTTAATTTAAATAATAAATAGTACATACTTATAAACTATCATGCCATTTTCCTGCTGAAAGTATGCATAGAGAACACAGTGTCAGACTTCTTATTTCGATAAACATTATTCGTTTTTTTACATTTCTTTGACTTTCTACCTTTCCTTCTTTCTAAATATCTTTCACTTGATCCAACTACAGTTTCCTTGGTCTTCGTCTACCAGGCATATATTTGTTTTGTAAATGTTTCATGATTCATTTGTTCTATGTCAAATGTCCAAAACATCTCTGAGTGCTCCTCTTCATATTTCTCAACACATCAGCCTTAAATTCAAATTCATCCCTAATGGTGCTTCTAATTTTTAGATAGATCTAAAGAATATAATGATCAAATAATAACCCTGGATAATAAGCTGAATAGGGCATTATAAAAAACTCTGAGGCATACTTAAAAGCAATTGTCTGTAGCAAATGGATTTTTTTTAAATATTTTTTTGTTCTGCTTATACAAGTTTCGTTTACTCAACATGTTACGTGAATAACTTTTTATGAAACCAAAAATATAAACTTTTAAATTAAGTGTAAGTATGTCCACGATTAAAATTAATTTCAACACAATATATAGTTCCTTCTTGAGAATATTAAACATAATTTTAAAACTTGACTTCTTGTTTCTTAGTTAAAGTACCTACCTACGTATTTAACTCAGGTAATTTATTTATTGATGCCGAAAACAAACGTTGGAATGGGTGATCTCTGGAGACGAACATAACCACAGCATCTTGTAGCCTTTCCTTTATAGAGGTTTGCTCGGGTTATCTGGTTTTCCGGATGACTAACGTCCCTTCCGCCAACATTCTTGAGCCGCCAAGCCTGGACACGGTTTATTTTCCACGCCACTGCGCTGAAAACTCGACCACTTTATGATATTCTAATTAATCCCTCTTGTATAATGTGTTGTGGGGTACTTCATCAAAAATAGAATCGCCGCCCCTGGCAAAGTTTAACAGGGCCGGGATTAAGGGATGCCAACTTTAGTTTAATTAAATCTGGGTTAATCTCTGTTTGGTAAGATGCTTTCAACTAATCTACGATTCGGAAATAGTGTATTTTATTAGCTATCGACGAGTTATTTGATTTTCATGTTTAACTTTCCGATTCGTGAAATTTTATGATGAGTTAATGATTATTTCAGTAGGATAGGAAAACATACTGCGGTTTATTTAAAAAAACCTTTACCCTTTTGAAAAAAAATATAATTTTTGCAACTACACTGTTGTGTTTATTAATTATTTTTTCATGGATTTAACCTACACATTTGTTTATTTAAAACATATTTTTCACCTGTAATTCATTTTGCATCGAAATAATCTCTTCAAAAATATACCAAACTTAAAAAAAAGTTGTTGACAATAATTTTTGTCCGTTTATATAAATATTATATTGACGACCACCGTGGCCAAGTCGATAACAGAGCTATCGATTATCGCCTAGGCTACATAGCTTATCGACTAGACTACATAGATTATCGACTAGGCTACATAGATTATCGACTAGGCTACATCCACAATCGAATCGAACTAACAGAAGATACCTGTTTTCCTACTCGGGTATTGTGAATTAGATTCCTGTGGTCTTTTTCAAAGGGTAAAGAATTTTATTTAAATCCTCGTTATAATTTTCTAGTTTTTGAAAAAAATTGCTACAAGATCATTTTGTACTATATACAATGAAAGTGTAATATCATATAATAAAATTCACTATGGTACTCCGGGGTACAGTGATGATTTTTCGAAAAATTATTTCGAAACCAAATTTACAAGAATATCATCTTATCGAACTAGTCCAGCTACATATTTAAGTTTTGTCAGAAAATTGCGTCTTCCTTGATTACTTAGTTTAGAACTATTCTAGATAACTAAGATCTGAAAAGGTACGCGCTCGAATCAGGATTATTTTATCCAAGCCCTCTTATTCATCTTAACCGTCACTTTTATCTGCATATTTAAACCAATATATGTACTCATTGAATCTAACAATTTGAACATGCCTTCTTGAGTTTTTATATTACGACAGATTTCAAATTTATTCCAGTCCCCTTGTAAAGCAGAAAAGCATATCATTCTAAGGGGAAAAGGAGTACATAATTTGGCACATTATTTATGATAATTTTCTAAATTCAAAGTTATTGCTTTTCATATCAATTTGAAAGGAATTAGATTTGCAATGACCGCGGTGCGCGTAATGAACACCCTAACCTAAAATTTTAATTAATGTCGAATGCTATCGATGATGAAATATTTCATAAATATAATATATTAAGTACCGTTTATTAACATCACTTAGGGAAGAAAAGCTGCAACGCTTTCAAAACGTCTGCCATCATTGAAGGCACTTTACACGTCACGTCGACTCCAGAAAATATATTCAATTAGTGGAAAATTCCGTTATAATCTTGGAACATATCTATATAAGAATAAAATTACATATTTTAAGGTTATTCTAGAAATATTTTTTTCCGCAAACATTTCACTAACTCTCCATTGAAAATCACAAATCCTATTAAATGCCCAACGCAGAGGACGTTAATCTACAAATATTTGGGATATCCCTTTCAGTCCAAAACTTGTTTGGCATAAGTGTTATGTAAATTTGGTTATAGGAAATATATCTCTATAACAGAATTTACATAACTCGGAAACCTGTATCAGTTTGTTAAACTTAAAATTCGATATCTGGGAGTTTCAAAATGTTGCAAATAAAAACAAATTTTTGAAAAAGGTTATTTTCATTCCTTAATTCATAAAAGATACATACTCGTATATCTAGTGAACAAATTCTTCTGAAGTACGTGTCTCATTCATTATAAAGTTTTGTTAATATTTTCTAAAAAATAACGTATTCTATGCTTACGACCTAATGCAGTGTATCATGTGGACTTTGATTATAAAAAACAAGACGATTTATATATCCAGCAACTCGCCTTCGGTATGGCACTCCTTTTGGACGTATTGTTTTGTGTCATAAAATATTAAACTTTATTTTGAAATGTTATAAAAAAATCAAAACATTCGTTGCGAAAATATGAATAGATGCTCCAAAAATATCTCATCCCCTGTTTTTGTATATATGCAACCACCTCAAACCACTTTTCTATTATATGGTTTTTCATCAGTTGATAGTTTATGTTCATGCTTTTCCGTATTTCGTCAACCGTTGTCACACCATGTTTTTTTTTTCTCAGTACACGCACATCTTAAATATTTATTCCACTCGTTCGTTATTTTGTTCTAGTCTCGCTCCCAAAACAGGTACAAATATACTATTTTGAAACATTTATTGAAAAAAGGTGATACATTTTGGGTCAAATATATTCGTTCTACTGTACCATTAATTTTATTATGTATGGTAATACGTTGTACAATATTTCTCGTTACTTTTCAATCTGATGTACTCGCATTTTATTAATGGTGATGATTATGATTGGTTCTTTAGCGCTATTTAGTGACAGTGAACCAAATTAAGGAACCTCAAAGGACGCAGGGGAAGTGAGCCCAGGGGACATCTCGTGTAAAAAAACATTTTTTACTTCTCTGAAAGTTTCCAGATTATAGTAACACAAGAAGTTATTACACAGAAAATTTTCAGCAACACAAAAAACTCTGTAAAAAATATCTTCATTTCTTAATAATCATTATTAACTTACAGAATGATTAATAAAAATAAATAAATAAATTTTCAATTACATTGTCAAAGAAACAATAACAATACTTTAAAATGAGTTTAATTAATATGTTGTGTATTTTTGCAATAATATATAACCCGGAAATGGTCAAGAGCTGTTATGTTTTTCCAAACGGTAAGTAAAAGTGTTAAACTTTTCTCGTATTCTTAAAGCTGTCTTAATGACTTAACTCGTCTTACCAAAATGGATTCAGGGAACCCGTAAGAAGTAAAACTTGCTAAAAGAAAAAAACTTTTTGAGATTTTTCAGATTGAGGTTAAACCGTAATTGATTTGAGTTTTTTGTAATGGTTAAATAAAACGATTTATTAAATCGATTTAAGAATAAATATATAACATTTTGAAAAGTTTTATATTTGGTTCCAGGTGCTCTAATTTGAATATATGCACGTATAATATTATTTGAATTTTTGATTATCCCTATTTTAAATAATAAATTAAAAACATAAAAAAAAGAAATAATATTTTGTAATTTGTTTTATCAAACACTGTTTATTCCACTATTTGTAACGGAATAACCCTACCGGTTTCAAGGTTTTCACCACATCATCAGGAGAACACAAACAAGACTCCTTAATGATGAGGTGAAAGCCTTGAAACCGGTATGGTTATACCGTTACGAAAAATAGAAAAAACATTGTTTGATAAAACAAATTACGATGTCTTTAAACCTCCACTATAACTATAAATAATATTGTTGATCAAATAAATTTATTCGAGAAGATCTCTAGAATCCATTAGTCTATAAATTCATTTTAAGTATGATTCAAATGTTTGCAATGAGAAAACTACGCCATGTGTCGATGTACGACAGAATAAGAATTTATTATTAATTGTGAATGTAAGAAAAAACTAATATATTAAATAGGTGGAAAAATAATTAGTGATTTGTACATGTCGAACGTTTGGGTGACGAAGGTTTAATTAAATAAAATTACATTGTAAGCATACGTCGAATAAGTGGTAGAGGTGGTGGTAGAGGTGGAGGTGGATAAGGAAGGTTTGATTCGGTGTATGATATTTTGAAAGTGAACGAGTAAGATAAAAAGATGGAACTGTATGGATGTTGATAAAGTGACGGAAGTATAGTATGTTATGATGAAAAAATTGGTGTTTTGTCTTTTCTCTCTATCCAACTAGGAGATGAAATCATGCTTACTTAATCCCATCACACCATTTTCGATAAAATGGTGTGATGGGATTGAGTAAGCATGATTTCATGTAATGTTTCTTTTAGCAAACTATTTTTCACACTCCCCGACAATGTAATAATTAAATAATTTAACATTGTTGGTAAATTTGGAATGTTCTGAAAATGTAAGCTTGTCCGTAATGTAGTTTCGTATTTTGCGGATAGATGTCACTGTGACAACATTTTCATTGCTAACTTCATTCCTAACTTGCTGAATATATATATTATTTTGAAAGGTAAAAGTTTAACGCTTTTTTGGACATTCTTTACCAAAATTCATGAAGCGGGTTTCAGCGTCGATTTAAAATTGAAACCAAATAAGATGTTTTTTTTAACCATCGCAAAGGGAAAAATGTAACACAAACAAAAAAAATATCTGATATGTACTGTGTATAACGACAATGTAGTAAGTAATCGCGTTTGTCAAATGTGGTTTAAAAACATCGTCAAAGTGATACGACACTCGAAGATGGTTTCTGCTCTGAAAGGCTGATTACAACTAATGGCAATCAGATTAAGACTTCGATCAATAATAACCGGCATTCTACGACATAAGAGATTGTTGAGAGACTGAAAATATAGAAAACCACCGTCCACGGACGTTTGGTGAATTACTAATATAATTTACCCTAAAACCGCAAAATTACTTTCTAGAAAACCTATCAGAAATGAATATCAAATGTGAAAATTATTTTTTTAAATTTCTTAGTTATTCAATTCTTTAGTCTAAAGCAGGGGTCGGCAAACTTTTTTCGCTAAGGGCCAAATCGTAAAAATTCTAGGCTCGGCGGGCCAGGAAGCAAACTCGAGGCAAAAAAACAGGGCTTACCTTTTTTACTAGGCGGTGATAATATTTATACGCATTTTGCTGACACACACAAAAAAAACGAATGAAATATTTATATTTATTAATTAAGGTATTATAGAAACAGGCAATATTTTCGTATTATCGAACAAGAAATGTAACATAATAATAATATAATAAGCTCTACTAATGGGATTAATGTAATTGCTTTTCTGAGATAACATTTCATTAAACTGGAGTTCGAAGTTAGTACTTTATATCATCAAAATCGATTGCAAATGGTTATCGGTTAATGCATACATATATTGCGATTTTACGTTCTTCATTTTTGAACATTTAAATATTTTTTATTTTTACTAATATTTTCTTGAAATAAAAATTTTGTTTGTGACAAAATCCATAAACTTAAACCTATGTACTAAATAAAACAATATTATGCACATACAATTTAACTGAAACAATTTAACAAAACAAACACATAAAAAAATATTAAAAATTAGATTGGTTATTATTAGCTCGCGGGCCGGATTAAAATAGGCATCGGGCCGGATTTGCCTGTCCAATGCAGTAGTTTGCCGACCCCTGGTCTAGAGGGAACTGAGAATGGAAAATAACAATAACCTGAATTATACTCGTACATAACATATATACTAAGTAACATAATAGATATTTTATCCGAATTAATTTTAATCAAGATGTCAATTTCGATGACCACATTTAAATTTCAAAAATATGAACAGTTTACTCCTGTCATTAACAGAAACAGACAATCAAATATTCATATAATCCAATAATACATATATTCAAATATCACAATGATAGTATTCATAACCAGATGTCACATCATCTGCCAAAATATTTCTTGTGATTTATTTACACAATTTATATTTTAAATATAGCAAGTAACGTTTAATTAAACATTTTGATTCACACATCATGGTACTCGTATTTTCATATTCACGTTAATGACACGATGTGCTGAAGAGCAAAGTTGCTTCACTCCGATTTTTTCGGTTCGAATCACTGGAGAAGGGACATCATTTAGCGATATTTTTGCGTGTTGGAAATTATTACAACACGTATAGAGGTAAAGAAACTCTACTCTGACGTGTGTAGTATGTACGAGTGTTGTCAAACTCTGTTTAACATATTGCATCTTTCTTTTTGAGTACCAATAAGAAAAATGTACCAAGAACGTTTGAGTGGAAACCAAATCTTACCTAAAATTGCTAAAAAGACGATACAGTTATTTTTTAACAAATTTGTTTTAAACTGACTAAAATATGGGTGTCTAATGAAACTCGAAACTTTTGGGTAATGTAGACGATCGCACATGCTGCTCACTATATTTTCCTAGATACCCTTTTGCTTATAACATTATCCATACCATCGTGCGTGTCAATATTATCAACAACCTTGGCATGATGTTCAACAGTAATATTAGATTTGGTTCGCATAATAAGAGTGTGTATATGTTTATCTGCCATTAAAATTTTTAGTAAAAGTTTATAGAGCATTTGGTAGTGGTTGTGTTATGGGATTTCTTCATAATTGACTGATTCGCAGTAGATTGGAGTATGGCTCAATCATATATAACCCGAGATAAATCCAGAACTCCCTGATAGTTGATCGAGCCCAAAAAATATTTTTACGACACCTTTATTGCAAAGAGGATTTTTACGAATAGCTCTATCCAAAATGTTGATTAATTGGGTATGCTTGAATATTACTGTTGAAGCGTTAGCAAAGATCTACGCTCCTGTTTATAAATATGTAAATGGCTAACAAAAAATGGCAAACCCTTTATTGGTTGACAGTCTTTTGTTTAATGTACCAAAGAGTTATTTACACCATCATGAATTTAAATTGTTTTCGTTGCCATATTCACGAACTGAGCTTTTAAAAATGTTACCACTCGCTCGCCCGACCTTGTTGAATGAATTTTTCTATAAAGATATCTTCCATATATCAGTGCATTAATTTAGAATTAAGCTCCTTATTAAACTTTGTAGATATAATTGAGTCACTTCAAAAGGAAACATAAGTATCATCGTTCTTGTTGTTACTATGTTTAGACTTTTATTCATATTATATTTTTGTACTGTGCATTTTATTTCACGTATCAAATATAAAAGAAACTAAAAAAATATATTTTAAAAGTGAAAAATAATTTGGTAAAGGAAAACGCATGCCATATTATAGATAAAAATAATCAATGTTGGATAAAAATAATACGTTACTCGTTTATAACCTGATCTCAGAAAAGTATTTAATATATTTTATACCGTTCAAGTCTTGAATTCAAGTCAATTTACTTGACTACATTCTTTTACCACTCATTTCAGGGGATAATGCCAACAGCTTATGTTTTTTAAGATACGTTTTCTATAAACTCATGAAACGCAATTCCCTAGATTCGTATATCATACGATACATTTCATAGTTTAGCGGAGACCAGAAGTTTTGAATTTATTCGGAGTCCAAAGTTTAGATATAAGAATTATCACAGATCAGCCTCTTATGGGTGAATATATTTTCTTATATAGTGAAGTTGAATCTGATATGATATTCAAAAGAGAGAGCATCTAAAAATAGTATTTTTAATAGTAGAATTGACTAAAAAAATATAATTCTTAAATCAACATGTAATTTTATTTAAGTATAGGGTCTTTCAATAGGGACGCTCAAAATTTGTTAGGTTATAGCGGCCATGTTGTTAAAGCAACATCTGTCAAATTTATTATGAATTGTTTAGTGGTGTATGGTTAATTACCATGGAAGGTTATAGCGTTGAACAACGTGTGCAAATTATCAAATTTTATTTTCAAAATCAGTGCTCCGTTCGAGAAACGTTCCGCGCATTACGTGATTTTTATCCTCGCCACAACCGTCCTGCCGAGTCGACTAGTCGATGTTTGGTGGTCAAATTTGAGTCAACCGATTTGATGAATAATCAACCAATACCCGTACGTTACCGAAACGCAAGGTCTGCTGAAAACATCGCTGATGTGCGTGAGAGCGTACGGGAAAACTCGAGGCAGTCAATTTCTCGTCGTTCACAAGAACTTAGCCTTTCTGCGACTTCAACTTGGTGAGTTTTGCGCCGGGACTTAAGTCTGCACCCGTATAAAATCCAACTGACCCAGGAACTTAAGGTAAACGACCATATACAACCCCGTGTCTTCGCTGATTGGGCTCTGGAGCAGTTGGAAGTTGACCCAAATTACGCCAAAAAAAACATATTTTGCGACGAGGCCCATTTTTGGATGAATGGATATGTGAACAAGCAAAATGATCGGATTTGAGACAATATCCACACGATATATATCAGCATCAAATGCATCCCGAGAAAGTTACTGTTTGGTTCGGATTTTGGTCTGTCGGAATCATCGGTTCGTACTTCTTCCAAAACGAAACTGACATTGCCATAACCGTCAATGGCGAGCGCTACAGATCGATGATAAGCAATTTATTGTGGCCTAAACTGGATGATATGAATACCGACGACATGTGGTTTGAACAGGATGCCGCTACGTGCCACACAGTGCATTCCACGATGGACATTCTGCACGAGCGAATTGAGGGCATGGTTATCTCGCGCGGCGGTGACGTGAACTGGCCACCGAGATCGTGAGATTTAACGCCTTTAGACTTCTTCGTTTGGGGCTATTTTAAATCGCAGGTCTATGCGTATAAACCGCAAACAATTGATGCCCTCAAAGTCAACGTAACGAACGCCATCCAGCAAATTCAGCCAGATTTATGCGACAAAGTCATCGAAAATTGGACCACCCGAATACGTGCCACCAAGCAAAGCCGCGGCGGACGTTTGAACAACGTTATATTTCATACTTAATGCCATAAAATATTCTTTCAAATAAAAAAAGAATTAGTGGATATCTCATACACAACTTGTTTTAATTACATTTAAAAATTGAGCGTCCTTGTTGAAAACCCCTGTACAACTAGTAAATATTGATATCATACTAATATTTCAATTGTATCAATACGAAAAACTGAGTAGAGCGAAATAAACGCGGTACAAATGCGTGCCCTATAAAGAATATTTGGAATTAAAATGTATGGGTATGGAATTATCTGATAAGGGATGAGTAATGTTTGTTTAAGGCTGGTATCATAATATATTTGGTCAAGAAATTTAGATATGGTTTATATTGACTGAAATGATGATTTGCGAAAATACCATATGTGTACCATATTACAAAATTATACTGAACAAAGGATCAAATGTGATTATAAGTGGTATGTGATATGTGATTATATGTTATAATAATATGTTTGTCGAAATTCAATGATGAGATGGATGAATATGAATAAAAAACTGTGTGCGTTGATAAAAAAAAGTGTTGAGATCTGTTTTCTCTGCCTATCCCAAGAGGGATATGGCGTGGACACAAGTATGCATATATTTTTATATTGCTGCATTCAATACAAGTATAGTATGCCTAAGTTTTCATTCAATTCCAAAAGATATGCAGAGATCTGTCTAGATTAGTGTTCCCCAACTTTTTTGTTTAGAAAAACCCTTGAAATATTTCGTTAAATCTCGAGAAACTTGGTGATATGTACATTATAAGAGTTTTGAAATATAAAATGAACTTGATGCCTATTCTTATATAATAAATAATCTTTGCAACGTAGATGGCACTAAATATACCGATTACTTTGCAACGTAGATGCCACCAAATTTACCGATTACTTTGCAACGTAGATGCCACTTAATATACCGATTACTTTGCAACGTAGATGCCACTAAATATACCGATTACTTTGCAACGTAGATGGCACTAAATAAACCGATTACTTTGCAACGTAGATGGCATTAAATATACCGATTACTTTGTTTCAGAAATAGCAGATCCTTGCCGTGAGATCCAATGCGAGTATGGGGCCCGCTGTCAGCCATCAGTAGATGGGCGTACAGCCTCCTGCCGCTGCCCAGAATCCTGCCCGAGGTACGGGGACCACGCGGGCTCGAGACCCGTCTGCGGTTCCGATGGACAGGACTATAGGGATCATTGCGAGATGAGGAAGGCGGCATGTGACATCAAGGCTAACATCACTGTTAAATATGTTGGAAAGTGCGGTGAGTTATCATTACCATTACACCCGATAAAGGTAACATATTTCTCTTTACAACGTTCATTAGCCTCACCATGCTTACTTTTTACTCTTCCTTTTGACCCTGCTGCATTTTTGGCATTTTTCCACTTTTTGTATATTTTTAACTTCCCTGAATGGATTATTAGTAAATCTTCTATTACTTACTATATTCTTTATACGTAGTCTAATCATCTCAATGCCTGTTTTTCGTCTTGAACACTAAATATTATTTCAATATGTTAACTATTTTTTTCTAATTTCCTTATACTATAACAATGTCATTTATTTTCTAATATTATACATTTTACACAACTCTCCAATTTCAACTGCATGTATGTGGTTTTGCTCGTTTTTTTGCAACGTTCAGGCTTTGCTCATCTTTAAGTTGGAACTTAGATACCACTGTGAGCAGTCAATGTGCGTCTCTGGAAATACACTTGTCGGTAAAAAATATTGTATATCACAAGGACCTAGCTTGATTTCATTATCTACAGACTTTTAGCCGATTTTTTAGGATCTTAAATAGTTCTATAGTTAAGAATAGGTATTATTGATTGCAGTAGCGTGTCTCTTCAGGTCAGTTCTTTTTCTGTCACTACTTGACGATATTGTCTCAAAACAAAAAAAATATTGAAATTTTCCGGTCAAGTATGTAACATACCTACACGCTACATTGAAGTGATGACTACTGGAGATGGTTAAAAAATGCGCATTTTTTTCTACAAAATGTATATATTGATACCGACCTGCAAATAATTTCTTAATTTGTTTATGCAAACCAGCGAAATTGAAGTTATAAAAAATAATGTGATATAATACGATACGTATACGATAGATCGAAGTTATAAAAAATAATGTGATATTTTTCGATACGTAGTTTTGTGACCTTTTTGCGAAAAATGCTTATCCTTTTTGAATTATTTAGTAAAGTAATATATAGTAAAAACATTTTTTAAAGGTTATACGTATACTCAAATGTATTTACGAACTAATTTAATTTATACATTATAACTATGAACTAACTTAATTAAAATGTCCTACATGTCATTTTATTTTTAATAATTTCAACATATAATTCAATTTCTTAGAAATAGCCAACACCTACACATTACTTATAACTAGATAACAATTTTTACAACTAATTATTTAGCAAGTACGAGTACATGCCCACTCGTTCAGGTTACTTGCATTATATCACATTCACTCAGACTTTGTTCTCCCAGCTAATAATATAGGTGGACTAGTCAGCAACATAACATATGATGTTTCAGGAGCCTGTGTTTATAATGGAAAGATAGATCGGGTTTACTCTCATACGCCCCCAGGGCAGCGATTAGAGGATTGTTGGGATTCTGTTGGCTTTTGAAGAACTTCACGGTCCAAGCGAGGATATGGTGCTGGAGGCTTTCTTCACGCTGTTATGTGCTTATTTTCTGTCCAGGGGTTTTAGTTTAAAATTTTGACCTTTAAATAAATGCTTCCTTTTCATTTCTTTTTTCACGTAGTTATCTGGATAGTTTTAATTATGAAAATACCTTCATTAGATTTAATGTATCAAGCCTAGTTTGCTGTTTGGATGTGATGTATGTAGTCTTATACTGAAATAAGATAAACATCTGGATATATTACAACGTTGAATAATTTGAGGGATCTTTGGACCTATGAACTAGAATAATATACTTCTTTTAATATAGTAAAAAAACTGTGGAGTTCATTGGTAAAACAATTGGGTAGTTGGGCATACAATGAACACAGATGACTCCTTACTAATTAAGATAGTACACATTTAAACTGACGTATGCTGACAATATAAGAAGACTGTAGAAACCCTTGAAGAAAAGTGGTTATGAAAAATGGTTGCACAAAGTCGTAAATATTCAGGTTCATAAACAAAAGAGAAATGGAGATTATTATTATTGCTTTTATAAAAGACGAACCTTTTAAATTTGCATAAACGTTTTATTTTTCCTTCTACTCTGCAAAGATCATTTGATACCAGGCCATTTATTTTTACCGATATGTTAACTTTAGAACAACGATATAATAACCCTCAGTAAAAAAATACGTGCTTGTTGATATGCCCCGGAATATATATAATAGTATACGCGTACACGTAAAACATTGTATGCTTTCAACTTCTTTTAAAATAACCTTTTTTATCCTCAACAAAGTTTTTTATAAACATTAATTTTTATTTGTAAATACAGTAATATTGTTTTTCAGGACTTTTATGTTTATTTCATTCACTTAATTTTTAAGCATTGTTTTTTAATTTGCAATTTTTATTCTAACATGTGAACCATTATTTTTCTATTCGTGACTTGTTTTATCAAAGTACGTTCTCAACTTAGCAGTGGAGTGGGTTTTATTGTTTCCCTATTTATTTTAGAATTAACCCTCTATCCAGCAGTGTAGTTAGGCATTTATTGGGTGACTTCTATGCCCGTCACGATTCGCTCGAAACCCATTCAGGCACAAGAATACATTAAAACTGGATATTATGTGTTGTATTGGCAAGAAATAATCATTTTAACGCAAAATTAAATTAATTTATATGAGTCATATCTATACAAAATATCAATGTTATGTAAGCGTGAAATCCATAGACGCTAATGAATTTTTGATACGATTATGTTACAGCGTGAATTTAATGTTCAACGTGATTAAAATCATAATTCCAACAAATGAATTCGTTTAGATGTTACTTCATTGAAATTCATTATTTAATTATTTTCAATCCGTTCAGAATAATGACATTACTATAATCAATTCATGAAAACTAAATAAGTAAATTTCTACGAAGAGTTCAACAGTTTATATATAAATTTATACTAAACATTTTTTGTCAACTAATTTTATGATACGAATATTTAAAAAAATTACTTTTTTTTTAATGTTTGTCACCACTTATTTCTAATGTGCTGATAAACAAAACTGACAAATAAGAATATAGTTTATTTGGTAACTTCATAAAAAAGAAGTTAGTAAAGGATTTTGTTTTTGTGGATATACTATTATCAGGTCGTAACTCAGCGCTATGACCTTACTAAGATTTTCTGTCCAAAACCACACTTCTGTTTCATAAGAGCCTATATTCAATCTTGCTTAAGTAATTTTCTTCTGATCGGCCTTTTGTAGGCAAAATCTTTTACTAAAATCAGATTCGATAATTTTTAAACCATGTTAAACATTTCTTCGATAATATTCTGTCCATTTTTTATACATATTCAGTCAATGGACTTGCCTCTTCATACTGCTGATCAAATGATTTGTTAAGGGTGTTGTTTTATCGGGACAACAATTGGCGAGTTAAGGTACAAGCTTTAGTAGTTTACTTGAATACTGTTTTTTTTACTTTACCTTTTTATTGGTATCGAGACTTTTCTCTATCTAAAACATTTTTCACTTAACATTTAAAAAAACATGTTTTTTGCTTTCTTCCAAAATATGATCGAACCGATAAATGAACAGACGATTACACGCCATTTCATATCGGGTTATACTCAGATATCTCAAATGCTTTAAAAAAACTGATAATGTTCTCTCAGTTCATATAAAGTTACTTCCACTGGGTCAACTTTTTATCAATGCTAGTTTTGCAGATTTGCTTTGTCATCAGTTTGACCTCCATATGCTTTAATGGGTTGAAACCTTTTCCGAATCCCTAACCAAAGAGCAATTTTTGCAAATGTTGCTATTGTAACCCCTATGTACGCTTGAGTAACGCTTCATTCCAAGCAGAAAGCTCAATTTTATGAATGTCGGTGTCATACGGTCATTTTGGTAATTTGCCTTCATGAAGTCACCCCAATTTGTCAAAACGTACACGGAAAAGTTGTTTTATACATATTAAAAGTGTTTGTCACTTACATACCCGTAGCATTCATTTTGAACGTGCTCATTTTACATATGATATCCAAATGTAATTATTTTGAAAGCAAATATTTTTAAGGCAAAATATTTATTTTTAATACATTATTTTTATATGCAATTTTTTTTTGCTTTAATTTTCTTTAAAACGGGTTATTATTGATTTATAAAAGTCAGCACATCAGAACTTTCCACGCATCTGTATATTTATAAAAACATACTTTGTAAGAAAATTACAGATATTTGACCAAGGGAAGGTTAAGTACAAAGAAATCTTTGTACATATTGCGATATGTGATAGTAACATACTCGTATATGGTTTTATGGGACGTGTACGTATGTATGGTAGTGTTTATTCATTAACACTTGTAATGTTGTCTTAATATGTTTGGACATATATCAAAATTATTACGATCAAATAATAAATGCATATATGTATGTGCATATAACATACATGTACGAGTACATGTACATATAAATATACGTATACAAATACGTACACTTAATCGTAACCGTCCACGTAGACGTATACGTATCAGTATACATGAACATGTACATGTACATACGCATACGCATATGTATAAGTATACATGAACATGTACATATACATACGCATATGTATAAGTATATATGAACATGAACGTGAACATGTACATACGCATATGCATATTTTTATGAATCAGATTGCCTCTTTTTGAAATGCAAACATTCGAAGACAAAGGGATTTGAATATCTTGCCAATTTTCCTTTGTTTTTAAAATTCTCATGCAATGTCTTAATTCTATTTTTTTAAGTTAAACTGTCTGTTCCTTTTATTTTTGAAAAACTTAAATCACAATAAGACTTGTTTCTTCATGTTATCTTTAAATGTCTTCTTTTGTTCTAGACCCATGTGCCGGCGTGACATGCCCGGAGCCGGAGCAATGCCAATTAGACACCAACCGCGCAGCAGTGTGTCGCTGCGCAGAGCCGTGTCCCCTAGAGTTCACTCCAGTTTGTGGATCAGACGGCAAAACATATAGCAATGAGTGTCAGGCGAGACGAGAGGCCTGCAGGAGCCGACGTCAACTCAGGATCATCTATAGGGGACAGTGTAGCTCTGGTATGATCAAAACGCAAAACTATATATCAGAAAAAGTTCCTAATATATTTATAACACAAAACAGAGAGCGATATCTCATAAGTAGACAATATTGAAGCTGACATGATTACCTAACCATGGAGTTGAAATATATATTATATATTGTTGAAAACATGCACCGCTTGCATGACTGAATAGTAAAACTTCCCAAATAAACGTACAAAGTATACAACATTTATATTTTTTTAAGACACCATTGACGTAGAATACTTTTAACCACGATGCTTTGTCACCTGGTGAGTGATCAGTGTGGCTATAGAGAATTAAAGTTTTCAAAGTTGCCATTCAAGGTTGATCATAGTACCTGACTTAACATAAACGTGCCTTTGTTTCAAATTGACAAGAGTAGGATCATTGTTTTTAATATTCAGATGTATAGCGTTTATTGCACATTATGTAATTTATATGTCAGGTTTCGGTTATTTTGCATTGTTTTTTTGTTTATTCCACTGATATATTTTTAATTTAATTTAAAATGTCCTTAATTTTATCTAATGGGCTGGTGTCGTTTAAATATTTTCAAACAAAAACATATGTCACAAGTTTTTGATTGAGACCTTCAAATCGATTGACAATTTATGTGGTGTTTCCAGTTTGCGCCGTAATTCTTGAATCCTTAGCTAGAAACCTCTTTAACATTTAATGGACTAGAGTTATTAGCAGTTTGAATAAAAATATTCTGCTATTTAACAAAGGTTAGCATCTATCGATCAAACATTACCTAACTTAATTAAATCGTGCATCTAGTTTTTTCGTCTCTAAACGAAAAGACTAATAAAAGCTGCTTACTGTATTTAAATTTCACCGTGATCATCATAAGGGATTTGTAGATGATTAATGATTTTATTATTTTTAAAATGGTTTCTATTTTTTTTACTTTAACCCTAATTACTAGTTAACGAGAATTTAAAAAAAACTTGGTAAATATTTTTAATTCATAAGAAAAAAATATCATTCAATTTTATAATTTTATGCGTAGATTAAATCAGTGCACGTGAAGGACGAAACATTTACCTTGTTGCGTGTTAAATTTCATGTCGTGACTTAACAACACAGGGGGTAGTTATTAAATTGCCCAAAAAAGTTAATTTAAAAAGCAATTCGTATTTGGTAAAGTTAATTTTAATGTTGTCATTGAAGGCAAAATTTTGGTAAATTTTTCGACTTTAAATTTTTAAACAATTTTCATTGCTATACGAGTATAAAACTGTTTATTTTTGCTGTATGGTGAACACTAAAATAAATATCATGTAGTTTTTTTCAACTTATAATTCTATTATTTTAGAGTACTTATTATCAGATATTTATAAAAAACATTTAGAAAAATTGTGTTTATAAAACACTAATTTCATAAAAAAATACGTATGTGGTTACACAAGTACACATATGCTATGCTGATATTTCCATAAATTATTTTTACCCCCGAAAAAATATCAAAATCCTTTTGTAAATGCTCGTCTCTAAAAATAAAAAAATGATACCTTTACATTTTATGTATAACGAAGAACAAAATACTAATATTTTCGATATCCACTCAATCTTAGCTTATACCACAAAATTTAGATCAATTGATTCCGAGCCGTTGGTTCTTTCGCAATTTTCATGAATTTTACACAATTTTCGCGATTTCCTTGTACTGTACATAATTTTCACGATTTTCATGAACTGTACCAACTCTGTACACATTTTACCTCCAGTTGTCGTTTGTCTTGATTGAACGGAATGCGGATACCACTTAAGATGCATACATACATACCACCACGCCATACATATTTTGAGGTAGAGAGTGAAGATATCTACATCTTCCTACCCACACAGAGAACCTTTGTTTCATTCACAGACACACACATACATTTCACCATATTGCTCATTGGTTTATCATGCTTCTTACCTTTTACACAGTATACATTTCTCTATATTTCCATTTTTTCTAGGATGTACGTATTTCTCACTCTTTATTTATTTATGGCATATACATTTGTTAAGTAAGTATTTCATTCACTTGCATTTTTTCGATATGTTCAACCATTTTAAAATTTTTATCTAAATTATTCTTATATTTGCAATGTATTACACTTTCGTTGTATAATGTACAAGCTGGTGGGTTCGTTGTCATGGCAATGAACTAAAGTTGCAATTTTAATTTTATCAATCCAGCGTATTGGTGATTGGTTGAAAAGTGTTATTACTTCAGATTTGAAGCACATTGGATATGAGAGAAGGGAGCTTTACTATACAGCAAAAGCATGCTTTTGATTAGTTTAATAGAAATTTAATATTAACCACCTAAATTAATTGGTATACTTATGACCACAATTTTCTTTATGTGTAGAAGTCTGTACCGTTTCGTTGGTTCTAAATAATTTATGTATTGTATAAAATTGCAAATAAAACATATTGTATCTTCAAATCAATGTTTCATATTAATTAAACATTCATTTTGATATTATTTTGATTTTCGTATTTATCTAAAAATATTTACTTATTACAAATTGAATCACGAATATGATGGATGAGAGAAACTTTCTCTTCGTGGCTAATAAATTAGAAATACGAAATTTTATAATTTATTGTCAAATTGATAAGCAATTTATTGATTGATTATACATTATTCGGTTATAATTCAAGAAATAAAAGTAATGCCGGTCTTGTGTTAATGTCACGTTGATTGATCAACCGTGGAAATGTGAATGATTTATTGCGTCAGAATAAAAATTGAAATTAAGGACTCATAATTTTTAAATAAATCCAGAAAATTGTACTAATTCTTCGCATTTTTTTATGAATATCTTTACTATCTAAACTGGAATTTACATTTTTTTAAAGTTGACACGTATTTCATCATCCGCCTGCTACATAAAATATATTAAACGTTGGGTAAAAGACCTTCTTTCCAAACATCATCTCGTTGAGTTAAAATTATAATGTAAAATACATTTATTTCAGCCTGTGTGCACAGTAGTGCGTGCAATACAGCATAAGTCAAAATATAACTTAAGGAATACAAAAAACCAGTCCGCAATTATTATTAATGAAGTCATTCAATAACACTTGCGCAATATATACAAGGTATAATTGTCCGTTTTTTCGGTTATCAAATCTTAACTCTAATCTAAGTTAAAAATATATAATTAATGAATAAAAAATTATGTTCTTTGTTATAGAGATATTTAATCGCGAAGTATTCTAAGTAGTTATTAAATATCGTATTTAAAATGTCGGGCAACCGGAAAAGTAGCGATATGGTTATTGGTTTAAAATAATTATATACTCGTATTATTAACGAGAGATTCCATGGTCTAGTAGGTGAAACGCTTGTTTATTACTCTGGAAGTTTAAGGTTTGAATCTCGAAAGTATCCAAAAATTAAAACAGGCCACAGTTCTGTTTGTCGATAATTTAACTGTCCATTATCTATGCGCAAGTTATGTGTATGCTAAAATGAAATTCCATATGCTCTTATCACTAATGCAGATAAACTGAGGAGTATTATATGAACTAATGAACCATATAGTACATTATATTGAATTAATATCATGACGATGACTAATTATAATAATATAACGAATTACTTAACTCCTTGAAGTGTGATATAGAGGCGTATCCTAATGCAGGGTAGTGAGTCTTTCAGTTAACCATTTCATTGAATTTGAATCATTTTTATTTCAGGCGTCAACCCATGCGAGAGTGTCAAATGCCTTCCGGACGAAGAATGCACGATCAACAAGTTTGGCATTGCGAAATGCGAGTGCGGGCCCGAATGCGAGCCCGTCATGCGCCCTGTGTGCGCGGAGGATGGCAGAACCTTCTCGTCCGAGTGCGAGCTTAAACGCGCAGCCTGCAATTCCAAGATGCCGATACAGATTTCCCATCCTGGAGTCTGTGGTAAGTTTTTGGTTGGTTTAAAATATAGTTTATTTTCCTAAGGCTAGAATGTTATTTAAACATAAACATGAACGATGCTTTCTATTATATTTCACACAGGTAATTGACATTCATTCGTTTTAATAACAAGACAACTTTAATCTGATTAATTTTAGGTGGAACTAAAAACATTGTTTTTATTATAATTTTATTTAACCATTTAAAAAGTTTGTTCAAAATTTCTTCCGCAATAATAAGAAGAAGAGACTTTTATTAAAATTATGGTGGTTTATTTGATTAACCTGTATATTTTATGAACCTGTATATTTTTTCATTTGTATAGTACGTTGCTGACGGTATGTAGAAGAGTGTTGCCAGGAGACAACAGTATGTTGCTGACGGTATGTAGAAGAGTGTTGCCAGGAGACAACATTCGCTTCAGCCTCATGAATCAATTCTTTGGGTTTTAGACTCACCGGAGTAGGCACGATACTCGCAGTTGGCAATACAACCGCCCATAATGATTTAATAACACTCGCATACGTCTAGCGCATGTGAGTATTGTTACCAGACGAACCCTTTTACCAGACTTGGAGAATTTTTTTCTCCTTTTTTTCGAATCGAACCCGAAATCCCCGAATGAAAGTTCTGAGTTTTACCAATTAGATCACGGAAGTCGTTACCTATTTAATAATCAATAATTTAACTAACTTAGGTTTATCAACCATTGAATTTATAGTTTTTAAAATAAAATATTTAAAGGGATTATTTTGATATTTGAAAATAAGCTTTAGTCACGAAAATTTTTACCGTGCTGTCAATCACGGAGTTTTTTTTTAGGTTTTACAATTAAAGATGTAAAATGTACCAAGTATGCAGACGAGATTATATTTTGTGTCGGTAATTTCCCGTGGGATAATGTTGCTAACAGAGTCGGTCTTATTTTCTCTTTTTTCAAGTAAAACTTAAAGGAATATTACAAATGTATTCATTATGTAATATGCATATAAAAACACAAAGTTTCTATTTTCGTACAACATTTTGCTCAAGTTCTGTATGTTATGATATTTGGTTACTAAAAATATAAAGGAACATGAAAAACTGAGATAAATGTTTAAAATTCATTATGATTTTGGAGATATTTCATTTATTTTAGTTCACCAAGGAGAGAATAAATTTATTTATTTTAGTTCACCAAGGAGAGAATAATTATCGTTGAAATGTTGAAGATTTGAAAAATTCACTATTTGTGATTGACAATCTTCGTGACTTAGTTAGAAACACGCTTGACTTCCACCTGGGAGTTTCGAGTTTGCAAATAGTACGCAGAAAAAAAAACACACTGGTAAAAAAAATTCACCTGGTAACATAAGCCACACGCACCAGACATGTAAAAGTGTTGTTGCCTTTTCGCGTGCAATAGTATGGCTAATACGTTCGATTACGAACAACAAGTTCCGTGATTTCTCCAGTGGCTGTAAACCCAAAGGTTCAATTAATTGATTCGAAGATAATTTTGTCTCCCGGCTAAACTTTCAATGTGTTTGGATCACGTATTTGGATATGTTGAAAGGTATCATACAAATGAATGAAACTGTAAGCGGCTTGCCAATATTTTATTTTTTTCTTGTACATAACGCACATTGGGCTATTGTTTCATCTTCATAAAATGCCAAATTGAAGCACTTTATGGTTTCTTTTTACAGTTTGAGTTTCGTAAAAGTCAGTTTTCTAATGCAATTCCTTCTCTTACTTGATTTTTTTTCGTATTGCTTTCTTCTACACCATAAGTTCCCAAACTGAGCAATATCGCCCACTTGTGGGCGATGAAGGAATATTAGTGGGCAATACTGGCTTCGGGAGAATTTGGTGGGCGATGTGAGGAGTCAAATGGGCAATAACAGATTGTTGAAAAAATAATGTCGTGTAAAAATGTTTTGAGCATTTTGTATTATATGTAAAGCAAATATTTTTTGCATGAAATATAATGCGTTTTAGGGTATATTAAAATAGCAGCTCTAACCCTTTTTCCAGGTATGGGTACTTAGATAAGTAATCCACAGTCACAAATTTTATTAAATAACTTTATAAATTCAATTTAAAATTATTTTATTTCCAAACTTCCTACGTGAAATTATAAAAATGCACGTGTTACATGATTATATTGATAAATATAAAAAAAATACGCATAGATATGCTTACTATTTACTATTATCTTAAATAGAGATTCAGTTTTCCAAAGGTGGGTGATGAAAAATATTGACGTTGAAAAATGGGCGTCGAGTCAAATAAGTTTGGGAATCTATGTTCTACACACTAGCGCAGTGCTTGCGAAAATGGATCAACTTAAATGCTTGGCTAAATGTGTTTCCTCTTACTCTGAGGCGGTGAGTTAATTGAGGTAAAAATGCGATTTCAAATAATTTTATTTTTCAGGAGAACGTGGTCCATGCCAGGGTAAGAGTTGTCAATGGGGAGCATCCTGCGTAGAGCGAAGTGGACAGGCGCGTTGCGAGTGTCCGCATTGTTCATCTGAATTTGATCCTGTTTGTGGCTCTGATGGAATATCATATGGGAACGAATGCAAACTCAGGCATGAAGCATGCAAATACAAACGAGAAGTTACTGTTCTCTATAAGGGACCTTGCAGTGAGTATTATTATAAATGTTTACATTTTAGTTCGATGACATGTAATAAAATAGTCTTAAATAATACTGAAAGCAGACGAATAAATGCTTTAGAAATATGTACATTGAGAATAATACATGGAGTAAAAAAGTAAAGAATGTAAACTTAAGCCTGATGTATTAAGTAATATGAAGAGGCGTACTTTGAGATAGTTTGGACATGTACATAGAATGAATGAAAAAGTAATTAAACATATATACGGTACAAATGAGAGTGAATGGCGTGGTATACAAAGACCTAAGAAAGTAAAGTTGGATCAAGGGAATCATATTGAACAAGGAAACGTAAAAGTCAGAGAAATTATAGTGGTTGTATGAGAGAGTGTACGGATCAAGGGAATCATATTTAACAAGGAAACGTAAAAGTCAGAGAAATTATAGTGGTTGTATGAGAGAGTGTATGAATGTTACGAAGGCAAATGAATTTATTAGCCAATTTCGTCACTCAGTAGCATAAACAGGTTCTCAAAAACTTCCAAACACCTTTTGATCAAACACTAATCGAGTAAATATTTATTATTTGTATTTGTTCATGAAAAATAATTTTGATATAGAGCTGTAAATTATGATCTTATGAACTTTTTTGAACATAATAAAAGATAGAAAATATATGTAATGGAGATTTTTGTAAGAAAACATGAAAAATATTGGTAAAACCTTCGCGTATTTTAAAAGAGCTTCAGATTTACTGAATTCACATTGACACAAATATGTATTTTTGATAGATGGCTGTGAAAACAAGAAATGCGAACACTACTCGATCTGTGAAAGTGAGGGTGCTTCAGAAGCTAAGTGCGTGTGCTCGTCGAGGTGTGAAGAAGGGACGGTGAGTATATTTATAGGCATTTATCCGATCTAACGGCTATATCACCATCATCATAGTATAAAAATCCTCTATGAAATTTGTCAAATATAAATTTACACATGTGACTAAGTTTTCATACTTAGAAAAACCACTGTACATATTTCTACTTGATGTATTTATTTTGATAACGATAAAGCAGATGCTCCTAAAAGGCGTTCTAACTCAGGATTCGAACACGCTTTACTTCAGAGATTAAAAATATTACAAAATAAATGCCATATGATTGTACGGATTAGAAGGTAATGGTCACTACCATTTGATTATGTAATTTCCAATACCTTCAGAAGTTAAGAAAAAAAAATCACTTAGAAGCAGACCATTTCACGCCACAGAATTAGCAATGGCAAAAGTTAATTTTATTGTAATAAACTATTGTGAGACCTTTAGTAGGTCAACACTACAAGGAAATAAAAAAAATCCAATATGACATTTAGTTATAAAAAATTAAAGATCTGACAAATCATATGGATAAATTCTAAGAAATTCTAAAGTCAAGTAAATCCTCTTCAAAACTATTTTATATGGATTTAAAGGGAATTTAAATAGTCCAATGAGGTCTATACTAGTTTCCTATCCTGTGCAGCTTAACAATTGACGTATTGTAAGAATAGTTGGTTGCCTGATAACTACAATAGAACAATTAATGTTTTTGTAAACAGATCGAGGGATAGAGTTTGTAAACAGATTAATTGAACAAACTCAGGATACTTGTTAAAATAAATAATAAATAAAAATTATTAAAATCAATACACTTTGAAAATTTCAAGTAAAATGAAATTAAAAAAAAACATTTTTATACTTTTAAAGTGACCAAATATTATTTGCAATTAAATGGTTACTAAGCAAATGCATAAATTAAAACAAAAATATTAAGCAAGGTAGTAATAAAAAGAATACGGTGAAGGTGTTTTAATATTGCTGACTGATTTTTGAGAAAGAGGTACTCAAAATTCGGTTCCACTTCCTTTTCAAGGCTCCCTGTTTATCATTAATGCTTAGTGCGACAGCAGGTAGATTATCGCTATGAGTAGGTCAAACAACACAGAAGGTCCTTAATACACATTCAATGTTCAAGAGAAAAATAAGTTCGGTAATCGAGCCCGGGACGTTTGATCGCTAAACAAGAATGTCCACCTTTATCGCCAATAACGGAACAGTAGAGCTTTTAAAAAGTATTTGGGCAAGCTTAAAAAATCTAATTAAGTAGAATAACAAGTGAAATAAAAAACTAATTTATTTTGATATATTCTAATATGGAGTGCCATAAAGTCAAAGCTGAAACCTTTAATTAATTTAAAAGAATCGTTCAATGATGAGTTAAATATCACATTTCAAATTGGGATCATTAAAAACTTTTTGAAATTTGGTTTTGTTGTCGTTAGAGATAATACAATAATTAACAACTCGATCTATTTTATAAATACTCGCATACGCACCTGCATATTCAAGTAACGTTACCTTTTGAAAAATTATTTTATTAAAATATTTACTTATTGGTAAATATGTGGTGTATTTTATTTTATAAAAACCCTTTTGCCCTCGTATTATTTATAAAGAAGTAATGAATTCTAAGAAATCATTACGTAAAATATCCGTTTTCGAAAAGTCAATATAAGCCAAGGAATTTTTTTCATAAAACTAACAAGATTTAATGTCGAAAAATATATTAAGGTCACGAGAAAAACTACAGATATATATTTAATTTTAAAAGATATATATGGAGATTCATCTCATATTTATATTTATCTGGTATTTATAAAAGAATTGTTAGAAAAAGTTGAATATGTATTGAAACCAATTTATTCGAATTAGTTGTTAAGATTTAAAAAACCTTATAGTATACTTTTTTTATTCTGCTTCCTTTTATCAAAACATATGTCTACCGCGTGGTTTCAGTAAAACCTAGATGCCATGCAATTTTTTTTAATAAATCATTGTACAAAACGAATTCTTCAATCAATTAAGCGAAATTCTTCGATTTTTCAGTTAATATTTCCATTCATGACCACGTAAAAGTTTAATCTGAATTTTACTGAGGTACATTAAACAAACTACACAATAGCAAATGTATTGTTTCCAATCAATATTAAACTTCCAATCAAGAAAGTATGATAACATCACTTCATACCAAAATATCTAATCTTTTTTTTTTTACCTGGCGAGTTTATTGCCATGTGGCAATCTCTTCCAGCCAACCAGAAAGATGTTTTTATAGGCCCTAAATGTTAAACAGACTAAAATCCTATTTTTTTTAAATCTGGGTTCCAGCGGGGATCGAACCCACAACCTCCGGATCGGCAGATAAGTGTCTTATCACCAGGCCACGGAGGTCGTCATGGATTGTCACATTTTTACAAGATGTTTTGCCTCCTTCGATTAATTAAGAGTACGAAGATGATCATGATAATTTAACTCATTTTTAACTGATGTTTGTTTCGTTAGAAGAGATTATTATCTAGCTATAATACCGCTAGATGTGATTATGTATGTTATGCTGTGTAAACTAAAAATGTCTTGATTTCTAGTTATTTTGTTGTTATTAATAATATTGGTTTTATTAACAGGAATACGGTGATGTGTGCGGCTCTGATTCCCAAACCTACGCAACTGAATGTGAACTGAGGGCTAAAGCTTGTAACGAACAGATACACCTGACAGTGCTGTACAAAGGAGACTGCGGTGAGTCTAGCCTCAGATGGGATATAAGTTTTCGCTCAGATATTATTTTATAAAGAGTGTAATTTTCCACTTGAAAGAGTTGGCGTTACCTCAAGCAACGCAAAGCAGAGCTACTCATTAAGTCGCTTTTGAACAAGTTTCTTCCAGTCGCCTGCGGAAAAGATGTTCGCAAAAGAAAGTTTTAAACTCTCAATGATATTTTTTACTTACAATTTCATACCTGCTAAAATAGAAAGTTTTGAACCCTCTCGTTTTGGTAATTTTGAGAGACAGACTTATTGAAGCGATATTATAAAATATTTCAGTAAAAGTGTTTTATATTGACGGCATATTAAACATTTTTAGTCCCAATTTTGTCTTAAACAATTGTTAAATATTTAAATTCTAAGAAAGTGCGCAGTGTTAAGGTTTTTACCTTTAAATAAATATTTCTTATATTTTAATACTTACATACAACCTACACTAAACAAAAAAACCTGGCTTATAAATACCTGATAAGCTCCAAAAAGCAAGGTTGAAAAATATTTAAGTATTCTAAGGGTGAGTAGCTCAACGTGGTGTTTTCCAATACATATACAGGAAGGTACTATGAAAGTTTTATTTATTGAGATACCTTTATCTGTGGTTCTGCGGTTACTACCCGTAGTTATATTTAAGTGAGTAACTCTTTGGCATGCTGGAACGATTTTGCAAACATAAGGTACGGATCTGCCATTTTAATCTGATATCTTAAGACTGTCTAAAGAAGCAATAACTTAATAAATTTAATCGATAAAAAATATTTAAAACATAATTAAGATTAATAAATTTATTTTGAGTCAATAAATCAGTAAAACTTTCCTAGTGAAATCACTGGTATCTTTTAGAACGGGCACCTGGATATTGATATTATTAATATTTCTGAAAACAACCTAACATGAAGACTTTCAAACTTTCTTACTTAAATCAACAACTAAAAAAAGAAGCTTTGACTGGATTTTTTTCGTATATTTATAAAAATGTACCCAACAAATTTGATTTAATTGTTGCCTTTTAATGTAAAATAAATAAATAAAATAAATCAATTGTGTAAAAAATAGGTTCTTGAAATGTGAAAAATTAAGTAAAAGTTCGCTGTTATTTATATACAGAAAATTAAATACACTAGAAAATAAAAATATTCATATATATTTACACACATGAAAAATCATTTTTTTGTAGAACAAATATTCATCATTTTGCATGGTGCAGTTATTTAATAAAATTTAAATTCTGTTTTTTTCTTTCGTTAACCCTGAGAGATCGGCGCACTGCTATAGCAGTGGAAGAAATTTGTTCTACCCTTGTATTCTAAATGAATATCCTTCATTTAGAATACAAGGGTACATATTCTTAAATATATTTATGTTGTAAAAATATATATTTTTTGTTTTTTTGTTGTTTAAAATAAATATTTATCACGAATGTCCGAATCGTAAATATATCTCAGCACTAGATAGACAATTATATTTTTTTCTCGTAGCGCTCTCAGGGTTAATATCATAATTCGAAATATATTTATCCTTAAACCGAAAACATAGGAAAAATACTATAAAACATTGCAACCGGAAGAAATACCAAAGCACTTAATTAAATCTTGACTTACTCGTAGTTGTAACATATATGTATATATACATCTCTATGTAAGCATTTTACATTTCGAATATGTCAGATGCGTATTAGATATCATATTCTTCCACAAAGGAACTTTTGATAAAGATCAAAGTTTTAAATGCCAACTAAATTATGCGTATCCGACCTTTTATAATGTTATACTTTTGACGAATAATTCAATGCTAACCAATTTGAAAACGCTCATTACAAACATATTTCCCTTCGTTTGTATTTTCTAATGATATTATTTCAATTCCGAGTAGCGAGAGCTAACAGTGATTGTTCTTCTTATACTCATATATAACATATTCTCAATGTAAACGACTCTTCATAGTTGAATGGCTAAAAAACTCAATTTAGGAAAAAGCCATTTATTAAAAATCAAAAACTTAGTGCAACAGTAAAGTACAAACAAATGTATATCTATTTAAACAAACATTGCTTACATAAAATATATTATTATTGGTTACACATTTATTTTACCTAGATAACTAAATATAAGAATATACAATAATACAGCGGTTATTTGATCTATTTGAAGTATAGTAGTCTTCTCTCATCAGCGAGGAAACATTCTAAAACCTCTGCGAATACCTGAACCGTGGATAGTATCGAACCCTATATATTATACTATGTTTTTCATATAAATACATTCCTATGATAAATTTGATATATAAATTTTAAAAAATTAATAGAATACCAGCAATAACTCATAGTAAAATAGAACTGTTTGATTAATATTTTGATAAAAGGAATGTGAATGTGGTCTCTCTGTTCCTCAAAATATTTTATTTTATTTTTATTCAATCTTTTTTTTCAAGTAAGAATGTGATAGATAAAGATTGGTTAATGACGTAGGCATTATAACGTAGGCTATTGGTCTTCTGACAATACATTGGAATTTTCTATTTGATATTTTAGAACAATGGTTGCCGCCGATAACTGAAATTGCAGAAAGCAAAATCGCAGATGAGAGGGGACTACTATATACAATAAAACAATATATTTAAAATATGCAGCATGAAACGAAAAATCTGATTTATTATAAAATATTCATAAATTTTTTGTCTCTTGAATTATGTTAACATAATTATTTTTGAATTATGTTAACATAAGTGATTTTTAAAATATGTCCATTATGAATGTGAATACAAATTAAGGCTATGATTTAAATTTTTTATTGGTTTGAAGAGATACGCAATTTTATTGGTTTGAACAAAATAATAAAGATTTCTGACCAGTTGTTCATTTTGCCCACTGTTTAACGACATGAAGATATTTAAGTAACACATATATACAAAAAGCCACGCCGTTTCCCTATTGCGATAGGCAGAGATTACCAAACGCCATATTTTTTACTTTTGCAATGTACTTATTTTGCCTGTTCTACGTCCATACTTTTTATCATACAACTCCAACTGTTTCTCCGATTTTTACAATATTTCAAACTATCATACACTTGATTAAACAATTCCTTGATATTCCTCTATTACGCTTTCCATTCATATTTGCTCTGTATATTAATTTTTTCGTCTTTTCTTATTCCCTCGTTCCATATCTTAACCATTTCCGAGTGATCTTCTTAGTTTAACTTATTGTAATACATATGCCTCAAGTCAACATTAATATCTAATCACTCCATTCCATATTATCGCATACATGTATTATTCTCAGTGCACATATTTTTACATAATTTATTTGGCATCTTTCAGTCTTTTACTACGTCTACGATATGTTTTACTTCCATATATCAAAAGTGGGTACTGGAAAACTGTTGTGGACTATCATCTCCAAAGTACTCTTCACAAATATATTTTATTTTCGTAGGCCTAGTTCGTTGACAAAAGCTTGTTCGTGTCAATGTGATTATAAAATAACAAATATTCGTTGACAGGTGCTTGCAAGGACATCGAATGCAAGGGTGGCGCTCGCTGTCTGGCTGGGGAGTGTATCTGTCCCCAAGAGTGTGCCTCGACGGATGCTGAGCCTGTATGCGCAAACACCATGGTGACATACCCTAGCGAGTGCGAGCTGCAGAAGGCAGCTTGTGAAGCCAAACCTGGATCAACTCCACTTAATGTTATATTTTATGGAGACTGCAGGGAGAGATTCGCACTTGTCGGGGGAATAAGTAAAAATACAATTTATTTTTATTTTCATGATCAACATATATTATTATATTGAGTGTACCATGTCTCCCAAAGTGTGTGACTTTTGGCAGATATGATACGCTGAAATCGTCTAATTATCTTACTATGACAAATTTAAAGAGCGGACCCAGCTATTTTATTTAGTCATAGGTGGCTGGCCCTATCGTATAAAATGGACTTCTAATGTTACTCGTATTGTGTAAATTGGCATAACAAAATTAGTATCTTACCATGTTACTATTTATTTATTTATTGGAATTTATTACGAATATTGGAAATAATTGTAATAAATTCCAATAAATAAATAAATTCCAATACTTGAATCGTCTAATTATCTTACTATGACAAATTGAAAGAGCGGACCCAGCTATTTTATTTAGTCATAGGTGGCTGGCCCTATCGTATAAAATGGACTTCTAATGTTACTCGTATTGTGTAAATTGGCATAACAAAATTAGTATCTTACCATGTTACTATTTATTTATTTATTGGAATTTATTACGATTATTGGAAATAATTGTAATAAATTCCAATAAATAAATAAATTCCAATACTTGAATATTTTTTTTTTAGTATTTTATAAAACACTTGGTAATAAGCTCACCCGGTTTTACCATAAACAACGAAAATGTAATACAAGTACAATGCAATATGTGTTTAAAGTTTCAAATTATTTAAATCAAAATAATCTTATTAAAAATAACTTTTCTTATTATTTCTATTATTATTTACATCATAATTATCAATTGACCTGGGATAATAATATGTGAAGGAATACGAAATTAGGTGATTAAGTATGAATGTAAACTTAAGACAGATGTATTAAGTAAGATGAAGAACGCTCTGGGATAGTCCAGGCATGTAAAACGAATTAATGAAAGAAAAAACTGACAAAACGAATACATAATATAATATGAGTGGAAAGCATGTAAGAAAAAAACGAAAGTTTAGTTGGGCTAAGTGAGTAAGTGTATAGTATGAGGAATCGAATACGTGTGGTTTGATCAAAAATTTGTTTTGCGATCGAAAAGTCTGGTGCTCTGTCCTCTCTGCCTCCTTGAACAGGGAAATGGTCTAATGGTATGTTTCTATGCATGTAATTCGCAAATTATAACTATTTTAAATTATGTCAAAGATACATAATCGTGCATACCATCACGCCATCTCCCAGTCGGGGTAGGCAGATAAGAGAGAGCGTTAGATTTTCCCATCGCAACACACATCTTTCGCCTCTTCTACATCCATACACTTTTGACGACCTCCGTGGCCTAGTTTGTAAGACGTCTCTCTCCTTACCCGGAGGTTGCGGATTCAAATCCCGCTTGAACCCAATTTTTTTTAAATAGGATTCTAGTCTGGTTTTCAGTTAAGGCTACTTCAACATATTTCTGGTTGGTTTGAAGAGACTGCAATAAGGCAATAAGGCCACCAGGTTGTACTTTATACAACAAAAGTGTAATACAATACCTTTTTCATACAGTTTCTAAGATTTCTCAGACTTTTTACTCCACATACATTCACATTGTATATTTTTTTTACGCCTTTCTTCATTTATTTGTTCTACGTGTCTTAACCATTTTAGAGTACTCGGGTCCATCTTACTCAACACATAAGTTTTAAGTTCACATTCAAGATAAAGATAAAGAGAGGAAAACCATTTAGACAGTCGATCGGAGCGTGCTTGTTATTGCGACAGGATTTTGAGTACTTGGGCTTTCAGGATGAATGACGTGTGGAAGTGACGAGTGGAAAAGATTTGTGTGGGCTCTAGAGTGTGCGTTTTTTCTTGTTGTTTTAATTTTTGTTGTTTTGTATTTGTGTTTCTGTAAATTTTTGTTTTTATTTTTATTCTTATGATTGTGTGCGATATATTATGGGATGAACATTTTTGGTATTTCTGGAGTGATGCTGTGTGAAGAGTTTGATTGCGAATGATGTTTCCAGTTGTAATTGAGTGTTACTGTTTGTCAGGTTGATGAGAGCGTGCAACGGGGTTTTGTTCTTGTGTAATCAAAAATCGGAAAAAAGTATCGATTTATTTTTTCATGCTAAATATCTTCAGTGAGATACAGCCAAAAGCCTAGTTTACTGGGGATACGACAAATGAAAGGCGACAAACCCAGATCCATTAAAATAATGTATGTCCAAATTAAATTACCTGTTATTTTTTCGCAAATTGTGTATATTTTTTGTCATGTGTAATAATAAATAAATTCCTAATTACTTCATTCCGTATTCTGGCATACAGTGTCACCCTTTGTATTCTTCTAAGTTTTAAAAATCTCTAAATTATTACTTAACTTAATGATTATACTCGAATAATATAAATTACTGATCTTTTAAATCTTTTGATGATTAATTATTGGCCTTCTGTTTATTTGCAGCTACATCAGTTCCCGGAGTATATAACACGGCTATCGAAAATGAAATAGCACACGGCCCTACAGAACATCCAGAAAAGAGTTGGACTAATGCCGAAAGAGAAGCGTGTAAAGATATCCATTGCGACTATGAAGCTACATGTGAGTTAGGACCAGACAACTTTCCAAGATGTTCTTGCCTCTTTGATTGTGCAACTGCCGCAAGCAAAGGAACAACCAAGCCAGTGTGTGCTTCAGATCTGAGGATATATCCATCAATGTGCGCGATGAAGTTAGAAGCTTGTCAACGACAGGAAGAACTTAGACTTAGACCTTTGGAGCTTTGTCAAGGACTTGAAGTCAAGCCTTGCAATGGGGAAACGCCACTAGTTGATACATTAACAGGACTTGATTTGGATTGTGGAAGTGGACCTCATAGAAAAGATTGCCCATCAGGAAGCTATTGTCACCAAACGACTAAAGTGGCGAGGTGCTGTAAGAAAGGTAATTTTTCTTTTTATTGTATTTATTTAAAACTATACAGAGGTACATGGCCGTGCGGTATCGCATTGGACTTCCGTGTGGAAGATTGTCGGTTCGAGTCCCGCACCGTGCTACTTCCCTCGAATAACACAGCCATTTTTTCCGCCTGGTAGTTGGCGGTAAAAGGATACATATGACTTCAGTCGTATCTATTCTTTAAAAAAGATAAAAAAAACAGCATACTGGTGTGCTCTGATTGTCTCCCTTTGGTGAGCCATCGGATCCAGTATAGTAGTGTGGCCGATGAGTTTGATAGTGACAACGGCTCACTCAAGTGAGTCATCTTTAAGTAAAGAGGAGAAAAAAGAAGGAAGCTGGAATTGGAAAGTAATTCGAAAGCAAATCTGTGCCGTGGAAACTCCACGGCACAGATTTGCTTTCCAATTGAATTTACGATGGAATGGCGAGGGGATCCTCGACCACGAGGCCCAACAACGAACGATACAGAATTACTTAATATAGTGTAAGGCAGTGGTTTCCAAACTTAATGTTACTAGGCCCCCCTTTAAAAACAATCTAATCGTGGCACCTCCTCCCCCCGTCCCCCCTTTTTATTTTATAAGGTAATACAGACACATTTTTAAATGGTAAAAAATGTATTAATACAAAAAATTTAAACGTTATTGACAGAATAATAACAAGGTTTTACTACATACAATACATATATTCACTTTTAAATTAATTTATTTTAATGCGATGGATGTACTTGTTTAATATATTAGCACAAAGTTTATCAAATCTAGGTGTTATTGAGGAGAGTGTTACTCTTAGCTCTTTAAATTTAATTTGTTATGAAAGTATATATATTATGTTATGTATATTATATATATTATGTTATATATATTATGTTATGTAAATTAAATTTCTGTTAAACTTTCCACGCCTCCTTTTGCATTAGTCCGCGTCTACCCGAGGAGGGGCGCCTCCCAGTTTAGAAAACACTGGTGTAAGGCATTTAAAATGTAACGTTAACGTTACTTTAAAATTTGAAACTGATAGTTTAAAGTTTGTATTTTATATTTTGATTCACCATTTTTTTTCGTCGATCAAGTTTACTAAATAAATACATAAATGGCCTTCATTTTGTTGTTATTCGGTTTAAAACACATTATACAATATAAAAACATTTTTATTTGTGCATTCATATAATAATAAATATGTCGTGTCTTGGCCGTGGCCATAATGTCATTCTTGTCCCAATCACCGTATGGCTGGCTATACCATATAGCAATACAGCAAAGACTAAGGTAACATAAGTTTCATGACCACCCATAATCCGGAATGTGAGCGTTTCGATTGTTGGAGAGTTAAAACGGAAAGCATGAGTACATGAATTAACGGATTGCCATCACGTACGAGTACCATTGGTCATATGGAGGCCACTCGGGTAAATCAAACGAGAACCTCTTCAGACGAAGGATTGGCATAAATGACAAAGCTCGAGCAACTAATTCTCACTTTACCTTCTTTTAAAATCTGTTTCATTTGATCCAGCCACGTTTTCCTCGATCTACTTCTTACATGTACACCTTGCACTTATGAATATTGTATTTCAGGTGCTATATGCCCTATATTATTTCTGTTAACTATCCGTGTTATATTTTTGTATATCTTTTGTAAACTTGTGAACTCTTTTGCATTATACAATATTATTCTGCACACTGTCTGGAATAAATTTATTTTATTATTATTTTCAGACAAAGTTCAAGAAGAAAAGAAAGGTTGTGAAGATTCGTGGTACGGCTGCTGCCCAGACAACTCAACCCCAGCCCAGGGTCCTGACTTTGCCGGTTGCCCATCTCAGTGCAACTGCAATAAGCTGGGATCTTTCTCCGAGACGTGCAGCCCCGAGAGTCAACAGTGTGACTGTAGGCCGGGGGTTGGAGGACTCAAGTGTGACCGCTGTGAACCCGGCTATTGGGGTCTGCCTAAAATATCGGCTGGACATCAGGGATGCATTCGTAAGTATCGATTTTCTCTTTCATCTTTGGCGTTATAGACCGCGTTAGAACGCTCTTGAATTGGATCTATATAAACTTTCATTTTGTTGTTTTTATTATTAATGTGGCTTATTAAACTTAGACCTTAATTGGGGGTTTTTAATGCTTAAATTATATATTGAGAAGAAATGGCGTTTTAAAAAAACTTGATTAAAAACTTAATCTCTTCAGACCTGGTGTTCATTATAATGGACACAAAGTTCATATGCACTTTGTAAACAACTTTGTTGTGTGTTTATGTTCCCAATGATAACAATTGAAGTGTTGGATACTGTATTACCGATTTTAAACGTTTTGGACGGCATCTATCTAAACTAATACGACATTACGTAGTGTTTTTTAAAATCTTAGAATTAATTCAGATCTGAAGAGGTTGAATGTACGTACATTCTGTTATTCATATTGATCATGTTGGTTCCTATTGTATGTTTAGGAGAAATGTTAGTCTTTCTCCGTCGACTTGCTTCAAACAGCGACTTAAAATAATTACATCCCTCTTCAATGATGAAATGTAGTTCTCCATTGTTCTTATTTAATTGTCCTTTTTGATCTCCGTTCTCTTTTCCCAATATTTTGTGGCATTTGCAAACATTTTGTTATACTATTTATAATTAAATATTTTTTTCAAGTTTTCAGTTAAAGCTTTATTTTGTTTTCGTTTTTCAAAATAACGATACCTTTCCCCATCAACTAACACTAATTTGGGCAACTCTTGTCTGGTTGATGGGGAGAAATCGCCGTAAACTCATAATTCAGTATATTAAACAATAAAATGTGTAAATAAAGAAAAATGTTTTTTTTTAATATAGATATTTTTTATTTATGATACCAATCTGCAATTTCACGTTCTTAATTATTCCAGCTTGCGGTTGCTCCATGTTCGGCTCTGTGAGAGAGGACTGCGAACAGATGACCGGCAGATGTGTGTGCAAACCTGGAATTCAGGGACAGAAGTGCACCATTTGCACCAGCCACGATAAGATACTTGGACCAAACGGATGCTTTTCACGTCAGTATAGTGAAAATATTATTTTATTTTATCAAATGTTTCGACCTCTAATTTGTGGAACTCCATATTAGAATATTAAATAATAATTTATCTTGTTAAAAAACTTATAAAAACATTATTTATAGTTAAGGCGTATTGATTATTATCCAATCCTTTTTAAATATGAGTCGCGAGTGTAGATTTTTTTAAAAGAGTCTTAGGTTAAAAATGTTAACAATGTCTTAGGTTAAAAAGATATAGTAATTTGTTTAGTCAAAAACTATTTATTCCACTTTATATAGCGGTATAACCCTACCGATTTCAAGGTTTTGACCACGTATCCAGGGGTGCTCAAACAAGATTTGTTTGTGCTCCACTGATGATTAGGTGAAAACCTTGAAACTAGTAGGGTTATACCGTTATATAAAGTGGAATAAACAATGTTTGATTAAACAAATTATAAAGTATAATTCTTAAATATTGTATGACTTTGTGTTTGAGAAATAAGAACTAACGAATACGTAGAACATGTAGTTGAAAGCTACAAAAATTACATAGTTATATTGTAATTTTTTTAAATGTACAGTTCAATTATACAATTTTGAATTTGAGAAAGAAGGATGACTTCCGTGGCTTAGTTAGTAAAATGCTTGTTTATCAACCTGTTGACTGGATCTGATTCCCGATTTTCGTAAGGAGTGGCGCAGTCTTGTTTTCAATTAAGGCATCTATAAATATATTTTTGGTTGGTTGGAAGAGATCACAACGATGTATCATCTAGATTGTACTATATATAATGAAAATGTAACACAATTATCTTGAAATTTCAATTTCAAGATAATTTAATTGTTAAATAATAGTTTGTGATTCCAGAAAATAGACTGAATAATGCGTTTAGAATTTTTGAAGGAGTTATATTGTATATTTGAAGCATCTAAAAACTACATACTCAGTCATTGAATTACCTACATAACTAATGTATAGTTCATTTAACTTTGTAGATTTTAATGAAAATATTTAAATAATATGACAACAGCTATAACTCTCATGGCTTAGCCACCTGACTTACTTACCTGGGAGTTCGATTCCCGCTGGTATCCCAAGTTTTTTAAAAAGGGTTCCAGTCTGGTATTTACTTAAGTCCACTTTAAAGTGGTTTTGGTTGGCTGGAAGAGATTTCCAGATAGCAATAAACCTACCAGGGTGTACAATGTTCAACGAAACTGTAATATGATACAATACAGGTACAAAGTAGAAATTAATTTAAAAAACAGAACAGTTTTCAATACATTTTTTATAAATAATATGGATATTAAACATTTAACGGAATAAAAATTCTTTTAAAAATGAATGACAGTTCTTGGTGTCTGAATAGTTTCATAAAAACTAATTTTTATACAATGTTATTTTGGTATAATTGCATGTTTTTGTCCAAAAAGTAATCAAGTTTTTTTTGGATTTCAGCGGATGCTGTCAATCTTCCACCAACGAGTTGCAAAGACTTGAATTGCTACTTTGGAGCTGTCTGCGTGGAAAGAGCCGGTCTAGCAGTGTGCGAATGTGCTGCTACCCAATGCCCACCAGAATCTATGGACACTCTCATGGTCTGCGGAAGCGATGGACAGACTTACACTTCGGAGTGTCATCTAAGACTACAAGCTTGCAGAACCCAGACGGACATAGTTGTCAAGGCTTTTGGAATATGTCGAGAAGAGACATTCGATGGAACAGACTGGCCTATTAGAAGATATACTCCGATGCATTATACGCAACCTGAAGAAGGGACTGTACATTTGTCGAAAAGTACACGGCACTTGCTGGTGCCTGATCCTAAACTATTGGGTCCAGTTGACGAAAATGAAAATCTAATGACATATCATAAAACAGCACTCGGTGCTGAAATAGAATTAGATGTTAATAATTATTTAGGAAAAACTACTGACAAGAAGGAGGGTAAGTTTTTTGACATTTATAATAACACGAAATTTAATAATGAACGTTTAATTTGTCTTCAAATATCATTAAATATTTGTTGAAAATATTCCGTTTTAAAATATTGGTGATAAAATTTACAATATTCAGTATTTTTGAATTCATCAACTGTTAGGAATAGCTATAAAATTTAGTAATTTATTTATTTTATCATATATGACACGAATCAATAATTTGATATACAAGTATATGAAAAAGAAGTAATTTCAAACGGATACTCTCAAATTATATGGATCTGCGTTTGTTGCCCGTCATTTGTCGTGACCCCAGTAAACTAAGCTTTGCTTGTTTTTTACTGAGGATTAATGAAAATTTAAAAAAATATGTTGACACTTTTTACCGATTGTTAATTATTGTTTAATAATTTTGTCTAAAATTCTGATTAACTTCATAAGTTGTGAGATTCAATTACGAGTATAAGTATGTACAAATTTGAAGAAATTAACTGTCCATCTCACAAAATCTTCTATATATTTATCAAAAACATATTATACTTAAGCAACCAGGAACGGTGAGAACACTCCCCAGTCGGTGTATCCATCCGTATTTTAATATGACATCTTAAATTTATCTCCTTTCTCATTTTTTTAATGCAGAAGTAAGTTATTCGTATAAAATAACGTACCCAGTTAATTTTCACAGTGAAGAAAAAAATACTGTAGAAATTAACTATTAAAGTAAAATAATTAATTAAACTTTTTCAATCGATTAATGTATTCATTATTTTATTGGGTATTTCAGGATCGCGAACGCATTCACCCTCACGCACTACTCTTGGAACCATAACTGCATTAATTGGCGATTTATGCACCAGCAATATCGAGTGTCAAATTTTAAACACCCATTGTGTAAAGGGAGCCTGCATTTGTTCCGATGGCTACTTTTCATCAATCAACCGCCAAGAATGCTTGCCTTCATCTGCATCAATGATCAAAAAGCTACCTGCAGCGTGTGACAGGTCCCCCTGTTACTACTCAAGCACTTGCGTCAATCTACCCGACAATGGATTCACTTGTCTGTGCGAACCTCCTTACACCGGAAGACTTTGCGAATTTAAGATAACGGTTCAACATTTCGATGTGCCATCTTTTGATGGACACGCTTACATCACGATGAAATCACTCTCAGCATATCACAAATTTAATATTGAATTGGAATTTACCGCTTTCGCGGATAACGGTATTCTGCTTTATAACCAACAGAAAGTTGATGGTACCGGTGATTTCATATCATTAGCTTTAGTCAATGGACATGTGGAGATGAGATACAACTTGGGCGACGGGATCGTCAGTGTGGTAACTCCAGAAGCTATAAGGATGGATACGAGACACAAATTGACAGCAAAGCGATATCACAGAGACGGGATGTTGAGACTCGATGACGGAGAAGATACCGTTGGACAATCTAGAGGCCCACTGAAAGCACTTGATTTGGTAGATCATGCTTATGTTGGATATGTACCGACTAACTTTTCAAGGTATTTTATATTTTAAATTGAAATTATAATTTTATTCAAAATAAGTAATAACAACGAATGTTTTTTTACGAAATTATGTAAATTTGATTGAAACATAAATCTTTACGAGTATAATTATTTCACAAATATATTATTTATCTAAGGAATCATGAAGACACACTAAAGGATGCGCGATATACGATTTAAAAATCGCTTGCACTCCTTTAGAGCACGCAATAAAATATATTTATTTATTTGAGGTCAAATGAATATGCATTAAATAATGTTTATACATATAAATGCTTCCTCTAAAAAATTGATTTGCTTCGTTTTTTTTTCAAGCAAGCCTTAAAAATTCTCATTTGATACCCGATCCATTTTTAAGTAATAAATAAATTAAACCTTTATTATTGGATAGATGGTGGATCATACGCCCGTATCTATTAAGGAAAACGGCACCTAGCGGCCGATAGATAAACCAACCTTAAAACATTTTGTATCGTTAATATTATTCAATATTCATTATGAATTAAAATTTTATAAAGGAATCAAATAAATAATCAATATAAATATATCTTTCATTTGTTTATATACCACATTTAGACAAAATTGTACTTTCACTTAACTATTAAGATAATTGTTTTTTTTTTAATTTTAAATTCAGAATAAAATTCAGTATTGTTGATAAGTGAGTATAAAACCAAAAAAATATGTTTTAATATGAATAAAATACTTAATAGTGATGAAAACACAACGTTCATATTGTCTAAGATCTGAGCCATAATTTAAAAAAAATTTGGCTTTTGCTTCATAGATGTCACGAATGAAGCTTCAATTATACATGCTCGATTTCATTTCAGAAAAGCAAAAAAAAATATATCGTAATTATATATGGTAGATGTTTTAAATTTTTTTTTTTTTAATTTACGTTGTTATTTTTTTGTATTTATATTCGTTTTAATTATCGCCATATTTTATGAATTATGATTTAGTCATGGCATTCAATCCAGGTTAGAATTTAGCATATGCAAAAGTCCAGTTAGTAATTCGTCTTGAGTGAGTCCTGTTGGTAATTTATCTTATGAATAGTCGTTTTGCAAGACTCGGTAATTCGTCGTATGTGAGTCAATTTGGTAGTTCGTATAATGCGAGAGTCAAGTTGGGTAATTCATCTCATGTGAGAGTCCAGTTGGAAGCTCATTTAATACCCAAGTCCAGTTGGTCCATCTTTTGCGTAAGTCCAATTGGCAATTTTCCTATGCGAAGGTATAGTAAGGAATTCAAATTTAATAAAGCTTGATGGAATTTACTTCCAGCAACTTTTGCGATCCCTTTGAAATATTTCCAACTAAATTTGAACTCGCATCGATTTGATACTAATCATGCATGATTTCCACGAAGATACGACTTATACCTATCCTCGATGTATATCTTACTCACATTTATTATCCAATTTCGAAATTTTCGGGATAATATTTGATGGAATATAAATTGAGCACGTTTTTTAAATATAAGTTTAAAAAGCTAAATCGAATTATTGGACTTGTTCGGTTTGTCAACTCGACTAAAAAAATGGCCTTACGTCCATGTTTCAAGCAGAGTGCCAGTTTTAACATGCTGAATTTTTGCTCAAAAGTCCAGCATACACTGCCTAACAGGACCTTACAATGATCTACGAGTATATTCAATATTAGTCTTATTCGTAGAAACCATATTTTACTTATAAACTAGAAATAAGTAAATGCATATTTTTCAATATGACGTTGTTTTTTGTCTTTGTGCTGATCCATACTGACGTGTTGCTACCTCTCTAGTGTTTCGCTTGCTCGTTGTGATTGACGCAATCGGCTGTTCCTTTTTCTTTTCTTATAATTGTGATAAAATAATAAGAAAACAAAAAGGAACAAGCGAACAAAGGTTTATTCCACTTTTTTAAAACGGTATAACCCTTCCGGTTTCAAGGCTTTCACCTCATCTTCAGAGGAGCATAAACAAGACTTGTCTTGTGAAAGCCTTGAAACCAGTAGGGTTATACCGTTACAAAAAAATGGAATAAAGTGTTTGATAAAATAAATTACAATGTTTGTAAACCTCCACAACATTAATGTCATAACTATAAATAATATATAAAATAATTCTCTAATACTATAAATTAAAACATTGGTTTACAGAAATAATCAAAAACTTATAATTTAAGATTATTTTTAACAATGAGATGAGTAAAATCGTTTCCGGAATGAAACAGTAAATCTTAAATAATGTAGACTTAGATAAAACGTAATTCTGAATAGAGTGTACATCTTACTAACAGAAAAGTTTATATAAACTGTAAATAAACTAATTCATCTATTTCTAAAGCAAAAACATAGAGTGATTGTTAATCTTATAATGAACTTTTAATATTATGGATGTTAGAAAAATTAAGCATTTCATCACTTTATAAACTGCTTTCTCGTCTTTTATTTTTCTATATTTATATTTTTCTGTACAACTGTAAAGTCATATCTTATTAATAAATAAATTACTTGCCATTGTAATTTTACGTCGTACAATCATATCAAGAAGTGACAGCTGTCAAGTAATGTTTGAATAGTAAAAATGTTCTACGACATTAATTAAATAATAACTACTAAACCGTAACTATGACAAGAACTAATGTTACATACGGACGACCGGTTTTATATTGTTTGATAGAAAAAACATATAATGATATATTTTCTAGAATCTTCGAGAATATTGGCATTCGTCAAGGGTTCATCGGATGCATTCACCGCTTGAAGATCGGAAGGACTTTGGTATATCCTCGTCTTGCAAGAGACTCCATCAGATCTTCCAATCTCGAAGCATTGCTCAACTTCAATGCAGTCAGCAGCGGAGACGTAGTATATGATGCGAAGAATGTAAGAGAATGCGTAGATAATCCCTGTGGTAGCATGCCTTGTTCCAATGGAGGGACATGTCATGCGCTGGATCGAGAATTTTACAGGTACATTTTAAATTTTCTCGTACATCTTTCTAGTTTTTTCGCAAAATTTTGAAAGGAGGCCAATTCCTGGTTCTGGTATATATATTAAACTCTGCCATGCTGATATAGCACTTATGGTAATGTTATCAAAGGTACCCAATCTACATGTCCGAGGGTGGATCAAATATAAACGAGACTTTTGTCTTAGAGCGCGTAATTTTAGACTAAGCGTGTGGCCGCCTCGAGGAGTGTTGGGTGGAGATATCAGGAGTGGGTAGAGTGGTCGGCTGGCATCAGCAGATTCCGTCATAAGTATGGCACACGATGTCTGAGAAAGAGGTGCACCCGTTGATAGCGCAACGCATAATTATCAAATTTCTCACTCATGAGAACGTAAAACTGGCCGATAGTCTACGGAGACTGACGGCACAATTCGGGGATCAAACACTGTCAAAGTACCGTGTGTATGCCTGGCACATGGAGTTCATTAGAGGCCGTGAAAGAGTCGAAAACGAGAGCCATGATCGTCACCCACGGACGAGCATTACCGAACACAACATTAACGCCATTCGTGAACTTCTAAAAGGTGACCAACGTTTGACGATTTCCAAAATTTGTTCTGAGATAGGAATAAGTTATGGGAGCACTCAATCCATAATCACAAAGGATCTAGGATTTGGTAAAGTATTTGCTCGATGGGTCCCACGTCTTTTGACTGCAGAAAAAAACTTAGCACGTTTGCACGTATCTGAGCGGCTCTTGGTGCGGTTTGCACAAGAATGATATATCGCCCTGCGACTGTCATATCTTTGGGTCACTGAACGAAGTTCTGGGATGCCAACGATTCAACGACGACGATGGATCAGAGGAGTTTGTGCGCAATTGGCTGCTGACACAACCCATTTCTTTTTACGATGAAGGGACAAAAAAGCTGGGAAAATGCATTTCTAAAGCAGGAGATTATGTTGAAAATGTTATATATGTTACGTCTATTCTTTCTTCAAATATAAAAATTAAAACAAAAAGTCTCATTTATATTTGATCCACCCTCGTATTTAATTTGGATAAAAAATCATCGCAATTATGATTGTACGGTTTTCTATCGATATTTTGTTGAGATATAACTTTAAGAGAGCTTTTTAAACATAAATTAACTAATAAGCTTCACTATATCATAAATGTAATATAATAAGGTTTGAAACTAAAATCAGTTCGAAATATTAATTAAATTGAATCAGAAATCACGCCATTTACTAGAGCACTAGCGTTGACTGAATTTATATGCTTGTGAAAATATTATATAATACTATACTATCACTACCTTATTTCGAAAAAAAAATAGGATATGTAAAAGACCTCCGTGGCCTAGTTGATGAGAATAGATGGCCTCCTTGGCCTAGTTCCAGCCCAGGGACTGCAGGTTCGATTTGTGCTGGAATATGGCTTTTAAAAAAAGATTGCCGTCTGCTTTTTTTTTCTTAAGACCTCTTGAACATTTTCTGGTTGGCTGGAATAAGTTGACGATAAGCCCGTTACGTTGTGCTGTATACAACTGAAGTGTTATACAATTATACTATATTATCATAGTTTTGTTTTAAATTAAGTCAATCAATGCCCATTTTGTTTTGAGTTTACGCTGAATAATATAATATTATTAATGATTTAATTAATTAGGCCTTAATATAAATATTACAAACCCAAAATGGATGGCATTTGGCAATATCTTCCAGCCAACCAGAAATATGTTACAGAGGCCTTAAGTGAAAACCAGACTGAAATCCTTTCTAAAAAAATCTGGGTTCCAACGGGAGATTTATATGTTAAAAACTAATCTAATTTACATATTATAACGATGAACATATTATGATGACTTAATTTTCATTTCCTACATGTCATTTTATTTTTTAATAATCTTAATATTTAATTTCTTAGTAGTTAATTATTAAAAAGACAAAATGGATGGCATTTGGCAGGGCAGATTACTCCGCTATGACATTGCGGCTTGGAAGTGAATTGTTGGAGAGAGTGGAGCAATTCAAGTACCTGGACAGTATGATCACTACATCTGTCGACCCTGATATGGAGGTGAAGTGCAGGATTGAAGCAGACCGTAGTTCATTCAACAAAATGAGATCAATATTCTGCAATGATATATTGAATCTGAAACTAAGGCAGATAATGTTGAAGTGCTACGTTGGGTCTGTTCTGCTGTATGGCTCGGAAACATGGATGCTGAAGGTTCATACTATGAATCGGTTGGAAGTGTTCGAGATGTGGTTGCACAGGAGGATGCTTCGTATACCGTAGACTGATATGATCACCTATTCGGAGGTCTTGAGGAGAGCTAATTGCAGTAGACAGCTGCTGACAGATATAAAGATCCGCAAGATATCTTATCTGGGTCACATTTTACGTGGAGAGAATTACAGATTGATACTGATGGGCAAGATCGAGGGGCAGCGTGGTCCTGGTAGAAGGCAAAATTCTTGGTTGCGCAATATAAGAGACTGGACGGGGATGAGGCGTATGGAGGACCTGTTCCGGGTTGCGCAAGATAGAGAAGCCTTTGCCAGAGTGGTTGTCAACGTCGGGGGGGGGGGGGGGCTGATAGGGCACGACAAGAAGAATGATTTAATTAAAATTAAATTCTGAAATAAAACTTAAAAACTGTAAACTCGTTTACGACAGCTTATATATTGAACTAACTTTTTTAAAGAAAAACACTTATTTGGTCCTTTTTGAACAGCCATCCTTAATTTATTTTTAATTCTTAGTTTTTTTCTTTATGCCCCAAATTTGGTGACATCATCGATCAATTAATATCACACCTGATGATTTGCCCACTACAGTCCACAAGTTACTCAAAGAATATGTAAAAAAGAAGTCCCAACACTATCTCAGTAACCTTCTTCTGTCAAGATAATATATAGATATATACCTGGTGACGTGAATACGACTGATATTGATGAAATTGTTTTTTTTTTGTCGTGTTGCTCGTGCTTTTGCGTTATGGTTCATTCCTCCTGTGGAACTGTTTGCATTACTTGTCTCCTCTCCTTAATAGGACTAAGTAAAAATTAAAGAAACTGCCATTTTCAATATTTATCCTGTTCATCTTGTTTTTTGCCGTTGTTTAACACTTCCAGAAACCACTAACTTCTTCAAACTCTTGCTGCCTCTTTTGTTGTTAAATTAGAAGAAAATCCTTATTCTAAATTACATTGATGACTGGTTTTTGACTTTCGTGTCTTAGAACAGAAAGTCTAGTGGTATAACATTGTTTTAAGCAACTAAATATTTTTTTTTTTAATTCCAGATGTGCTTGTCTGGACGGTTACACGGGAGACTTCTGTGAACTTGTTCTGGACCCGTGCTCTTCAGCCCCCTGTGATAACGGTACAGCCTGCGTGCCAGATGGGATCTCCTTCCGTTGCGTCTGCCTAAAGGATGACGAGATCGTTGAGGACTGCATTATAGGTAAACTTTTATCTTTATTTTAGTTTCTCAAATATATTAATGAATAATACAGGCTAGTGGTGTAGCCAAAAAAAAGGGCCGCAATGCTAATGGAAAAAAACCCTATACACATGTTTTACGTGGTTATATTAATTAAATAGTTTAGCCAAAATCGATCTCTTGTCTCCAATATTATTCACACTTTTGTAGTTTTATCATATATTTTTTAATTTATTTTCTGAACTACAGGCTTTCTATCATTTTGGGGACCCTGGAGTACAGCCCTTTTTATTCTTATAGCACAAATAGTCCAGCTCACATCTGAAAAAATCCTTTCTTTACTTTACGGTGATTTTCACTTTGCGTCAATGATCTGGTCCTTAGCCTATCGTATTAGCGGGGTGCAAATTATTTAATAAATTGATTTCTTGATGAAAGGTCATTAAGAATTATTAGTCCATATTAGGGCTGAGAAAAGTAACGACACTCGCAAAAGTATCGATACTAAGAGTTATTTAGACCTTTTGGGCCTATAAAGCGTGAGTCCCAATGCACCGCATTGGATGCAGTTGTGTAGTTATGCCACTGATCGAGGCAAATAATTTAATGCGATCGACATTTCGATAAATATTTGTTCTGAACCAAACATTGGACGACGCAAAAACTGGATGGGTCTCCTTTTTGGTTCCATTGGGAATCGAGACCGATATATATGGGTCAAGCTAGAAGTCTACAAAATAGGCCATGGGTATATGTTTCACTAAAATCAATTTATGATTGAATTATTTATCACTTTATACGTTTTATAAGGAACACAGGGATATCACAAAACGTATTAATCTAAATTGATCTACTGTCCGGCAATGCACATCTTCCCATACTCGATTAAAATTACGAATCACCCTTTTGTAACACCGGTGCATGACATAGGATTAGCGTCTAACTCGTCGAGTCATAAAATAGTGTAGCTCTTGAACAACTCGGATGGCATTCTTAATACGTGACCCAACCACTAACAATTACATAGTTAAAATTATTACGGAATGGATAATAATACCAAACAATAATAGACAATTTATATAACATCGCTTTGAAAGCAGACTCACCTCAAGGGCGCTCAAACCTGAGATTCGAATGTACTATTATAGACAAATTAAAAATATTATAAAATAAATATATGTATAAGTTGAGTGTAAGTATAGGAAAGTGGGGAATAATACTTTCATAAAATGTTATATATTTTTACATTACATACATACACACACATAGCATTACGCCATTTTTATGTCAGAGTAGGCAGATATGACGATGATAAGTGCCAGACTTTCCTATCTTGACACACATTCTTCGCCTCTTCTATATGCATACACTTTCACATGCAATTTATTATTTAAAAATAACATTAACCTAATTTAATCATAAACATTATTTGGTCTTCATCCACTATGCCTTCCACTCATATTTGCACACTTTATTTGTTTTGTTAGCCTTTCTTCATTCGTTCGTTCCATCTGCCCAAACCATCTCAGAGCGCTCTTCTTAATCAACCATAAATTCACATTAAACCCTTCTCACTTAATTTCGTATTCTGTCACATATTGTTAGCCCTATATATTCTTCTAAGTGCACGCATTTCTATAGCATTTATTCAGCTCTTTTCAGTATTTTTCTACGTTCACGTTTTACTCCCATACATCAAAGTTGGTACTAAAATACTGTTGTGGACTATATATTATAACCTTAGCAGATTTTGACACTGTCCGATTCGAGTAGATATTTTGTAGTGTCCCATTGACTCTATTTTCTATCGTTACGTTCATACACCTTCTTATACAAGTTCTACAATTTCACCGATTTTTTATCTTCTTTTAACCCTCCGTCGGGTGCAATACAAATACTAACACGTTCGGGCACAACTCATTTGTGACATTAAAAATTAAATTTCTGCTTACGCTTAAGGGAAAGCTTATCAAACTGAACTTTCCGCTCAAACATGATTATATAACATTTGTACATTTCTTTGCACTTTTCAATAACAAAATTTTAAATTTTCTCATATTGTTTTTCTTAAAATAGAAAATAACTAGTTTACAACATTCTCAGTCTTTTATTGGCAGCTTATCAACACAACTAATGCAATTCAGTAGCATCACAATTTTTTTCAGTCATTTAATACCCACAATAGGTTTGTAAAAAAGATTTAGCACAATAAAATGTATGTGGAATTAACTGTCATATCTTCACAAGGTGTAACAAATTCATGTAACGAAAAAGGTTTAAAAGCAATAATTTAACATTGGAGAACATTATGCAAGCACTTTTTCAAACATAATTTAGAATGTAAAATTCAAATTCACTTGTGATCACAAAACGTCTTCACATAAACAAAAGGGAGTAATCAAAATATGATTAGAAAGTTATTCCTGATCAGGCTCACGCTGAACATTTTCCAAAACATTCTTATAACAATTTTCACATACCATGCGTACATGTTTATATTCATATAGTAAATAACGATCAATATCATTGAATTAGGGGCTAGAACATAGACATACGAACTATTATTGAAGGTATTTAAAAAGAAATATTGAGAAAAAAAATAAAATTTCGGAAAAAAAAAATACTTACGTAATCGGGCGCAACTCATTCAGCAGATTAAAACATCCGTCACGGAGACCAACGGTGCACTGGAGAAATAAAAAAGATATCCTTGTGTGAGGGGTAGGGAGTCAGGAAGCTACTATAAGCCTCACCTCTTTGTCGGGTAAACCTCGCCCATTGGCACAAAAAAAACTAGGTACTTCATCTCACAGATTAGATGCACCCGCCCAAGGGTTAAATATAATTAATTTGATCCAATCATACTTTCTTTGGTCTTCGTTTACCACGCCTTACACTCACACGTGCACTATATATTATATTTATATAACAGTTTTGCGAATTAAGATATCATTGGAAAGGTTTCCTATCATCGTTTCATTTCGTTATTTTAACAATTATTTTAGATTTTTTGCAATTATCGTTGTAAGCATGAATGCTTGCATGTCAAATTACGTATTCACAACGTATTTTTCTGATATAATCCGCGAGGAATTCAGCTACTGTTGAAGGTTTAGCATTAAAGAATAATTTATGGACTAACATCCCTTTTATGGCCCGGCTAAAAGCAAATTTGGCAGAGCAGACCTATTTGATGTTGATTTGCTGAGCTGGGTTAATAATTCAGTATTGTTGGTCGTACGTATCCCACTTAACATTTAAAATAAGTAGTTTGGATTCTAAATAAAGAATTTCTTTGATCAATTCCTCTTTAAGCTTATTTTTCTGAATTATAAAATAACTTCTCAGAACTGGATGTTCTTGTGAATAACATACATGCCGCTACACTAGCTCTATAAGGAAACGACTCAAAGGACCTTTGATTTTTTTTTATTTATCCACCGATTTCAAAGTCGTGATTCATGGTTATTTTACCGATTCTGTGAAACTTATTCAAGTTAGAATACGGTTCAATGGAGAAACCTTTGATATGTTTTTTGTAGAAATAAAAATATATCATAAAAATACTTTTATTAAATTGCCAAGTGATGTTTAATATACTTTTTTGTGAGGTGGGAAGAGAACGTTATTTTACAACAAACGTAATAATCAACAGAAAATTTCTGCTGTTTTAAAAAAGTTTATAATATAAAGGTATAAAATTAATTTTTATATTACGTTATTGTGATATCATTTAAAATTTTGATAGTAAGGAGTTATTGTGTTTGACAATATCCGTAATCTAATTGGTTAGACATTGGTCTTCCACCTGCAGACTTCGGGCCGGAATCCCGATGATATCCAAAAAAATAATAAAAAGAATCCCAGTCTGGTTAAAAAGTTCATTTGATAACTATACTTGCACGAGCTAGACATGTGCGAGTGTTGTAGCTAGTCCACGTATTATCAACATCTACACCCCAAAACTACATATTGCCCGCCGCCCCCCCCCCCCAAATCGCGATCTCATTTTGAATAACTTAAAATCAGCCATCACCGAAGCCATGAACCTCCTCAACTACATCCAAGAACATGGCTCGCACCTATAAACCATCCCATATATCCGCCGCGTTCTGGAATGCAAACGGTTCCCTCAGAACACATAAACAAGAGGTCGAGGATTTCCTTCTCGAGCACAACCTGGACGTGTTGCTGATAACGGAAACGCATCTCAAACCGAGCTACCGTTACAGCATCCGTAACTACTACTGCTACAGAGACGACCGCCTCATCGGCAGAAAAGGCGGCACCGCAACTCTCATCAAAAGCACAATAGACCCCTGCCACATCCCCTCCCCTTCCACCGTCAACATAGAATCCACATGCGTAGTGGTGAACACCGCCAATCACGGCCCTCTTAAACTTTGCGCGACTTATCTTCCACCTACCTCCCCACTTGTCGAGTCTGAATTGGACTCATTCCTCGCAGATAATATCCCCACCATCATGGCGGGAGATCTAAATGCTAAACACCCCTTCTGGCACAGCCGCACTTCCAACACTCACGGTAATAAACTTGACGAAATCTCCTCCCGGAAAAGATACTTCGTGGAAGGACCCACGTCTCCCACCCTCTATCCACTAATAGACAATCATCGCCCTGATGTCATCGACATCATTGTCCATAACGACATTCTCTATCAAACAGATCTCACGACTGTTCACCAGCTTCAATCCGATCACTACCCGGTATTACTTCAATTGACGGATGGCTTACCACCCTTCTCGCCCTCAGCCCCCCCGCGACACACCACCTCGTGGAGCGATTTCGCTATTAACGTCGACAGCAGCATCAAAATACCGACAACCTTCCCCGACACGAACTCCATAGACGCCGCTATAAATGACTTCACAACCACCATCAAATCCGCTCTCACATCCTCTTCAAAAGAGAGACCAGCCGATAAACCCGAACTTCCCCTTCCTCCACATATCAAAATACTGATTATGGAAAAAAACAAAACCAGAAAGTTGTGGCAAAACACAGCTGTCCCCTCTTACAAAACCGACTACAACAGATTAGTCAAAAAAATCAAACACCTCCTACAGCAACTCCACAATGACAAATGGTCAGACTTCGTCGAGTCTCTCGAATACAATGATGGACTCAAATGGAAACTAACGCGTAGCCTTAGAAATACGCCCTCCCGACCCAGCTCTCTTCAAGGACCAAATGGCCCCGTTTTCTCTGCTCGCGACCGCGCAGAGACCTTTGCTGACTCTCTAGCTAATATCTTCTCGCCAAATGCAGACCTCTCTAACCCCTCTCACTCAATAATGGTCGACAACGCAGTTGCCGAAATATTAAATGAGCAAACCCCCCCCCACCACAGACTTCTTCTCACCGTTAGAAATTCAATCTATCATAAAAAATCTCATCAACAAAAAAGCCCCCGGCCCCGATAAAATCAATAATCTCACCTTGAAAAAACTTCCGAAAAAAGCCATTTACGCCCTTACCGCCATTTACAATGCCTGCCTTCGACATAAGTTCTTTCCAACCCCATTCAAAAACGCCGACGTCATCATGTTCCCTAAACCGGGTAAAAGCCACGTTATCCCTGAAAATTACAGGCCGATCAGTCTGCTCCCGACTCTAGGTAAAGTGCTCGAAAAATTAATCCTAGAACGTCTCTCGTTAGAAACTTACTCACGTAACATCATCCCAGATTCGCAACACGGATTTAGGCCATTACACTCTACCAACCATCAGCTTCTTCGCGTTGTAGAACACATCATCAAATACTTCAGCTCCAAAGGCCTCACGACCCTCCTTTCACTAGACATGACGAAAGCCTTCGACACAGTCTGGCTCAACGGACTCATATTCAAACTGCACAAGTCAGGTATTCCCCTCAGACTAGTGCAAATCATCGCATCATTCCTTGAAAATCGCTCCTTCTCCGTCAAAATAGACGGTATAAACTCATCCCCTCGCCCCATTCTGGCAGGTGTGCCCCAAGGTGCACTGTTGTCCCCTATCCTGTATAACATATACACGAGCGATATGCCCCAATTTTCACGTACACATTGTATCACCGCGCAATACGCTGACGACACAGCCTTTCTCTCTTCATCGAAATATGAGTCCGTATCCCACAACAGACTGCAAGACTTCATTCCCATTCTGGAGCACTGGTGCACCAAATGGAAGATCAAAATAAATCCCACCAAAAGCACAGCAGTCCGCTTCTCACGCAGATACATCAAACCCGTCAGAACTCTTAAACTCTTCGGCCAGAGCGTCCCATGGTCAAAACACGTAAAATACCTAGGCCTCACATTAGACAGTAGACTCTCGTGGCATAAACACGCCCTCAATATCAAATCAAAAGCTCACGGAACACTCAAATCATTATTTCCCTTGATCAGTAAATACAGCAAACTTAGCACGCGCACTAAACTCCACCTATATAAAGCGATCGTCAGACCGCAACTGACATACGCCCTTCCGGTCTGGGGCCACGCGAAGAAAACAACGCTACATCACATTCAGATCATTCAAAACAAAGCCCTCTGCATAATTTTAAAAGCACCCTACATCGTCCGTAATTCAAGACTCCACGCAGATACCAAACTACATACTATCCCCGAACATATGCGCGCTCTGGCCGAAAGGTTCTACAGCTCTATATCCCGTCATCCCAACCCAGTCATAAAAGCCTTAGATAACTACAACGCGAACACCAGTTACAGACACACTCGTCCGAAATCAATATTGCGAAACATCCCCCCGACCCCCCCCTCTTTAACTCTAATCATCCCCCCAAATGACCCCCCGATTGTCACTCTGAACACCCCATCATCGATAATTCCTCCGGCAGACAGTTTACCCCCATAGGCAACCGCATTTCTCACCTTCAATAAACATTTTCTACACCTTAATATATTTATAAAAGTCACACACGTTTCCCCACTCATTTACTTATCTACATATACTATATTCATTCTTATAATTTATTCACCATCATTATTTTTTTTTTCACCCATTCAATATAAAACAGTGTGTGACGACACAAATTTATGTATATTTGTATTTAATATTATGTATATATCATCATATTTATATATGTATTTAATCGTTTATAATTTCTCATAATCATTCATAAAATCAAAACAATTACCACAAACCTATCCTTTCCCGATTCCCAAAAAGATCCAAACATTTCCAATAAATATCTTAACAGTCAGAACTTATCCGATGAAGGAGTAAGGTGTCCTACCATCGGACCGAAACTCCGAACAAGCTATCCATCACTTAGTTTGTATGGTAGTACTTCGATCACGTACGATGGCGAACTGTGACTTACTTGCCTTTTCAACTGGTTCTTGACTCGAAGGCTCGATTACTGAAGATGAACACAATATTATTTACCGGTCACGCTCTTCAATATGTATGTACGATGAATTTATACAGGGTGGACACTGAAAGACTGAATAAATTATTCGTTCACCGAAAATTTCTCGCAGGAGGTCCATCGTCAACCTGGCAGTGTGCGTAGTAGCTCTATTCTTTTGGACCCATACAGTGCGCTTAGCACCTCTTCCCGGAAGATCGCCGACTATTCCAGTTCTTTCAAACCGGGCGATTAGGTTCCAAATCATGTTATCGCTAGGAGGTACTCTGATATTAAAATGTTGCCGGTATTTTCTCTGAGTTCCAATTATTGCTATTTCACTGGAATAGAAAATCCCAACGAGTTTCACTCGTTGCTGGACGTCATATGTAGCCATTTTAATTTCCAAGGGATGCTCTTTAATCTGTAAAAAAAATATTGAAAATAAATAAGTTATGACTTTTTCAAACTCTTCAGTCTTTCAGTGGCCAACCTATATAACATAAGTTGAAGGGTATTTATTATACGGATTAATGATACAGTGTGTTTGTGCTACAAGAAAATATTCTGTATTCTCAATTAACGTATTCAACTCAACATTGATCACTGGCAAGTAATACCTAAATTGCCTTTAAAAAAACACAATATTTTAACTTGTTTTAAAGTCGTGTGTTGATTTGTATTAGTCTAAATATTTTCATCGCTACGAGTAGCTGGATAAAATGTCCGTTATGAACTGTTTTGGGATTTACAAAAATAGATTTTATGGACGTATCACCCTCTTTTACAGTCTAGTAGGTAGTAAAAATGGTATTTATTATTAAAATGTGATTTTTTATTTACAAACCTTATTTAGAATTTATTTGATGGCCCATATTTGGCCCAAGTTTTCCTTCATACATTTATTTATGTTGTATAAAGTGCTCTTAATGTAAATAGCTTTTTATAAATTTAAGACTTACATTGTTTGTAATAGAATCTAGTGGGATTTTATTGTCATGATGCAATTTATTTCAACCAAACAAACACATGTCAAAAGAACCGTGTGTAAAAAATATTTTTAAAACTTTTAATAATTTTTGTCACTGTTAGGAATCGAATCCGAATACTTCAGGAGTTAGTAAAATGTTTTAATTCTAGATCTCACAGGTCAATATATATCTCATATGTTATTTATTTACTAGACTTTATTACGAGTGTGTCTATTATTTTTATGCCCCCTGTTCAAGCCCTTGCCTTCTTTAACGGGTAATTAATATACCTACTTAATATAATACATACCCGTTAAAAACTACGTTGTGGTAGATAAAGAAACTTAAATACTTTATGGTATCATTATTATATGTCACAAGTAACTTCGACCTCCTCAATAACCCCTCCCTCCTGGCCTAGTTAGCAGGAAACTTATCCAAGTAAACCAATGAAAATATTATCTTCCAGCCACACTTTTCAATATGTCCCAACCACCAATCTGGAAATGTTGGTTACAAAAATACGTTACATACTTTGCTCCAATCTTAAAATTGTATACGATTTGGGAAAATATTTAGGTTGTTTTTAGTGATAAGTTAAAAAAGTTTTTTCTCAATATTTGTTTCAGAAACCCCATATTGTTTTCATCATATTTTTCTTTTCCTCTTTATTCCTTAAATACATACACGAATACTTTAAAATCGTATAAATTACATGTTAGTAAACTTTTTTTAACTAGGAATCTTTTAAATTTTTTTCAGGAAAATCCAGGAAAGATCCAACCCCACTACCTCAATTTTCCGGCTCGAGCTACATTCAGTTGCCAAGGCCAACTGGACTTGGTAAATCCTTCAAAATGGAGATATGGTTCTTGGCTAAAAAGAGCAGTGGGCTTCTGTTTTATTGCTCCCAGGGGATTTCCCGATCTAAGGGTGACTTTGTTTCCATTAACTTAGTCAAAGGGAGAGTTCAGTTCCGATTCAATCTTGGAAGTGGAATTGCCAGTATCACGTAAGTTAAAAAAAAAATGTTTTGCTTGTTGAATAATCTATGTTTACACTAAGGCGAGAGCGTTTGTTCAAAAAATCTAAAATTGTTTTAAATGTATATGTCTTACAGAGAAAAATTGTACAACATTTCAGATGACTATTTCCCAAGAATTCAAAAGTGAATGTACAGTTAAAAAATATAGAAATATAATATTTATAAATAAAAAATACCGATAGTGTTATACCGTCACAAAAATGGAATAAACAGTGTTTGATAAAACAAATTACAAAAATAAAAACATTAGTTATGGAACGAAATTTGTTTAGTAAAACACTGTTCATTTCACTAAACATGATGGTATAACCCTACCGGTTTCAACGTTTTTTACCTCATTATCAGGGAAACACACACAAGACTGAATTACGAGTATATTCAAACTTTTACCGACATACACACGCATATAACGGTAAAAAATCGGGTTGGGGATTATGGGTGGATGGAGGCAGGAGATAACTTCAGCAAGCAGCAGTGAGTTGTGGGAGTGTTTGTATTTACCAGATTTTCATCTAAATCCGAGCCTTGCGATGATCATTTGGTAAATAAACATATTCTCAAAAACTTACCGCTGCTTGCCGAAGTTATTTCCTGCCTCCCTCCACCCACAACCTCTGATTCGATTTTTTACCATTAGATGTGTGTGTATGTTGGTACCAGTTTGAATATTATTCAGTAATGTTTGTGCTCCCCTGATGATGAGGTGAAAACCTTGAAACTAATAGGGTTATACGGTTATGTTAACTTGAATAAACAGTGTTTTACTAAACAACTTCCAATGTCTTTAAACTTCCTCAGTGTTAACTCTTTAACTATAAAAAATATATTAGTTATGGAGTATTTTGAAAAACATTTTGAAACTTGATGTATTCTACTCGTACAACATATTTTAAAAACCTACGAATTTATCGAAAAAGTGAAGGTGTTAATATTAGGAACAAGGTGGTCTGTGTAATGAAATATAACACTTGCTCGTAAAGGATCTGAAGCGAATTTCACAACAGAATGGTTGTAAATCTTGTTGGACGTAATTTGCCATGCTCAGAAACCTATTCAAGTAATAACTTTAGTTGAAGTTATTACTTGAATAGGTGGCTTCAAAATTTTTATGGAATCCACATAGACTATTGTTACAAAATATTTTATGATACAGTATTTTGGTTTTATGGAGTACATAGAGAAAGTAGAAAATTAAGATAAACATATATACATATACATATCATTAGGCAATTTCCCTGTCCGGATAGGCCAAGAGTTCAGATCACTATATCTCGACACACATCCTTCGCCTCTTCTATATCCATACACCGTCTCATGTAACTTCAATGATTTCTCTGACTTTCTACGTTTCCGTCTTTCAAAATATCATTCACTTAATCTAGCCATACTTGCTCCAATGGTCTCCTTTCACCACGTTTTCCACTCACATTTGCACTGTATAGTTGTTTTGTTAGTCTTTCTTCATTAATTTATTCTACAAGTTCCAACCACCTCAAAGTGCTCTTTTTCAACCTCAATACATCAACTCACCATCAATACATCATCAACACATCCTCAAAACATCCTCAACACATCCTCAATACATCAACTCAATACATCAACCTTAAGTTCACATTCATCCACAATCATTTAATTCCGTATACATTTCCCCCCCATATATTCTTTTTGTATAGAAATATATTCTTGTCTACTTGTAGGTATATAAATATACTAAATATTACTTAAAACCTAATAGATATTTTTTCTTTAAAGATTGGCAATAATTAGTTAAAACATGGGTGATTTTACTTAGAAATAGTTTCCAAAAAACTTGGGTACTTTGTACAATCAACCTTTGTGTTCATGGAACACAGGACAAGAGTGAAATTTTAAGTAAATTTATTTAAATTAATTCTATCAACAATATCGTTTGTTTTCTAGAGCACAGAATGATAGTTCGAATGTTAACAATTGAACATAATTGAATTTGATTAAAATACATTGCAGCTCAACTGAGAGCATTACGCTGGAGACATGGCACCGTGTAAAGGTACGCAGGAGCGGCAGAGACGGCGCAGTACAGCTGGACAATTCGACTATTGCTAGAGGAACAGCGCCCGGAGCCCTTACAGAACTCAATCTGGAGCAGCATATGTATGTAGGATATGTTCCGTGAGTATATTTTTTAAGAACTTCTTATTGATAAGCATTTTTTCGAATGTGTGAGTGGTTATAAGAGCTGATTTTATTCAACACCTTTAGTTTAATGATATGTTATACCAAAAGTTTGCATTTCGATTAGCAAATTAACGACTTTCGGGACAAAATACCTTCATTTTGTGTTACTCCTGATGTTTTCAAACGTAAATCAGTTGTCACCAGATATCTCCTTTATTCTTTCACAAAAAAATATGTTGATCGCTATGGATGTTATTTTTATATTAAATCACTGATCGGAAAATAAATGAAAATGACTAAAATTATAAAATAGAATATGAAATTCCTGATAATTCTGATGAATTATGACTTAAAATTAACTAACATAAATATTTAAAAACTAACATAAATAATCATTATCATACAATGAAGAGTTGATTTTAAAATAGGTGATGTACTCGTAATTAAAGAAACACTTTTAATATTACACTTTGAATCACAGCAGAAACTCACGTCATTGAAACAATTCTAGAAAAACGTTAATTCTGACGCCATTAACATATACCATAAGTCTCCCAGTTGTATTGCGAATTGAAAGCATCCAGTAGCAAATCGAGCTAAATGGAAAGAGATACGAGTATTGCCAATTATCAGGAAGCCAATGGAGGAAGAAGACGCAGACAAGAAGCTTCTTGTTATATATGTTACAAAACGGAGATTACTTTGTCATTCAATTTGTGCGCTTTTCACAAATTAAATTACAATACATAGTCATCTTCGGTGGCACCAACGATACATATGTCGTCGCCGATATTGCAGGAACACGTAACTCGTTTTTTTGGTATGAGTAACGATGTACTCTAATCTCCCACTTAGCGATGTGCTTTATATTACTCTTCGTGGGCAATTTATTCAGAAAAATCTCCATCTTACTATTTCGTATCGATTTTCTATTCTAGTCAAATTAAGACTAATTTTAATTTTAAACTGCCACCGAAGAATATGTAAAAAATATTCATAATTTATGTAATGTATTCGTTGAACGAAACAGTCATTCTTGATTATACGTGTATATACAATATTTGTCTAATTCTGAGAAAAATGTACGCATTTATTTGTAAATTTGTAAGCATTCATATTTTTTTTGACTCACTATGAAAAAGATCTAAGAAGTTTCCCGTTTTGATAACAATTGTGTGGTTTTATGATATATTATAATATGATATATATCAAGGCGAATTTTTTTAAATACATCGAAGTTTTAATCTAAGTTTTGAAACGTTTAAAAAAAATGCGATCCGGCGTGGCCTAGTGGATATTTGTCATCTAGCCCGGAAGTTCCCGGTTCGATTTCTGTTAATATCCTGAATTTTTTTTAAAAGGATTCTAGTCGGGGATTTTCTTTAGGTACGCCATAATATCATTCTAGTCGGACGTAAGTGATTTTCATGCAGCAACTAACATAGTAAGTGTTACCTATTACAATTGGCATGTAATACAATAATACAATATCGCTCACACAAATTAATTAACCGTTTAAAACAGCCTCAGATATATAATATTTCATAGTATATCAATGCCTGCCTTTCACAATATATTATTGTAAGTAGCTGGGTTCTTTAGACTTTATCACCTTTCTCGTTTTTATTACAACCACGATATAACAATTGTGGTTGGACAGGAATGTCACGTAATGTCAACGAGTAATAGCGATATATGGATGAACTATGAAATATAAGAACAAGTTGAAGAATTTTGCTTTGGAGTGCATGTTTTCGAAATATGGTAAGATAAAGACATATACTGAAAGGCATGTTACTGCAATTAACAAAGTTAGTGCCTCACTTAGTACTGTTTTTGCCAATAAATCAATAGCAAGATCTTCAAAAATGTATTGCGCACAGTGGTGTGTCAATGCCAACAGCAAAATAAATGCAGCAGAAATGGGCACTTTGTGTAGAACATCTAGTATACTTGGCTTATATTAAGTTTTAAATAAGACGATGTATATAACTATACGTGTTGATGAAGAGGACTTAATACGAATTTCATGTTTTAAAATTATTCCCTAAATTAAAAAATATGAATGCAGCAATAACTAGGAAAAAAACATGGGTTCATTTGAAATGAAAGATAATTTTTTATCTCGATATTGTATTATAGTTTGTATACTTTTAGTAAAGACACACTTTTGAATATATCGCAAAATCTTCAAAAATGGGCATTCAAACAGAGTTATAATAGCATAATTAATGCAGTATAGTTGTGTGCCTTGCATGAAATATGTGGTATCTTCTTCTCCCTGGCTCCATCCCAACTCATTGTCTGCGAAGACTGTTGGGGTGAGCTCTCCTCGTCCTCAGGTTGTATGCTCTTCTGTCCCGGACTACGTCCATCGCCTCTCCTCCATCTTCCTGTTGATGTCTGTAACACCTAGGCTTCCACGAATGCGTGAGCTTTTTATTTTGTCTCTTAGGGACACACCAGCTGACCAACTTAGCATGCGCATTTCAGCAGTTTCTAGTTGCCTAGAGTAAGAGTTATACATCGTCCAGCATTCGGAGCCATAGAGGAGTGCGGGTCTGACAATCGTTTGGTATACTTTTCCTTTTAACTTTATTGGCATTTTCGGATCACATAGAACTCCCGCATTGATCTAAACTTCATCCATCCCACACTAATTCTATGTGTTACATCTGCTGCACATCCTCCATCGCTATGGATGAGTGACCCAAGATACTTAAAGGAGTCACAATTTGGTAATGTTTCTCCATCCATTTGCATGAAATATGTAGTATACCAACGTTAAATGTAAAAATTAATGATTGTATAAATGATAACTCTTATCATGGAATGTTAGAGACGGATGTCATGAGTAGAATTAAAATGGAATGTTAGAGACGGATGTTATGAGTAGAAAGAAATTATACAATGGTTTGGCTTGTTCACGCAGAGAATGAGTAACAAAAGACTTATGAAAAAAATATAGGCGAGAAAAGGATAGACTGAGGAAACAATGGACGAAGAAAATAAGAGAAATTTTAACTAAGGAGAAACGTAAGAAGTATGAGATACAGTAGAGTATGGATGTGAACCTTTACTCTATTTGTCTACCCCAAAATATATTTATGTATATGTTAAATAATTAAATACTTGTTGACACTCAACAAAATTATATAATTTATGAAATATTGTATACAGTTATGAATACCAGACACACTAAACTGATTAATATGATTAACAGTTATTTGACGGTATAAACTTTAAACAAAATAAAACGTGTTTGAACAATGAAGTAGGCGTGCACTTAATTAAACAACCACATAAATAATTAAATAAACGTACCTGTCTTGTAATTAATGTTAAAATAATATTATATTATGACTTATTATAATTTGTCACGAATATTTTTTTATAAATATTCAACGAAACAAGGAAATTGTAATTTTTACCACTGAGATGATTATACAACTAATTCATATTTTTCCCCAGTCAATCAATAATATTATAATACTGTGTAAACATCCAATTTGAAATGACGTGTATTTATTTCATTGTGACTTTTTTTTTGATGAACCAACCATAAATATTATCGTTAAATTAATGTTTAGTCATTGCGGTTGAAAAATGATTTTTAATTGAGGTAATAACTGTTATTATACTTTTATAAACAATCTTTCCAAGAAAAGAGTATTTGGACAATACCAATCACATACTGAAGGATGTGATTAATTATTTTCTAGTTATTATTATTTGCCATCAGTAAAAATGTAGGTAAATTTTCCTTTTTGGGTGGGTATAATAACATAGATCAAAATGTTTTAAAAATCCCCAACGTGCGTGATATTTTTGACGTTATATTATAATTTATGATGATTTTTCATTTATTATTTAACTGCTGTTTTCTTAATCCAGAAATAAATTTTAAATTTTTAATACGAAGCTTTCTATTAATTTTAAATTATTAAGAATGTCGTGTATACAATATGATCTCCATGGCCTAATTGGTAAGACTCCTTTTTTCTTATCCGGGGGCTATAGGTTTGATTCCCGCTGGAACCCAAATTATTTTATAAAGTGGAACCCTTTAAGTCTAATTTTCACACCAGGCCTCTTCAACATCTTTCCGGTTTTAGAAGAGATTACTATAACCAGCTAGGTTGTTAGGTTGTTTTGTATATAACGAAGGTGTAATACAATACAATACAATTTAAAACCTTATCGGAAGATCTTTATAATAAAGTTTTTGTAACATTATTCATATCTTATATTCAGGTTTTATCCAAAACCAAAGGGTTTAACTTTTCTTTTAAACTGTGACCAACTAAATAAGAAAGTTTCATCTAAATTAACAAAGGAGGCCGCTATTTAAAAAAGCCAGGATTAATTTGTAAAAGCATTGATACCTACACATATTACTTTTAAAACCAATATTTTACCAATTTCAACAAATCAATGGCTATTCAACCAGTTTAAATTTAGTAGTAAAGCAAATAATTTTATTGAATATTCATCGAGTTTGTCTTTTAATTACAGGTCTTGGATGAAAATTCATCGCCTGGCTGGAGTGTCTTCAGGCTTCCTTGGCGCAATGCAGCGTCTTATCGTTAACGGAAAAACTATCAAGATTTTGAACCATAATACAATGTGCATGTTTAATGGACAACACCCAAATACAGCCCGTGAAAAACAAATTGCTTGCTCAAGTCCTGGAATCACCAAATATTCCGGCCCACCTTGCTTTAAAGAAACTTGTTCTGGAAACGGAATGTGCATTCCAGTCTTGGGAGACTACCACTGCCAGTGTGAAGAAGGGTTCATTGGGGACAATTGTGAGATGAAGAAGACTACAAACGATAATGAAGTCGAAAGGCAGAGGTTCCATCAAAATATGAAGAAGAATAAACAGAGATAAATTATGTGTGAATTATACTTATAGCTTCATGTTGCGACAGATTTTATAAAAAATAAACATTTTGTAAATATACTCCTTTATTCATTTCCATTACAACTATAATAAAATACAAAAATAACACTTTTTATTTACTCAGATAAAAATTCTGGATGGTGAAAAATAAGTTATTAAACTAATTGCTCCATTCATTATAATTCTATACTATTAACATATACTTTTTAATATTTGTGTACAAATTTAACATACTTACAAGATATTCACAAGATAGAAACACCACTGTTATAAAATTTAAAGAAAAATACTTTTTATTTCATATTAGTTTTTAATTACTCAAAAATTAAATTTGGTTAATGGAAAATAAATAACTGAACGAAAAGCTCTATTCATGATTATTATACACTTTTTAATATTCGTATTAAAATGTTACAAACTTCCAATATTCACAAGATTTATATCCCTGTAATACAATTTAAAAAATAATACTTTTTATTTCACAATCGTTTTTATTTACTCAGGAAAAAAATTGTTTGGTGGAAATAAATAACTTAACGAAAAGCTCCGTGCATGATAATTATATACTTTTTAATCTTTTTATTAAAATTTTACATACTTCCAATGTTAACAAGATAAACAGTTTACGAGTATATCAGCTGTTTCAATAGGCTTATGTCATACTCTGAGATATCCGACTTACACCCGCGAGATTAATATTAGGACCTTACATATGAAATTGGCGTTTTGTTTGGGAGGAACATAAAGTTGATTTTTTTTTAATATAATATATTTATTTAATCAAAGTATGTACCATTGCTATCTATGCACTTTTGCCATCTCATAGGTAGTTCATCGATCCCTTTACTAAAAAAACCATTCGGACGGGAATCAATAAAATCTTTGAAGTCGGTTTGGACTGCCCCATCGGAGTTGAATTTTTTCCCTTGCAAGAAGTTATCCAAATTTCGAAAAAAATAGTAATCTGTTGGGGCAAGGTCCGGAGAGTACGGTGGATGTCTTAGACATTCCAATTGAAGCTCTTCTAATTTGGTAGCCGTCTGTTGTGCAGTGTGTGGTCTAGCGTTATCATGAAGCAGCAGTGGCCTAGAGCGATTAACCAGCCTCGGTTGTTTAGCAGCTAGCTTTTCCATCATGGTTTGCAGTTGCTGACAATAGACATCTGCCGTAATCGTCTGTCCAGATTTAAGAAAGCTGTAGTGAACGACACCAGCACTAGTCCACCAAACGCTCACAAGTAACTTTTTTGGAGTCAATTTTCGCTTGGGGCATGGTTTGGCTGGTTCGGCAGGGTTCAGCCATTGCGATGAGCGCTTCCGATTATCATACAGGATCCACTTTTCATCACAGGTAATGATTCGATTCAAAATCCCTTCATTATTGTGCCGGTTGAGTAATGCAACGCAGCAGTCAACGCGCGTTTGTTGATTTGCTTCACTCAATTCGTGAGGTACCCACCTTTCAAGCTTTTTCACCTTCCCAATTTGCTTCAAGTGGATTAAAACAGTTTTATCACTAACACCGCAGCCTGCAGCTAACTCGGACGTGGTTTGCGATGGATCCGCTTCCACAATAGCCTTCAATTCTTCATTATCAACTTTGGTCTCCGGCCGTCCACGGGGCTTGTTATGCAGGTCGAAATTTCCAGAACGAAAACGTTGGAACCAAAAACGCACTGTGTTTTCTTTTGCGACACCGTCGCCATACACATCATTAATCCTTCGAGCCGTTTCTGCAGCACTGGTGCCACGGTGGAACTTGTACTCGTAAATAACGCGATATTTCAAGTTTTCCATTTTGTAAACTGAGTGACGCAAAGTAAAAAAACAATTGAGGAAAAAACAAATGAATTATAATTTTCAAAACACAAATACTTGAGTAAATAGCTGTATAAATTTGAATTTGGTATTCCTAACCAAAGAAAAGATATTTGAGATCAAAGTTGCCAGTACGGCAAAACGCCAATTTCATATGTAAGGACCTAATATAAAAACACATATAAACAATTTATTTATTTTTTATTACACATGACAAGAAATAAACATAATTTGCGAAAAAACAACAGGTAATTTAATTTGGACATACATTATTTTAATGGATCTGGGTTTTTTGCCTTTCATTTGTCGTATCCCCAGTAAACTAGGCTTTCGCCTGTATCTCACTGAGGATGCAGCACAATGCAACAACTTTTTGCTTTTTTTATATTATTATATCAGTTCATATATTATTTTTTTATATTATTATATCAGTTCATATATTTTTTATATTATTATACCAGTTCATAAGTTTAAATTTTATGGTAGTGGTAAAATATTGACAACTAAGAAATAAAACCGCCTACTCCTATTTTGCTTCAACAGATTTTGTCTCCTGGTTTTTCCAGTATACCGTTCTTATTTCCCGTATACCGTTCTTATTCTCCTGGCCTTTTGTCATTTTGATATTGCATATATTTTTTTTTTAATCAATAATGTAAATCTTCTATCTCCATTTAAAAATTGTATGGTAAGTTGGAAGAGATTACCACTTACCAATAAATCCACCACATGGTTCTCTAAACAGTGAGGTTGTAAATAGACAAATATATTTCTTTATTATTTGTGAAAACTTATTCTTTTTGGTCTGAAATTAAATGCTTTATTTCATTAGATATCGCTTTTAGTCCGATTTTAGATAATAAATAGGGAAAAATACTGAAGGAAGCCGAATAAATATTTTAGAAATGCCTGCACTGAAAAAAATACATGAGGTACGACAAAATACGAAACGAAGTTATTGAGAATAAAAGTGAACATAAAACTGATGTATTGAGTAATATGAAGAAGATCACTTTGAAATGGTTTGGCACGTGAAACTGATGTATTGAGTAAGATGAAGAAGATCACTTTGAAATGGTTTGGCACGTGGAACTGATGTATTGAGTAAGATGAAGAATATCACTTTATAATGGTTTGGCACGTGGAACTGATGTATTGAGTAAGGTGAAGAAGATCACTTTGAAATGGTTTAGCACGATTTAATGTAGAAAAACTAACAAAGGTAAGAAGACGTCGTTAAGAAAGACCATAGAAAGTATGGTTGGATTAAGTAAACGATATTTTGAAAGAAGAAAAGTAAGAAGACAAATAAATCTTACGAGTTGTATGAGAAGGTATGAATGTGGAAGATGAGTAATAAGAAAGTCTAGCGCCTGTCCTCTCTGCCTAATTCAACAAGGGAAACAACGTAATGATATGTTTGTCTTGTATTGTTGTTGTATTATACTTTTGCTGTATACAGTACAACCTGTCGGGTTTATTGTCATGTGACGATCTCTTCCAACCAACTAAAGAGATGTTAAAGAAACCCAAAGTGAAAACCAGACTGGAATCCTATTTTTTTTAAATATATCTGGGTTCCAGCGGAATTCGAACCCGCTACCTTCGGGCTAGGAGTTAGGCGTCTAACCAACTAAACCACGGAAGTCGTCACGCATGTATGTTTATCAATTATGTGACACATAACACATGAATTTTGCGGTTAGCATGACTAAAATAAAGTATATTAGTCATAAACTTGAATATTTGTTAAAATAGTTGAACAAAGAAAATATAGATAAAATAACTAACTAAAATAGCAAAGGAAGAACAAAAGATTTGCACTATTTTGAGTCTTTAATACTTATAATTCATAAGAGTATATAGAGAACTTACTGAGTAGTTTAAAATTACTAAAGGCATAAAGCAAGAGTAAGTGATTTCAGCATGGTTGTTTTATTTACCATATATGTTATAAAGATTCGTATTTGTGCGATTTAAAAGACGTTCGGAGAAGTGTAAGAATATTTGAAAGAAATATACGTGGACTTTTTTATGCTAATTCGTGGATATGCTTGCTGAAAATGAAGGCGATTTAAGAGATATGATAAGTGAGCTGTGTGAGAGATGTCTAGTAAAAGGTTTGAAAATGAATTTAGCAAAATCAAAGGCTATAAGAGGTGTGGGGAAAGGGTGTGCGATATATGGTTTAATTCTGAGAAACTTAAGAGGGTTGATGGGTTCTATTATTTGGGCAGTATGGTAAACGCAACACTTAATGGTATATACAAGAATTGCGCAATATCAAAATTATAAAAAATGACAATACATAATAGTGTGAATTTTCATTTTTGAAAATATTAATATTACGCGGTTCTGCTTTTGATATTAGCGCTCACCTTGACATATAGAAGTAAAACTAGGACTTGGCAGAAGGATAAAAGTAAGATGAATACTCTGGAGATACGAGTAAGTGCACTGAGAAAAAAGTAAGGAGTGTCAATGTGTGAAAGAAGACGGAATGAAGATATCAGAAATGGATGCACGGATAAAATAGATGTTTTAAATAAGATAAGTGAAAGAGCTATAAGATGGATTAAATATGTGAAGAGAATGACTAAGTGAGTATACAAGTCAGAAGTGCACGATGTATTTGAAAGAAGTAGACCGAGGAAGTTAAATGGACCACATTTTGGAAGAAGGTAAAGATAAACATATGAACACTGGAAGATTGTGTATGATGAGATGTAAGAATGAGAAGGAAGCCAAAGTTGTGTGGATTAGAAAAAAAACGGAGACCAGTTTTCCCTACTCTACGAGGTTCATATGTATTATTTATATGATTGTTTGATATCCTTTGTTATAAGAATTTCGAAATAATGATACAGAGTAATCCCTCCATTTACGCGCGTAATTGGTCCAAGAAAACATCGTGTGAATAGAGTCATTGAATTATATGTAAAATACGATACATGATATTTTTAGATATTGTATTTGTAGTTAAAAAGCTTTAAGTGCTTTTTTTAGTAAGACCATAAAAGAGATGTTTTATAAGTAATTAAACATGTTTGATAAGAGCTCTAAAATGTATTTATACTTACATAAAACAAAAAAAAATTATGTGTTGCCATTTTCGGTTGAATTCGTTTAGGTCGAATTTCAATTACGAAAAATCAGATTTTATGTATTTCAAACTCAACTAAAAGATTTTTACATACCATTTAGGATGTGAATACAAATAAATAAAAAAAAACAAAACTTCTCATATTTAAAGAACTACACCAGCGCTATCACCATTACTTTAACTTCAATTTGTAATATGTCTATTAAATAATAGATCTCAAAGCCCGCGCTACTCGTCAAATATTTCGATTATGAATAATATTAGCCTTATCTGGGAGTCCGATTTGGGTTATTAGATTGTATCTATGGAGCCTTTTGTTTTCATCTGACAGATGTCCGTGCAGCTCTCGGTAGTGTGAAAGAGTGTGTGGGCAGCCAGGTTTAGAGGCTCCGCCGAGCAAAGCTCAGTACTACGAGGCGGTTCAGACGTGGTCCAGACGCGCTTTGGTTTGGTCTGGTTCGACACGCGTGCGCGTACACCCGCATCGTGCTCTCGTATGTAAACAAAACGGCCCGCGCGCCTTACTATAATACCTCCATCCCGTCCTGATTGTACAACTAACTACTATTATCGTATCAATACCTGTACGTGACATTTTTGTTTGAAAATCATCTAAGTGCCTTATACAAGCATTGGGAGCTCTGTCAATATTGAGTTGAACAACTGTCTTATTACCATAAGAACCTTTTTGGTACTTATGTTTTTTTCTTTAAAAAACTACAGTGGGATTAAAAGGTTCTCATTAATCATGTGAAATTAATAAAATCAAGTGAGAGTTCTGCTTAGACTTAGAAAATCGAAGTGTATTTGCAGATTTTTTTAACGATACACACTTTTTTGTTTTTTTTTTTGTCCACTTTATTAAAATCTACAATTGAACGATATTAAACGTTCTAAAGTTTATTATGTGAAATTAAACAAATCAAGTGTGAGTTCTGGTTTGATTGAAGAAGATTAAGTGTGGTTCCTCCCACATTGTCAAGTTTCAACATTTCTTGTGTCAAGAGTAATATTTGTTGTCTCGGAGTAACGAAAAATGCGGTTGGTAAAAGTGTCGCCCGTATGTGTCAGCCAGCAACAGGTGATTTTCTATTTACTCGTGAAATGTTACACATGACTTTAGTTCTACTTGTGGATTAACGACTCTTGTTAAGAGGGATATTTTTAAGATAACGAAGCTGGATTGATTGGGTCTAATACTATTAAGTGCTCGCGTTAAATTTGTCGTTACCTAAATTGTTAAAAGCCAGTAGAAATTGATTGATCACATTAATTTTCAAGAAGTTACTGAGCGCCTGATGAGAAAGTGTTTCAATGTTGCTCAATTTATGATTCATGTTTTAAAATTAACAGTGCATCCAAAATGAAGCCTACTCATATTTTTTCGTGCGTTTTTATTTTATTTACATTATGTTCAATAGTACAGTCTTACTCAAATGACCGAATTAATATAAAAGGAAAAGTAAAAAAAAGAAATTCCAAGTTACAGTTTAGAAGCCATAGAGCTTCCCTTCCGTATTGCCCTTTCAATACTTCAGTAATTGAAAACACGGATTTGCTTTTGAAGACGATTGAAGCATCAAAATACATATTTACTGGAAAAGTTCTGAGTTTGCGGCAAGCTCCGAAGAATGCTCATATAAGGGGAAAGAAAGATAAACACATATTCAAGATATTTATCAGGAGAGTGGTGAAAGGAGATCTAAACGAACTAAACGAAGTACATTTTGAACAAACTCACAAAAAGAATTTTAATGGGGCAACTGTTTATGTAACGAGAGATCGGCTACCTGGAGAAAAATGTGAGCCCTCCCCAAGGGTGAGGTATTCAGCAATTTTCTTGGCTGAGAAGGGAGATGAGGAAGGCCAGACGGAGGAAGTAATGAATTTTATGGAAGAAATTGGAGATACTTCGATACATAGAAAAGGGCTGAAGCTAGTCGTGGATCCGGTACCTTTATCTCTTTATCACCTGGACCGCGTGAATTCAGCTGTTAAAGGTAGGGGGAAATATTTATTTATCGTTTTAAATATTTTTTTTATTTTCTTATTTTTACTTTAGGTACTTTGAGTCATGTTTTCGAGACTATTTTTATGATGTGCATTAAAACAAAATACCTGGTGTTCAAAGTATTTAACTTATTTTTAATTTTCTTGGAGTCGTTAATAAATAAAAAAATATATATATACGTCAAAATTAATAAATAAAACGAACCACAATAGTTCGAGTTAAGGAAGAATTACAATAATTTTTATTTGTCTATTAATAAATGTTTTTACACATTTTTTTTTCAAAAAAATGTGATAAATATATTGTAGAACACATTAAATACAAGATACATTCATATATATATTTTTTATTCTAATTTTTTTTAGATTTTTTCATCGATTGTTTGATATAATCATAAAAATCAAAAACTAATCCTAAAGTAAAAAATAAAATCTAAAGACATTCTTTCATACTTACCATCACGCCTTTTCCTTGTAGGCAGAGAGGATACCGAACTTTCGTATCTCAACATACATTATCCCCTCTTCTGCATTCATACACCTTTCTCATTGACTTTTTACGTTTTCTTCTTTTAAAATATCATTCACTTGAATCAACCATACTTTTCTGGACCTTTCTCCACTACGCCTTCCACTCAAATTTGCACTTGGAATTTGTTTCATTAGTTTATCTTCAATCGTTTATTCTACATGCCCAAATCATCTCAGACAGCTCTGCTTCATTACTTAAGATATCAGAATTAAGTTCACATTTATCCCTAATCATATTTTTTTTCGGGTACTATTGCCAATCGAACCCGAAACCTTCGGGTGGAAGTTAAGCGTCTTAACAACTAAGCCATAGAGGGTGTCATCGATTTCGATTGGTCATACCATCTATTTTCCATAAGCCCTTATCTAAATTTATTATACAATATATTTTACCATGCATTATCACCCCATGTATTCTTCTCAATAATTTAAATTAATTTTCTTAATATATTTTATGTATTCATGAAAACATGAAAAAAAAATCCAAAAATCCACTATAGTTGGCTTGAAGTTTTAGCGTTATTGCGAAACCCTGTACGAGTCAAGTCATCGCGGATTGAACTAATTTGCATAATTAAATACACATGAAACGAGAAAAAAAAAACAAATTTCATCCCACGTAGTCGTGCATCTCGTGTGATACGACCGGGATGTATTCGCGCCGAAATAAATTAGTTTGTCGCGTTGTTGGACGTGGAACCTCCCACCAGTGAAACTGGTAGGAACATGGAAATCTGCGCACACAACCTACTGATTTAAATATTTCTATTGTAATAACGATTCAAGGTTAAATTTAACCCGTCAATTAGTAATGAGAAATGTAGAATATTGGTATTGGATTGTGAGGAAAAAATACTTATTTATGTACTTAATTAAATGAATATTGCACAGTTTACTCGTAAATATTACGAATATTATATGACTGACAGTTTTTCGTTATTTTTATCGCAAGATAAAGTTTTGATTTTCAAATGACTTTGAGAATAAAAGTATAAGTTATTATATATTAGGAGATTTGACAAACACCGTGGATTCGCTTGACTTCTGCCAGAGGAATTCGGATTCGATTCCTGGTAGTTCTAACAAAAGCGTCCAAATTTGGTTAAAGCTTTGTCAGGCAACAATGCTCGTAAGTGTGCCAATTTTATTTTATTTTCATATGCAGTTGTTACCAATACTTGCAATGAGGAACTGCGAGTATCGCGCCTAATACAGTGGTTCTTAACCCGAAGACTTGATTTATTACTTGGGCAAAAAAAACTGTTTCCTGGCTACGCTCTTCAATATGTTTAAATCACCAATTTGGATATGCCGAAGGGTACCACACAAATAAAAGATGAGATTTTTTTTAATTGGTCCAAAGACCCAAAAGCGAAAAAGTGACTCCTGAAGACGGAATGTGTGATCAATTTTAAATGTTGAGCAATCTTTATTGTAAAGTAATGATTGTTGGTGTTAAAATGTAAGAATAATAATCATAAGAATGAGATGGTTTGATCATGTAAAAAAAAAGAAAACAAATATATAGTACAAATGTGAGAAGAAAGTGTGGTAGAGAATCACCAAGGAAAATATGATTGAATCAAACGAAATATATTTTGAAAAAATAATATGAATAAATCAGAAAAAAAATGTATGAGAAGATTTTTGGATGTGGAGAAAAAAAAAATGTTGGTTCCGATATGAAATAATTGCCCTTAGTCCTCTCTGCCTACTCTGACAAGGAAAAAGCATGATGATATATTTGTATGTGTAAGAAAATTAATTGACTAACAAGGCCATGTTGTATAATTTAATTTTGAATACAATTTCAACATTTAAATTTAATTTAATTTGAAGCAAGAATGCAATTACCTAATACGTTAATCAACAATACTTATCTTAAAAACTGTAAGCGGTGGCAATTTTCGATTTGGTATTAAATATACTAAAATTATAATAAAATAATCAATGGTACTTTATAAATGTGAATTTTATTTGAAGGTTAAGATATAACGATGTAATTAGAGAAGAAACACTATAAATTTGACGTTTAAAAAATACGTTACAAAGTCATAACTCACATTAGGTAACTATCTTTAAATATTTTTAGTTTACAGCTGATAATTAAATACGATTATGCTAATTATTGTTATTTCAATCTGGTAGCTGTTGTATCAGGAAATCTTAGCATTTAATAATTACTTCGATCTACGAAGAAAGGACTGGAGGTCTAATCCATCTGAGAATCTGTCGTTTAGATATCAGATTATGCTATATGTTCGTTTAATGCATATGATATTTATCTCGTTACTTCTTTCATCTTTAATGTTTTACATTTGAGCAAGTAAAAATCATCGTGTAAGTAATGAGGTATAGTAACAAAGAAATTCAAAAAACTTATTCAACAATCCTGAGCTGAGTATTTGTTTATTAATGTACTTTCATGACATGTACGAGTATCAAATATTTATATTAAAAAAAACAAGAAAACAAAAATAAGTGTTTTCAGGTGGACACTCAAATTGCATGGATCTGGGTTTTTACCTTTCGTGTGTCGCACTCCAGTAAACTTGACTTTTACATGTATTTTATTAAGACATAAACATGATTTTTATTTACCAATTGTTAGTTATTATATGAAAGAAAGTGAAAGGTTTAAGAATGAATCTTGCAAACACCAAACGAAGAAAAGTGTGAAAGGAAAAGTAAATGTGATATATTGGATGAACAATTAAAGATTAAAGCATATTGAGACATTTTGCTTCTGAGATAGATGGTCAGAAAAGTAACGAGAGATACTGAATGGTGTGTAACGATAAGAAACAAAGATAAAAAGTCCACACCAGTATTTAAGTATAACTTTGATGTATGAGAGTAGAATGTGACTAAGGATTGAACTGAAATTCGTGTACTAAGAAGAATACTAGGAATTACAACGTATGAAAGAATATGGGATGAAGGGATTAGGGATGAATGTTAACTTAAAACAAATGTATCGAGTAAGCAAAATAGCAATGTGAGATGGTTTAGGCACATTAATTGAATTGATAAAAAAATCTTACAAAACAAATATGCAGGGCAAATGTGAGAAGGTGTGATAGAGAAAGCTAAGGAAAGTGTTGTTGAATTAAGTGAACGATTATTTGAAATAAGAAAAGGTAAGAAGTCAGAAAAATTGTAGGAGTTGTATGAGAAGGTGTATCAATTTAGAAGGAGTGAAGAATGTGTGTCGAGATAGAGTCTGGTACTCGGTCTCCTCTGGATACAGCGATAGGGAAATGGTGTGATGTATGAATATATGTTGATTATTATTCAATTTTTCCAAAAAAATCCTGATTAAATTGACAAGTTGTGACACTTATTTACAAGTATGTAACACGTAAATCAATCTTTGGCATACTGCATCAATTCAAATAAATTAACAGCCTAATTTTTTAGTCAAATTTGATATACATGCGTTCAGTTTGAGATACGAGCATTCAATTTGAGATACGTGCATTCAATTTTAGAAATACAATATTAAATATGTTTGTTTAATAAGAGTTAGAAATCTGTTTAACGAATGGGTTAAGTTGAAAAGCGTATTCAAATGTAATTTGAGATGATGATGTTAGTATAATTGCTCCCCGATTTGGTATGATGAGGACATGTAATATAAAAAAACTAAATTTGTCGTTTTTTATGACATTTTAAAACAGTAAAGACCTTCACTAAACCTTATTGGATATGTGTTTAATTTGCAATAAACCGTCGAACTAATGTTGTTTTGTTTATTAACCTCTAATGGTCGATAAAAAATATTTTTTTTTAAAAAGTATCATATTAAGTTCAGCTTTGTTTTTTAAATTATTATCACATAAAAATACGAAAATCTACAACTACGAGTATATCTCATTATTTTAGACCGATTGAGGCGTCATCTGGTCCAATGCTGTGCCAATTTGATCAATGTGTTCCATTTCAGGTCCATCTACCTTTCTTACTATCACAAATTAGTTAAATATATGTAAGTACTCGTCTATTTCATGTATATCAGGATAAGTCATGTTCTGATAGCCCTATTTATCTAATGATTGGTACGATTGACCTCCGCGGCCAAGTTGGTAATATGCCAGTTTTCCAATGGTAAAAAAATGGATATTGACGATTCGATTTCAGTTAATATCCGATTTTTAAAAAAAGATCTCTGTCTGGTTTTTACATTCACCTTCTATAACATCTTTCGGGCTAACTATATAGAAATACACCGACCAGTTTGTTCTGTATACAACTAAAGTGTTACATAATACAACGCAACATACTCGTATATGTCCAGATGCTTTTGAAATTTTAGGAGAATTTGTTTAATTAGTTGTCAATTTTTAACAATTTTTAAAGTTTAGATCAGGCGAATTAGTCTACGAGTTCCTATAATTTTGGTTACATCTATTACAGTTTAACACTTGCCTTACTGTGCTAAAAAAATCCGCCAACCACGGTGCTAGACGCTAAGCGTCCAGTAAAAAATGTATATTTAAAATTAAAATTATGCAAAATCTGCTAGGTTATTTTTTGTAATTAGCTATAAAAATCCTTTTATTGTGTATTAAAACGTCGAATAATCGAATAAAATATAAGTCCTGGTCACTCGCTATCCATCACAGGGAAGCAAGTGTTAATAATTAATTTTGATTTCAACTCAATTCATGTTCTTGGCTGTACTTACTGCCAGGCTTTGGAACCAACTATGAACTGATATAACCAAATATGAACTGATATAGCCTGTGCCATCCTTTGCGTGCTTCAAACAGCAACTGAATATCATTGCATCTCCCTTGAGTCAAGTAGCGTGTTTTCTGGTAATCCATCATTTTTTTTCAAATACCAACATATAACTAAAATGTATGAGTAGTATAGCGTTGTTTCAAAATATAATATCATTTTAAGAGCGCTTTGTTTTTGAATTTATAAAAGGTGGCTCAAAACGCTATTTAATAAATTCAAGTGGTCGATTATCTAAAAGAATGTTTTACTCCAGAATATCAGTTATTTATACTAATATAAATATTTACAACACTATTATAACAAAAATGACCTAAGACGATACATTAAATGGTTAACAAAAAACTTTGAAGCATATACGAGTACATACATAGTCTCCCCTTGAGGCATATATTCAATTAAAATTATGCCTTGAGTCCCAAAACAATTTTGTCAATTTCGTCAGTCACAATTGAAGGTCTTCCGCTCCTCTGATCATCATGCACAGACGTACGACCGTTTTTAAACTCGCGACACCACTTGTACACACTCGTACGATTCATAGCTTTATCACCATATGCAGTTTTCACCTCATTATAAACCTCAACCGGAGGTTTTCCATTCCAAACGAGATAACGGATGACGCCGCGTATTTCGCACTTGGCGGGAGATTGGATTTACATTTTTCACGAAACGTGTTGTCGCGTCGACACTTCTCAACGTACTGACCTCGAACCGGTCTCGTTGCGGAGGGGAAGGGTCAGGCTACACGGAAGTGTAGCCCACATGTCGAAAATAAAATCCATCCGGTCGTGAGAGCCTCAGTACACTTACTTTCTGGACTTGCCTCGTACATTTAATTACGCCGTGTCCCTTGCCGAATAAAAAAAGGAAACATATATCCTAAATTTTCTAACCGAGCACACAACTTTTCCTTTCTCCACATTCATACATCTCATCATGCACAACCTTCCATTTTTCATACTTCGCATTTTACTTTCCTTCAAAAATTGGTCCACTCCACTTGACCCAGCCACGTTTTCCTCGGTCTACCTCTTCCACGCACGCCTTGTACTTCTGACTTGTAGACTCACTTAGTCATTATTTCCTCATTCAATCTTTCACAGGTTTAGCCCCGAAGCATTTTTTAGAAACCATTGCCTCTGATTAGCGGCCAATTCTCTACTCCCATCTCCTTACCATTAATTATAATATTATATCTGTATTTGTTTTTCTTTTTGCCTCTTGTGCATTAGTATGAACAATTTAAATGCTTCACATATACTCGAAAATATGTAAAAAATATTTTTTTGGTTGGTTTCTTTCAACCGATTGATACTGGTCAAAATTCCACCATATTGTATACTTTACAATCAAATAATAATATGAATAAATTGATAATATCTAAGTTCATATTTAAAAAAACATTGATTATCGTATGTTTTACGGTTACATTTAAAGTGCATAACTTTTATTTAGTTTCAAGCTGAGAATAATAATATGTTTCATAGAAGCACCACTTAAGTAGGCAATAAAATGCGTGGCCGCTGCATTCATTGCATGCTTGGTTGGCATTGGCAATATCTTAATAAATTATAACACTCAAAGTTGTCATCATCAACGTGTTTGGTAAAAAAATGTGGGTCAGTGGCTGAAAGACAGTATGTGACCTATATGAACAGATACCAAATGAAGAAAGACATCCTAATATGTTTATCAGATATGCATTATGTCATCTACAATATTCCTAGAACACTTTATACTGAATGAAAATCGGAAGCTATTTAAATGTTTGTGAACTTATGTCTACAAACACTATAAAATACATGTGTTGTCGGCAAAACATGTAGTGGTTTCAACTCTCCTTTTTTCATGTAGTGGTTTAAACATATCTTAATAATAATTATTATAAAAGGACAATTTAAATAGCGCCGTTTAAAGAACAGACTCTCCTCAAAGGCGTTCTTATTCAGGATTCAAACGCATTATTATTGACCTATTAAAAATACAACAAAATAAATATGTACATAAGTTGAGTGCTAGGATAGAAAGGTGGTGGCTGCGGCCATTATATAAGGTGCTTTTCGGTGGTTGAGGCATCTGAATATGTTTAGAAAAAATATTTGACAAAACAAGTGTAGAAACTTCATCAAGGGTAGATGAACTACATATATGGTATGTTAAACGTTGGTAAGTTGTCCGATATGTGATAGTAACCGTTCTGACATTACGGGGAGTAAAGTGTTCATACATTATCATAAATTTTAATAAGACCTCCTAAAAAGGGTTGTCTTCAAGAGCTTTCTAAAGTTGCACCCGTCACCTATATTTTTTACACTTAGAAGTATACTTCTTTCATCATGTGCTCTAGAACCAGCCACAGCATGAGTATTGCATATTTTGTAATAATATCAGCATATTTTGTAATAAAACTACAAAAAACTTGCCTAAGGAAGACGAACTACAAAAAAACATTTATAAATCTTCCGATGAACGATAGTAACACATTCGGCTTTAGTTCAATCCATATAAAATCATAAATGTTGATATAACCTCCCAAAGAGGGTTGTCTTCAAGTACTTCCTGAAGCTGGACATGTACTTCATAAGTCTAACACAAAGATGTAGACCATTTCATGTTACAGGACCAGCAACGGTAAAATTGCTATCATAACCCTCCCTATTGAATCGAGTCATAACATTTAATTTATTCGATGAAGACAAAATCGATATCAAAGTTCTACGTCTTTTTGAAGGAATATTTCTTAGATACAGATTCTACAAATATAATTGAGATATTGCCTTAAGGAATTTGAATACAAATAATCCAAGCTGGAAATCAATGCATTTGCGACACTTAAGCACTTTTTAGAAGTTGACTAATATGACAATATTTATGACTATCATATATTAAGTCTACCAACTGCATTGAAAGCAGACTGGAGCCTTAAAATTCACGAATCAGGAAGATCTGAATAAATAAAATGAGAATAATCCAGATGCGATATAACAGGTTAATAATTTAGAGTTTTTGCTTCCCTTGTTGAAAGACATCGACATACAAATTGTATTTCTACAAGATTACAACCACGTGGTTGAAATTTTTTTTCGTAGTTTGTATTGTACTCTTCAATATATTCGAGTTGATGATCGGAACATATTGAAGAGCGTGTTTTATTTCTAGTTTTTAAACGTGTTCTTGGTGAAAATGATTAACATTTTTAAAATCAGTGGAATCATATATCATTAAAAGACCGTCACTGTTTTCTTCCACTTTATTTTTTGCATGCCACAATGCATTTTAACACAACATCTATACTATTTGTTGTTCATGGTACTAAGGGGAAATAGATCCTTTTAATTTTATATTCATAATGCAGTTATTTAAACAAATATAGTGGTTTCATATTTACATTACCTCACAATAGGAATTTTATACTCGTATATTGAGAAACAATAGAAAATATAGTGGATTCATATTTACATTACCTCACAATAGGAGCTTTATATATTGAGAAAGGGTAGAAAATACAGTGGTTTCATATTTACATTACCTCACAATAAAAGCTTTATATATTGAGAAACAGTAGAAAATATAGTGGTTTCATATTTATATTACCTCACAATAGGAGCTTTATATTTATATTGAGAAAGGGTAGAAAATACAGTGGTTTCATATTTACATTACCTCACAATAGGAGCTTTATATTTATATTTAGAAAGGGTATAAAAATACAGTGCGTTCATATTTACATTACCTCAAAATAGAATCTTTAACATATACATTGAGAAACAGTAGAAAGTATAGTAGTTTCATATTTACATTACCTCACAACAGGAGCTTTATATATTGAGAAGCAGTAAAAAAGAATAAATATATCTTATTTAAAAAATATATTTTATACAAGTATATTTAGAAAATATCAGAAGACTCGTAATTAAATATTTATTTTCTGTTGGCATTCATTGTGTTTTTAGTATCCTGACCCTATCCAAGTGTCAGCTATTCATTCAATAAAACCTCGTAAATCAAAGAAACATGCTTGAAAACATATACTCGTACTTCAGTGACTTTTACCAATAGTTGTACAAATACGAGTACATATCGATATTAAATATTCTAGAGAAATTTACCAGAATGTGTTTCTTCATACAAAAAACATATATTTTATTGTATTGAAAACATGTTTAACGATGCTTTTATCATCACCATCATACCATGTGTCTTTATTGCAGTAGGCAACTATAACAGCTATCTACTTAAATCTAAATTACTACGAATTTTTTGCTTCTGTCGCGTCCATACCCCTCGTCATGCAAACTCTTCTATTGTAAAAGTTTTTAACTCTTCCTTCTTTCATAATTTGATTCATTCGGTTAACCTATACCACATATTTTCAGGTGTTTCCAACCATCTCGCGCTTTTTATTTTATTTGTATATACTGTTTTTATTCTTACATTAGTCATTATTTCTATGTAGTTTTTTACGTTTGTCATACTTTTTCCTTACCACCATTTCAACGCTGGTTTCTTAACTTTTATCTTTAGCGCTGCATCTTTGTTTAATCTACAACGCCTTCATTTCTACCACTTTTATCTCACTTTAATAACTGTTTTAAACCTTATGTCAACGTCATTGTAAACTATTATTTTACATAACTTAAAGTTTATTTTTTCAAGTTATCTTACCATGTAAAATAAATACTCAAATAACACAATCGGAGACAAAATAGTATGTTAAATTCATGTTTTTGATAAAATTATTTTTTCGAAGTAACATTGATTATTATATTACAGTAGTAATATAATATTTACATTTTAAATAACTGAAAAAAAGTTATTGAATTTCAAAATATAATTAAAAGGTGATTTAAAGACTTTGTAAAACAATGCAATCTCAAAAATAAAATATTTTATAAGAAATACAGTTAATAAACGTCACTAAAACCATTTAAAAAAAAACTACCAAAAGTCTGCTATTAGATTTAAACCAGGACCACAATTGACTTCATTGATAAGATACCCGTTTTCCAACTCTGAGATTGCGGGCTTGATTCCTGTTGTAACTCTGAATTTTTCAAAAGTGTTCCAGTCTGGTTTCCACATAAACACATTAGTGGTTGGCTAGAAGAGATAGCCATATATCAATGAATCCCCTATGAAGTACTGTATACATCGCCTTTATCAAAAACCAAGTCTATCAAATACATGACTGTATTCAAACCTGGAAATTTCATATTCGACTCCCGTTTATACCACATTATTGAAAAAGAGTTCCTGGCTGGTAATATTTTAATTATTATTTAAATGTTTTTTTTATCATTAGATCAAGCACTGTGTTCCGACCAACACGATCACCTCAAGAGCGCTTCCTAACTATAGCTCAACTTATTAAAAAAATAAGGAAAGTTGAAAGACTCCAATAAGGCTAACAAGAGGGCCATCTGGATCCTCAAATTCAGGCGTATACCAGTCCAACAGTAAATTCACCAGGAATCGAACTTGGGGCACCCATTTGCTTATCTTGCGTGCTAACCGTTAGATCATGGCTGCCGATAAAATGGTTGGTTTTCTGGTTGCTTGGAAGAGATTGCTATATAGCAATTAACTTAATGGATGATTCTGTATACAATGAAAGTATAATTTATTAAAATAATACAGTACAATTATGGAAAACAAGTTAATCGTACAAGCTGTACCGAGAATTGTCTGAAATGTTCCAGTATTTATCATAAGTACTAAGCCCTAATTATAAAGGATAGCGATAAGTCTTTTGGAAGATAACTGAGGGCGTTTTAAGCAGTTTATGCCTTCAGTTGGTATTTTGTATGAGCCTTATACGGATTCATAGAAAGAACGATTATATTTGCATACTTGAAGTATTCATACATTTTGTATATGTATTAGAATTTCTGTATTAAATCTGCTGATTAATCCCATTAATTGCCAAGCAAGACTAATCATATTTCATTATGGTATCTCAGCCATGCCCTTCATATGTACTTGGCTTACATTGAGCTATGTAGAATATAAGGTATATTACTAGACGTTTTGATGGAGAGGAATTAATATGAATTTATATATTGTTTATAGTTAAGGCATTAACGTTGTGAAGGTTTAAAGACATTGTAATTTATTTTATCAAACACTGTTTATTCCACTTTTTTGTAACGGTATAACCCTACTGATTTCAAGGCTTTCACCTCATCTTCAGGGGAGTACAAACAAGACTGAGTCTTGTTAGTGCTCCCCTGAAGATAAAGTGAAAGCCTTGAAACCGGTAGGGTTATACCGTTACAAAAAAGTGGAATAAACAGTGTTTGATAAAATAAATTACAATATGAATTTAATATATTAAAACTAGTCCCTTAATCAGAAAATATTAATATAGTATTCCTAGTATAAATCAACACGTGTTTATCTGAAATGAAATATATTTTTTCAAATGTTTTGGCTTGAAATTAATGTAATAAGTGGAATAACAGTATTTTTATTAAATATTCCATAATAATTTTAAAATGCCAATTTATACAGCGACGTTTAGAAAGAAGGCTTTCTATTATTGACAGATTAAAAATATGACTAAAGAAAAACAAGTTGAACATAAGGTCTGCAAATGTTTAGAAAAATATATTTGGAAAGAAAACTTACCGAAGAAAGACAAACTACAAAGAAATCTTTGTAGTTCTTGTGATAATAATAATAATGAGTATAGGTTTATTGATAGTAACGTAGTATGTACATACATAAAAACATTCCGAAATTGCTCATATACCTCGACAAAAACTGCAGAAAAAACATTTAAGAGAGAAGCTATCAAAATGTGTGGGATCATCTCAAATCCATCCTCCCGGCCGAGATGCGCCCCATCAATATAGGGTGAGTCCAGCCGCGAGGACATGTTTTTCAGTCCGGCTGCGAAGATACCGATATGTGAAAGTAACAAATTCTCAGTGTAGTATTCATACATACGAGTAATCATAAATTTGGATAAGATTTTCGAAAAAATGGCAAGTATTAAAGTGCTTTTTAAAGTTGTACAAGCCACGCGGATCTCCAACAGTGTGAGGCAGACCATGATCGATCCGATCGAAAAATTAATCGTGAAAACGAACGTTAACCAAAATAAAGATTCCCAATTCACTAAATATTACGCATTATTAATATAACGTGAACTTAAGACTGATGTGTTAAGTAAAATAAAGAAGAGCCTACGATATGATTTGGACACGTGGAACGAATGAATGAAAAAATACTAACAGAACAAACATACCGTTCAAATGTGAGTGGAAAGCATGGTAGAGGAAGACCAAGGAAATTATAGTTGGATCAAGCGACAGATATTGTGAAAAAGTCAGGGAAATCGTAGAAGTGGTATGACGAAATGCATGAATGTTCAAAAGGTGAAATATGTATGTCCACGTAGAAAAGTCTGACGCTTAGTCCTCTCCACGTACCCTAACAGGGAACCGGTGTGATGGTATGTATGTTCTATATGTAGAAATTTCAAATGTATCATGTAGTCTTGGAAAGACAATTAACCTGCATTTACTTTCTCAGTAGGACGACATAAAGTGCATAAGTTAAACAAGCCTCGCAACATTTTACACCCTTGTCGAATCCCTCCGCTTATCGTCCAGCCATCACCTAATTCACCTCCAAATCCCACACTTACTTGTTTCACTCTTTCTTCTGCCACTTGAACCAAATTTATGCACCTTCTTGACCTTTTTTACTTACCAGCGGTCTTATCGTAAAAGCTGTCACCATATTTTTACAATACCGAAATTATAGTCTTGTAATGACTAAAGGATAACATTGGTTTAGAGGGTTGAAAATAAATAACAACGCATTGGTCCGATATAACGTGGCAGATTTTATGATTTGGTATTAAAAATAAGTTAAAACTTAAATTGGATTCGTTCGGAGAAGGTTTGAAAACTTCTTTAGGAATTTAACTGTCACAAGTTTATTATTTGAAATATGTCTTTAACTGATGTAGTATTTTTTTACGTGTTAAATTGAAAATATAAATAAATATCAAAAGTTAATGAATGAACAAATGAGTTGAAGATATAAATATAAAATGTTGATTAATGAAGAAATAATGATAAGGTAAAGTTGCTTTGTTTCTTATTTGACGATATTTATCCAATGTTATATCGTAATTTAATATTTTAATAATTTTTAAATTTAAATATACAGTAGTTTATTTATGATTTTTTTCTTAGATAATTTGATATGGTACTGTTTTCAGACCCTCACGATCCCCTCAATAGTGTTTTCTTACTAGCTGAATCTATTCAAGACAATAAAGGTGGTTGAAAGACTTTAATGACCATCACGATCATCTCAAGAGCGCTTCCTTACTAGCTCAACATATTAAAGACAATAAAGGTGGTTGAGAGACTCTAATGATCATCACGATCACCTCAAGAGCGCTTCCTTACTAGCTCAACATATTAAATACAATAAAGGTGGTTGAGAGACTCTAATGATCATCACGATCACCTCAAGAGCGCTTCCTTACTAGCTCAACATATTAAAGACAATAAAGGTGGTTGAGAGACTCTAATGATCATCACGATCACCTCAAGAGCGCTTCCTTACTAGCTCAACATATTAAACACAATAAAGGTGGTTGAGAGACTCTAATGATCATCACGATTACCTCAAGAATACTTTGTTAGGTTAGGAGATTCCAACATCACTAACAAGAGTATTATCTGCATTCTTAAATTCAGATGTAAAATGGTATAAGAGTAAAACCAGTCTGAAAAAAAATCCGCCAGGAATCGAACCTGAAGTGCCTGCTTGCTTAGCGAGAATGCTAATCGTTAGATCACAACCGCTGACGAATATGATTGTTTTAATCGTTTTAATATGCGTTTGCAATTATATAAGTTTAGCCCTCTTAAAACCAGGGAGTATTTTATAAGCAATAATCTTTTAAGTTTTGCCATCTGAAAACCAGGAAGTATTTTTCAAGGAATTTGAAACACTTTAAAAAAATAATCAAACAATCTAATACGATCGACAACAAAAATGTCATGACAATAAACAAAAGCTAATAGAACTGAGAGTTCAAACCTCTAAATAGACCATCTTGATAAAACGGTCCAAGGATTTTGTTTAAGGAAAATATTTAAAACAAACTATAATATAATGGGTGCCATAAATAAGTTGTATCCAAATACGAGTATGAACTTCTAAAAGAAATAAATTTGAGACCAGTTAGAGAAAAGTACTTCTTTAAGCGAAACTATGACTTTCTTTGACGTTTGAACTCAGACTCAGAAAACTAAAATGCAGAGTGGATCTTGTTATCGACTCACAAGTTTGTATGAAGAAGGGAAGTAGCGGGCGCAGGTGCAAATGCAAATTCAGCCGACATGTGCATACCTAGAGAGGCTGGGCTGTCACTAAAGAGGCACTCTGCAATCAGCCGCTTGCTGGAACTAAAGTAAATTTACCTAGCTACCTGTTTTGAAAGTTATTAAACGCCACCGAGTTTAATATGTGTGTTATAAGGATACATTTTAACAAAAATATTAACATATTTCAATGGTGTACTTTCGACAGTAAAATATATTGATGAATTTAAACTACAAATGATGCTAAATTTATTCGTTAATCGTAAAGTTTCTAAATGAAAGCGTAAAACTCGGTCAAAATATTTAGGTGAAATTATATTTTCTTTTATACACATGTTATTACTCATTTCGTTTAATTATGAAGGATATATGATGAGGTGTGATATAATCGTATTTACCAAGTTGAATATGAAACGCACACAAATATTTATATTCGATAAAGTTTGCACAGCTGTTCTTTCATATCACCTAGATAACATACGTCCGCATAGACAATAATTGGTGAAAGCAGAAAGTATAAACCAAAAAAAATATTTTAGTGCTCACCTTAAGGTTGTAAAGGAAAAGAAGGACCTACGACCTCAGTTAATTGTTTTAAACATGAGACAGTTGTATTGAATGTGATTTCAAGATATTTAACTGTTATAGTCAATTGAATTGTGGTACTTAAACTTTTATTATCTAACGAGGTTATCATTTATCAAGGCGTTGGAGGTAATAATTAAATCAAGAGATTATTTGGAAGGTTATTGACATATCTATAATCTAGTGACATTCTCGTGATATCGAGAGTTTTTTATGCTTAGGTGTTTATTTGCTCTATCATCTTTGAGACGGCGTTTGTTGAAGTTTTCCATAATAACGGTAGAGCAAAACCTTGATGTTAGGTTTTCAAGAAGACTTTCTAGCTTTTTGTAATAATTTATTGTAAGAAAGCAATACAACATACCGAGAAATTTGTAATAGTTCAACACAAGATACACAAATAAATATTTGGCCCGCCTAGCACAAGGGGAACATGTTACGAGTATATGCCTCAAGGGGAGACCATCAACTCTGCAAGATACTGTGAGACCCTAAAAAAATTGCGGAGGGCGATTCAGAACAAGAGGAGAGGCATGCTGACAAAGGGAGTCTGCCTGCTGCACGACAATGCCAGACCACACACGGCCAACGCCACGAAGGAACTGCTCGCCTCGTTTAAATGGGATGTCCTGAACCATCCCGCGCATTCCCCTGACCTAGCACCTTCAGATTACTATATATTTACCTCCCTGAAGCTGCACATGGGTGGAAAAAGGTTTTCAACCGACGAGGAGGTAAAGGAGGAGGTGGAAAAGTGGACGGAGGGGTTGGCGGGAAACTACTTCGAGGAAGACATCAAAAAGTTGATACCCCGCTTCACCACCTGCATTGAGAGGAATGGCGACTATGTCGAAAAATAGCTTACATATGTACTACGGTAACCACGTAATTTTTTTGTTTAAATGAAAAAAAATGTAACCTACAAAAATTCAGTACACTTACTTTCTGGATATGCCTCGTTTATTGTTCTCCCGCAATAACAGAACATGTTATATTGTTTGTCAGGTAGGTATATGCACATGCTACCATTAGGCTTATTTTATTTATCACTGAATAATTCGTATTTTAGGAGAAAAAAATGATTCAGAAAGACACGATTTAAACCAAGACTCACTAGTCAGCAAAGCTCTGGTATGTGAGTTATTGAAGAAAGTGAGACATGTATGAAGATGTTTTAAAAAAGTAAGTGGTATGGGAAGGTAGATTGAAGCTGGTCGTTCAACAACCGTAAATACTCATCAGCAAAGTCAGAGGAGATTGATAATGATGTGTCAAAGAGGGTTCATTTTCGAAAATGTGGGAATAGTTAAAAAGGTAATTAGGGATGAGTAGAAAGGAATTATTTAAAGGAAATGATTGCGATGAAATTGATGTCAATACGATTCAAAATAAAAAAATGTGTATATTTTAAAATTACATAAAAAATAAATTAAAATGAAGTTTCATTATGCAGCTGAGTTATGTAATATCAATAAACGAGTTGATACATTAACGTGGTTGAGAAAATCGATGGAAAAAGTAATAACAAGAGAGTTTATGTTAGGATACGCAAGATCAAAGAAATGTCGGAATATAAATAATTGACATTAACTTGTAATACCCGGCGGTAAGTAATACACATCGTTTGTAGAGCGTCGTCTCTGTCGCACGATGCGCTAACCACATTGTAGCTACGATACCGGACTGTTAGCGCATCGTGCGACAGAGATGACGCTCTACAAACGATGTGTATTACATACCGCCGGGTACTGTACCAACTTTCAGAAATCGCCAAGTAATAATAGCTTTTCATCGATACCCATAGTTAAATTATTTAAGAAAGGAATGAAATACAATACTCAATAAAATTAAGGAGAAAGAAATCACACATAAATTGTACGAATAGTAACGAATAGAACAATGAAACAAAAATATTTTTAATCAAGATAAAAAAAAATTATGAAGAAAAAAAACAAAATATACGAGTATATGCGAGTATGTTAGTATCCGTTAAGCCTTCCAAATTTAAATAATCTATGCCGAGAGTAAAGATAATAACGATTGTTTAGTTGTTATGGTTACGTCGAATAGCGAATTTAGGAAGGTAGATCAAATAGTTACACGATTGAGTTATGGACAATAAAATAAAATATTTCAAAATGCATGCTAAACTATCAAGTGATCGTCTAAGTAGTGACCGTTTAAAAACCAAAAACGGATGGTTCGTGGCAAAACACTAAGTAATTTTTCACTGTCCCCTCTGATTAACAAGCCAAAATTTAAGGCGGCAACTAAATAAGCAAGTGTTTTTTTTTCTGTTATTTTAGATAGTCAGTAATAAGTTTTTGAAAATTGCTAAATTTGCTCCCAACGAACTCTCCTATGTTACTTTGATTTTGTGCGAAATGTCAACAAAATAAACTGCAAAATAATGTATTGTTACAAAATTTAATGAGTGAGAATTAAAGAAAAAATTAGTTAAATCTAAAATTCATTTTGAAAAATAAGTTCTTGCTTCGAAGATGGTGAGCTTGTCTTATTCGATTGTGGATGGGTAGAATTCTGAAGTTGCGCAATTGTTGTGAAACCTTCAAGTGAGTTGTCTGTAAATTTCACCATCATTGTATATACATTATGTGATCCTTGTTATTTCCTCGTGGTGAACAGGATTTTGTGATCAGAAACTCAGTGATCATGATGCTAGTTTTTTTTTTGTTTACTTTTGATTAATTAAATTACTAGCCATTACTTGTGGGTTGAGCCATCGCCTTTTCTTATTTCAAAGTCCAGTGAACACTATTGAATTAAATTTGTCACTCGTTTACTTTAGGCGTGATGATTTTTTTTTAATAATGATGCCCTGTAAAATATACTAACTGAAAAAAGCCAACATAAACTATTTTCTACCATCTCAGATAAACTTATTTTCGTGAACAACGCCAAATAGTAAGTAGAAATATGTGTTTTGAAACCCAGTTTAGACGTATATTAACCAAAGAAGCATTACCTTTTCTCTGGTCAAGTATAGAATAATTTTTCATTTTCAGTTGTTAACAGCTTACGGGAAGATCAAGAACAAACCTTTACAACTTATTTGTTTGAATAATTCCCTTTTTTGGCAATTCATCAAAAAAGTAAAACACGAAAAAGAAATCGAAGGTTCTTTTTAAAATACTTCCAAAGGGCGTAAAAGTTCCTTTAATACTCTGATACGCACATGTGCATAAGAATACATCAAAAAGAGTAGACAACATAATGTAACAGTACTCATATCTTCAATTATGTTCTAGTGAAATATTTCATATACTTTGAAAAGCATATGAAAACACTGTGATATAAAATCTGGTGTCTGAACTCATTTGAACGTAAAGAGTTCAACTTGGAAAAACTTTGATAAAAACAAACATGTATCGAATTCGGATGGCGTAGCGTATAATTTATGACGCACTCATGCGATCTTTTTCAGAATGTAAACTTTATCACCGTCTGCAAAGCTAATCAAAAAGCCATACGGGTGGAAGTGAATTGCTCGAGGAATCGTTTTTATCGCGTCATTATTCTCAACGCGAGTCATTTATGTAATCAGTGGAATACATGTCAACCGATAAAAAAGTATATCTCCAGTTAAAATGTTCCTCCCTGAGTGAGATTTAAGTTTCAATTAAAGTTAAACGATACGCCAAACGCACCTTCACCACTTCGGGTCGGAAATAAAAAAGCCATATTCTTAAATAATGACTTTATCATGTTAGTTTTTCTGAATTACCTTATTTTAAAATTCTTTTTTATCTTTACGTATTCAATTTTTATCATTGCCGATACCTGAATAGAGTATTAATATAAATATGCGTTTATTCGAAATTAAGAATGAAACTTCCATTTTTGTCTGTAAATATTTGTATTTGTCTTTTCAATTTTTCATTAGACTCCAACTCATTCCTAAAAAAAGTATTATTTTTTTTTTCTTAAGAATGTTAAACAAGGTGAAAAAGACTATTATTGAAAAAATATGAATCAGTATACGTTATCATTTAATATTTTATGAGATAATAAAAACCTAGATTTAATAATAATATTGTCAGATTTGGTAATATCACGATTAAATATACGAGTATATACGTTATACTTGTATATACGTTATCATTAAATATTTGAAAAAATCTTGTAGGAAAATATAAATCTAGATTATCTTATAATATTATTAGTCAGTACGTATATTCAATAGTGTGCATATAGAGATTTATATGTTTATTTTACCAAATTATTTCTTGATATTTTTTATCATAGTTAACGTTTTAAATCACATAATGGTGAAGATGCTTTTGTTTATGTAAAATATATTTTAATAGGAGTTTGTCTACCTCGGGAGCAAAATAACATGGGACGGTCGGTCCAAGAGCGAGGTCGACAGCCGTATACATCAGGCTAGACTTGCATTTAATAAAAGGTCGAAAATAATAGAATCAAATAATATAGACCTTAAACTGAGAATACTCCTCATCAAGACCTATGTATGGAGTATCTTGATGTACGGCTGCGAGACATGGTGCCTATCCGAAAGAGATAGACGAAGACTAGAGGCTTTTGAGATGTGGTCCTATAGAAGACTATTAGGAATTTCCTGGAGAGACCGCATCACAAATGAAGAGGTTCTCCAACGAATCGAAGGAGGAAGGCACCTGCTCAGGATCCTGTCCGAAAGGCGTGCAAGATGGATCGGGCATATAATACGACAAGAGGGCCTCTTGCATGCCATAATGGAGGGCATGACCGAGGGGACAAACTCTAGGGGACGCCCACGCCGAGAGTACCTGGAGGACCTGTTGGTGGACGTGCGCTGCTCAACATACACAGACTTAAAAAGAGCCGCACAGGACAGGGGGGAATGGAGGAGAAGAGTTCAAATTGCTGCAAACCAGTCTTAGGACTGCAACCACGGAAGGAAGGATTTTAATAAACAAAGAAGAACGAAAAACATATATATTGGGGAATATAATCGTATCCCATTGAAATGCATTATAAAATTATATCATGTTGTTTTTGTTTTCTTGTACGGCATACGTCCTTTGGTCTACTGCGTTCTAGCCTGTTGTTTACGTATGCATTTTTTTCATTGCAAATCAGATGAATCTATTTGTGTTTTGAAATTTGTATATTGATTCTTACATTTGTTTTTCTGTATTCATTGACACTCGGAATTACAATTGTTTTTTCTGTAAAAAATGCTAATAGCGAAATTCGCTAAATATAAACAAATAAATAATTATCAAAATTTTACTATGATATGAAAATAATTTAAACTACATACTTCTTAAAGACACCAATTTAAAAAAAAATGTTTTTTTCTAAATTAACATATTTATTAAATAGGATAAAATACCTAATGATATTTACTTGCAGTCAAAACTCGGACAATTTATATTGGTGTTGAATTGTTGAATTTGTTTTTTTTTTTTCTATTTGGTGAAAGCTCGTGGGTTCTTAGAATATTCTTTGATGAATATTTATTTGTTGTTTTCTAGAGACATAATTTGTAAATATAGTCAAGTAGAAAATGTTTCTATTTCTATAATATCTAAGATGTATTTTTTTCGATCTGATATGAGATACAATAAAAAAATCATTATTTAACATTTTACTTTGAAAAATTAAATTAGGTTTTTTTCTACATAACGCTATCTGAATTTATAGTGTTACTTTTGATACTATCAATTATGAAATTATTTTGCAAAGCCTTAGAGATCAGTGTGTGTTTTCAGGCAATGTTCTCGTGTAGGTTGAATCTTATGTATTTGTCAAATAGAAGATAACCTGTTTTTTATTAATCAGAAAGAATCGTCCAAGGATGATGTTACGTATGGCGTACTACAAGGGTTGGCGTTGGGGCCGTTGCTCTTTATTATTAGTACGTACTATTTCACTGAAGACTCATTAGCACGGAGGGTTTTGATTTTCAGATTTACGCAAATAGTACTCTATTTTTGATTCTGTGATCTAAAACACAAAGAGACCATGAAATAGGATGCTTGTATAAAAATTGTCTTATTATTCCGATTTTAAAACATTTCGTATTGACTAAAATATTACAAACTGATTGATTTCAAACTATTCATTTAATGGGCTGTCTCCGATTTATCTCTCAAATTTGGGACTAAGGTTTCGGAGTGGAGCTGAACCTTGAGGTCGATCTCATCTTCATTGAATAAATTCATTGTTCCAAACCAATTTTATGAGGTGGAGTATGACAGGGTGTTTACTGTTTCTGGTACCCTGGCCTGGAACGGTATCTAGGTATTAGAAATATGGGTGCCGTATGTAATTTTAGGAACCAATTAAAGGCACCTCAGTTTTGGAATGACACATATTTTCTTTATAAATTAGCTCTACTTACAAACACTTGACTCCTAAAGCCGAATGTGTTACTATCTCATATCGGAATATCTACAAAGATGTCTTTGAATTTATTTTTTTTTCACAAGTTTTTTTGTTTTTTTTTTTTATCAAATATGTTATTGTGAACGTATGCAGATGTGAAGAAATATTCAATTGTAATTTGTTTTTATCAAACACTGTTTATTGCACTTTTTATGATGGTGTAACCCTACCGGTTTCAAGGGTTTCACCTCATCATCAGGGGAGCATAATAACGACCGCAGTCGCCACCTTCCTATCCATTGTAATAACTTTCGAGAAAAATATGTTCGATTTCCAAGTAAGAATGCCCTTGAGAAGAGTATGCTCTCTTAATTGCGCTATATAAATTGTCCTTTTACTATTATCAGAACTCTCATCACGATGTGACGACACTTTCACTCTCAGTAACGTTGACGCATTATTGATATTAGATCTTGGTCGTAAATTCGTATCGACTAATGCACACTTCGATGGAATATTCCCAAGTGGCTATATTATGATACTTTTACCTGACGGCCGATCCATTATGAATGCAGCTAAACAGTCAGTGTTATTACCTGCACTCTAAAGCTTCCAATACACGATAAAAAAGGACGGATTTTTACAATTTGTCAAAAACATCATATTTTTTGTAATTTATTTTTATCAAACACTGTTTATTCCACTTTTTGTAACGGTATAACCCTACCGGTTTCAAGGCTTTCACCTCATCTTCAGGGGAGCACAAACAAGACTTGTTTGTGCTCCCCTGAAGATGATGTGAAAGCCTTGAAACCGGTAAGGTTATACCATTACAAAACAGTGGAATAAACAGTGTTTGATAAAAATAAATTACAAGGTCTTTAAACCTCCACAACGTTCATGCCTTAACTATAAACAACACATCATATTTTTCTTATTCTATAGTTTTGAACTAGAAACTGTTTAAAATATTAAGAGCTGATTAGTTTTAATATCAACCGCTAAGTAAATTAAAACTTAACGACGTATCACAAAAATGTCACCAAAGTTGATAAATTTAAAAAAATGAGTATAATTACGCTTTCCGGATTTTCTAATTAGATTATAATAAATAACTAAAATTCCTTGCGTATATACAATGACAAGTAACATTAGAGTTAATTTGGACTTTTTCCTCGATCTTCTATTTAGTAAGTATTGGATTATTGTAATTCAAGGCCACGTCCCCGCGGATGAGTTGTTAATGCCTTTACAAAGTTATCTTTTGAAAAATGACTAAGGATAAGGAAGAAAAAAATATAGAGTTTACTCACTCACAACTTGGCTGTGGAATTCGACACATATAAAGATTGTTATTTTACTACACAACATCCATCATAAATATGATAAAAATGTTTAGTGTCTTAGATACTTAACTCCGCGCTGTTCTTGTGATGTGTGTAGGTTGCACTCTTAGTCATCCATGCAGCTCTTACGCGGATATGTGTGTAAATGAGGGCTTAAAAGAACAATGACACAACCACAATATATCACATTAAAAATGTTATGAACATTAAAATTGACAAAGATTTATTTTTTTTTGTTACTGTTTCAGTAAATTTTAATATATGATTCAGAGACATGAACACGGAGATAAATCAAAATTGGACGTAATATTTGAAAAATTTACACGATTCTATAGTTTCTTAAATGCCGAAGTGTTTAAATAAAACATTTTCACACAGGAGTCCATTTAAAGATATCATTTTATAAAATATGGTCGTGTTTATGGTATTTGCTGATATACCATAATATTTAAAATTCTCACTCTAAATAGATACCATCACAAGGTATTCATTTAATGTCAAGGTAGGCAGACACACATTCTTTACCTTTTCACACCAATAAATTTCCTCATACAATTTCTACTTCTCTGACTTTTTTCGTTTCCTTCCTTTTTCTTTCACACCTTCCTTGATCTTCTTCTTCCATGCTTTCCGCTCATATAAACTTTTCTTATTTGTTTTGTAAGTCTTTTTCATTCATTATTTTCACATGTCCAAACCATATTATAGTTCTCTTCTTAATTTCACTTAATACATCACCCTTAAGTTCTTATTCTCACACTATACAATATAAATTTTGACTTATTAGGTCAAAAAGTGGGCATAAAATACCTGGATTATCAATATTTAATACCACACGTTAAATAGGAACGATATCAAAAGACAGTTAACTCATTTTAATATAAAATAACCGTAGTCCCCTTTCTCTCTTAGTCTTAAATGCACGTTAATAAATGTTTATATAGAATATTGTTTCACTGTTAACAATTCGTATGTGTGGACCCAAGAAAATATTGGTAATGTGGGTGCAATGGCAAGATGGGTGCAACCTGTTGGCTCGAACTTCTCTTGTATGAGTATATTGGGAGTTGAGATACATGGAGTAGAACGATGTGAGCTTACAGGAAATTGGGTTACTCTGCAATTCAATTAGCTCATTCATTGACTTCATATTTGAAGTAAACTTTGTTATTAGACTCATGGAAAACTTATGTTTAAAATATTATATAAAAAAAAACACTTGATATTGATAAACTTGGAACAATGTAATTTTTGTTGGTGAAATATTACTGTGATTATGTTTTTAGTACTTATTCTGTATTATCAATGAACTTAATCAACTCATTATAGCACAATGGATGGGAATACTCAAATTTTGGTGATTAGCCAAAAAAAACAGAATATTCGATTTTTTTTATTTGGATATAATTTTATTGAAACGGATGGAATATTTATTGATAAGTTATGACTTGGTACAGTCTTCTATGCTTAGCTTTTGATACGATATACAATAAAAAATTGTTTTTTTTTTAATAAATTTAAACATATACGTGGGTGTTTGAATGCAAATCGGTAAAGTTTTTTTCATCGTATCTCTTTTGTAAGTTTCAACTGTGAAGCAATACAATGCAAATATTTGCAAGAATCAATTGTCAAGTAATATTTGCAAGAATCAGTTGTCAGTCTAAATGTGAATTCAAGGTGTAATACAGGAAAACCAAGATGAACAAGAAAATTATATTTTCAAAAGAGGACAAGAAAGAAGGAAGAGAAATCGTAGGTGCTGTATAAGAGGTGAAAGGGTGTGAAAAAAGGTGTTATATGTCTGTTAAGAAAGGAAAATCTGGCACTTGACCCTCTCTTAACTTTTTCTTGGATGCTGAAGGATACGAGTACTAGATCTAATTTTTGTCATTGACAATATGATTTTGTGTTAATAAACTCAGTAAATTGAAGTAAACCTTTAGCAGATAAGCTCTATAAATAATAACGTGTAGACTTAAAATAAGATATTCATTGCAAAATAGATATAATTTTCTAAAGATATGCAGATACTGGGAAGTACCCAATCTAATGGACGTAACCAGAACCTTCACGTCCTGAGATTCAACGTGATTTATTTTTGATAATATATTGTATTATATAAAGTGGGTTAAATTCCCATTTTAGAATTGTTTATTAAATTATTTATTATTATTGCTTATGATTAATTATTCTGTAGTTTAAAGAAAAGGAATTTGTGCTTATAGTGATGTTTCAAAATTACATACGTAATTTTGAAACTTCACTATAAGCACAAATTTATACGTTTTATAACTTCTTAGATCTGAATGTGTTTCTATCAAAAATATATACTTCCTAATATTTAATTTAAGGCGTGGGTATTATATTAAGTATAGTGAAAAATAGCACTCTGAGATTAGTTTTGGCACGTATCTTAGAACTAATGAATGAAGAAAGACTATTAAAACAAATATGCAGCGTTTCTGTGAGTGGGAGGCGTGGTGGAGAAAGACCTAAGAAAGTATGGTTGGATCAAGTAAATTATATTTAAAAAAAACGAAATTTATGAGGTGCATGGTTGTAGAAGAGGCAAAAAATGGGGGTCACGGTAAAAAAAGTCTCGCCCTACCTACCCCAACAGGGAAACGGTGTTGTGGTATCTATGCATGTATACATATATATTAAACAGTAGCCTTTTTAAGTGAAAAAAGTTAAAGCAATAATAAATTGATTATCTGGCCAGTAACTATCCATTTTTTATATTAAATTTATCAATAAAATCAAGTGCACATTAATGAGAATGTCGAATATGAAATTCAAAATCATGAATATCAAACTGAAATTTGTGAATATCAAATTTAAAACCAATCAAACTCCACTTTCGCTTAGCCGAATAAATGAGATTTTTTATCATAGATGATCATGAAACAAAAATTTAAACAATGTTAAATATAATACGCTCATTGAATTATCCTAAGCCATTGTTTGCAAAATGATTGATTTCGAACTGGAACAAAAGCTATGGCTAATATGAAATTTGCAATATAATTAACAATGTGCTTAAAATGCACAACCAGATAATTGGCTCAGCTAATTTCAATAACAAATTTTATTATGGGTATCGAAATCCTGCTCCATGATTATCAGAACGTCCAACGAATAATACGGATTGTTAATGAGAATACAGATCAATCAGCTTATAGAATTACATTAAATCACCGTAATGTAAATTAGAAAGTCATCGAGAACTTAAAATTTTATTCATATTTAATATGAATATGTGATTAAAGTCTAATCCAATTTTAGGTAAAAATATTCCATGTGTACAATGGGAAATTAGAATTTCAGTAACTTCTTTGGATAATTTTTTTTAACGTTAAACCGTCTTTCAATCACCCTTAAAAGGGTTTGCTTTTTAACTTTGATTTAAAGCTTGTACTATGATAAGAAATTAAGTCTTTCTTCGTTTTCTTAATAACTACACATTTATTTATTGTTGTGGGTTGTCCATGCTACAATAGCATTGAAAATAATGCAATAATGTTCATATACACATACCACATATAAATTGTGTAGGATGATAACTGAGAATCTCCCATCTTTCTTTCTCATAATGATTCCTTGTGTTGAATCCGATCATTGTTATCTGCGTGGGTGTTAACTGTACTTACATGCTCACAATATATTAAATTTTATATTCAAATTCATTTTTATACTCAAAGAAGACGCAGTAAGGTATTTGAATTGTCCAGAATATTTTGAAAGGGAGTCAGCTGAGGAATCAACAGCGTATTCAAAAAAGAATTTAAAAGGACTAAATAAGGTTTTAGTGAATAATGCATCGACAAAAAAAGTTTGATAAAATATAATATATATTAACATATAAATATCGATATAGGAATGTAAAAAAATGTCTTGTGAAGTTGAAAAAGAAAATATTACATAACGTTTTCGGTATATATGTAAAGATTACAACCGAGTGGGCGTATTACCCAATGGTAATCTCTTACTACCAACCAGAAAAATGTTCGAGTCCTGAAGTGAACACCTGAATGACACCCTTTTACAAAAATTGCCACTAATGGGAATTTAAACAGCAACCTTCAGATTAGAAGACAGGTGTCTTACTAACTAGACCACGGATGTCGGGTCGTGAGTATTGAATTTTTTTTTTTAAATTATGTTGTTTTTATAAACTATTAATTGATAGCTCAAGATGATATATTCTATACAATTAACATTTTTGAAAGTATATTTTCACCTCCATTAATAAGAAATCTGGGACACTTTCGAAATATCAGCTATCCTTTAATCCAAACCTAGCATGGCAACAACTTTGAAAGCATTTTTGTATCAAAGATATCGGTTTTAACTTTGTGGAAATTCGTATTAGAATATTTATTATTAAACTGCTTTGTTATTCCACTTATCACATTAGTCCCTAATACATGTGCTGTCCCCGCTATCCATCGTTTCCCCGAAGAGATTCCGACATTTCATTCCGACTGAAGAGAGCCTCGGGAAAGGAGGTAGAAATGTGTGTAGCGGGGACTTATAAAATTAGTGGAAAACAAAGTAATTTTTTTTTTAAATATAAAATTTTTATTTCAAATAATATATATTCTTCTTTAGGTAACGTAAAAAAATTAAATGTTTAAGGTTAAGTGAGTGTGCGTTACACGTACATATAATATGTATTTTCATTTACAAGTATTTCTGCAACCAGATTTACACACCCAAGCATTGAAAAGGATAGGTTCTCGGGGAAAGGATATTTTTGTGTTTATGAAATGAAAAAACATTTGTTGAAAAACATTTTTTTGTTTGTTTATCACACATAAATTGACTGCAATTAATGATTAAACGTCTGAAGTAGATAAATAAACAATGTGGTTAAAATTAAGAAACACGTTGAATTCAAATCAATGCATGTAATGAATCCATTTAAAAGGTCGAACCATTTGCATTTTTGGTCAATTAAATTGGTGTGGCAATCCTCTGAATACGTTCACACTCAATGTTGTCAGCAAACGGTGTTTCTCAATTTTAAATAAAAACTATTATTTTTATTTAACCTATTTTAACACACCACACGCGTGATTTAATTTAATAATAAGAAAAAAACATAAACTTTTTCTATATCTTAACGAAAGTATTTTGTGAACTCATTCATTAATATGGAAATACATAGTTTTAAGATATAACACTGATGACCGTAAAATAACTGCGATGTAAATGAGAGCATTGTATAGAATGAGTGGGAAAAATCTATGAGAGAATAATGAAAGAAGATATTAAACAATGTGGATTGAAGGAAGATGTAGTGCTTGAGGTGAAGAAAAGAGTATTGAGATGGTTCGGTGAAACAATGAACGATTCAAGATTTAAGAAAATGATCTATGCAAGTAATATTGAAAGTACGAGAAGTTTAAGATGACCAAGAAGAACGAAGCATGATCTTATGAATCAAATTATGAAAGAAGGAAAATAATATTCCTTTATAAAAGGAAAGTATACATGATGAGGTGTATGAACGTGACAAAAGTAAAATGTGTGTGCGCGGATACAATGAAGTACAGATTCGTTCTCTCTGCCTACTCTAATAGGGAATAGGGACATGGCGTGATAGGGGTGATGATGATGATGATCAAGATTGTCAAGAAATATGAAAAAAATTCAAAAACATAATTTTAACATTTGGGAACCATTGCGTTAATTTTCGAAAGAAAGTATTCCCTATATCATATGTATATATTCAAAGAAATGAAATTCATGATAAAGAAGAGATAAACAGTATAACGAGCTAAAACAGCATTATTAGTAAGGAATATATAAAAGTTTTTATGTTAATATCTGTGTATACACATGTAAAGTGCAACTTTGTACAACGTGTGAATCTAAGATGAATCTTGCTTTACGGAAGCTGACTACCTTGAATGATAAAGTGCCTATGGTCTACAAGGTATAACCTCGAGTCACGCGATTCAATGAAAGCGGATCTTTCTTGAACATAATCGTATCGGGTATCACGTATTTGTTTTGACATCACCTTTGATTTAATACTCTTTTGTTATACAATAGCAAAGAAATTTAATATTAACAGTCTATAAATTAGTCAAATAAATTTGTTATTTATTCCGTCGGGTAACATATTTCTTTTGAAATGTTACATCTTTTAGATACAAGTATTACTCTCGCAGTATACAAAAATCATTCTGCTCGAAAAAACCATCGATAAAGTAGATAAAAACACGTAGCACTGTGATCAATTGTGATTAGAGAAAAAAATAAACAATTTTGAATTAAATATTATTTAATTACGCTCACTAGACATGATGCGTAGTACCATAAAATTGATAATTTTGATAGCTTCATAGATGTGTTCGAGATGTGGTGTTGAAAATAGATGCTCCGTATCCCATGGACTGGAAGGTTTACCAACGTCTCCATCATCCAAGAATTGTACACATGCAGAAAAAAAATCCGAAAATACTTTGGGCATGTTGCTAGAAACAATGAGGAAAGTCTGGAAACGTAAGTAAGGATGTAGTTAGTTGAGGGAAGCTGAGCAATCGGAAGGTGTCCTTTTAGATCGATGGATTAAGTATCCTGTTTAAGCGCTGCATTCAATATGAACCAGAGCCGAGAGGGGTGGAGATGTGTGGTGCGCCGAGTTTGAGATATCTGTAGCAGAAAATTGGGACGCTCAGCATCCAGCATCAAGAAGACGATATTTCATCAAAAATAATGTTGGATAATATTTTGTTTTCACGATTGACTATGAATGATATAAAAAAATATTAGCACGCACTTACTAAAGATTATTTGTTTTCGAAAATATGGATGCAATTTTTAAATCATGTTAGTCAGTTATGTCCTTGTTCACCTCAAATTAATTCAATTGCGTCGGCGTGTCAAACCATGTTAGTCTAAATCCGACTTCACTGCTGACTATATTGTCGTTATAAATATAATATTTTATAGCACAATTGAAGTGCACCATTAAATATTATTTTTCGACTTATGTCACTCCAAGTCAATGTATTTATAATATTAGTCGTACTAAAAAATTATAAATCGTACTAAGAACTTAAAAATTATAAATCGTACTAAGGACTTAAAAATTATAAATCGTACTAAGAACTTAAAAAATCCTCATTCAAGTTTTAGAAACTAGTTTGATCAAATAAAATATTATATTTTTTTATCAATCAATGTTTATTCCACTTTACGTAACGGTATAACCCTACCAGTGTCAAGATATTCACCCTGTCATCAGGAGAGCACGGACTAGACTTTTTTGTACTTCATTGGTAATGAGGTGAAAACCTTGAAACCGGTAGGGTTATACCGTTACATAAAGTGGAATAAACAGTGTTTGATAAAAACAAATTACAATGTCTTTAAACCTCCACAATGTTAATGCCTTAACTACAATATAAACAATAAATTAAATGCCAGTACAGCAAATAAAGCAACAATGTATAAAAAGTGCAAACTTGAAGATAAAAAGTTGGGTCTTGTTTGTGCTGCCCTGATGATGAGGGGAAAATCTTGAAATCGGTAGAGTTATACCGTTATATAAAGTGGAATAAACAGTGTTTGATAAAACTAATTACAACGTCTTTTAATCTTCACAATGTTAATGCCTTAACTATTAATATTACCATGTTTATGTTTAAATGGCTTTTATTTAAAATATGAGTATTTGATACTTTTTATTTAAAATATGAGTATTTGATACTTTTTATTTAAAATATGAGTATTTGATACTTTTTATTTAAAATATGAATATTTGATACTTTTTCAACTAATAATTTAAAAAACTTATTTCAGATCTTTTGAGAGGAATTGAAGTTAAACTTATTTATATGTTTTTTTTTGTTGTATTGAATTATAACCTTTTTGCAAAAATATAATTTGTACGACTTAAAAGTATAATATAATTTGTACGACTTAAAAAAATATATCCTTTTCATTAGTCGAAATATATAAAGCTAACCGAAAAAAGTTCTTTCTTTCCATGTATTAGAAGTTATAGAATTTTAACCGGTGACTTTTAAATTAGCACACAGAAGCAACTGTCCGAAAAAATAATTTGACGTAATTATTACGTTTACTCGGAGGAATATTAGAGGTTCATCATATATTTAGTAACAACTTCCTGCTAATTATGCCTTCAGGTAGAAATTATGTTGTGAGTTGAATCAAGAAATAATCAGCAATGCTTTCAACGCGTACTAAATATTTGTGTTTCTTGTTGAAACGTTCTAATTAGCACATAAAGTATACGCATACAAAAATTCTTAAAACTTTAAAACATGTATTTGTAAAATCTTAGTTTCTTAACTATCGCGAATTACATTAAAATAAAGAAAACAGTTACGTCATGAGACCAGCTTTATAAGAAAAAAGCTCCTAAAGGGCGCAATTCAACGAACATTTTTTGAAAGGAAACTTATCATGAACCACTGTGCTTTTTTTATTCTGATGTGACTTCATAGAGAAAAAAACTGTAATAATGTATTGATGTCCACAATGATATACTCGTATGTAAATGAAACATGGGCACGGCAGAGATATATAGCAATAATGTAAACGCTTTGGTGACGTGTTGACTCAGGGAAATGTTTAGTGTATCAATGTATGAAATAAGAAGAAATGACGTAGTCAGAATTGAATGCACGTTCCGAAGTGGATTTTGTAAATGAGATAAAAGTAGGAATATTTAGAGCGGCATGCGGAGAGGACACATTAAGAAAAAATAACTATGCAAGTAATATGGCAATCACTTCCAACGAACCAGATATCTGAAAGAAAGGCATTTTGTGAATGTCATGGTGAAACCCTTAAAAAAATTGCACTAACAGAAATTGGTTGGAACACAGGCGTCTTATCAACTAGAGTACGAGTGTCATGAACAATTTGTAACATGATCAATTACATATAATATATCATATGTATATGTAAGCCCTAGCATAGTCACCTTTCTGTGAATGGAAATAGATCTAGGCCATGGACCCGCACCGTAACAGCTACCTAGTGTGTGCGTTTTCAGGAAGCATGTAAGAGCTGTATAAATTAACACCAGAAGGTGTAACCTAGTCGGAAAGAACATATTGCGTGTTAGAACCACACGGAGAAGAGGAAGAATACGATCAATAAATCTTTTTCATATCTGGGAAAAAAACGTAAGGGCTAATAATAAATGTGCCATTATAATATTTTGGACTATGATGTTCAATACCTATTAATATTTTAACAATATAATTGGTATTGAAAACATCGTAACATTTCATCTAGATACAAATAAAGTATATATTATGCTCGTGGAATAAGATATTTCTTATTAAATTTCACGCTTTCATAGGATTAGCAACCTCGTTCGATGAAATATTGGTTTCATATTTTACAGTTGTCATCATCGAACCCGTGACTCATATTTATGTGGGAGGCACAACTTCAAAGGCAGAAACGAAAGCCTTGCAAAATAATCTGGAAAATATGAGCCAATAAGTTACATTTGCGTCCATTGTATTCTATTATCCAATTCGCTTTAGGGTCCAGCAACGCGTAACGTTGATAGCCATGACCGCCCATATCAACTCGCGATGAGCAGTTTATAACGCAGAATAAATAACGTGCTGTAATGAACAGTTAATAAGTTTAAATAAATATCTGAGTTGTAAATCAGAACGCCTCAAGTGATAGGCTTTCTTAGCTAAGATTTTCATACAGTGTGTGAAAATCAAGACAATATTGACAAAATTATTATCTTTTCGTTACTTTTTCTATGCAACTTAATATATAACAGGATTACATGCGTAATTAAGAGTGATTGGTACTTGATGCAATATATTGAAATAGGTCAAAGAAAGGGAAGATGTAGTAAAAAAACACTTCATCTGTCACAAAGTTCTGCATTAAAAAAAATATATAAACTAAGCGTTGTAAGAAATAACTTCCACATGAATTGTGTTTTGGTTATAAATAATTCTGCCAGTACATTGAAATTTAAATATCTTTTTGTGGTCTTATTTTCTTTTTGTGTGATATAAATACCCTATTGGATTTGTGAGTTGTTGAAGGCTAAATCACCGTATTTAAGTTTCACCAAATCTACCAAAATCTTAGCGGGTCGACGATGAAACATGTAAAACCTACCATAAAATTTAAATTGAAAACAATATATTGCAAAAATATTCAGGAAAAGGGAAAAAATAATCAAGTCTGTCCTTCAGTTACATTAAGAATAGTATTTTCGGTTGTGGATATCGCTAAATACATCATCCGTTTCATAAAGTTATGAGTAACTCATCAAATTGAAATTTCAGGAAAGAAAAATATAATATATGACAAAGAAAAATTAAAAGATTCAACATAAACCTTCAAAATACGAACAAATTAAATACTTCATTTTCGTGCAGATAATTAAAAATACCACAATACGACAAATAGAAAACACCTCATTCTAAGAAATTAATCTTAGTTAACACTGGAATAGCTCATCAAATTCTGTTCACATAAAGCTTTAATGAAAGTTTAAGTTCAATAAATATACAAAATAGCATACTTGGACTGTATGATATGTCACGAACGTAAATTTTTAGAGATCAAAATGAACTGAAAATTAGATCAATGAAAAAATAATGTTGATATACATTTTTAAAACAAAAAAAAAAGGAATATTTACCTTGGTGTTTTTTTTTGCTTTAAGCAGTTAATTATAAATGGGTTCATAAGACACGTGTTAAAACAATCTTAGCAAAAAAGTTCAAAACCGGAGCAGAGAAAAGCAAATTGAGAAGACTATTGCAAGAAATACACTAAAATATAGGATGAAAAATATCCGCATCCAAGAAATTTATGAGGCGGAGGATATTGTCAGATGGTGAAAACAACGCACATGATAAAGCGTGTACATATGGATATACGTGTAATCACGTCGTTTCCCTATAGTGGTCGACAGAGAGAAAAGAGCTTCCGACTTTCCTATTGCCATACATATTTGTCGTCTCTTCTACATTTATACTTATCTCATATGAATCCTACGATTTCTCTGAAGTTTTACATTTCGTTCTTTCAAAATATCACACACCTAATCCAACATTTTCCTTGGTCTTCCTTTAGCATGTATTCTACTCACATTTGTATTGTGTATAAGTTTTGTTAATCATTCTTTATTCATTGGATCCACGTTCTCAAACTATCTGCGAGTGATCTTTTCTATCTTACTCATCACATCAGCCTTAAGTTCACATTCATACCTAATTACTTCATTCTGTTTTCTGTCATACTTTGTCACCACATGTATCCTTCTGAGTGCAACGCACTTCTACATGCAATACTTCAAATTGCATGTGGAAAGAATCAATAACTATAACATACTACACATTGGTATGCATAGCAAACCAATTTACAACATAGCTCCAGAAAGACTTTATAAGAGATGGATACGTCCTTTGAGAGGACTACCTCGATTAAAAGATCCAATGAGTAAGTAGAAAAAATCAAAAGAATTCTAAATTTGAGAAGAAAATATAAGGAAAATATTTACCAAAACTATTTCAACTAACCCTGTAAGAAACATTGAGATGACTAGTACAATTATTATTTTGTTAAAAATCTCCTTGTATTGATTTGTGACAAGAGGATCTCAAAAGAAACATGCCAACTCCGCGTACCGGCTACTCTTGTTTTGCCGACACTGATTCCTGCAGTAGCCATGATAGATAACCTGAACACAATTAAAGCTGAACGCTTACCATTTCAATCTAAATAATAATCATTCTAAGAAGCTTTAAATGTCTTTTTATTGATTTCCGTTCTAAAATTTCATTGGATGTTAAATATTATTGTATTCAAAATGTTTCAATTCAGTATCAAATTAAAACGATATATACGACCAATTCAGTATCAAATTAAAACTATATATACGACTTAATAAATAAAGTCATCTCCTCGAATACTGACTCATCCTCAGAAATTTTAAGTAAAAATTTATGAAGAATATATTTTTTTAAAATAAATATTATTTTTTAATACGTGATTTTATTAAGGTGTTTGCTAAAATGTACAAGTACATTATCAGCATTGCTCTCTAACATTCACCCTTAGTTTTAAACACACTTTCTAGATTTTTGCAATACAGACACCATTTGGCGAGATATATTCCAAAATTTTCATATCAGATTTTTTCCCATTAGTTTTATATGTTTTTCGGAGTTGTTGCTATCTAAGTAAGTTTAAATGATGGCCAACGTTTCGAAGGTGGTACAATTTTCATCCTTAGGGCTTTGTCATGCAAACATATACAATTTGTTTATAATAATACTATACCGGTTCTTTAAGAAGATAATATTTAGATTTCTAAACGCTATTTGTAATATTTTTAACTGATTGATATTAATTCTACCGGTTATGCAAAAATATTAAAAATCTGAGTTCAATAAATGTATATTTTTTTATACTTCTTTTGTTTTTGGAACGATAAAAACGAACCATGACTATTCTGTATGACCACCACAAACGGTATCTAAAAGCATTAGTAATCGTTTGCAGTATTGTAGTAGTCAGCGAAACTTCCCGGAAAAACGACGATCGTGGGTTCAGTTTCTACCAACAGTTTTTACCTGCGTTTTATTT
>OX463839.1:41920304-42091517 GCA_949825065.1 Odontocerum albicorne | reverse complement strand
TCTTAACATAATCTTTTTTAGACATAGTCTCTTAGCATAAGATTTCTATTTTATCAATATGTATCAAAATGAACAATATTTTAATTGCTTCATACTGCGACCATCACCTTATCTTTCTAACTTTTTTATTTGTATAATCATCTGAACGGCCCGATTATTGTGAAAATGCATTCAAGGGTGTTAATGCTACAATTTGACTCATATAGACTATATCAAGAAGATTTAAGTAAATGATACGAATATCTTGAATAAAATCGATTAATCATGTTTTAATTAAATGTATGACATTTATAAACAAAACGCATACGCCTTGATACCTACCGTAACCTAATACTTGTTGGGCGAATAATTGTCTACCAACTTTGGGTCTCTAGCTCGATTCTTTACAGTATCAAAAAAAGTTGGTGGCTGTTTAGTTTTTTCATAAGAGGCATTTAATTTATATGAAAGTACTGGCAACTTGCTAGATGGCTCGAACTACATGACTTAATCTGTCTTCTCCTATGACGTCGGACCTTTAGTCTATAGTTACTTATATAATTTTCTCACTCAGGCGTGTCACCACCGGAGGAGGAGTCCCTTTGGGCAGTTCTTTCTTCGTCGCTGCGCGACAGCGCGTTCATAAAAAATACAAAAAAAATCGGTCTTATAGTAGAGATCGTGCTTGAGGGGGGCTTATTTTGTACCCTGTAACAGCGTGGGCGGTGGTGGGATCGAACTGAATTGAACTAAAGAGATATTCAATTTGTGTTTGGGTAGCTGAGTAGAAATTTCCACACACAAATAAGCTCGCTAGGTTGAATGAACTCTATATAAGAAAATATTAATAAAAACTCACGGTGAAGTAAATTTTTTCATTCACTAAAAGGTGCGATTATACTTTTTGCTTTGTCTTTCTATTCATAGGAAATGAAATTATTAGTATATGATTGTGAATAAATATATGTATTAAATTTAAAAAAATATAAATTTAAAAAAAATAAGCGTACCTTAGACTCGCCGCCTCTGGGCTAGAGTAAAATAAGTAGATTTAATAATTAATATTGGAACGGCACAGTTTCTGCATAAAACTGATAAGTGCTGAAGCCGCCGAGTAATTATATTTGTAAAAGATGTCAAGTGGAACTGATGCATTAATGGTCCGGCTCAGAATATGGCGCACCAAGCCTCATCTGCATTTCATCTGATATCTATCAAATCAAATCAAGGTTCGATCGAAATTAAAATTATTATTGGCCCCGACAGATCGATAACACTTGAAAAGTTTATTTACTTATTTTTTTATTTTTTTACTTTTTTATATATATTATAAAGAATAATTACTTATATGTATCATAGAAATACAGAAAAAAATATTAATAATTTGAAGTAAAAATGATTTGACCCAAGTAAACTAGTTCATGTACCATATATCAAAGGTAACATTTGTATTGTATTACATTTCAATTGTATACAGTATAACCTCGAGGGATTATTGCCATGTGGCAATATCTTCCAACCAACCACAAATATTGCAAAGAGGTCTTGATTTATAATAAATGAAATCCTTTATGAAAATTATGCACCAGCGAGAACCGAACCTTCAAACCCCAGATTAAAAGACAGGCAGGAAAGGAAGTTGAAATAATAATAATAAAATTAAACTTTTACACACTTGTTGAAACCTTAATTAAAACAATATTTGTAAATGTTAAATTGGGAGATAATATATAAAAATAATTTTGAAAATAAATTAAGAAAACATATTTAGGGCACAAAAAATATATTAAAAACTTGAAAAAAACTTTTTCAAGAATTTTTAAGATCGCATTTCTTGTACTCTTAATTTCCATAGTTAATTAATCTTTATCGCACTGTTGAGTGACCGGAGTCCTTAATCCTATGGTGCATATAATTCATTTTATTGTTTTTCAAAAAGTGTCTTCTTAAGAAGTATTTCACTATTGGTAACCTTGGTCTCGGTCATCCGACATTTTACATCTACAAAGAAGCCACCAAGAACTCTTTCTTGTTTCAGCAGACAATTTTGAGCTATTCTTAATACGTTTCCCAGCCAATAAATATGAAATCGTTGGGTATAAAGAACCTTATATTTTTAAGGTTTCTTACATATTTATTACCTCTGTGTAACTTATACGATTTGTCAAGAAACTTTGCCTGGGACCAATATACCGCTTTTAAGGCTGTTATTTTTTAATAGTATTTCATTTTTGGTTTTGGTCAACAAGTACACTGTTTAAAGACAATTGAAGATGTATTCCAACATTTTTATCATCAACATATATAATTTTATTAGGGACAAAATAACATTTTTTGTAACAAAATGTTATCCCTATTAAAGAATATAATGACCATGATGACGTCTTAGGACAAAAATCTACATTGTGAGTTATATATTATGTGAGTATTAAATTTAATTATAACTATATGTAAATAAATAATCAATCGATTTGAAAGTTTTTCACGTTTATTATTTTTATTTTTCAATGCGATTTTTTAATATTGCAACCAGCATTAAATATTTCCAAATCACATACCTTTTTGTACATAATGGGAACAGTTTAATAATGGAAAACAAACACTGAGGAAGAACGTGCCGGAATCCGGTATTGACCGTTTATAGAGGTTTACAAATAATAATATGACGCAACGCATTTCAACAAAATGCGTATTGCACCCGTCAGCATCACTTGTGTTTGTTTAAAATTATACCTGAAAAAGAAACATTCATTATAAACGATTTGATTGTACACGATATTTCCTAGATAGTTTTAAAAAGAATTGAGTGACTGAATTCCTTTAATGCATTGATTGGCACTCCGCGGCAGGATAACATAAATCGATGGACCAGTATCCTGCTACAAAAGAAAAGGCTTGATAAAGATTTATTTCTAAAGACACGAAACGTATGCTGGATAGTAATGATAAGTGAGAGAATATTAACTGAATTTCGACTGACCAATACGAATCAAATCGAATGGACAAAACTGACAGAAAATCAAAGAAACGTATATTAATTTATTAAAGGTTTCGGCTTTTATTTTGTGGAAACCGATATTATAATTAAAATCACAATTGATTACCTACATCTATAAGTAATACACATCGTTTGTAGAGCGTCGTCTCTGTCGCACGATGCGCTAACCGCATCGTGACTACGATACCGGACTGTTAGCGCATTGTGCGACAGAGACGACGCTGTACAAACGATGTGTATTACTTACCACCGGGTTCACTACTTTTGTAAGAATATTTACATTTTATAATTGAAATATTCACCCTGAAAATTTTAATTATAAAATATATTTTTTATTCCTTCCTAATTTAGTGTTGAATAAATAATAGCGGCGAGTGAAGATTTTATTTTGACAGTTGAAGTGTCGGGGTGGTATTGTTGTACTTTGTTATTTCACTAATAACATTAATCCCCACGACAAATATTTTTACCTCCTTATTAAATACAACATTTATTAATAAATCATCTCTATTTCTCATTGGTTTGTTGCATAATACGAGTATACCATAATTCATAACAACAATGGCCTTTTTTATATATATTTTTTTTTAATATTATTTACACATCTATGTCTCTAAAATCTATTGCAGATTTTGGTATCTTCAAGATAGTTCTTATATATCTGGTGATCTTTGGCAGTAGTCATCCGATTCCAATTCGGATGTTAAAAGTATCACTGTGGACACAATATAAATATTAACGTTTTCTTCGGCTTCATGATTCACATGATGCATATTGCTTAGCAATTTTCAGAGGGTCACATAAATTAACTCAAAATACGTCCATCAACAATCCCCTCATCTAACTTTTTTATCGCTGCTCAAATCTTAGAATATTCATGAAAAGTAAAAATATTTATGAAATAATAATGTTTTAAAAAATCTGTATTGTTCATATTTAGTGCTTAAGTAGTTGAATATTTTATTGTTTACAAGACTGAATTTTTATCTTTTAATGGTGTGCAGTAAATTGATGTTTTCATGAGCCATGTACACATATGTTCTGAATTTTGTTGATTTTTTAAGTTGTTTATATTTTAACGTTCTAGTTAAAAAAAATAGTTTATAAAAGACATTTAAGTGTTCTACATATTTTTACTAAATAAATGTTATTAATTATTTCAATTATTGATGACTTCGTTAATTAAAATAAATTCGTTTTTATGAAATGAGCCTTTCGTTTATTTCGATTCTGATTCCCTTTAACATAATTCAAACAATAAATCTGGATTTAATAAATAAATCAAAACACAGTAAAAATATATGTACGTTGCGCTGTCTATGTCAGTTGATATTATTAAATCGTGATGAATGAATGGGCACTGATTGCATACCTGCTGTTCACCGAACTATTGTGTTTTAATTTTTTGTCAAACACATGTGTTCTATGAAGCCTTAAATAATTTTATAATGGAATTATACGGTAAATATATATTAAATTCGCCAAAACCTGTGCGAAGTTCGAATTTGTCGATTATTTTTAATTAAAAATACAATTCAACTTAATACATGATAAATGAAGGGAATTTATTACTTTTCGCAACTATCATTACTTTTATATTTTATTAGACATCATAATCTTATCTACTGATTTCACGTAAGTCAGAAGCTTGGTCACGCGGCTTACTTACAAATTCCAATACAAAAGGTAGCTACTTAGAAAAAAATCCGCTAAGAACATGTATTTTCCGCATGCTTTTCAAGAACATAAGAACACTTATGCCCTAATATTAAAAATCTAATCCAAACCCTGTTTCTGTACTTGTCCAAAAAAGGTCTATTGACATCATATGTAAAAAGTTAGCGAAGACAAAGAAAAAAAGTGCCTTCTCGATCACACATCCTTCACTTATTCCACATTATTTTGTTTTTGAGAGACTTCTTCTACGTCTCTGACTTGAAATGTTCTTATTTCAAAATTGTATCTAACCAAATTTTCCTTCGTCTTCATCTACGAGTATAATGCCTTTCACTTATATTCATCATACACATAATATTTTGTCTGCCTTTCTTTCATTAAGTCATTCTACATGTTTAAATCACCTTATTACCTAAAACATGGGTAGATTTAATAACTTAAAATGATTCAATGAATGTGGTCCTCATTTATTTAACAAATTAAGTGAATTATCGTGTTCAGGAATCTATTTCATTAAAAAGGTCATATTGATAAGACTCAAAAAAATAAAATCTTACATCATCAAATAAAGTTTTCAAACTCAACAACGAATTTGACTAAATTCTTTGATAACATCAAATAAATAACCGGGTAAGTGATTGAATAAAAGCTATTTCAACCATTTTGACAAGGCGATGTATTGAACAGGCATTATATATTTTTTGTTAAGTCCATCCCATTCTATGGTCAGTTAGAGTATGGGTCTGGCAGGATCGAAGCTAGACGTAAAAGGGCCTTACTACAAAAGCTTATATATATATATATATATATATATATATATATATATATATATATATATATATATATATATATATATATATATATATATATATATATATATATATATATATATATATATATATATATATATATATATATATATATATATATATATATATATATATATATATATATATATATATATATATATATATATATATATATATATGTATATATATATATATATATATATATATATATATATATATATATATATATATATATATATATATATATATATATATATATATATATATATATATATATATATATATATATATATATATATATATATATATATATATATATATATATATATATATATATATATATATATATATATATATATATATATATATATATATACGCATTATCTGATACATGAACTTACGGGAATACTATTATTGTGATATCATATCTGTACTCAGAGTTACTTCTTCAAGGGTCAATATAGTAATGACGATCATCAACTTCCGAAAATTAACTTTGAATAAGATACATTCTAATAAATACATGTTAGTTACTTTCCTAGGGATGTAACGCCTGCATTTGTCGCTTAGATTTTAGACTAGAAAGCGAGGCCCTGGTGTCTGATGTTACTAAGTCGCTGTAGGTGTTTGATCCTTGTAGATCAATGATAAAGTTTGTCACTAATCTCCTCTACAGTAAACCTATTAGTTTTACTTCGTGGTGGTCCGGCCGTTTGTGTTGACAACTTTTCTAAAATATCGCTCCATTTACTATTGTATTTCATACACGCCTCAGTTAACTCTTGGGAACTTGGATTTAACTTGATGCTGTTTGGTGTACAGAATACAGATTTATTGGAAGTGTTCTGAATATTTACTAAGTACCTGATTTATTTTTTTAAGTTGCTGTAATTAATCTAAGCTTATGTGATAATCTTTACTAGAACAACCATTAATGTGTAAGATTTTTTTTTTTTTTTAAATACTCGTAGATAATAAACAAAACTACCACGATTAAAAATATTTGTTTTTAACTTTTGTAAAACAATACCATATGTAAAATTACCAAAAGTAAGATTACTGCATACATTGTAAGATTACTAAAAGTAAGATAACCTGGTGGGTTTATTGCCACGTGGAAATATCATCCATCCAACCAGAAATAAAGCAAAGAGATACGAAGCGGAATCTAGACAGAAACTCTTTTAAATAAATATTTACCATAGGGAAACGAGCCCCCAGCCTCCAGGATGTAAGACAGACAGACTTCTTACCAATTAGGCCGCGGAGGTCGTTCGGAAGAAATAGTTCAGGGCATGATTCAGAAGTAACAAACATTATTCGTGTATAAAAATAATACGTAATTAAAAACATAATTATGTTTCAATAGCAATTGATGTGGTCATCTGTAAGATTAATTGAGAAACTTTTAACATTGAATTTATTAAAATAAAACCATATTAATCTGTGTCACCAAACGGAAAGATCTTTCATCTCCTTATTTATTTCAGAATCTTTTTAAAAATTACTTTTGAGTATTTTTTTCTGCGTATTAATTTGTCTAAGAATTAATTAAAAACTGACAAAGGCAAAGTTTTTTTTGCTAATTAACTGTGAAAGCCTTCTAATGAGCGAAATTTATTAAGTTTTTAATGCAAAACGTCTTCAATCAATCATGAAATGTAACTTTCAGTCGGTCAATTATGTTACCTTTAAAATGTATCAATCAGGAGGCGCCTCCAATTAACCGCACGTCAGAAGATGACGCAGGATGAGAGTTTAAATGGACCACGGGAGAAATTTAACCTTTATAAGTCAAGCGATTATTTATTAACATATCAACAAAGTAGTTTTTGCATTTAAAGATATTAAGTCAAATGTGAAAGAGAAATAAATAAGCAGTTAAAAAAATGGTTGACTTAATTACTTTTATATTAAAATTCTCATTGAAAGTCACTAAAACGGGTAAAAGGTAAAAATGTATGTAACGAAAGGTGATTAAAAGTGTTTATTAAAAAAAGACATTTGCATATGTGAATACTCGAATTTGTTTGTTTTAATTTATATGGACTGTGGAGAAATATAACCTTTATAAGTCATACAGTTTTTTATTATCATATACGAGAAAATCAAGTTTTTTTTCGTGTTTTAAAAATTTTCAGTCATATGTCTAAAACAAAAAAAAATTTAAAAAGAAATTATAATTCGAAACTTCCAGTTGCAAAAGCATTCTCGCCGAAAGTATAAGAAACTTAAGGAAGTGAAGAAATGATAAATAACGTTATTTAAAAAATCATTTTAAATTTCGAATTTGTTATCCTATGGTATTTAGAATTGAACAGTTAAACCTTTTTTGTACATTTCTTTCCAATTAATTTAACTGTGATAAAAATGATCTTCTCATAAACAATTATAATTTAGAAAAAACTATGAATTTAGAAAAGTTTTGGCAACTATAAACGATTTAATTTAGTTTATTTTGTAACCAGTATTTTGAGTATTTTTTTAGCTTTGTCCTTCCAATGTTTCTAAGGAAATCTTTTATATGCGTCAAAGTAAACATTTTCAAAATTTTGCTTATCGTGGCATACTATGTTTTACACATTATTTTTAAATATATTGATGAGAGAGAAAGTTTAAGTATTTCAATTGGCTTGAACTTAAAATGTGCAGAAAATAACATAATAAAATTCCACAAGAGACATTATTTTGCAAATTTCAAATATAAATAACCATTTCTTGATCCAAATTGTCGATTCATTCCAATGAAGCTGCATTTAATGTTCATTTTTCAAACTCAGCATTCAAGTAAATTCCCAGCATCACCGTTTCAGTACGGCAATTGAAGTAGCAGAAAATCTAACTTATATTGAAATACGTTAGCAGTAAAAGGGTTAAGGATCACCTCATTAAAGCTTCTGCTCCAGGCGTTAAACAAATCGACGATATTTCTGCGAAAAAGCGCGCAGCTCACGTGACTCGAGTTGTCAAGTTGCGTGCGCAAGGCATAGGACGGGTGCGATCAAAGTGACATGGAAATCGCCTTACGTACGCAGCCGGTCACCATTATGCCCGTTTGTCAAACTGTGGCGCATAAAATGGAATACGTTTGTTTATTCAATATGTTATAAACTAAAACGCACGAATATTGTTATCTAATTTTTCCACGAAAATAAATTATAACATTTTTTTAAAGAAACGCACAACAAATCTCAGGTAGCATTACTTTTTCATTTATAAAAATTAGAATTTTGATATGAATTTGGTTTTAATTGTTTTTTCTAATGCTATGCATTTTAAAAAATAGGGGAATTTCTGAAAGATCTTTCTGAAATATGACCAACTCAATATCAAATTTGTGCAAATCAGAAAAAAAACGAAAAAACTTTTTTCCAAAAAAAAATGCATTCTTCATCAAGATTACAAATTCCATTACCAATCTTCCAAATAAAATTTTATTTTAGTCGAATAGTTAGAAAGTCATAGAATGAATATTTTATACTGTCAAATATTTAAACTCAATTACCTGAGACTATGCCATTTCAATACAGCGTAGTCTCGAGGTAATTAAGTTAGAATAAATATGCGATATTATTGTAATTTTTAGATTTTTTATACTGACGATAGAAAAAATAAAACCCGAGGACAAACAAATGAATTTCATGTAGATATATGTTATATACGTAATACTTCCACTTTATGATTCCAAATTTGATGAATATTGTAATTATTTATAATAAGTACTTTCAACCAACCAGACAGGTGATCAAGTTTCAATATAAAAAACATGACTTTGTCACTATCTGTAATCAAACCCGAGTTGCATAGATGCAATAAAAAGCTGAAAAAAATATTATTGATAACTCGAAGGGTCATTAGCGCTTTAACCAAGGATGAGATTTGATAGCCTGCAGGACTTGTTGCTAATTCTGTTAATCAGCGAGATATTTCCCATATCTTTTACTCCCAGGTCACAGGTTAATGTCCCAGAAGAGTCCTCTTTTACCTTATCGATTCACTTTAATTTCGGTGTACCGATTTTTGTACGTCTTATTCCATCACCAAACATGACCTTTTTAACAGGCCTTGGTCATACATCCAATAAATATGGCAGTTAGTGAAATTTGGCAATTTTAAATTTGCTTATGTGTCTATCCGAACTCAAAGTAGTATCAGTAATCCGATATTCGAGTCGATCTTCAACAATCGTTAGTTCTTCGAAAAAACAAATAGATAGTGCAAAATATTCAGAAAGCTAAAGGATAAAAAAGTCGAAGGACTAGATAAGTACTGTACCAAGAACGCGAGTGAGATATATATCCTGATCATGTTATCAATTATATGAACTGAGATATGATCATCCACCAATATTAGTTTGCAAGCAACAATTAAAAAGTCGGGAAAAATGTAGCCTTTTTAATATTAAAAAAAAAAACAGATTCAGCGAGTACAATCATTCACATCACTATTAGCTAGCTACGAGTGTTCACATCACTATTATGTCCCTTTTTCATCATGTTTTATAGATTTCATCTCTTCTGTCCTTCAGAATTCAATTCACTTCAAAGTGCCAACGTTTCTCAGGCTTTTCGTTTCTTTTAAGCTACTCGAATGAATTATGTAAGAAATGTTTTTGTTATTTATTTTCCCCATTTGACCTAATATTGTGAGAGTTACTTTTCTATATCTTTGCTCTAATTATTTTTCATACCGCATTATTAATTTTTTCCCATTCTTTGTACTAGATTATTAATTTACACTACCGTTAAATACAGAATAATCTAACGGGTTTATTGCTGTCGAGCAATATCTTCCAACTAACCAAAATGGTGTTAAACAAGCTTTAAATGAAAATAAAACTTGAACCCTTATTTAAAGGAATCAAACTCGCAACATTGGGATGAAAGGCATGTGTCTTACCAATTGGGCCATGGAGGTCACATTTTTATACCCTACATTGTTTTATCACACATTTGAATACACGTTAAAATTTCAACTACATTTTTATTTATTTTATCACTTTTTTGTCATATTCAAGCTTCTCTTCGATGATTTTGATAAATAATTACAAACATACCATCACGCCAATCCCCTTTCGGGGTAAGCAGAGATGATTGAAGACCAGACTTTCCTTTCTCAACACACATCCTCCCCCTCTTCTACATCCATACACTTTCTAATACCACTACGATTTCTCTGACTTTTAACGTTTCCTTCTTTCAAAATCCAGATCATTGATTCAATATTATCAAAGATCATTGGTAACTTCTTTTGAAAGCAGCTTCTCAGTTTGAAGAGCACAGTAAATAAGTTATGCTAAAAGCAGTTACCATAATTTAATCTACCTTTAACTTGAAATTAATCGGTGACTTTTATAAGTATTTGATTTTATCAGGATGATAATCTCGATTCGATTTAATATGCATATTCAAATGAGTTATTAGCGATTTGAAACGGTGCCGTACAGACTTCACGAGTAAATTTCAACATTGTCGACGAATAAACATTTAAAAACAAAGATGTCTTATCTTCACAATCAATAGATTTTATTTGAAGGTTGACTATTTGTTTTTGTCAGTGCGTTGCGAGTCAATACTCCTTAACACGTACTGTTTACTCAAATCTATTCAATTCTAAAAAAAGCAGCCCTAAAATGTCAATAACGTACGTTTCCAAACAAAAATTATTAAGTAGATAAGTGAGATATTAGACAATTTTTGACAAATAAAAATGTCAAACAGATGACAGCTTATAATTCAATGAAAAACACACTCTGTCCTTATAGATTTAACATCTGTGTTTGATATATGTGTGGATATGCAACAAAGAATAAACTGTAGCCCACAACAAAATTGTAGCAGGCTTTCTCTTTTAACCCTTTAGCTACAACAATACATATCTTCTATTTTTTTTCTTAGTCGTGTTACTCATGGCCGAGCGTCGTGGATTTTTTATTATTTCGAACTGAGTAAAAACCGTTCTCTTATTCGCCACCCCTCAATACTTCCAGTCGTGATCGAATTGTCTTAATCTTTTCTAGCGTATTGTCTAAAGTATGGCAGTATTTTCTTCCTATGATATACGAGTATATCGTTGACAGTTTTTTTATCTTTTAGGCCATTTTTCTACCTCTATATTCTGGATTGTACAATTATTATGTTAGGTGTGAAGTATTCGGTGCCAATATTACATCTCGAAAACGAAGAACATATTTTAATTTGTTATTAATATATAATAATATATTTTGATTATGTGTAAAAAAAACAAAAAAAAAACAATGAAAATAATATTTTAGTATTATGAAAAAGTATACTGAAGGGTCTTTCAAATTGGGCGGTTTTTTTTAAGTCTTGGATAAAACTGGCGCCGCGAAGTTGCCTGGATCTTGTGACATTTGAGAATTGTAATGTATGACATTTATAAAAATCTCGTATACAATACAACAACGCCTTCAAATTATTGAATTATTTTACGCATTGTAATCTCCGGAAACGGTGATGTTAATTGGCCACCAAGATCATGTGATCTGACACCGTTGGATTATTTTTCTGAGGTAATGTCAAAAGCCAGGTCTATAAGAATGACCCTCAATCAATTCCTGAGCTGAAGGACAAAATTATTCGCGTTATTGGTGAGTTTGAACCGCAATTATGCCAAAATATAATTGAAAATTTTGGCAAAAATGTGGACATCTGTGGAGATGCAAGAGGGGGACATTTGGCACATATTGTCTTTCGTGTTTAGATGTCATACATTATACTTCAATGAGAAAAAAAAAGTTTTTTGAAATCAAAGCAAATTGTGTGTTTTATTCAAGAATAAATCAAAGTCAATTAAAAAAAACTGCTCAATTTGAAATACTCTTTATGTATATTTTTTTCAGTATAATATTTTTCTCTAATTAAGGAATTAAGTGTAGCAAACTTATTCTGTGGAATTGTCGATTCCTCAATTTTTGACATTTCTGAAATAGCATTTGCAGTAAAAGGGTTAAATGCATTTTTGGACCACCTCGATAGTGCTCATGCCGCATTATGTCTTTGTAATAAAGCTTTATTGTGAAATTAAGTTAGGGTACAAGCGGCTGAGAGATAGACTAGAAAGGTGCGTTGCAATAAAATTATCTTCAAGAAGTTCTTAACAACCCAAATATCTCCTTTCACTTATGTTTAAACGACAAACATGATATTTAAATTCATTTTAAAAGTCATATCACTAAAAACATTTTTATTAAGGAAATGTTCAATGAAAAAAGTTTCATTTCTTTCTTAGAATGTTTAATTTTTTTATATGAAATAAAAGGTTCCTTTTAAAAACATATTCTTAAGTATGCCTCTGGCCAGTGGTATCAAACTGGTGAACTAAGATCTGTATAGGCCATACAAAACGTTTCGTATCACTCATGTGGTTTCAAAATATTGTTGTGGTAAATTTTACTCTTATTACAAAAAAATTATAATTTTTAAGACAATTCACAAATTTTGCAACTCGAAGTGAGGTGACAGACAATTATTTTATTATATCATATTTTAACAGATTTTTAATGACGATCTATAAATTTAGTTAGAATATTTTCCTGGAATTTAAAGAACATTTTTTCTTTCCCAGAAAAAAGCATTTTTTAAGTTCAGTTTTTTCGTTTCTAGAATAAGTAATTATTTGTCCATGCGTTAAGTTTTTGGACTATAAACAATACGTCTGTGAATTTATTTGAACAAAGTGACACACTGGCCGTTAAATGTAAAATGATCCTACGCGTATTAAATTTGTTTTAAAACACTTCTAGAAACGTTGCGTGTTTATTTGGTGGAAAAAAAAAAACATTTTTCGAGCAAATTTAACTATGAAATACCCATTTAACTCACTAGATACTTTAACATTTCAATATTATAAACTTTCAATGAAAACTTAAAAGGATCAGAAAATGTTATTTGGCCCGTTGATTTTTAATTTATATTTTTAACATTTTTGAGTTGAAGACTTCTGTGTTCGGCGCTCGTCTGGGAGGTATGCTGCGCGGAGGCGTTCTGTAAGCCGTGAGAGTTGGATCATTTTTTAAGATACCGATACAATTGATAACTGTATATTGAGTATGTTATAATACGACACCCACATACTAAATTCAAAGAGAGAAAAAATATGTATCTACATGTATTACTTTACAGTCTCCATATTTTACTTTAAAGAGTATTCAAATTAGGAGACTGTCAAAGATTAAATAAATAAATTTTCTGATCACTCAAAATATTGAGATTTAACGTTCTTGGGCATATTTTGTTGGCAATTAGGATATTGTCAAAGATTAAATAAATACATTTTCTGATCACTCAAAATATTGAGATTTAACGTTCTTGGGCATATTTTGTTGGCAATTAGGATATTGTGAAAGATTAAATAAATACATTTTCTGATCACTCAAAATATTGAGATTTAACGTTCTTGGGCATATTTTGTTGGCAATTAGGATATTGTGAAAGATTAAATAAATACATTTTCTGATCACTCAAAATATTGAGATTTAACGTTCTTGGGCATATTTTGTTGGCAATTAGGATATTGTCAAAAATTAAATAAATACATTTTCTGACCACTCAAAATATTGAGATTTAACGTTCATGGTCACATTTTTTTGGCAATTAGGATATTGTCAAAGATTAAATAGATAAATTTTCTGATTTCTCCAAATATTGAGATTCAACAATTTTTTGACATATTTGTTGGCAATTAGAATACTGTCAAATATAAAACAAATAAATTTTCTGATCCCTCAAAATATTGAGATATTTCTTGAACATATTTTGTTGGCGATTATACTTGAGAAAATGTAACATGGTCCCTGTAACAGTTCACAAATTTGTCCCAATACAACCTTGTAGCGACGTTCAGTAATTTTAATTATTCTATCAACTTTAATATAAGCCTCGATTTTAATAAATAGCAAGTTATTTAGATAAATACATTACATAAAACTAACTCTAATGACAAATTAATACATCAGTTTGTTAAAATCAAATAATATTTGGTGACGTTTGTCAAAAGTCACTACGTGAGTCTGCATTGGCTAGGGATGGTGTATACCAGTGGTCCCCAACCCCCGGGCCGCGGCCCGGTACCGGGCCGTGGACCAAATGGTACTGGGCCGCGCAAGGGCCTGCTTAAAAATCAAAATTACTTTTGAAAAATCGAACATACCCAATAAAACTTAATTATAGCTTAAAATAATTATTCCGTTGAAAACCCCTTCACGCTAAGTTACCACCGACCTTCCGACAATACCTTCGAAATAAAACAACACCACACTACCATATGCATGCCGCATGCGGAGTCGTCCTTGATTCCGAAGGCGGTCTTGCCGTAACTTAAACAAGGCAAATACTATATATTTTATATACTTTATATGTACATAAGATGTCAAAAGTCGTCCTGTGTCGATCGAAGATCGAGTCGAGACGTCTATCGATCGAGATTTGAGATCTTATCAATACTTAAAAAAGTGAAAATCGGGATATATATTCGTACTTAACTGTTGTAAGCTTCCTTATAGGTACGGGCTGTACGCTGCAGGTACGGGACGTGGCTCTTCCATTTCAATATGTATCTAAATAATAATGTACCGGGAGTCTGGCAGAGCCAAAATAAAAACTTAATTTTTGTTATATTTTAAATTTTATTTTTATATATTTCACAAATATATTGTTATTAAATTTAAAAAAAAAATTACATTCAATGTGCCATCCCCCCCCCCCCCCCCGAGTGGGCCGCGGTAAAATTATGAAACGTTGACCGGTCCGCGGCGACAAAAAGGTTGGGGACCACTGGTGTATACGATAGTTGGATTTTCGATTTTTTTATACCTAAAGTTAAATGTTCGTAATTAGTATTAATTCATAATGAATCTTGGCTTATTTAAATATGTGTAGATACAAATCATAAAATACATTAGAAAGTCAGTATAATGAAAATTAGGAATGAAAACGTCAGTTTAGAGAAAAACAATTTTTCGATTTATAAAAAAAACTATTCGATTTGTAAAAGAAAATGATTTTACCCCATCCCTTTGAGAAATGACATTTCAAATGCCACAGGGACCATCCTACATTTTCTCAAGTATAGGATATTGTCAAAGATTAAATAACTACGTTTTCTGATTTCTCCAAATATTGAGATTCAACTTTTGTGGGCATATTTTGTTGGCAATTAGAATACTGTCAAATATTAAATAAATAAATTTTCTAATCATTAAAAATATTGATATGCAACGTTCTTTTGTACAATTTGTTGGCAATTGGGATACTGTTACAGATTAAATAAAACATTTCTTGATTACTTAAAATATAGAATTCGAACGTTTTTGGACATCCTCGTGTATCTGTGATTGTGCCTCTAATCAATATAAATCGATATATTTACGAAACTAAATACGGACGCATATATGCAAAAAAGATTCATCCAAAAACAAAACACATTTTTTAGGTTTCTTTCAAACATCGAATGGGCATATCTCAATTGATTTTGACAAAAATAATCCAGTCAGTGTAACATACTATTAGTTCAATTTCGTCTTTAAACATATTCCATACTTTGCGCCAATATGTTTTCTCAAATATCATATAAAAAATAAAATTACAGTTGGTACCTTTTAACACGCATATAAGGACATGTTTTATTCACAATAATTTAAATATAAATAAAAAATATTCATTATAACTGTACAGTTAATATATTAACATTTATTATTCTCGGTGTCCTGCGTGGAACTTTTTTATGGGACCCATTTCATAATTTATCGAATATAAATTAGGATATTTCATAACTCTACATTTTTAAACCATCCATTGAAATACCAGAAAAATAGGACATGTTTTTGTTGAATGAAATATTTTAGTCACGTTGAAGGTAACAGTTATCACATGAAGTGTTCAAATAAAGTTGTCTTGAGAATACAACATAACCTTACTAATATATTCAGAGAAATAAAAACTTTATTTTCTCAAGATGATCCTTGCTTTATGTAGTAGTTTACAGACATCAAAAATTGTTTAATGTTTTCAAATTTTGGGAGATGGGGGCTTGCACATTTATGATCCTATTTTTTGCTTTCAAAAGCGTACCGGTTAATTCCCAACTATCCAATATAATAATAATACATTTTTTAAACATTATTTCAGCACTTTTTAATTTATAAATGTCTTTTCTACTTTTCTCTGGACTGTCTGTCCGATTCCACCTTCGAAGAAACTCCACGCAATGTCTATTTTGGTTATCTCAGAGTGCTTCTATTACAGAATCCCTGTTATGGTCATGACTTACATACATACTATAGTCTGTCTATCGAGTTTTTTAATAACCTCTGCCTTTTAGTTCCTCCACATTGCCCATCATACCGAATTTTTTCAAGTTGTCATCTTCTTAACCTGTTAAATGGTCAAAGAACATGAGTATATGCCCTAGATAAATTGTGGACAATATGTCCCTTATATACAATATACGAGTAAGTACATACTAATTTGTTGCAGGATAGATATAAAAGTGTATAGCTCTGTCAAGATATTCTCGGTCACCAAAGCTCTCAAGTTTTACATATTCAAATAACACATTAATATCATACATACCATCACGCCCTGTCTCCCTACCGGGGTAGGCAGAGATAAAAGTGGGCCAGACTTTTGATTATTGATTTATTTAACACTTCATCATAAAAACAATCTGGCGGACTTATTGCTAGGTGGAGATCTCTTCCAACTTATGAGACAAAAGTAAATAAAGAATGTTACTTTCCTATCGCGACTCATATATTTCACATCTTCTACATCCAAACACCTTCTCTCACAACTTCTACGATTCATTTGACCTTTTATACTATCATCCACCAACCATACTTTACTGTGTCTTCGTCTTAACATTAATTAATTATGATAATATAATATAAAAATATTATATAATCGAAATGCTCGTTTCAACCTTCGCAGTGAACGGTTGAAGATTTCAAAAGGAAAAAATAATCTTTTTTTAATAAATGCTCCTAAGAAGTTTTAGTTCATTTTATTGAACTGCCTAGACGTTTATATTTTTATACGTTTTTTAATAAGGTAATCCACCTATAATATAATAATTTGTGCCCCCACATCAAACTCTAAAATGGAATTATATGAGCCAATTTTATAAAATAAATAAAAAATTAAAATTTTATACAATTTAAAGCATCAACGAATAAAACTTCAAAAAATAAACAAGCGATTTATAAGTGGAAAAGTTTTTCGAAAAAAGAAGAAATGCAATATTCATTGGGCGTGGTCAAGATATGGTATTTAATAAATCAAATTGTCAAAAGGACAACTGATAAACACATGATCTTTATTGTATCATACATAAAATACTGATTTATAATAAAATAAACTAATGAGATATCTGTGTAATTTATGGGATATTTAATTTTTGTCTTAACTTGAAAAAACAAACGATATTTGTTGACGAGTTGACGATCTTCAATGTAAGTGGTACTTAAATTCTAAGATTGACTTAACTCTTCTCGAATAATAACCAATAAATAATGCTTGACAGATGTGGGATCAAATCTTGACAGCCGGCTTGTTGAAGTTAACGCGGCGCCATGTATCAGATACCAGACGGAGATGCTGGCTCTCTGGCTTTTCAACATAAATTGTTCAATAAATGTAATTACTCATTTAAGGTTGTAACTTGACTTTGAAACTTCCTCGTATTACCTACGCTAGCAAGGAACAGTTTAAATTTAGATATTGTTATATAGAATACGTGAGTTGGTTAAGTTGAAGAATTAGTGAGATGACGACCTCCATTTACAAGATGATAAGACGCTTGTTTCCCACCCTGGGGTTTGATTTTCGAAACGAAAGGTTTTACCTCTTCGACAGGGTTATTGTTTATTACACACGACAGTTACAAGCCGTATCTAATGTGTAATTTTAAGCCTGAAAGCTCGAAGAATATCAAACGAATGAAAGTCTCGAAGTTTTTTTTAAATATATCATTTGGCCAGTGGCGTAGTTACGAGTTATTAAATGTGATTTGGTTTATTTTGCATATAAATAAAATCTAAAACTCGAGATCGTCGAGTCAGTTAAATTTTAGTGGTTTTATGTTTCATTGTACACCAAAATATTACTGGCTTATCCCTGTAAGCTTATTAGTTATCTAAGACCAGAAATTAAGCTTTGTCAAACATGTGATGAATAACTTTAAATACCATATATGTGGTTTCAATAAAAAAATACTTTTAAATATACGTCCTGTTGTTTAGTAAATTAAATATGTAGACCAGTGAGTACAATTAAAAGGGATCAATAAATTATTGACTATCTGTAAAATTAGTTCTTCAAATAGGCTGGGTTATTATGACAGGGATTTTGCCGTTGTTGGTCCTGTGATGTGGAATGGTCTGCCTCTTGAAGACAACCCTTTTTTGGGAGGTCTTATCAACATTTTTGATAATGTAACACTACACACATAAACTACATTACACCGAAAGCCGAATTTGCTTCTTTCATATTTTGGAAGATCTACAAAAGTTTATAGCTAATTCGTATTTTCTTTGTCAGTTTTCTAGCCAAATATGTTTTATAGACATACGCAGATGCAGGAAGTACCTGTTCTAATAGCTGCTGCCCCTACCTTTGTATCTTGCACTCAAAATATATACAGTACCCGGTGGTAAGTAATACACATCGGGCTTAAGAAAGAGACTGTTGACCATAATTGGTTAACTTCGGCTTCGTAGAGCGTCGTCTCTGTCATTTATACACGTGTTCCTTCGCGATTTATCCGTCATTTTCAAGTGTTCTAGGGTGTGGTCGCGTCCACTTCAAAGTATATGAATGACAGAGCCGACGCTCTACAAAGCCGAAGTTAACCGATTATGGCCGACAGTCTCTTTCTTAAGCCCGATGTGTATTATTTACCGCCGGTTACTGTACTTTGTTTTGTAATATTATTTATGTTTAAACACCTTTGAAAGGAATCTAATCTTTAAACGGTGCTTTATTAAATATTCTTTTATTCTTATGATTATTCAGAAAAATAATGCTCACAAGTAAACTCCGCCGGTTATGAGCTGAGAACTAAACGTAGAGTGAACTCAGTATTTATTAAAATAATTAAATTACAGATTATTTTATTACTTGAATTAGTCTAATTATCAACAAAACAAAAAATATGTGGTAGAATAATGTTTTAAAGGTTTTAAAACGATGTCCATATTGTTTTAATAGTATTTTTGGGAAAATTATCTACATAATTTATTTTATTTGTTAATCCTTTTGTGTACGTGGTACATCAGGCAAACTTATTAGCATCCAGTAATAAATCCCAACCAAACAACTTATAATTTAAAAGTAAAGTTTGAATCCACGTTCGATTATATAAAAATATTATTGTAACTAAAAAGGATTTGTAAAGGACCAGGTAAGAAAAAGAAGAAAATTAAGGTATCAGGATATTCTGGATGATGTTTTTTTCTCTTGAACGTTAGTTAAATTATTACACATACATGCATACCATCACGCCATTTCCCTGTTGGGGTAGGTATAGATGACAAAGTGCCATATTGTCACCTAGAAAGTAAGGTTACAAGGGCTCCTAAGGCCGGGGGAATTTTTTAGTTTCGAAGTTGGCGCACCTGACGTGTAGGGGGGATCCTAACGGTCAGTTTATTAAGTCCCGCGAGTTTGTCGGCCATTTTGTTCAGTCATAGTAAATTCTTCCGATGGAGAGGTTGTCACGCGCTCCCGCCTTCTCCCGTCCGTGCGAAATCCGCACGGTCATCCGTTTTTTGACTTTGCACAACAATACCACTGCGAATATCCATCGGAAGGTCGTGGAAGTTTATGGTAGTGATGGGATGAGTCGACAACATGTCACGAAGTGGGTTAGGTTGTTCAGAGAAGGCCATACTGATACTCACGACGACGCAAGGCAGTGATTTCTGACGAACTTGTGCAAAAAATTGAAGAACAAGTGCGAAATGACCACCGTGTGACGCTTGATGACCTTCGCGAAGAATTTGCTGACCGCTCTCGAAGTCTCCTTGGTGATATTGTGTCAGAAAAACTTGGTTACAAGAAGTTGTGTTCGAGATGGATGCCCAGAATGCTCACACCGGAACACCGTTAAAATCGCGTGACCGCCGCGCGTGATTTTTTGGATCGTTTTGCACAGGAGGGAGAAGCTTTTCTGGAATCTACCGTGACGGGCGATGAGACGTGGTTGTGTCACTACACCCCAACAATTTTCCAACGATCAGGAGGTCGAGGAAGCTGTGAAGAAGTAGCTGAAAGAGCTGGCGGCGGAGGTCTATGACACTGGTATACAAAAGCTGGTGCCCCGACTACAGGAATGTCTCGATCTCAATGGCGATTACGTTGAAAAATAGTTAAATATATTTATGAAGTATCCTGTGAATTTCAATTAAATATAAGCATTTTTTGATCCTACATAAATGTTGTAACCTTACTTTCTAGATGACCCTCGTATTAAACATTTCAATGTAAAAACAATATTGAAACAACTCGACACACATCCATAGCCTCTTTTACATCTCTGCACTTTCTCATATAGCTTCTGCGATTTCTCTGACTTTCTATTTTTGCATTCTTTCAGAATATCATTCACTTGATCCAACCATACCTTTCTTGGCATTCGTATCATATGCCTTCCATTTACATCTACTCGTTCTACATGCTCAAATCATCTCTAAGTACATCTATTCATTTTACTTAACACACAAGCTTTTAGTTCATATTCATTCCTTGTAACATTGTCACTCTACGTATTCTTCTCAATGCACGCATTTCTTCAGCATATATTCGGTTTACTCCTATATATCAAAGTTGGCATAAAAATACTGTTATGGACTATCATCGTAGCAGATTTTAATATTATCCGGTTCGAGTGTATATGTTTTAGTGCCCCATTGACCTTGTTTCCTAACGCTACACGTCATTCGATATCCCTCCTAACTCTTCCATTATCTGAGAATATACTACTTAATGAAATTATTTATTGAATTAAATTGGTAACTAAAATAATTTGATACGTAGCAATTTTTATTCAAGACATTACACAATAGTTTACCAATGTATTTTTTTTTGTTAATTATTTATATTGTTTGTGACACTCGTGAAATCAAATCTCGATAGTTGATAGTTACGAGTACCTTGCTGAATATATTAAACGGCGCCAACAGAAAATTTGCATTTGAATTTTGTTTGTTAACCTTCACTTTCAGTTTTTTAAGTGATTAGTTTGGCTACTACTTAATATTCACCGCATAAGATAAAAAGTAAAAAAAAAATAAGTATTACTTTTATAACTGTAAGAAATTATTTTTTAAATTATATAAACAAAGATACAATTTTAGGAAACATTGAGATGTTTCCTGGAATAGAGTTAATATATTAACATATTTAAAGGTATTGTTTAAAAAATAAAACAATACTCAAGTTCATACATACTAAATCTTCTGAATGAAAACCCTTTTATTTGGATACACTCGTATGTGTAACTAAGGCGCATGGAGGGGATTCTTTTACACTGAATTTAATCGTCGAATAGTATATTATACAAGATTAACCCTTTCGTTGTAAACAGTAAAGCTGGGTGTTTATTATTATGTGGAAATTTTTTCTAAACGTAAAAACGAGTTTTAAGTGAAAATAAGACTGGAATAGTTTATAAAACAAGTCTGGGTACCAACGGGAGTCAAACTTGGAATTAGTGAGGTGGAAGACAGGCGTCTTATCAACCATGCCACGGAGGCTGTCACTAAGTTTCCGACTGAATATGTAATCTAATTAATCAATTCTACAGGTAAACCAAAAAAAATATTTATTTGTCATCGATAATTTTCAAGATATACTCGTACATGTACGTGCGTTTGTATATATTTTTTTAAATTTTAAAATTACAAACTTTATTGCAATATTTACAAACGAGTACGAGTATTAGCAACAAGAGACGGATGCAAAATCTCAATAAGAAACTGATGCAAAATCTCAACAAGAGACTGATGCAAAATCTCAACAAGAGACTGATGTAAAATCTCAACAAGAGACTGATACAAAATCTCAACAAGAGACTGATGCAAAATATCATATTGTTTATTTTCTTCAATTATATATCATTTATTTTTATCCTATGTGTAAATAATTCTTCTTTTCTTCCTAAACTTAAATAATTTTGTGAAAATGTTGATAAATTTATTTCTAAATATTTTTTTACTTAGTTGATATCACACGGTGGTCCTATTCAGAAGGAAAATATATATGAAAAGATAAAATCTTTGAAATCTGTTTAACAACCAAACATCTTTTGATATCTATATTCGTGATCATTATAAGTATTAGATATATCAATAAATCTTACTAACGATTTCGCAATCCAACTCTGACAGGTAACACGGAGATCCACAGGTGGTTCGTGGCGCCAGAAATTTTAACAAGGATCCTAACTCCTTAGGTCATCTTCGTATAAATTTTGTAACCGATGATTCTAAATAGACAGTTAATACAATAAAAATAACTCTGACTAATAACATTTTATGACAACCATCTTTATTTATTGATAATACTTTCACAATACCGTTGTGTGTTTATGTTTCATCCAGGGTCGGCGTGAGTTAGGAAAAAAAAAAGTATATTATTGTATTTTTCATTTTAGTTGTATTTAGTACGACTTGGAAGAAATACATTCGTACCCTATTTAGTAACTCACTATTCTTCCAGTCCGGGGGTTTCGGGATCGATTGGCTATGCAACCCGTTTTATTTTAAATAGAAATCTAGTCTTGATTATCATTTAAATACCCTTTAATGTCGTTTTTGTCGGCTGGAAGAGATTGTCACATTGCAATAAACCAGCCAGATAGTAATATTAACAACGAAAGTATAAAACAATGTAAGAAGCCAAATATGTGGAATCTAGACTGGAATCCTTTTAAAAAATATATTAAACAGTAAACAAACCCACTATCTCTGGGTTGAAAGATCGACGTTCTACCAATTACGTAACAGAGGTCATCCATTTTATTATTATAAATACTAGATGTAAATAAATATATTTTTATATATATTATATCTACATGTACGTATGTTAAGTGGTTCTATTGTATTTTATCTTCATCAAATATAAAATAAAATTTTGCAGCAAATCATATTTTATTAAGTTTTTATTTAATAAAATGTATTTTGTAAAATTAACTTTGCTCTATTTTTTTAATCAGAACAACAAAAACTTTATTGTCTCACTTTTGGAATAAATACTGTGAAAAAATATAACTATATTTTTGAGATATAAAAATCCGTTCATTCAAACAATCATGGCATGAATTGCTATTCGAAAAAAAGTGCACCGAGGTGTACTATATTATTATATTCTTACAGTATATCGAATAACAATAATAATTTATTAAAAGGTTATCAACATATTTTTATAAAATACCATTGATATAAATGATTCGTAAGAAACGATATTTTTTTTCTTTTTTATTGAAATCAATTCCTTATATTTATTGATATTTTGTAAATTAACAAAATAAACTTAAGGCAATTTTCTTAATTTCAAGTATTATTGTGTTCATTGTACTTTACTAACTGGCTCTGTTAGCTCCGACGATTCTTGGTCTCGATCAAAATAAACAAAAAAATAACAAATTAAATTTCAATAAATTACGATACCAAATCGAGGGGAATAAACGCGTTTCTTACAATAATTCGACGTAATCTCATTTTAGGGTGACGGAAATACATAAACATGGTTTTATTGTCATTGGGTATTATTCAATCTTGCCGATCTCCTTGACCGTAGGAGGGACGATAAAAAAGATGAATAAAAAAAACAATAAGAAATATCTAAGACCAATCGGAATTTACAGCACCACACGCGAACACCTTTGTTCAGGAGTGACAAGGGACCGGCCCGTGACATGTGTTTTTTGAATATGGAATATTTATTTAGTTTTTATTAGTTTTGTTTTAATTGACGATGAGGCCTAGCGTTAAAATGTTTTCTTTGTGCCTAGTAGTCTTGGATTCGATTGTTGTCAGTTTCTGATCTGATTTTATTTTCAGTCTTTTTTTTTCACCTTAATTTATCATTATATTGGCGTTTAAAAGCTACTTTATATTTTCAACCAAGTATCACGGTCATAATTTGCTTTGTAACAAATTCATCCAAGCAATACGTTTTTGTTTGATAATACGTTACATTTTCCGTTACGATTATACGTTACGATTTCCAATGAATGTTTCGTTTTTTATTTCTTGTTGGATTTTTTCCACTTGTAGATCGATTGTTAAATTTTTGAAGCTTAATCATCTGAAACTTTAAATTGTACTTTTTTTAATTATTTGTTTTATTATATTGACTCATATAATTGCATTATGACTTGAATTTGACGGCAAAAATCATCCTAGTTTGGGAGGATTGTCTATTAAAAAAAATAAAGTTACATACGATATTCACTATCATATCAGAACAAAAAAAGGTTATTTACAGAAACCTTAAGACAAAAGAATTAAAAAAAACATAAAACTCAAGAAAAACAAGCATCAAGTACATCATTACAAAAGTTACGCACATGGAATATTTTAAGAATATACTCGTACAAATTCACTGAGATCGTTCACTTTTGATGGCTGCCAAATAAATACTAAACAACCTAGCGTCTTAAAACTTGAAATTTACGCTTTATAAGTTTAGTACTTTCTACCATAGTATTTTTTTAAAGCAACAACCGCCATCTATACGTCAGGTCGGGTATTTCTGGGACCACCCTCGTATTATGGTTAAATATGATCTCAGTGCCAAGTGTCATACTATTGTATTACGCTTGCTTTATTAACAATACAACCTTGCAGGTATATATTATATTCATGTGGCAATCAAATTAGCGACGGAGATGTTCTAATAGCCCGAAAACTTAACTTGAAAAATAAGGTGCTAGACAATAGCACTAGATCAGCTAAATAATGATCACGAAATATGTGATTTATTTGATTCGAATAAAACATTATTTTTTTCAACGCAGTCTTAATTAATCAGTTGAACGTGCATAGTTTTTAATTCTTCAAATTTATGGGCGTGTGCACAAATTTTTTTAAAACGCCATATTTTTGTATGAAGTATTTCTTGTATGATATCCATTTTTTTAGCTACATGTCATACGTGTTCATTCATTTAATTGACGAATAAATGAATAAATAAAATGAAATTTTGTGTTTCATCAAATAACCTGCTTGAATTTCACAATACGAGAAACGACTGAATATTTATTTGTTTTGTGATTAATGGCGAAAACACTTTGAGACGAGAAATAACATAAATTACAAGAGTAGTGAATACATATTTGATTAAACAAAATACCTTGTTAAGAAAAATAAAAAGGTTTTAGAATATTTATTTAACAATAAAAACATTATTTTTCCATTAATCATCGAGTGTAAGATTTGGTAGAGGAAGACCAAGAAAAGTGTAATTAGATGAAGTGAATATATTTTGAAAGTAGGATATGTCATATTTTGAAAGAATGATTGTCAGAGGAATCACACGAGTTGTATGAGACGGTGTATGGATATAGAAGAAGCGAAATATATGTGTCGCGATAGGATAGTCTGACGTTCTCTTATCTCTGCTTATTTTGATGGGGAAACGGTGATGAAACGTATACGAGTATGTATGTATGTACAAAATAATTTATTCCTACATGAAATTCCATTTATCGACATTTATATAGACAAAAAACCCTACTATTGTCATTGGTGCAGCTCAGGAGAAATTCTTAAATGCAATATTTATGTATTATAAAATATTTCAGATTTTGCTAAAAATGAATTGTATTTCAACTATGAAATGTAATACAATTTCATGGACAGTAAATTGTTTTCAGATAATTTTGATATGACCGATTATTAAAAAAATAATAATATATATTACCGCAGTCATTGGCATTTTAATATTCTCAAATACTAGGTGGAAAAAATGACCCTCATTCGTGGGGAAGTAACACAGCGTGGAGTTCGACTCGGAGACCAGCCGCACGGAAGCGCATTATCGCGCGGCCATGCACGTCTTGCGTTTTTTAAAAGATATTTTTCGAATTGTGTTTATTTTTTGGAATCCGGATATTAAAAATGCATACTTGGAATTCAACAGAGTATGTTTCAAACAAATAAGTCCGTTCCAATACACGGTGTATTTCGCACAATAATTTTATATGGATTGAACTATTTTAAAATAAATTGATAAATTAATTTTGGTAAGTACGAGTATGTTATGGTCTTTTGCAACGAAAACACTTTTAGAATTTCAACTGTGTAATTTTATTTGTATAATCGTTGAATTACATTGAAGTATAATATTAACAGTATTGTGGAAGTAATATTAACGATGATATTAACATCGTAGTGGTTTTAAGAATAATGATTGCTGCCTCTGATATGATGTCCTATTTAAAGCAAAGATAACGTACGCACGACTCTTAGATAATTAAGAAGGAATTTCGGTCGGGTATGTTATCGGTGCCTTTTGTAAGGTCAAATCGATATCAGGTGACTTATTTGGAATGTCTCGTTCGCTGTTTACTTCCATTAAGTGATATCAAATCTTTATTGAATTTGGATAGTAAACGGTTCCTAATAATTCCAACAAGATAATAAATTTAAACATAATACATTGAGTTAAGTTTGACATACACGTGATAACACTAATATTTATTGGATGTAGATAACATAGTACATGATATGGTTAACATCGATAAGCTTAACATTGGTTTGAATACGTTACATGATTACTTATAATATTTATTGGATGTAGATAACAGAGTATATGATAAGATTAACATTGGTAGGGATTCATTACAAGTAGGTAGTTCACTAAAAATAAGATTGTTTATTATATAAATTATTCATTGAACTTAACAAGTTTGAAAAGGATAATATAAACAATTACTATGAAAGAAAAAAACATAAAAGCTCTCTTGTTAAATTAGTATTTTCACTGTTCATTTTATATTCAAGAGTGATAAACACATTATATAATTCTAAAATATATACTTCGGTTAAACATTTAAAACATTATTCAAAATTCACATGATTTTTTTTCTGATCTATTTAAAATTAAATGTCCGCATTTAACGCATGAAATCTCCTGCCTTTTGATATTACCATATGATCGGTCCCAGGTAAATTGTGTTAAATCATTGTCTCTATGTTAGGAAATGTCCTATTGCATCAGGGCGTCGGGTTGTGGGGGCGGACAAATGGTGCAGTGTTCCTTATCCAGAACAAATGTAACGACTGAATAGTGCATATACTCGTATATTAAGGGGAATATTAAGTTCTAATGTGGATAAGTTAATTTTTTTGTTTTGATTCATCAAATGTTTGATATTCAACATTGTAAACTCTATATTATAACACATATTTAAATTAAAATATTTCTTTAAGCAGAAATATTGTCGATATTTATGTTGAAAACTGTAATAATTATAAACACTGTACTTTTCACTTATTGGGTATATCGAAATTATCGTCTGATCGGTTTCTATATTACTATCATCTACAAAGATACAAATAAACTATATGTTTCAAATGACACCTGTGGATTGATTTCCTTTTATCATATACTAATATCAGAATCTGTCGGAAAATAATTTCAACTAGCTGCAACCCGTGAAATATTCACGGAAGTAAAACAAATTCTACATTTATGAAAATATATATTCATAGATATAGAATTTGTTTATATATATACCATTTATACATCGTCCCCTTTTACACCGGTTCAAAAATTGTTAGCTAGGTATTTAAAATTCGTTCAGTATCACGGACCCACCGAGATTTAAATTTCGAATTACTTTCGGAGAGAATCCAAGTATTCCTCTCTCGCTCTCTTGTATTCAAAATTCAATTCTCGTATTCTTTCTTTGACGACAACCATCGTATGGGTTTTGGCATATTTATACTATGATACACCCTCTAAATGGAAAAAAGTGTTTTTACTAAGAATAGTTTTCAACTAATATTTTAACTGAATATTCCTTTGTTATTTAACTTATTGTTTTTAATAGCGCCAAATGTTTTTCTACTTTTTATATGGAGGTAATCTTCAAAAATACTGGCTATGGTTTGTTACGAAAGCAAAATAAAACCAGTTAGATCTAAGTTTGAAACAAAACAATATCGGCCCACCAGAAGGATACCTCGTAACTAGTATTTTTGTTTAATTTGAATCGAATAAGCATATTTCGAATAAGCATATTTCAATCTTGTATGTGTACAAATATCAAGTCAGTCAAATGGAATTTTCATATTAAATTACGTCTTAAATATTTTTTTCATATAAGTTCATACAAAAGCGACATAAGTTTTCTTCAATCTCAGAAGAAATAAAGTGTAGGTTGAATATTTGATGCCAACTATTCAGTAACAAAGTAATAAAAAGTACATTTTTACTGGAATTTTAAAGTCAATTACTTTGTTATTCCACTAATTACACTAATCCCTTTTACACATGTTTCTACCTACCATCCCAAGGTTCTCTTCGAGCGGAATGATGGGTAAATGATACCTGACCTATGCCGAGACTCGCTTCAGGTTGAATGATATCATCATTCCGCCTGAAGAGAGCATCGGTATAGGAGGCAGAAATGCGTGTAGTGGGGATTAATGTTATTAGCGAAATAATTTTTTTTAATATTCTTGTATGGAATATCACAAAGTAAAAGCCGAAACAGAATTTTTGTATTGAGTTCACGTTAAACTATCAACTGAAAGTTTGGATATTCAAGATATATACTGCCCTTTGAATTTAGAAGTTTAAAAATATTTATTTATTTTTGAAAAAAAAAACCTTAGTAGTTTGTCATATTTATCCATAACCATAGTTTGTTATGTTTATGGATAAAAAAAAACATTGTTTGTCATGTTTATCCATAACCACAGTTTATCATATTTATCGGGAAAAAAACATAGTGTTTATCCATTACCATAAATTTGTCATCATTGTAGTTTGTCATATTTATGAAAAAAACCATAGTTTGTCATATTTATCGACAAAAAATAAACTGCCTAAAGTAAGATATTTGTCATATACGAGTGTGTTACGTTTCAGAAGGTGCGAGTTTGATTCTTAATGGTATTAAAAAATATTAATCAAATAATCGTTCTCATCGGATTTAGGATGTTTTTATATGAACATTATTATTATTCTTACCAGGCTGATTTTCACTTGAATTCTCTTGAACATATTTCTGGTTGATTGATAGAATATTGACACTTTACCACATGGCTATATACCCGCCAGGCTGTCCTCTATAAAACGAAAGTGTAGTAAATACAATACAATGAACATTAATGTTTAACGCCATCTAAAACCTACATCCGAAATTAAACAAAATTAAATACCAGAAGATAATTAAGCACTTTTAAAAATAAAATCTGTTTCTAAGAGAACTTTATATGCATGTTAATAATGAACTTGTTTTTAAGTGATATATCGTCCATCCCTGGAGTAGCGAGTTTTGACTTCCGTTAGTTTACAAGTTTTTTTTTAAATAATCCAGTTTGGTTTTACTTCAGACCTCTTTGACATCTTTCTGGTTGGTAAGCAGAGATTTATTGAAACTAGACCATGAACTCGTACATTCTAAGTATCTCAAATAAGCTATTTTGAATTTCCAAAAATAATATCCATGTGTATAAAAATATAGACCATGAGAACAAATCGTCGTTGTTATGGAAAAAGTCATTAATTGCATTTAGGCTTTATGGAGCTCATCAAGATTTATAAGGCCTTTCCATACAAACAAACAATCAATTTTTACAGTTAATGATTTTTTAGTAACTTAACTTCGCTATTGACTTAAATAATGCCGTTTTTTACTTTTAGAATTATAGAGATTTGTGTTTTTGACTCAAATAATGAAAAATCTCATTTTGAGCAAAAATGGTAATTAATGACTTTTTCCTTAACAACGACGAAATATGAGGTGATGTGAGCAGTGAAGTGCATGGCCGCGCGGTAACGCACTGGACTTTCTTGCGGAAAGTTGCTGGTTCGAACCCCGCGCTGTGCTACTCCCCTCGAATGACATGTATTTTTTCCACCTAGTATTCTGAGGTATAAGTATACCTATGCCTCCGGTCATATCTATCCTTAAGAAAAGGAAAAAAAAACATGTTGGTGTGCTCCGACCTCCACTTAAGGTGTGACATCGGATCCAGTACAACGGTGTGGTCGGTGAGTTGACTGTTTTGCACTTAAATATACAAACTCCACGGCACAGCTTCGCTGTTCAACAGAATTGATATTGGAATTGCGATAGGATCCTCGATTGTGAGGCCCAACAAAGATGAAGACGAGATCATAAGAATAGTATCCATCAAATTGATAATTTGGTTGATGTAACATACGAGACTTTCAGATATTCAATGTATCAAAGTTATATTGTATCCTTAACTTAATAATTGGGTTATATTGAGTTCGTCAATTAAACGATAACTCCATAAACATACTATGTCTTGGTACGTCATACAAGTCAACAGCAATATTGCACACATTCACTATAATATTGTAGTGTGACTGCTGTTTTGTATATATTAAGTTGAATAAAATATTTCTGCCATTCGATCAACATAGTGTAGCTATGGTATACAGTAATCCATCCATTTACGGCGTCTTCATTTTCGTAAATTCAAATAAACGCAATTGATTCTGTTTCGAGCTATAGGGACGGAGAAGAACGCTAGACAGATTTTTTATTGCATACGTACGACATACGACCTCCGTGGCTTAATTGGTAAGACGCCTGTCTTCCAGCCTGGAAGTTGCGGGTTCAAATCCCGCTGGAACCCTTTTTTTTTAAGAATTCCAGTCTTTTTAAGAATTCCAGAATACATCTTCTCACTTAAGGCCTCTTAAACATCTTTCTAGTTGGTTGGAAGATATTGACATATGGCAATAAGTCCGCCAGATTGTACTGTATACAACGAATGTGTAATACAATACAATACAACGTAAACAGTTGAAACAGCTAATACTCGTACTGTAAGAACGACAGCAGGAACAACGGAAGATTCGTCCAGTGAGAGGATTTCGTATTGAAAAGGTAGAGGAAATTGTAAATTATGTAGTTTTATTTTTTGTATAAATAAATCGCAAAGCTCTCATAAAATATGTTTTATTATTAATAGCTAATGTTGTCCTCATTTAAAAAATAACACATTTTTTTTACTTAAATAGAATAGTATTTACAAAAATGTGTAAAAGATCTTCTTTTTTGTAAGTACATGCCACTAAATGTCAACATTTACTCGATTTTCATTTGTGTGCCATTTTACTGGAACAAATTATGCGCATATAAGAAGGGATTACTGCACTTTAGTCTGAGCAATGAAAATTGTTCAAGTGCACTTAAAACGCTTCAATATTTCTTCAAATTAACTATTGATAAGCAATGAATGCTATCAAAATATTTGGGATCGATACTGATGATTCAATTCAATGATCTTGTGTGAATGGTTTATCAGAAATCACATTTTTTAACTAATTCAGGGAAACTTAACTCCATATTTATCTATTTAGTAAATTGTACCGTAAGCCAGGAGATTGGAAGGTCATAAATCAAAGAGATAAAATTAAAAATAATTAAAAATTAATTAAGTAATATATCAAAACGTTTTATGAAAAATACAGAAAAAATTTACGTCTAAATATTCCAATTGATTTGCGAAAGGTTATGCAGGATGCTATTTTAGAAGCTACTTTGATTGGATATTGTATGCGACATGAAATTTTATAGACTCGCAGCTTGAATTTTGTGCTAATGAAATTATAGTTTTTTCAAAATTCTTTGTTTTTGGTGCTATATGTTATTTGAGTGAATTTTGTAAAGTTTTCAAAACTTCATACAATTTGATAAATTGCAGGTGGTTTTCGTGCCATCTTGTGGAGTTAACTCTGTATCAGAATAAGCTTGTTTATACCTGTTGAAATAAAGTGTATCTATCGATTGTTGTTTTGACAAAAAATTTATGATAAAAGAAAAAATCTATTAGTTCAAAGTTGAAATACCGAAATATTAAAACATATCTGAAATAAATAGCCGAAAATGTACTTAGCATACATTGTCAATTGAAAACTATCTTAGGACAGGCAAATAATGTAACACAAAAGCAAACAAATACAAAATAACAAAGGAAAATTATTAAAAATGTCAAATCTATTTTTTAAGTTTATTTATGTCTTGATTCAAACATAAAAATAAAGGTACCTACCGTTATGTATGTAGGTGATAACAATTATTTATCATTTATAGTTAAACTAGACGTTCGGAGTTACACGCAATACCCTTAGGGCAATGCCTCTCATTAAGTTAATTTATAATAAATCAAGTGTTATCACTCAGCTTGACGTGTTGACGTGGAGTTAGCCAATCCATTCGAAATATTGGCTTTTTTTGTAGAATATATATTCATTGGTAGTTCTAGCCTCGATATACGTGTATGTATAATACATTTAATGTGAGAGTGTTGTAAAAATTTAGTGAGCATGTTTGTGGTCATAACAACCTTGAAAATTAAGCTTTTAGACAAATTAAGATACATGAAAAACGTCGAACAAAATATAGTAACAAATGTCTTAGAAAAAATGTCAGCTACTTCTGAGCTATTATTGGTTTCTTTACAGAGAAACCTTCTCTAGCACGGCCAGAAAATGCTAGGATGAGCTACCTCTACCTAACATAAGAGTTCATTTTACTTGCATAATAACTCCTTTAGAGTGACTTGCAAATTGATTGCTTTTCTATCATCTGAACTTTATATTTGCTTCTGCTCTTTATATATTTTTCACTTACTTTTCTTTTTTTTTCGATGGTAGAATATCTAGTTTGTTTGTATGTATATGTGAGTGTATGCATCTAGTATATATAGCTCAGGGTTGGATGACTAGAATTTGAGACGTACAAAACGTACAAAATTGTGGAGATACTCAACACAACGAGGATACTTTATGCATACGCGGATAAGAGTAGACCACATCCCGCCTTCTTAACTGTTTTTACATGTCCAGCATCGTTTTAATGTTATAATCTGCTGAATACCACAATTGACATGAAACAATTACTGAGTCAAAATTGTTTCATCTTTCTGACATAAAGCAACAAAAACATCATAGTTTTACACCCTTTTCTGAAGTTTTTCTCTCGTGTGGTTTATCTCTCACAGTTGGATTTTCAATATTTTCATCTGTGATAGTATTCAGGAGAAAGTAGCCCAATAAATGTCCCCCATTCCTCCTAGGAATTAATATATTAGACTCTCTTCCAAATGTGACCGACAACCTGAACCATTCCTCATGAGCATAACGGGGAATCAGTTAAACAAACTATCTATGCAAGGCGTTTGCATTGCAACAAGCCAAAGGCGATTCAGGACACACAATAATCTTCATGGCCGATCAATACCTAATCAAAATCAAAAAGGTTTTATCCTGCCACTAATATTTATCAGCTGTCTTCAATTAATATATAATGGAAGTTAAGAATTTAATAACGAAATAACTTATTAAAAATATTTTGTAATTATTTGAGGCACTCGTATGTAAAACATTAATAACAGATTTTTAGTATACCCAAAAGAACAGGCGCATTTATAGAGGATTTTTTTTCGCCCTCACCAATCGGACACACGAGTACGTATGAATGATACAATCTCTTTGCTTGTGAGCGAGAGGGAATGGATTTGATTGTTAGTTACTTTCACAAAAAAAAATACACCCGTTTCAGTATTATTTTGATTGCAACTAAAATGTGTGAAGCTTTTTGACACGGACTCCATTTTAGTGCAGCGCAAGTGGGCTTTAATGGGCACTTAGTGTCCGAAAGCGCATTAAAATCCAGTTACCACTGATAAAAGCACTCCGTACTTGTGACCATAAAAACAAATTGAGTGATACTTTTAAATATGACGTTTTGTGTGAACGTCCAAGTCGTTAGAAATGAAATCTCACATTCCTTGGCGAGTTTATACTATGATATAAAGATTTTTTGTAGTCACACTTATGATTTTATAAAATTTAATAAATGAGCCATATCCTATTTCTGGGAAAATTGTTATCCTTCAACAATACTATGATTTTTAAGCAATATATTTATCTCAGTTTAATGAAAAGAATGTTTTAAGCTATCAGCGTTGTTTTAATGCACATGTTTTGGTAATGTGCACATTTAGATGAGCGTGCCTAAGAGACTACACCGTCGCCAGCCCCATTAATCCTGCTTTACGAGTTTTTAAAACTACTACAGTAGACATAAAGCTCACTGTACGTCATTATACATGTTACATCTAGCGCATGTTTGTATTGTTAAGAACTTTGGATTTGTCGAGACTGTGTGCTTACTGAAGTGAGACAGCTGTTATAAAGTACGCCAATACATGCTGGCGTCTTATATCCATTAAATGGCTGAAAATCATAATAAATAATAAAGGTTAACCTGTCGTATGGTAATGTTCTTACCATACTGCTATCTTTTTTGTTTTTATTTGCAAACCATCGGAAATCGAACCCAAGCTCCCTGGATGAAAAACAAATATATTTCAACTAGGCCATTGAAGTAATATCTTTAAATTCATCTTATTAAATGTGTTTCAATTTCTGTTTTCTACGTCATTAAAGACCCCGTCAACTGTTGAGACACCAAGTTATTATTTTGTTTTCTACGTCATAAAAGAGTCCGCCAACTGTTGAAACACCAAGTTATTATTTTTTTAAATAATGAATATTTTTTTAAATATATTTTTAATCGAGTTTTCTATTATCTTGTATGTTTTTGCGTATTTCAATCTTGTATAAGATTAAGTATCTAAATTATTCATGTATTCATATACGTTATTTTGAATAAATAAAAATATTTTGAAAAACAACACGAGTTAAAAAAAAAGCAAGCATCATTTAAGGAATAAATTTATTTTTGAGATGATATTAAAAAGTCACCCGACACCTAATACCTGTAGAAGTTTGGTTTGGATATAAAAAATATTTACATAAAACTTCTTCCGTAAAAGTAAAGTGTACACGTGCCTATAAATATTTATATAATATGACTCAGGATTTTGGTAAAAGTTTTCTTCAAGAGAATTCACGTTATCTAACAGGAATACATTCGATATTGAAATTTGATTCAATATAAAATGCTGACGTAAGGGAACACTATTTATCATATGGGTACATGTGTTGATTCCAGCACCTCGGGACGATTTCATCAATCGACAAGCTGAACAAATAAATACTTTTAGATGTTGATTTTAAGAATTATTTTAAGCTCTTTAATATTAAAGTAAAATGAAAGTTTGCTTTTTCAATGCAGCCTTTATTTATTTGTTAACACTTCATTATATAACAATCTGGCGGGCTTATCGCCAGGTGGCAATCTCTTCTAACCAACCAGACAAAAGTAAATAAAGAAGTCACATGGTTGCGAAAAATATTCAAATTGTTATTCATCTTTATGAAATTTGTGAACATATACACAATAAAAATAAAAGTAAGATATCGCCAATCAAACGAAAAGGAAGGAATGGTGGAGAAAAAAGAAAAATTAGGAATGAATTATTTAATTCTCTTTTTATTTAGAGAATTTTACAAAAAATCAAATAATCCTAGAATCAATAAAAATTGAACAAGTGACAAATAAACCTATATTGCTTAACTTGGACCTTGTAAACTTACTAAAATCAATAAAAAAATTGTAGAATTGTTCATATTTTGGTGAAAATCCCACCATTTTGTTAAAAAATTGAGTGCCACAATCATACACCGATTAAATCAAATATACGAGTTAAGATTTTTAAATGACGAACGATTGAACGTGAGAAATAGTCGCAACTTTCGCATAATGTCTCTATTGTATAATATTCTTATTTATCCCCCCCCCCCTTATCTCGCCAAAAATATTATATATTGTATATATGTTGACATATAAAATATAGTCTTTTTGATGGTGGACTTGCGCTACGCTCAAACAGAGATTGTTTATTGGCCTTCCCAGTTCATTGCTCTTCTTTTTTTACGTCATCCTTTACTGTACATGTAGTGAGCCTCTGGAACCAGTTACAAATCAATGTTAGACTCGCTCCGTCTTTCGCATGTTTTAAGAAATGATATAAAAAACTCTTCATTCTTCAATTCAGTAATACGAGGGGACTCCAATAAATCCACGGAATGAAAGGGTTAATTTAAGGTACGGGACATTGATGAAGATACGGACGATGAAAAATTTAAAAAGTGCTATTTCAGCTTGTTTTGAGGGCAAAAGCAATTTTTTTCGTGGGAATAAATAAACTTATTGAAAGATCTGAAAATGTATTAGAGTTAATAGTGAATATATTGAAAAAGACAAATAAGAAATTGTCTTTTTCCCCTTCATTCCGTGAGTTTATTGACCCACCCTCGTACAACGTGTTTCATTCCTGATTTTCTTTTCCTCTTCCCCACTCTTCATTTTTCTTTGATTGATAATATCTTAATTTCACTTTTACTATGTACTAGTAAATAGTATATTGTTCATAAATTTTGTAAAGGTGGTTAATCATTTGAATATTTAACATGATTTATTTACTTTTGTCTGGTTGGCTGGAAAATATTGCTCCCTGGCAATTAGCCAGCCAGATTGATTTTACAATGAAGTATTAATTAATATTGGTTCAACACACTGAATATTCAAGTTATTAATTTAGCACTCCATAAAAAAGAGTAAATGATCCTTTGATTTTTTTAGTTAAAAAATATGTAACAAAAATAAATTAAAGCTGACACAAGAATATTAGTTTTGTTCTTTTGAAATTCGTAACATATAACATAAGTAAGTTTAAAAAAAAAGAACTTTGTAAGAAATACTCTTAGGTTCATATCTTTGAAATACCCTTGTGAAAGGATAAGGCGCGATGGTACATATTTATGTAGACTGAATAATGGATTCAAAATAATACGATTTTGTATGTTTGTCTCCTGTAGTAGACGAGATGACAACAATGAGGCCTGCCCTAAGAATTAACATACAATACCCAAAAAGTTTATTTTGAGGGCGACGAAGCTTTCCAATCATTATAAAAGCTCATAATATCAAAAGCTTACGTTGTATCTAAAGAATATTGCAATTCAACAAAGTTGAGAAGTTCAGAAAGGTTTTATTGTAAAAACAGATAAAGTTCTTCAAAAATTGGAAGGATGTTATGTTTTCAAATAAAAAGAGGACCTGATTTATGTTTTCATCTTCATAATCATTGTTATCAGCATCTTAGTGCAACGAGGAATTTTGTGCTGTTATGTTTTTTAAGGTCCATTAAATTTTTTGGTCAGTGAAAAGAAGGTTAATAGAAAGGGAAGATTAAATATTTAGAATATGTTCCCTCGTTAATTTGACTGTAATAAAGTGATTTAAACTCTTAAAAACTCGTGTTTTTCATATACTTTTTTTTAAATAATATATTAATCGCATCCGGGCCAGCACTCAGATAAGCAGACACGTCTTAAAGTGTTTGCGACCCTTTTGGCATTATGACTCCTTTCTCACTCGGATATCTTCTTTTGTCATAAATCCACTTCTGGTTGTGTCCTTATTAAGGGAAGAAGAGCAAATATATATCCAGCTTATTTTTTAGTAGCATACACATATATTTTGCTTAAATCACATGCATACAAATTCTTACGCACATTCTTCTCATTTTGCTTTAATCACATGCATACAAATTCTTACGCACATTATTCTCCTTTTTTTTTAATATTTCTCTCTAATTTTATTAATTTGGCCGTGCTATCTTTTCCTCAGTTGTTACAAACTTTTTGCACCCTCTAAATAAATTGAATACACTTTATTCGTAGATATTTGCTTTCTCACTTGTTACTAACGTGATCACATCTATACTAAGAAAAGTATATCTAGTGAATAATATTCTGAAAGAAGGAAACGTAGAAAGTCAGAGAAATTGAGGAAGTTATATTAGAAATGTATGGATGTAGAAGAGGCTAAGGATGTGTTGAGATAAGAAAGCATTGCACGATGTCCTCTCTGCTAGCCCCGAGAGGAAAGTGGCGTGATGGTATGTACGAGTATGTATATTTTTTTCTTTGCGCAAATTTACTGTAAAGTATGAGCACTTGCACTTGATTGCTTAAAAAACATTTGTTCAAAAAAATATTCTTGAACGTCTCAAGAAAGAAATTTCTTTTCATCACTCTCGTGCTTTGGTTATATTTTAATAATTAAACTGAGAAAATATTAAGTGCCTGAAATTTTGTGGATTCAAATTTCCTGTTGAAAACGTATCTGAGATTAATTCAACGTAGATACGGAAGACGAAAAAACATTCCAAAGAATTTTTAAGTGAAAATAATACCCTTAGGAAGCCTCTCAATAATTTCCTCATTTCGTATCTTCCCTTTTTCACAAAAAATGATTAAATCTTATTTTTTTAAGAAAAAAGTATAGAATATTATGTAAATAAAAATATATTATTAATTTTAAACCAGAAATTGTTAAGTGGTATTTTTCTAGTGAGTGTTGTGATCAAAGCTATAATTTTAGTGTCATATTACATACCTCACTCTGATGGCCATCCAACTAATAGCGAGTTTTTATATTCTTCGACGACATTTCTTCAAAACGGTTGATTTATCGCTGTCTTGAAGCAGTGTCTCTCTACTTCTAGCCTCCTAAGATCTTACTGCGGCGTGCCTGAAATCATCTGTTTCGTTTCTGTTCAATTACCCTCGACATTGTTTTTGGGTTGTCATACTTCTAACATCCTACACATATGCGTTCTTCACCATCTTATATCACTAATAATAAGAGCTTGTTTCGTATTTTTTTAGACCCTGGAGTATTCTCCACTCACACACAGAATTAATTACCTTGCTGAATAAATTTTTCGATATCAATATCTTCCACATTTCGGTGGAAAAATTGAGGAGATAAATAAACTTATAAGGTATAACTGAGTCATTTCACAGGAAATCGTGCGTAACATTGTTCCTATTATCATTATATTATATTAAGAAATTTAATCATTATTTTTTTTCTTTGTTATTTGATATAATTGTGTTAAACTTGTATGAAATATAGAATAAATAAGCTTATTATCTCCAGTTATACACGAGCTCTGTATTTTTTTTATTATGTTGTATTACAGTACAGCTTGGTGGATTTGTTGCCATATGATAAGCTCTTAGATAACTTTACAGAAATATATTAGAGTCGTTAAATGAAAACCAGACATGATGTCTGAATATAACTGCGTTCCAACTAGAATCTCATCAGAACCCAATTGGATTGACAATAGCATATGGTATAAATAAAAAATAAATTTGATAAGTTTTAATTTCTAGACTTTTAATAAATTGTTCGATTCTTGTATGTTAATACCAAAACAATATTATTACCATTCCCGACGAGCCCCTCTATTACCCACAAGGAAATAAACTTTACTTTTTTTTCGGGTAATTGTTACTTTATTAAAATTTTCAATTTTAAATAACTGTCAATTTATCTATACTTATATGTATGCAAAAACATAGTACTTCATGCCGACATTAAAAATTATTTTTTCTACTTTTAAACATTTGCGAATACGCCACTGCACGAATGCGAACGGCAAAAACAGCTCAAAATAATGTTTCGCGAATTTACAATAATTCTTAAGTATAGTATAATGTATCAATTGTGTTTTAAGATTTTTCAAATAAGTTGTTTTTATTCAGTGGAGTGCTACAATATTATTCTTTAGGCGATCATAAATATTCTCCAGAATAATCTTACAATTGTTTATCAAATAAAAAATACACTAAGTGAAACAGAGCAGTTCCTAGGTGTTTAGTTTCTGTACAACATCCATTTATCTATTATATTAATTTCTGATGTCTTCATTCCACCCCCTTTTATACATTAAAAATCCACAAACTCTTCTTTGCACGCATCGTCGCAGCACCATTCTTTTTTATCCATATTCTGCTTCAGTTTCACTTCCGTACATCAAGGTCAAAGTGGTTGACAAGGTGGATTATGTATTATCATTTTTACTACTTTTTATATTGCGCGATTGTTGCATATTGTAACATAACATATAACATAAGGAGCTCCATGTATCTTTTTCCCTCACGCTACCCTTCATTCAATGTCCCTTTTAACTCACCCATAACTTGTAAACACACCGCCCAGATAACAGAACTTATCCACCTGTTCCAGTTTCAATGAGCTAACCCATACATTGCACACACTTTTTGCCACAGCTCTTTCCATAATCATAACCTTCAATTTCACTAAATTAATTTTCAAACCGTTCAATAGGCATATCTCATACAGCTCACTATTATCGGTTACAATAAGAATTTTTAAAATAGGTTCCAGTCTGGTATTCACTTTAGACTTGTTTACCATCAATACCTTTCTGGTTGGTTGGTAGAGAGTATTACATGGCATTCTTGTATCTAACGAAAGTCTAATACTCGTACAGTAGAATACAATAAGAGATTACAAATTTTTAAGGTAAGTACATTAAAGATTTTTTAAAACAAATTATAATTTGAATGCTCCCACGTAAAAGTCGGCATATATCACTCTGATGTGACGTTCCATAGCTTTAGTTATCTTCCTGTCATCTTAGCGCTCAACTTTCTTCCTTTTAGACAACATATGGCCGCCAAGAGGACGCCCCATTGTCTTGTCTCATTGTTTATCTTCAAATTTGACGCGCATCACAATTAATCCGTCAGTCAAATGGATTGTGGCTTACTAAAATGCATTATATTATTATATGGTCATAAAACACCTCTACGATTTTGTACGTGACTGATGATTTATATGAAAAAGACGCATTCATTGTTTTATGGAAGGCTTGTAAAGATAAGATACATAATATATGATGTGCATCAAAGGATCTACGGTGCCAAACGTTAAATGATTTGGGTAAAATGATTGGAGTATCGAAAGAGGTGTTAAATATTCAGTTTTTCATATTTTTATGGTATATTTATACTACGGTTTCCATTGAAATATTAATAAAAATATCCTACACATATTATTGGTTTTATTTCAAACAATTAGTGAATGTTTCTATAAGAATATATGTACATTCATAAGTATATACCATCACGCCGTTTCCATGTCAGGGTAGGCATATAGGAGAGTAACAGTTTTTCTTATCGCGACACATATCTTCAGCTCTTCTACATCCATATACATTCTCAAACAACTCCGATTGTTTACATTTCATTCTATCAAAGTAGCATTCACTTGATTCGAGCATATTTTTTATTGCATTTCCTCTGCCAAACCTTTCTTTTACATTTGTATTGTATATAAGTTTTATAAATCCTTCTTCATTAATTATTTTTACATGTCCAAATAATCTCAGAATGATCTTACTCGAACTTAACAACATCAGCATTAAGTTAACATTTATCAAACATTGTCACCAATTTTTTTTGGTGCACGCATTTCTTCTACATTTATTTGGCTTCTTAAAGTCTTTTTCTACGTCCATATTTCACTTCCATACATCTAAATTGGTACGAGAATACGGTTGTGGACAATCATCTTGACAGATTTTGAAACTACCAATTACCAGTTCAATATCTGCTAAAATTAAATACATTTTGATACTTTCCAGAACATATATGTCTAAGTGCTCCGTTGACTTTGTTTTTTATCGCTACACGCTATTCAAGATCTCTCGTAACTCTTCCATCATCTTAATAAAATAAAAAAATAACAAATATGTTCGTAAACAGCACAGTTCTGCTGGTAATAAGTAACCAATTTTTTTGACCATATTCTTTTTAATTAAACTCGGTTTCGTTTTTAATAAGTAGAAACATGACGCTTGTCTCCTAGCCCGAAGGTTGCGGGTTCGATTTCCGCTGAGAGGCGGATTTTTTTTAAAGGATTTTTAGTCTGGTTTTCATTTAAGGTATCTTTGATATATTTATGGTTGGTTAAAATATATTGTAACATGGCACTAAGCCACGGTATGCCCTACTAGGTTGTACTGTATAAAACAAAAGCGTTATATAATACAAAATTTTATTACAAAAAAACATGGTAGGTTACCCCGTGGCATAGTTAGTAAGACTCCTATCTTCCAACCTGAAAGTTTTGAGTTTGATTCCCTTCGGTACACAGATTTAAAAAAAGTATACCAGTCTGATTTTCATTTAAGAATTCTTTAAGGGCTTCTTGGTTGGTACGAAAAGATTTCCACATGGCATAACACCCACCATATTGTACTTTATATAACGAAAATGTAATACTTTTTTTTTTATTTCTCAAAGAAATTTATTCAAAGGGAAAAAACAAATAATATAACCAGGAATGATTTAGTTTCTTCATATTTTATACGCGAAAAAGAAAATCTCTTATCTATTTATTTTTATATACGAGGGAACTTGTACTAAGGGAAAAGTAACTTTTTTTGGACTGGTTTTAGATAAACTAAACTAAGATTGAATTTTACTATGAAACACACATTTTACTGACTTGACATATTTACACGTAAAGGGTTGATGTACATACTTAAGTGTTTTCATATAAACCATATAAATGAGTGATTTTTGCAAATGTTGAAAAATTGATATCAGATTAGTTAAAAAAAAGTCATTTTAAGTAATAAGGTTTCCTTATTGGGTATAAGAATTTACGAGTAACGTTTTATCATTCATTTTAATTGATATCGAAAGTAATAAGTCACAGTATCATAAAATAGAAGTACCAACCAGCGTGGTAAAATGTTCGTCTGGTAATAATAATCGCACGCTAGTATTGCCAACACATTCAATAACGAGCCGTGAGTTCCGTGCCTACTCCAGAGGCTCTAAACCCGAAGGGTCATTTACTAGGTCTAAAACACTTCTTCGGATGTATTGAAAGGCACTCAATGAAAAAAACAGTGTCATTATATTTATCGTGTTTAAAATCTTGAATTTCTTAAAGACATTATTCTAAATAAATCAGGATACAGTTCACCCGATATATATTCTTCCGCAAAATAAACTCCTGAAAACAAAGCTCTCGTGAATGAAAATAAATACAAGAGAATATTTCTTATCTCCGCAATACTACTTATAATTAGATTTAAGGTACGGTTGTCTTCAAAAACAAGAGAAATCGCGAACAAAACGCAGAAAGAAATAAAATTAATTTCGGGCATTACAAGAGGATCTCCTTGGCTCCCCTTGTTTTGTGTTGAGACTTATCCTTTTAAGATGCCAGATCTAGGCTTAGGGAAATAAATTCTCTAAAAATAATACCTAGAGTGGAGGGGGGGGGGGGTAACACAGAAACACAAATCGCCGCAACTTTCTCTCGGGTAAAAATAAAATATTCTTATCTCAATTAAATTCACTATAAATCGCAATGGTCTCCCGTGGAGCGTTGAAAATGTTGATATACAAATTACTTTTTTGGGTCAAAATAGGCTTTTCTTGTTTCTTGTAAATATTTTGGAGAAAATTTGTGAAAGCATACTACTAGTTGTGGGTCTAATTCCCGATGGAATACCCTTTTTTCAAAACCGCCTGGTTTTCACTTGAAGGTCTGTGACATACTCGTATTTCTTGTTCGTTGGAAGAGATTGCCACTTAGTAATAATTCAATAAGATTGGTTTGTTAACAACGGAAGAGTAATATTAAAGCTCTAGTCCAATAAATCTAACTATCATCGTCTTCAGTGGCGCAACAATCCTTAATTGACTCTGGCTTCCAACAACAATTCTATCTTCAGAAACATTTCTTGGATACCAATTTCCCACTGCACATATGTCCTGGTACATTCCGTTATACCATCAAAGATAAGGCATATCCTGTATTTATTTTTGTTGACTGTGTTTATTTAAATTTTTAATTAATTGTTATGAATTAAAAGTTGTTTGTAATTAATAAGCGTTAATGTTATTTTTATTTTTCTTTGTTTCATATACATCGTTCCATGTACGCTATTTTTCGTTTTGTTGTTTTTTTATCATTTTTTATATGATGTTTATTTCATTGATCTTGTTTTCATTCAAAATTTTATAAAATGTAATAAAACATGATGGAATGAAAATAAACTTAAAAATAAGCTAAGGAGCTTGTTCAGCAGAACCCTTTCTTCTTCTAAAGTTTCGTTCATGCGCTGCGCATGACCAACGCATCTCGGACAAGATATTTTTACAACTTGTACAATATTAGCTTTCACATTTACACCACAAAGATAACGATTGTAACGAATAAGACACTCTCCATACTCGCAAACTCCTCCAACATCTGACAAAATACTTTTGTCTCGAACAAAGGCACAGAGCTAATTTGTTCATTTCTTCGCTCAATACCCAACGTTCAGATCCATACAGCTAAAAAAATGTTTGACGATCTTAAATTTGGTGCTTTGAGTGAAATTTTGTAATGTAATAGTTTTCCAATTCTATAGCAGCACCTTTTTGCAACATATAATCTGTATAGTGATTTTAATTTTGATATTTTTGTCATTTGTCACTATCGAACCTATTAAGTAAGAAAAATATATAACACACAGTGATAAAATTTACATTTTTTTTAAATATGCAAATGTTACATGAATATTTCTTATAAATTAAAATTTAAGAACAATAATTCAAAACATTGCATTAATTAAGATCATTCTCATTGTTTGATTTTACAACAAAATACAAGTAAATGCTAAAAACACTTGTAGGAACTGAAAGATTTTCAGCAGATTTTCAATGAATCAATTGACTATAAATAGTTTTTTTCATTATTATATGCTTGAACTCTATAGTTTGCCTTTCCATTAAAATTATCTAAAATTGTAAATTTCCGATTTTTAATAAAAAGTAAATAATAAATATTTTCAATGAACCATCAATAAAACAGTCCCTATAAAAATTGAACATAAAAAGTTTAGATAAACATGATTTAAGTCCATCAAATTTGTCGCTCATATTTCACATGCCATTGTAATGACACAAAATAAAATATTAATTTATGATCAGTAGAAATGAATGATTTAAATGATTTTTAAACTGATTTAAATCCTATAAAAGACTTTTTATGAAAGCCCTATGGAGGGCAAACCGAATGATACTGCCGCAACGGGTCAGGGTGTGATTTAATCATGGTGCCCGCCATCAAATGGCGATTTGGCCATAAAACACCCAAAACACAATAGGTTCCTGACCATAAATACACCAAAAAGGGTCTTAAATTACGGAGGTGTTCGGCCCAAGTGGAGAAATATCCGTTTATTTCTTCCTAACTTAATTAACACAGAAAATGTAGTTGGTGTGTTCTGATTTTTCCTCAAAATGGTCTTACTTGAGACGATTATTTCTTGGGTTTAAAAAAGGATTTTATTTTAGTGTTCGTGAATTAATTGCTTACCTATTTTATTCCGATAAACCTTCTTTACTTATAAAATATGGACTAACGTAAAGCTTTAATGTTTTCTAAATGTTAGTTAAAGACATTCATAAGTCTTTATTTTTAGATATTATTGTGCAATAAAATATGTATGGAAGTTGAATAAAAGTCTAAATTAGTTTATTGAAAATGTCATAGATAAATTTATTTGATTTATTGATTTATCCATAAAACACTAGTTGAAATTTTGAAGAATTGTTTTTTATTGGAACTAAATTAGCCAAAATTCACACGTAGATGTTTGGTCCATGATTAAATCTAAGAATTTCTTTTAACTCAAAACGTTTAATTTATTTTACTTAAAAACGAAGAGTTTTTTATATACACGTACTGTCCAAAGGTAATCGGTCAGTTTGGGATTTAGCTGGGTTTGGACATATTAAACGTAAGATAAAATATCTCATGGTCTAAATTTAATTAAAAAAATGTGCATATTCTCATGCAATATTCTGTTTATTTTTTGACTCGTACACATGCAAAATAAACTGCAAAATTTGGTTTTCTATCACCATTAAATGACCAAAGTGACAGTGAACCACCGAACGATAGTATGCCACGATATTAAAACCACTATCAAATGTTAAAAAATATCTAAAACACATTTACTAATAATATATTCATAAGTAGTATAATGAACCACTATATTTTGGTTACTGTAAGAATGGATATTCTGTGCAGTTTATAAAGAATGTAAACATATAAGGAACTCAGGATGTTTAAAGCCTAACATTTTCCCAACTATTATAATTTGATTTCATTTAGAGAATTCAAAAAAGTATAAGCATATCATGAAGCTTAGTTTGTGTGGTTACACGTAATTCCAGAGTCAAAAGTTCCATTGTTAAAATGACTAGACTGCATTTACATAATTATATAATAAAAAAAGTTATCAAATGCTAATCACACAAAATTATACATCTTGAAAACATTCAATTATTTTTTGTAATACTTTCCCAATACAATCCGATCAATTTGAGGTAGGTAGCTCCTATATCCACTTTAGTATTGCGGTTCTTGGGATCGCATCCTACGCATGACCCGGTGTTCACCGCATTCCTCAGAACAGAGATGGTTTTATAAATGACTTGGACCTTTTAAAGTCTGATCCAAATACAAAGTTTCCCGTGAACGTATTTGATTCTCAGAAATTCTACATACTCGTATGTATTAAAAACTTTCCAAATTTAAACGATTCATATTAACATTTTTTTTCTGAATTTAAATCCTTTAAATATGAGATTTGTTTACTTATTTTAAAGAAATTTCCACTTTAGGACGATATCAAAACAATGTTTTTAATAATATAACAAATTACGAATTAATAAACAATAATGAAAATGCATACCTACTCTATAATAATATTTTATTAAGAAATCTTCTTAAGACACCTTAAAACACCTTCTAATGATGATTTCGAAAATCTAATAAACTTATTTGAAATTAAAACACAACAAACTGTATGTAAAAAAAATAATTTATAAGCATTCACTATAAAGATTAATAACTTTGCACACCTTTTTACAGTATTATTTAATCAAATGACGTAGATGTTTTATAAAAAATACAGTATTTGTTTTATTCAATAAAGTAATCTTTAATACAAATATAATATTTCCCAACGGCTATACATATACAAATTTATATCTAAAAAAACTTATCTTATTTATAAATTATAACTATTAACTAACTTAATTTTAATTTCCTACATGTTATTTTAATTTTTAATAATCTTAATATTTCATTTCTAAGAAAAAATTAATACTAACATACAAACTTAAAACATTATTACACTAACATTAAAACATCTTTCTGGTTGGTTTGAAGAGATTGCCATACGGCAATAAACTGCCAGGTTAAAAAAAATGATAACTGGATAACAATTCTTACAGTTAATTATTTTAATACTAATTATATAGCACGTTCATCTTCACTCGTTGGCTACTTAATGATTTGAATGAAATGAAAGATGGATGAAAGAAAGAAATGAAAATCAAAGAAATGAAATGAAATGTGTTATCAAAAATCGGAAAGAAGTATCGATTTATTTTTTCATGCTAAATATCCTCAGTGAGATACAGGCAAAAGCCTAGTTTACTGGGGATACGACAAATGAAAGGCAACAAACCCAGATCCATTAAAATTATATGTCCAAATCAAATTACCTGTTGTTTTTTCTCAAATTGTGTATATTTCTTGTCATGTGTAATAATAAAAAAAAAAAATAAAAAAAAGAATAAACGGATCTTAATATATTTCGTTTATTTTTTTATTTTTCAAAGGTTTTGGCATTATCTTAGATATAAGAATATTTATTCATGAAATACTTTGTTATTCCACTAATTACTGTAATTAAAGTAATTTATGGCTAAATATTCTAATATGGGAAAATTTCTAATTATAAACTAAAAAAAACTATACTTTCTCAACCTTCTGTGAAGGTTGAGTATTAAAACCACAAAGTATGATTAAGAAATGAATAATAATTATTAAAAATAATATAAATAAGGGCAGTTCTTCGCTTGACCACAAAGGGCAAAAGTGTTAAACCTTCGATGGGTATCAAAGTCGGCGACTAAAGAAACAAGTAAAATGTGATTAGCTTTTGCCATATTTGTGCTTGTTTAAAATAATATTGAAATATTTTTTTAATACGTTTTTTTTCTTAAGTCGTCTGATAATACAAAATTAAGAAAAATAATATTTTCATAATATTCTTTTGTATCTGATAGCGCGTGTTAAAAGGTTAAAATATTGGAACAATGAAAGCTTTGTTTAAACATTTGTGATCTGATCTGTTAGAAGGAATAGCAGAAGACCTCAAATAAAACATGTTAGAAATCTAACAATATTTAAATCTCTTATTATTTTCTGAAACCGTTTTTATTTAAATTTTACTACGCAGTTGTTTGTAAACCTAGCAAATAATATTTACGATTTCAAAAACATCCATATTTATACTTCTATGTATTATACAATACATAAAAGCATTTTTTATGGGAAAATATTTTGTCTAGTTGGTATATAATAATAGCCCGGCTTTGTGCCATACACTTTCTTTATAGATTGGTTTTAATGGAAACTGATACATTACATTGGAGTGAAGCGTCAATTTCCTTTGAAATAAGAATTTAATTGATATGCTCCCTTTTGATTATGAACTTAGAATAGGAATGAAGCGAAGTGTCAGTTAGCTTTGAAATAATTAAATTGATATGTAACCTTTTGTTTCTGAACTTGCAAGGAATATTATGTTTGCAGGTAATTATTTAAACTATATTATTTTTTTATGAAACTTGGTTGAGTTGCCTCCGACAACAAATATGGGAAGTATCGCCAGGAAGAACACTTGATTTTCTGATTTTTTGCACATATTTGGCTCCTTAAAGTTGGCATGGCATCAATTATGACTGCATTATTCATATTCCACAAAAAAATATTGATATAACATAGAAGACCTCATAAATTTCATTATTGGTATCGCCGTTGTTGCTGGACTTGTTAGTCGAGGATTACCTCGCTATTTCAACGAAAATCTCGAGCAGCTCTTCCAAGTTGATCGTGCAATCTTCTGAGAGAGAATAGTTTGATCCTAAACGCGCACTCCATCCTGCAGACGCCACAGATATGTGAATCCTGCTGAGCCGCCTGGTAACGCAGACGTACGAGTATGCTAACACTCACCCTCAGATCGCTGTTTTTAACATAGTTAACTCAATGTTCAGTTATCACGATCAAGAAATCCAGACAGTAACAGGAAATACACAACAAAGAGTGTATCTGAGAGAAGTACGTCAATTTACACGGAATGCGGTGTTTAATGAGATGTCAATGTTATGATGTATAACAATAAATTACTTTGTTATTCCACTAATGGCACTACACTATTCTCCACAACGCGTGATTACTACATCCTATTGTAATTCTTGCTACGCGTATTACAACCTCCTCCTTTTCCTCCGCTAGCCTTAGAACAGGAGGTAGAAACACGTGTCGGCAAAAAAAAAACAATATAATTAGAATTAGAAGTTCGAGAAATGACACAGTATTTTTTCTTTAAATATCCAGAATCTAAATGAATTAAGAATTTTCAAGGCTAAATTACAAAACCAGTTAAAAACTTTATTTTTATTTGTAACAATGCCCTTGGAGAGGTTCCCTCCGTATAAAATATTGTAATATAATAACAAACCAATTAAATTTATAAAACATAGAAACAACGTCTCAAGATGGGCTAACTCCTAATTAGTCATATTACAATTAAAATTGTAATTTTATTCAACTAAACAGTTTTTTTTACGATTTGAAACATGATTTAAAGAGGACAATTATTAAATATAACAAGTGACTTTTAAACATTCATGTTTGAACAGAACCTCTTACTTTTTTCCTCACTGAAAATACCAGGAAAGGCGAAAACAAATGGGTCTCAACGTCAGTAGAAAAGATTTAGTGAGGCAAACAGAAAATAGGCAATATTTTACTATTAGATATGTGAATAGTTCTATTAGATTGCTTACACACTCAGGATTTGTGTTTTTTTTATCGGTTTGTTATGTTGGGTGTTTGCCCTTAAGGTGAGTTTCACAGCTTGTTATTTCACTGTTTATAATGAGGTCGGTAACACATCTTTTAGGACTGAAATGAGAATAGATTTATAGGATTCTGTTGCAAGTGTTTAATTTAGTGTAAACATTTGTAAGCATTATTTAATGTTAGACCCAATTAGATTGCATCAATAAAATATTATTTTTCTGCTCTTCATATTTTTTGCTTCTTTTTCATCAGTACCATAAATTAACATCAAGGTTTTAAAAAAGTTCCCGTGGTTTTCAATATGGAAAATAAGTGTTTTTTTAATATCTATTAGCGTGACAAGGGTGACCGATATAGCTTTGTGGTAACCACTTTGGCCCTTCATCTAGACACTTCGTATTTGATTCAAGGTGGTGGTCAAAAAGTAATTTCTCAGCATATTTCGTCATATTCAAGCATTTTGTAGATTATTTCGCAACCGATAAACTTCTAAAGATAAAAAAATACTGGTAGAAAAATACATTTTTTATTCTTTTTTATAAAGTGAAAATAGTGTTGCAATGAAAATAAGACAAGTGTCTTTTAATCATTAAAAATTGATAGGGGATGCTTTTTTCATTAAGTTCTTGAAATATTTTTCTCGAGTTAAAAAAGTATTACGTTTGAATTTTTAACGTGATTACATTATTTATTTATTTGCCTTCTAGAAAATATTTATTTTTCTTTTATTTTATCATAACTAATAATTTGTTGTGAGTAAAAATAAACAAAAGTTGTTACATATATTTTCTAACTTAACATTTGTAATAAGAATATTAACTACTTGTTATTATTTGTGTTCATTTTTATGTTAATACGAGTACTTTGCAAATGTTTTATTTATTAAATAACAAAAGATGTGCCATAATGTTTCTGCATAATGCTTTAAAGAGACGGATGATTTCTAAAACCAAAATTCAATTAAACATTTTTGAAAGAACGAAATTGATTTAATAATAAAAAAAAATTATAGCAAATTTATTCCCTATTTTATTAGCGCAACTGGTTAATATTTCACATGAGCAAGAAAATTTTCGCCGAACTAAAGATACCAGTACCCGCATTTCATATATTCTTTTATACACATGTCAAATGATAATAATTTCAGAAACTTTATAACACTTCTATTCATATAATGCTGTATTGTATTTCTCAAATAAATGTTCTGGTATCACTCCCATAGAATCGTGGTACAAAATAAGGTTTTGTATTTTCAATACGCACAAGTATTACCATAGAAGAGCGGTGGAAACTTATGAGACATGTAAGTGGTGCCGCACCAAAACGCCGCAAAGCATAATAATATTTTGTCTTCAATTTAATAACTAGAAACACGCAAACGCTCTTGGATGAATGACAATATGTCATAAATAAAAAAATACATAGAAACTTTCAATCCAAATTTTATGAGGTCAGTGACAACATTATTTATTTTTGGCATTACATTATTTCATCTTTAAATTTTTTGTTAATCTTAGACTTTTAACAGTCGGATTAAAGTTTAACAAAAATGAAAAAGCTTGTTTCCTAAACTTTGTACTGGGTGTTAAATAATCACTGGCTAAGTTTTCTCTTTCGTGGTATCTATTTAATTGTTTTGCGAACTTTTGAAATATAAAAAAAAATACTGTTGATTAAATAACCTTAAATAACGCTGTTTTACTAAGTTTTTTTAATTTTCTTTCAATAAATTAGGTTATAACAAGTCCAGACTGTTTGAAATCACAATGTTTAAAATATGTATGAGTAAAAACTTAAATGAAGGTTTTTTATTTATTTCCGACCAATTAAATATAAATATTGATTCAACATACAGTTCTACTGAAATTTAACTTAGCGAGATAGATAATGAGACAAGAAGGATAAAAAATGAATCTTAGAACTGCATACAAATATATGAACAGTCCTATATTGAAATAATGAGGTGGCATGACATAAACAATATCATTTAAGATAAAGAGAGGTAATTTAAGACGTTTGGCGCTGAATCAAACCGAGGGCAAATATAAAATCTAGTTCTATATCCAACACTGGAATAATGACGTTGATGATCATGTAAGTAATGAAAAAGCTTAATAGTCAAAGTTATGATGAGTATAGTTTGTAAGATATATCCATGTATCCTAATAGATCCATGTAATGATACAAAAATAATAAAAAAGCGTGTTGTGGAACCATTATTAATACCATATTACGAAATAAGTTTAAAATCGTATGATTATGATTAAAGTGTTTCGTGGTTTATCGAAATTGAAAAAAAAAACAGCTCTTTACATTTAAATTCTTTGCTACCGTTCTTAGTGAGAAATATCAGTAACTATGATTTTTATTATTTCGTGGTATGATCAAGAACGCAATCATATTTTATAATCAGTTATTGAAAAACACAGATATTGAAGAAAAATATTATTTTTTAAGGTACAATAAATATATTTCAAACAATTTAACGGACTCCACTATTCCAATAAAGTTCTAAGTTCGATATTGTAGTTGAGTATTTTGCCAAAAGCCATGACATGTATCGTTCCCTTACCATGTTCATGAGCAGAATCGACATTCATCTAAAAAGGTAGCCGAATTAAAAAAAACAATAAGATCATTGAACACATGTCTTTTTTATACTGCTTGCGTAATTATTATTTCTTTTATGGGTAATATTTCAAAACAAGGTCCAACATTTAAAGAAGAAGTATAATCGTTATTTCAAAAGTCAATTTAATAATAAAACACACGCGATGAGTGGGCGAAAACAATTCGTTATATTAGTGTAATAATCAATACTTTTTATTCCAGCAATCGGTACTATCGATAAATAACTGATTTCAAAATATTTAATATAAACCTTAAAATTATGAGTTTTATTTTACAGTGCGACTAATTTATAACTTGTGTCATTCATTGGACTTAACTAAAAAAAAACAATGTACGAATACATTTAGTCATTATGAGTTAAATTTGTAATGTTACTGTTGATTTGTATTTTTCATATGAATTTAATAGAAAATATTTAATGTACACATAACTATCATGTGCTTTATTTTACACTGGAGCCATTTTGTGACCAGTTGCACAAATAAATGAACTAGAACTCATAATTGTTAATTAAACATTGAAAAACTTTTCAATGTACTTGTACAATGAATAATTATGAGTTCCATTTTACAGTGCAACCAATTATAAAACTTAATCAAAAAATATTCAACGTACACCTAATAATTACGAGTTCCATCTTAAGGTGTAACCATTTTAGGACCATTATTACTCATACAACTTAACGAGAAAAACATTTAATCACCTTCTAATCATTATAAGTTCTATTTAACAGAGAAACCATTTTGCGTCATTTATAAAATCTAAAGAAAAAATATTCAATTCACACCTTACAATAACGAATTCTATTTTAGAGTGGAACCATTTTATGACTATTGGCACTCATAGAACGTAATGGGAAGAATACTGCGTCTTTAACTGACCTGGAACCTGGACATTTAATTAAAAAGATTAGAAAATATTAATAAAAGAAAATTAACGTTAGCCAGTTGTGGGTTTTGTATTTATTTACTTTAAATTCTCCTTTTCCTCACTTTTATTAAACGTAAGAATACCCTTAATATTCATATATATGGTAAACAAAAAAGTGAATTTACACAATTTTGTAAGAAAATCAAAGTAACCTTCACTTTATCGTGCATTACGCACCATAGTTCTTATATAATTTTATTTATATTTTTTTAAATATTTTTATATTTTGATTGTATTAAATCAAACATTCCATATTCTGAAGTAAATTAGCGGATTTTATATTGTTAAATTATATAATCCTTTGAAATATTCAGTATTCTTATACATATCTCCTTAACCACCTTCAATAAGTGTCAAATTTTCTAAGCGTTGTGAAGATTTTGTTAAATAATATTGTATTTCAAATATTATCTTTCACACATGACAAAGGCAACTTCATTGAGATTCAGATTATGTTTGAGTGTTCTTAATATATATTACAAACGTGTTTATATGTCAGATAATAAAGTTCAAATGTAACATAAAGTTATATTGTATTGTATTAGACATTCGTTTTACATACTACAACTGGGGAGAGGGGGGTTCATTGGCATAGTGCAATCGCTCACAACCAATCAGAAAATAATTAAAGAGGTCTTAATTGAAAACTAGACTAAAATTCTTTATAAATAAAGTGAGTTTCAACTGGAATCGAACCAGCAATCCCGAGTAAGAAGACAGATGGTTTACCAACTAGGGCACGGAGGTCGTGGAGCTCATTTTATAAACCAATATATATGAAATTTGTAACCTGCAGAATTTAGGTTGGGAGGATAAATGTATCGCATTAGATGTTTATGAATATGAAAAAATTAATCGAATAAAGTTTCATCGACCTCACACAGAAATAAATTCAGTTAATTATATGATCTCATTAAATTTGAATCTCTTATACGGAAATATTAAAGAGCGTGAGTTAAATACGTCATCGGGTGGCAATATTGTATTCACCTTGTTAATCCAAACAGGATGTTTTCAGCCACTAGATTAGACACATTTCCGGATGAACAACTTCAACAACCTACATTTTCTAGTTTGTAAGGTGCCAGCATTTTAATCTGGGAGTTGCGGGTTTGATTTCCGTTGGTACACGATTTTTTTATCATAAAAAAGGGTTTCTGTCTAATTTTTCAGTGTCAGATTCTTTATCATCTTTCTAGTTGGTTGTAAGAGATTGACATGCCAACAAACCCGTTAGATTGAAGTATGTACAACGAAAAATGTAATATATTTATCATACGCGATAGTTATAGTACTGAAGTGGTAATAATATTCGTTAAAAAAATCAATGAACTACTCGTATTTACGAAACTGAGAACCTGTTTTTTTTTATAACCATCAGAAACCGAAAACAAAATCCCTGAGTGGAAGTCAAATGTCTTAAATACTAAGCAATGTTGCATTATAACAAACACTTTTTTTATGTAAAATTGATTATTTTAGAATTGAAATATATAATAGAAACCATCCAGATATTATATCTACGAATGAAACCATATTGGGAATTAATATGCTTTAACAAATATACGAGTGTGAATTTAATCAATGTTGAGTATTTTTTTTGTAAACTGAAATTTTCGCTATTTAATCATAATCAACACATTTTTTACGTAATTTAAATATTTCAAATAATGTGTCAACATGGCAAAACCTAATAAGTCTTAATTTAGTGATTTCTAACATTAAAAGGCATTAAATTTATTGAAAACAATTTATGACACACCCATGCCAAAAATTTCTTGTAGTTAATTGAAATATCTTGTTCAATTAAAATGATAAACAACGATAAACTTTAGTCAATAACATTAAGTTATTTGAAAGACATGTTCAAAATAAACTTAGCAAACATTCAATCAATCAACTTGTTAAATAAATTTGTTTTTAAATTTAATTCCAAATATTTCAAAAATGTTTTCAAAATACAACCGTTTCTAATATACTCGTAACTATTTAAATATAACAAAATATAACTATTTAAAAGTCCATACTCCCACAAACTGAGTATAACTGAACATCTGATTTCGTATTACCTTTCTCATCGAATTGTTATTTCTATAGCTAGTATCGAATAAAGAAGAATTGCAACACCCAAATGATGGTCTATTCATACTTGGATGCGCATCAGCTATAGAGTTCTCGCTGCCGGATGCGATGCAAATATTTAGTTATGGTTGTAATATCGAATGCCTTTTCGGTTCAAGTGAAGTTATTAGTTTTGCAAAATCATTCATGTATAATATACATACTGGGTGTCGCAAATAAATGTATCCACACTTTAATACCTAGTAACTTGCTGATTTTTTTGTTTCATATTTGACCATTATGAAATAATGGCTGACACTTGAATTTTGATGATACTTTTCCAATACCCTTTCTTCCATGGCAACGTCGTCGATTCGTCGATGTTCTCGGCCTTTCGGAACGTTGTTTATGGACATTCTTAACAGTTCCTTCTGCTTCAAACTTATCTCTAACTCGTCTGATAGTAAGTCTAGTAGGCGGATCAGTTTGAAATTTTCTCTTAAATCGTCTTTGTACTTCTATCGCGTTTTTACACTTCCAGTAGCACTTCAAAAGAAATTTTCTTTTTCCAAAACTAAATCTGGTTTCAGTCATTATTTTTCAATGGTTAAACCTAAAACTTAAAAATATCAGCAAGCTATCAACTATTATTATGTGGATACTATTTTTTGCGACACCCGGTATATGCCTTCACATGAAATCTTTTCCATCGATGCTTTTATTTCATATTTAATAGAGAAACATTTTTTGAATTTTCTAATGTATAAAACATTTTGTATTGCGTCATTACTAGCATCATATCCAATACGCAAAAGCTACATTGGGGCAGGCAGAGAAAACAGATCTCCACTTAATTTATTCCGGCACACATTTTTTATATCTGATGCGTCTATAAACTTCGGTATGCATAGTCTCCTAATCTAAAGGGTTGCCTCTCTTCCCTCTTAGAATTTGATTAATTTGGTCGTACCACATATTTTTTTTTATCATTTCGTTCGAATTATGCTTTCGTTGTACAGTAAAATGGCATAAAGGGTTTTATGCCATCTAACATCTATTCTAACCAACCAGAAAGAGGCAAAAGAAGCCTTTAATGAAGTCTGACTGGAATCATTAAAAAAAATCGGGTACAGACTGAAATCGAATATACAACGTCTGGCCTGGAAAATAAGCGTCTAACTTGTTACCAACTTAACCACGGAGAATTTTGCAGACAAGTTTACAACTTACAAGTTTTTTGTCATATTTGAATTTTATCGTAATATTCAATTTATATATGTATTTTACAATTCTGAGGGGTGTTAGGTGGAAAATGCGTTCAATCATTAGAATTATATAAAAATGCAAAAAAAAAACCGACTGAGACTCTTTTATTGCGTGAATTGTGAAAGTCAAGCATTCTATCCATTGGGATTTGGAGGTTGTCAGTGTACTGTACTAATCGAATGTAATATTGTTTGGAAGAATTTTATTACTTTAGATATGTTATATGATTTCTTCAAATTTAATCAATGTTAAGTAATTTTTCGTAAAGTGTATCCTTCGTATTCAATCAAAATCAACTCATTTTTTATGTAATTTAAATATTTTTAAGAATTTGTCTAAGTGGCAAAACCTAATGAGTCTAAATTTTGTAATTTCTAATATCAAAACGCACTAAAGTTATTGAAAACAATTTATGACACACCCATGCTAAAAATTTGTTGTAGTTAATTGAAATCTCTTGTTCAATTACAATGTTAAACAACAATAAACTTTAGTCAATAACATTAAATAGTAAGGCGAGGTTAAAGTTATTTGAAAGACATATTCAAAATAAACTTAGCAAACATTGAATCAACTTGTTAAATAAAATTGTTTTTAAATTTAATTGAACAGTTCAACAATGTTTCCAAAATATAACCGTTTCGAAATATTTTATTGAAGTTTGCGTCTTACGAGTACATAACTATTTAAAAATCCATACTCTCACAAAACTGACATTTATTGAAGTTTGCGTTATACATAACTATTTAAAAATCCATACTCTCACAAAACTGAGATTTTTTTTCTCGTATACTCGATGTAATCGATTTTGTAACAGAAGCATATTATATTTCTTATTTGGGTTTTAAAAGTATTGTTTTATTGATTTTATTCCCATTTTACATATACACAATATCATGTAATTGCTGTTGGGGTAAGCACAGAGAACAGAGCGTCACAGTTTCCAATCTTGACACATATTTCTCCTTTTTTACGTCTATGGACATTCTTATACAACGCCTTTCGCTGACTTCATAAATTTGATGCCACATAACTTAAGTTTGCATTCTGTCATATACGAGTATTGTCGCCACACGTATTTTTCTCAGTGCACGTATTTCTACAGCATTTATTCGACTCATTTCCTTCTTTTTCAACGTCCACGTTGTGAAGTAGGTTTATAAATTTTCTATATTTATAACTTTTCAATTAGTTCAAATTATTATTCATGAGAATTACTTCTTAATGGTCTAGCTTAGCGGTTTGGAATACAGATTTCTTTGATCTCAGGAGTTCGGTAGGTCAGGCTCGATTTTCAACCAGAATAACAGAGGAAGGAAACATAAATGAAACACAGTACTATTTAGATTAATAATTATTTATTTCCACTACCAGATCGATGATCGAGGTAGGACTAATTTCAATTTCAATAATAGCTTAGACTCTGTCAGGTATACTTGAAGAGTTTTACGAAAGGATTTACAAGCACCTTTGCAACGCGAAGGGATCTCTACGGATCGCTCTAAAGGCGTCCTAGATATCAAAAGCTACTCAATTGAACTAGAAATCACCAAAAGATTAACATACATAAGAATCACAGTACCTTCAGAGTCCTCCCTTTAGATTTGTAGGTAAATAGCCGAATTAGGTATCGTCTTTGTATGCACACCAGGAACAAGAGAGACAAAGTCTGCTCTCTGGTTCGTTCGTTTCCGGAATAGGAGCGAGCAGGACTGTATTGTTACAGTCCCCACCCCAGCGACAGGGGAGGATACTTCGTTCCCTCTCGCCCCGCAAAAATTTACTCTTTAAAATTTAATATTTATTATTTAATATATAATTTTTATTATTTAATATTTTATATTTAATATTTATTATTAAATATTAAATATTCGAAATCAAAATGAAAATAAATCGAAATCTATATTGCGTGTGTTGCCGTCACGTTCAACAGGGGGCGCTCCCATTATTTCGTCGGTTTTATATACTTTTTTATACACAACTGTATATAAAAAAAATTTATATAAACATGCTTGTATTCGAACGCAACCTTCTGTAAAAATTTCAAAGCAATCAGTGAAGAACTTTCGGAGATTAGATATTTTTAATTAACGAACATTTACATTTTTATTTATATAGATGTTGTTGCACGAATATACTAGATCAACTGCATGGAAACATCTCTTTCTGCCATTCAATTACATCAACTCGTTTCAATATTTTTTTCATTGATATTAAATGCGTTAAGCAAAGCACAAAGATTTTATTTCACGTGCAAATTCATTCAGTTCATTATAAATTTTCTCAAAAATAAAATATTTTTATATATCTCTACTTATTGTATAGTATATTACTGTAATATACTGTCATTATATACAGCAAAATCCGGCCAGTTTACTGTCATGTCAATATCGTTTAAGTAATATGTTTACGAAACATCAGAATGAAACCTTTTTTTTAAACATTAGGTATCATCAGGAACCGAACCCATAATCTTCAGGCTGGAAAAAAGGTGTCTTATTAACTAGGACACTGAGGTTATTATTTCTTAGAAATCAAAGTTGTAAATTTATATTTTCTTGTAACCACAATAAGAACAACGTTTAAACCATTTATCCATACACAATTATTATCAAATTATTCTAATTACGTTTTGTTTAAAACGTGTTTACAACAAAATCATAAAGCAAAATTTCAATATATTTCTCATATATTAGCAATGTTATCGCTTAATTTTAACAAATAACACGAAAGCTTTAAGCTCTTACAAATATATAAGCTGGCAGATATTTAAATCAACGAGAATTAAACATTACTTGCGTGAGCCGAGAACATTATAGACGGTGTTGCCAAAACGATCGGAGTTGTTAAAAAATTTATAGACCATTGGGGTATAATGAGACAGGTGTAAGATCGTAAGGTTGGTGTTTAACGTGAGAGTTTTGGATAGATTTACTCGAGATAGAAGTCACGAACCGCTGCAAAACTAAGGGCGAGTATGCAAATAACCAATCAAACTTTAATTGAGTTTGGTAGCCGATTTTATCACGTCCTTTGAAAAAAGTGTTTGCCTTAAGATAAAATGCATTCACCAGAAAATATTAGCATCCAAGAAGTTTATTTGCATACATTTTTGAATTTTTTTTTTTGAGTTTCACTGCGAATTGGTTTTACATACATACGTTACTTTGTCTCCAAATTTTTTCACCATAAATTTTTTTCCGCGCAATATCAGTTAATTTGTCATTACAAATCAAGTCGGTGCTTTGGAATGCTATTTTTTCAGATTATTGCAATCAATACGTTTTATTAAAATACTTTTCTAAAAAAATTTCTTTATTGATGTAACAAAGTTCAATTGCCATTATTTAATACGTGTTTCAAGTCTTTTTGTAAAAAAATATCCATTGTCTTCTGATTATTGAAAAATCAGCACAATTAACAAAAGTTCAAAGTTTGGTACAATATATGCGTATTTATTGAAACTTCATTATACGAAGTACAATATCGCATGTTTATTGCCAAGTGGCAATCTTTTCCAACCAATAAAAACAAACAATAATACAACTTATGCAAATCTAACAAGGCCATCAAGGAAAGAGAAAGTGGTAAAAATGGAAAACAAGGAAAAACACGCTATGCCGCTGAAGGGAGATGTTATATTTGTTTTTTTTTTTCAATACGTCAACGATTTCATATTAAACCTTTCAATATTAACATTTATGAAATGGCGTTTTGTACACATAAGTTAAGGCTAATCAACATAATTCATTTATTATAAAACCAAGTTTCAAAGTTGTAAAATTTTAAAATATTCCTTTTAAATATCACAAAAATGATCAATGATTTTTTTCTACATTTGATCATATATTTATAAATATTTGTTATATTCATAACTTAAATAGTGTTTTGTAATCTTAAAAATGATATATGACCAGTAAAAGCGTAAAAACTCCTTATTTGTACGAATAAGTAACAACGCAACACGTAACACAGTATCATAAGTCATGACATAGTAACATAACTCGTAATATAAAAAAATATTGTAAGGTATCAGTACCGAATCTTGTTTGTAAATATTATGCCTATTGTCAAAATACTCGTACATGTGGTGAAATACAACAATTTTGGTTCTACTCTTTAGTCTACATATAGTACACGTATATATACATTTGCCCTTGTAACCTTAGTTTCTGGATGACCCTCGTATAAAGTTCTAAACGTTTCTAGTCTGCACAAATTATAGCGTATATGGACAGTTACTACGCCCAATTAAGCGTATATGGACAGTTACTACGATCAAGTAACGTTACAGTAAAAAAATATATCTCTTCCCTCAATAATATGTCAATAAAGCCGATATTAGACGGGTTGTTTCGTTATATACTGATATGTTAAAAATGGGATATCGCGTGGTTATCGTGTTTCTTTCAAAGTAATGGAAAATTCAGACAGAAATCAAACGAGGATTAGATGCTGACATCGTGTAAATTCTGCCATACTTGTATTTTCTTTTGAAATAAATTTGATGACAATTTTTAACATTTTATAATATAACGCAACGATACGTCTTCAATATATCGTCGAGTTTCAGTCCATACATGATCTAACTTGTGAAGGCCGAAAACTGTTGTACCTTTGTGGTACTTTTCATTAGTTAAAATTTTTCCCGTTTCATTATTTACGTGTTCCATGCTCTCATTTAATTTCGGACAAATATTTGTTATTTATTGTAAATCTTTTTGCAACTCGTTCTCTGAACGTGACCAAATTATTTAAGAGTATTTTCTTGATTTTTTTTGAATGTTTTTTTCTTGATAAATCTTTATGAGGTTCAATTGATAAGAAATATATTATCTAGAAGCTTCCATCCATAATGTTTTGCTTCATCGACAGTAACTGGAGTAGGACATGATGCATCACTATGCTGGATGACCTTGTTTCAGAAGAGGTTGTGTTCGATAAGACTTAATTGCGCGTATCAATATTAATCTGTCTTGTAACCTGGAGATCGTTGCATTTAATTAATCAAATATATTTATCAATTAAGAAGCTCGAATGCACTGCAAGCCTTTTATATAAAATTATACAACTCCGGGTCAGAAAAAAAATCTCATTTTTACTTCAATTTTAAAAATTATACAATTTGGTTTGAAAATATACTATGGATGTTATTTTACACTTTTGCCAATATAATTAAAACATTGTAGTCATATGTTACAAAATTATTTTATTTAATCAAATATGTCAGCTTTAACTTTGTGGAACTCCAAATAAGAATATAGAGCAATTAATTACTTTGTTATTCCACTACTTACATTTATCCGCACAACACGTGTTTATGTATCCTATCCAGATACTATATATTCCTCCTGAATACAACCTCGGGTTAAGAGGGGGAAATAGGTGGAATGGGGAACAATATAATAACAAAATAATTTATTGTTGAACATTTTATTTTCTTTCTTTTTTAATATAAAAATTTTAGTACAATTTTCAATAGTATTTTTCGCTTAATCTCTACATGGAAATTATCATCACTAGCTGTTCAATACGCGGTTGTCAGTTTCCTCCAAAAACATATTCTACCTACTTCTATCCTGTGCCACGCTTTTTGATTGCGTCCCCCGGATATGCTTGCATGGTTAGTAAAACCTAAGTCTTGACCTCCGAACTGATCTACCGTCTCTAGGTCTACTACCTAAAATAATCGTCAGCGGTCGACCATTACACATTCTAATGTCGTCCACCCAATGGGTTTTTCAAGCTTAACACATTACGAAACGGGTGAGTTGTGGAAGACGTATTATATAATATTTCCTGTTTATAATTGTTGCACTCCAATTCATTGTATTGCAGTGATGCTTAGATCCTCCGCAGAATCATCCCTGGAATCTCTTGTCAGCCCTTGTAAATGTCCAGCATTTTGATCCATAGTTAAACACGGGACTAATCAATGTTTTATGCATCTAAATTTTGGTGCAACATGAGAGCAGTCATGACTTTTACTGAGTTTGTAGGTTATTTGTAATCTTCGATTATTCCTCGCTTTATTACTTCTTTGGTGTTGTTTACAAAGGATCCAAGATAAACAAAGTCGTTTTCTCCCTGGAAGAGATATTCTCTACTTTAAAGGTCTGCAATATTTATCCAAGCATTGACCAGTATTTACGTGAAAATAATACAACTTAATTTCACTGATAACTTTTGTGAGTTTTAGTTACTGTAAGTGAGGATAGTGTACATCATCTTAATCACAAGGATGACCAGGAGCTTGTAAAAAGGCACTGCTGAGTGAAATAATACGGGGTAGCAAAATGGGTGGACTGACATAAAGGTGGATCGTTTGAATTTAGGTAGACTATTATTACTGAGGAGTAATCAGCTGGAGAAGAGATACCGATATCTATTATGTCGGAAGTTATGCGTTTAAGCGCTGATGATTAACACATTAATGTTGCATTTAATAGTTCATTGTATTTATTTCAAATAAGAAATATATCGTTCAACATATGTAAGTTTTATAATGAATTGTTATAAAAATGAAATAAAACATTTACTATGCGAGTTGGTTAAGTTTGTTGATGTATTTTTCATTTTACATTTTGCTGCATGAATGATTTTATTTTTGTGGTCGAAAACATTCGCTTCACATAATAACGGCCGAATTATAATTATGACATCAACTGAACTGCATACCATTTTCAAACGGAACAAACTGAATACGTGGGTGTTTCAAGGTAGTTTTAATAAATAATCAATTTAATTAGAGCATGCTGTTTGAGAATATTAAGAGAGTGGAGTAAATTAGGTTTTACATTTTTATGACCTTTTGCTGTGCGTAAAAAATCGTAATACAATTAAGAAAAAAATAACCTGAAACATTTAAAGACTTTATATATTGTTTATAGTTAAGGCATTAACGTCGTGGAGGTTTAAATACACTGTGATTTGTGGAGGTTTAAAGACATTGTAATTTTTTGTTTTATTTTTAACATAATGTACTTTAATATTTAACTGTAATTGAATGTTTTAATGAGTTTGGCGAGATTTTTCTCTCTTTTGGTTTCGATGTGCTTTCATGCCTTTGGAATTGAAGCTTGCTAAGATACTAGACAATATAGTCCTCAAGAAGCTTGCTAAGATACTAGACAATATATTATAGTCCTCAAGAAGAGTAAACTTTACTATGTTTCTCTGTTTAAAGTTTCTTGCAATATCGAAGGGGTCTTGCAAATCCCACTTTTGCTAAAGGTAAGTTTTGCACCCATATAACTTCTTCAATGCATATTTTGATTCATGTTCCTTTTGAAGATATCTCAAGTAAAATCTGAGCTGTTTACTCTTAATACCAAACTTTTATAATGTTTTCTAGTATTTTAACCCTTTTTCGTGTTATTTTCTTCTAAAAGTAACTGTTTTATTATTTAGACGTCAAAAAAATATCACAATTTTTGTAGTTTGTTTGACAGAGAATTAATGTCCCTTCAATATGTATATATTTTATTAGTAGAATTTATAGTTGTCGAATATACAAGCAGCTCATTATTTAATTTAATATAAAAATAGTAGCCTCAAACACAGGGTTTCCTACTTTTTTATTCTATTGTTGATATTATCGTTGTATATAAGTACAAACTTAGTATATTATCATGTAATAATCTCTTCCAACTAACCAGAAAGATGTCATAAAGACCTTTAGTAATAAATAGGCAAGAATCCATTTTGACAATACAAAAACTTTTTACTAACTATCTAGATCTCAAAGGTCTGGAGAGCTTTAAAAAATAAACAATAGTTTAACATGATATGTTCACGTAATATATTTTTATTTTGAATTTTTGTTTTGCTTAGTTGATTAAAAAAATACATTATTTTAACCATTTAAAAAATAATCAATAACATTTGTTTTGTTTCCAAATGTGTTTTAAATCATTAGACTAATATACAAACATTTATTAAGAGATAAAAAATATATATCTTGGTATCAGGTTTACATAAAATTACAAAATACCAATGGGAAAATAAATCTTTCATCCAATATAAGAATTGTGAAAATAATAATATTTACACACAAAAATTCCGTACAACTTCCGACACCCTAATACGAAGTAAACGTGAAAATTTCTGGCGGAGAAGATCACCCAACTGTGTATAAGACGTGATGTTTGGTCTGACTGAAAGCCTTGAACTGTCTCCTTGAATTATTATGTCACGTCCCGAAATAACGCTTCCACCGGTCGCCAGATGATATAATATCTAAGACCTTTCAGAATATAAAGATGACGAGTCAATCACCATTTTACTGTTCATCGTCAACAAAGTTGGAGGGAGGTTAGGTGGTTCATAAAGATGGAATTATATTAATGCAATATTACTTAAGGGTAGTTACAAGAAATAATGTAAACGGAGGACCTAATTTAATATGTAATTACCGCGCAATATGAAAAGTAATAAATATAACAAAATATATTGTAATAGTGTCTATAGAAGTGAAACTTGGACTTAACAGAAGGATAATAAAAGTAAGATAAAAGCTGTGAGATGCAAGCACTAAGAGAAAATGTGGAGTGGCAACATATGACAGAAGGCGGAATGAGGACATCAGAAATCAATACATGTTTGTATATAGATGATGTTTTAAGTACGATGATGAAAGCAGTTTTAAGATGGTTTGGACGTCCGGAAATAATGACCAAGCGAGTATACAAGTCAGAAGTTCAAGGTGTGCGTGGAAGAGGTAGACTGAGGTAAATGTAGTTGGATCAAGTTGACTAGATTTTGGAAGATAGTAAAATGAAAAGTGTGAATAATAGAAGCTAGTGAGAATTGCGAGAAGGCAAACATTATGTGCTTGGATAAAGAAACGTTTGGAGACCTGTTCTCTCTGTCTAGCCCACAAAAGACACGACGTGATGATTTGTAAGTTATATTTTTCAATGCAATTATTTAATAAATATCGTATTCAGGATCTTGATGTTGAAGAGTGTTTATTTAACATTCAAGGATGTTGTAAAACAACAAGGTCTGTTTCATTAAGCAATGAAGATTTTTGTTGATGAAGCAAAACACATTTTATTTTGACATCACTAATGTATTTAAATGAATAAAATGTTTGAAAATATTTTTTATATGAATAGTCAACACATAAAAATGCCACAAATCATTTTTAACAACTGTTGTTTTTAGTTAAATGTTGTATCACCGCTCAATTCAGAGGTAAGTATGTTTTGCATAATTTACGATAAACTTTTGCACGCTCACAGCGGCCTTTACAAAGTTATGAGACATGTGTAAAAAGTAATATTAAAAAATATATATTATTTAAATTAACAGTTAGTCGGTTTAATAAATATCACAAAAATGCTAGTGAATTCTAGAAATCAAATTTATATACTTCTTCTGCTCAGTGTCATGCCAGGTCCCCGAACGTTCAATATAACTTAAGAGTAGATATATTTGTTCCCGGCAGCCCGAAAAAGATCTCCAACGCCCCTTATGCCATTTCAATCACGTATATTGCGGAGCCAGGAGGTTTGCCTCCTGCCAGCACCTCTTCGGCATTCTATTTTGCCTCGGATGATCAGCTGCAGTAATTTTTACTTTGCTTTTCTAAGTACATGAACCAAGTAGGACACCTTTCGGATTTTAATATTAGTCAGCAACTCTCTCTCAATTTTGGCTCTTTGAAGAACCCTTGTGTTGCTGACCATATCCGTCCAGGGTATCCGTAGTATTCTCCGGTGCATCCACATTTCGAATGCTTCCAGTCGGTTCATACTACTTACTTACTTTTAAGTTTATATACATTGTCATGAAATTGTTGTCAAAGTTATAATTTGTCAAAGTTATACTATCATAAAGCGTTATGGACTTTATACTTCGTTTTTATTCAAATTGGAATTTTAAATAATTAATACCAGTTCTGTAAAGTAACATTCATTTAGTTTTCCAGCGTTCACCCGCACTGACAATGTGAATACATCGAGTAGCCGTTGAATACGATCGACACACGAATATTTTATGATGTGGAAATATTTCATATAGGGCCTTCTCTACTGACGCCTCGCTAAAATTGGAACTCGACAAATCAAACTAAAGGAATTTTATCACGGAAGAGATAGAAAGACTCATGAATTAGATACGCAATTAAACTGTTAACTTATGAACTAGCCTAATGTTTGCAAAATAATGTAAACGAATTACGCCCAGTACTGAACCCTTAAATACTTTTACACCATAACCCATCTTATACTGAGAAGGTAAATCCGAGTAACGTATTAATCAAAGAAAGTATATTTCCTTTACTTGTTTGTCGAACAGTGAAAAATCATAAGTTTATTAATAGTTTGGCCTAAATGCTAAATTTTTCTTCTCCCTGGCTCCATCCCAACTCACTGTCTGCGAAGACTATTGGGGTCAGCTCTCCTCGTTCTCAGGTTGTATGCTCTTCTGTCCCGGACTACGTCCCCCAGGCCGTGCCTCTGCATCAGGTTATCTTTTTGCACCACCCACAAATTCTTTGGTCTTCCTCTGGTTGTTATTCGAGGAAGATCCATGGAGATTGCCTGGTTCACAATGTGATCGGGTGCTCTGCGTCCAACGTGCCCACATCATCTCAATCGCCTCTCCTCCATCTTAGGGTTGATATCTGTAACACCTAGGCTCCCACGAATGCGTGAACTTTTCATTTTGTCTCTTAGGGACACACCAGCTGACCATCTTAGCATGCGCATTTTAGCAGTTTTTAGTTGCCTGGAGTAAGAGTTACACATCATCCAGCATTCGGAGCCATAGAGCAGTGCGGGTCTGACAATCGTTTGGTATAATTTTCCTTTTAACTTTACTGGCATTTAATACTAACTCCTTACTTTAAAATTCTGTGATTTGTAATTTGAGTTAGATCTCATGCACTCCAAACTTTGAAGTGAGGTTAAGATATTACATGACTCCCTTACAGGAGGAAGCTATGACATCTTACACAATTTAATTTTAATACTTATTTCTTCAGTAAAAAAAACGAATTCGTGCCTTCCTTTCATTGGATCGACGTTATCATTTCAAAGCATGATATATTAGTCCCATATATTTATTGTTTATCATTAAATTTTGTTAACCATTATTTTGATACGCCTCTGAATAAAATATTTCAGACAAAAATATAATCAACATTTATTTCGCTTCCGTAATCATTGAAATGACTATCACTTATCATAAAAACTTTATTTTATATTTAGCTATGATTGCATGAGACAAACTTATTCAAATTACAGACTAATATAATAGTTTCCATGTTAATGGTAATATTTCTCAAATACATCATAGTGGTTTGACAACTTTTTTCCAGCATACGTAATACATCATGAAACATTTTATCTTTAAAAAAGTTCTGTCTACTTCTAAAGAAAATGTTATTATCGACCTTAAGCATTAAAATAATAACTAAAAAATACATTAATGTAATTTATTATATTTATAATTGTGTGTTACTTATAATGATGGTGTTTTGTTGGTAATACCATATACTCGTTGGTAAGTAGCTCATTTAAAACCTTAGGAGACGATCTCCGTGACCTAGTTGTTATTATGTATGCCTTCCAGTCCGGATTTTATCCAGATTTTCGTTATCCAGATTTTTTAATTTTTATCTGGTTTTTACTAAGGACATTTATGACATATTTATTTATTTAACAATTTATTGTTAATACAATCTGGCGAGTTATTAAGATGTATGGACGTGTAAAAGAGAAGAAAATATGTTATATTAGGAAAGCTTGACGCTCTGTCTTTTCTGCATATCCCAATCGGAAAAATGCTGAGATGGTGTGAATGTATGCATTATTTTATATAGACGCCAATATTTGTTTTAATACTTATACCCCTTAAAGTTGCACAATATTGGCCGTAATATATCAATATTTAGCTTTGAATATTTAGCCTCAGCTCTTGATGAGTATGATTTGGCTATTTAATTTGTTTACATCAAAAAATATTTTTCAACGGTGAAGGCCTTCCCAGAACGTCCCCATTTCCTCCGCATACATATGCATTTGAAGATTTCAGGCTTTCGTAAATTTAGAGTTTGGGTGCGTACGCTTGGTCCTCTATATCGCAGGAATTTATTTGATGACAGTACTGGTCCCTCGTTTTTCAATATTGCCCCCCCCAATACTATTCTAGTTCCTTTACTCGAATATTTGTATATCGGTATCCCTCGTCATCAAGTGAACCCACTTATGTGTCTGGTAATGTCAATCTTACTTCACTGCATATTTGCAGCGCAACTATGCAGTGAAGTAAAATTAACACGTCTAAAGCCCGCTAGACATTATGTTTTATTTCATACAATTTTTGTTTTATACGGAGTCAATTACATTGTAAATATATTGGTATTATTCTGCATTGAATGACGATAAAGTTAATATATAAAAATTAGGGCGTGCCCTATAAGAATGTTGAAAAATTGCATGCTAGTTTTGATCGTGGATACCAGCTATTAGTTTAATAACATAATTATTAGCAAAACTCGACGTCCCGCAGCCATATATACTCGGAACTATGTCTGATGACAAATTAGGTATAATATATACACTGTATTTCATACGTATATTAATACGTATGAACGTGTTATGATAGAAAAGTCACAACTTATTCTTACTTAGCCTTTTTTGTAAACATATGTTATACTTGTCATAAAAATATACTTAAATACTTAAAAATTTAGTTTTCAACTATTAAATTCTACTTAAGACCATGAATTAATAATGTGACCTCTTCAAGCTCTTAATTTAATATTTCTATTTAAATATGAAAATGTCAAATGTTTCAAATATTGTACATACCCTTTAATCCTTTAAAATATCACTGCCATATGAAATAAACAGCTTCATTACATTTGTAGTCAACAATTAAATGTGGGATTAGAAGTAAATTAAAATATTTTCATCATAAAAGTTTTGAAAGATTGGTTGCCTCAAAGGTGTCATAACACACTACAAGCTTCATAATGAACCAAACAGACGTAAAATACCAATTTCTTAAAATAATACTTATACCGCTAACTGAAATTAGGAAAAATGTGCATAATGAATTCTTAAAGAAATATAGTTAGTAAACTTTTTTTTTTAATCCGTTATGTTCTTTACGTAGCAGTTGTGATCATCATAATTGATCTAACAGTAGAGTTGATTGTACTGCAGAAATTATTATTCTTCATTTATCTCGATCAGTAGTATTTTTATTATAATCTTGGAGTAAAATGTTAGTTGCACTTCTTACTTATTATGTCCATCGCGTTGGTGATTTGCCACATCATCGGGATCCTTCTATTTTCCCTTGGATCACTAGCCTCTCCATTGTATCTTCCTATCTGATAATATGGTCAAATCACTTGAAGATTTGCAGTTGAATAATTGAAGATAAACGCTGTTCGATTTGTAGCAAATCCAAAATTAAAGATTTGATACTACAAGCTGTCCTATTAAGGTACACGTAACATATATTGCCAGTTCCATATCTCAAATGCGTCTATATTTTTGCGTTCTTAATATCCGTGTTTCGGCATAATACAAAAAATGAGTTAAATTAATATTCTCGCATGTTTAAATTTGATAAATCTAGTTATGTTTCTGATTTTTCACATATTCTTCAGTTTATCCAGAGTTTACCGTGTCCCACGATCATGTTTATTTATGCAATTATTTTTTAACATCGTTATAAATTTAGTTCTTTTAACAAATAAATTAAATGAAAATATTTTTTTGTGATAAAAATAAATTTGCATACGTATACTACTATTGCTTATACTATAATATACAATACGTCTACTACGTGGTGTATGGCCGCGCGATAACGCACTGGATTTCCGTGCGGAAGTTTGTCGGTTCGGACACATGCTGTGCTACTCTTTTCGATTGATACAGGCATATTTTCCGCCTAGTATTCGGGGGCTTAAGTACGAGTGTATCCATGACTTTGGTTATATCTATTTATCAAAAAAGAAAGAAAAACATACGCCGGTATGTTCCGATCGTCTCACTTCAGTGTACCATCGGATCCAGTACAGCGGTGTGGCCGGTGAGTTTACTGGTGTGCAACAACGCACTCACTTAAAAAAACTCCATGGCACAGCTTTGCTTCCCTACTAAATTAACATTGGAATGGCGAGGGGATCTTCGACTACGAGGCCCAGTAACGATGATGATTATACCCCAATAAGATCTAAGATCACACGGACGAGACAAATTACTTAAACACTGATAGATTGCCGTATTAACTGTGTAGAAAATTATTAATCGACGAATTATTATGTTTAAAGAAAACAAGGCTATCGTACATACACTCCCGAAATGTTCATTATTTGAGTTACATAGCCTTCGAGTTAGAACTACTGCGGTAGGCAAGTCATTCTTTTACAACATCAGTGGCCTAGTTGACATGACGTTTGTCTTCCACCCAGTAGTTTCGGGCTCAATTCTCGATGGTACCAAAAAAACTTTAAAAAAGGATCCCAGTCTGGTTTAATTCATCTGGTTTCTATTCGCACGTACTCTAGATGTGTTCAAGTGTTATTTCTTCTTCCCGCTTCTGCTTACTTCAGTGGTTTTACGTAGACAATATTGTTCGCATAGTCAATTCGCGTATATTGAAAAGAACTATACGAATACAAATGCATAAATTTACCCTTTTATGTATAGTTTTTTGGGTATCATCACGAATCAAACCCGAAAACCACGTGTGGAAATAAAGTGTTTACCAAGTGGCCACGATAGTAATTTATTTTAAACTGTTGACATACTCGTAATACACGGTATTTTTTCACAGTTTAATAACACAAAGTAAAACAAATTAATATTTTATTATTCTAATCGATATGAACATCTAGTATGGCAGATATAAATTAGAACATAATATAAAAATATTCATATTTTGTAATACACAACCAGTGAGCCCGCCTCTTGATGGTTTATGAGTGAGATATCAGCAAGCTCATTCACTCACTCACATTTGAATAATTATTTGATTATAGAAAATGGACTGGGCGTGACAAAAATTGAGAATTATAAATTTGTAAGCAATTAAGCTAAGTAAAAGGGCATTCTTCATTTAGACGTTAAAAGGGATATTAAAAATATTTATTGGCCGATTGGCTCGCGTGTATGTTAACATGCGATGTTGGAGCAGATAGAAGGAGTGACGGCCTGTGACAGGACTAAGTTAATGAGGCCAGAGGCGATTTCAGCGGATGAACTGGACCCTCGTGTTGTTCAAATGGAGCAAATATTTCATGCAAACTGTTCATTTATTTATTTAATAATAAAAGAAGAATTTATACAATATAACACTATTATTGACAGATTTAAAATATTTCAAAATCCATATATCGTCACCGATATTGCAGGAATACTTAACTTGATTTTTTGGTATAAGTAACTTTCTTTATTTTTTGTCATCTCTCGTATCATTGACACATTTTTGCATTAACATATATATTTATTTTCAACGCGGAACGAATTTATTCGTAGCTGCAATACCAAGTGACGTTTTTATTTTATTATATTTTTGCAGAAAAATCGTTTTATGTCTCCCCTGTAAAATTTGGACAATCTTAGATACGTGTTTCTGCAGTATCGGCGACGATATTTAAGTAACTTCCCAGTGTCTGTATTGTATTTAATTACACTTTCGCTATATACAGTACAACATTATAGAAATGTGCCAATATTTTCCAACTTACCAGAAAAATGTTAAGATAACATATAGTACAGACTGGAATCCTTTTCAAAAAATCTGGGTTCCACAAAAAACTATTGTACAATACAAAAAACTTACCAAGGGCAGACGAACTATAAAAAAACCTTGAATTATCTTCTGATATGTAATAATTATACATTCCGCTTTAGGTGTAGTGTGTAGTGTTAATGTAAAATAATAAATTTTGATAAGACCCCTCAAAATCGGTAGTTTTCAAGTACTTCCGAAAACTGCACATGCCACTCATGTATGTAATTTTAAGAGGCAGACCAGTTCCCGCCACAGGACCAGCAACAGAAAAAACTCATATTGTCTAGACACTTTATAACAGGAACACGTGGTAGTATGTTGATAGTCGCCTTGATGTATGAAAGTAAACGTCGGACTAGGATTTAAAAAAGTTAAATGCTGTGGAGAGGTGTGCATTAACAAAAAAACTTAGTGTGTCAATGTGTGAAATAAAGCCAAAAAAAAAGACATCAGAAATGAATGTACCTAGAATTAATGTTTTAAAAAGGATAAGAAAAGAGCTTTAAGATGGTTTGGAAATATAACGAGAATAAATAATAAACAAAAAAGACTAAGCGTGTATACAAAGGTATGACTGGAATATGTAGACCGAAGAAAACGTGACTGAATCGAATTGACCATATTTTGAAGGAAGATAAGGTGAGAATTGTGAATAATGGAAGCTTGTGCTTGACAAGATATACGAGTATATGAATGCTAAAGAGTTGAAAATTTTGTCCTTGGATAGAACAGTTTAAATATATGTTCTTTCTGACTATAAAAGATACTTTTTTTTATAAAGTATTCAAATTGCGAGTTTATTGTCAACCAAGCAGATAACAGTTCCGCAAATTCTTGTCGTGTTAAAATTACTTCATTATTTGAACATAGCTGAACAGTACTGGCCTTTCCACGAATCATGTACTTTTCTCTGCAATATGGGCTCCTCGGTCACTGTAGCTTCTATTGCATGGACTGCTTCTCACCGCATATACTGAGTTGAACCATCATGCAGCCTTCCCTATTTTGAAGTGTTGTCCTTTCATGTAAATCGATTTATTCTAGGTTGTTATTCATGTAAATCTATTTATTCTAGGTTGCCGGATTCACAAATTGGCATAAATGTCACGAACGGGCTGATTTCAAATCCTTTAATAAGATGTCTCCATTGTATCTTTCAAATCTATGTCTCAGGGATGTTCCTTCGGAGAGAAATTGAACTTTGGGGTCGGTATTCCAAATCAATTCAATAGGGTGGAGTATTGTGAGCTTTTGTCGTTGCTGGTCCTGTGGCGTGGAATGGTCTGCCTCCACGTGTCAGAGATGGGTGGCGTGTGTAGATTTAAGAAGCATTTAAATATAACCCTTTTTAAGAGGTCTTATCAAAATTGATGAATGGGTTCGTTTCCTAAGTTGGGGCACCTTTAAGAAGAGTTTTTTTTCCCTAAATGATGTTATATAAATTGACCTTATATTATTATTATTGGTTCTCTCAATTTCCGTCAAGGGGCATGTTATGAGATTTTAAGGTTATCCAGGACAGTTCAGAGCTAGGTGGTAATACTTCTATAGGCAAAGCCACCTGATAAAGCCCGATGTTCACTTTCACTAATTATTCCTAGCAACGACAGGTGGTTGTTTCAAAGGCTTGGTTGTCTCATTTAAATTGTACCTGGATTTCAAACTAGGCACTGACACTTGTTTTAAATTAAATCATTAAAACACAATGAAAGAAACGGTGAAGTAAAATATTTGCAAATGTCACCAAAGACTAAAAAATCAGAAAGAAGTGGGACAGGATAAGAAAATTGTGTAATGGAAAAACACATTTCATCATTGAAAGGTGATCTGATATTAATCATTAACACTTGTAACATTTTCGACATTTTATTTGATCATAGTTCTTTCAGTGAACTCTTAATTTACTTTTGCATATTTTCTTTACCCGTCATGTCATCGGGCAAAACGCAAAACAAGATCATCTAAGTTTTTAAAGAAAATGGGTTTTTAATGATATTAGGTTCATCGATTTTTTATATTAATTAATATAAATTATCCATTTGAGAAAAAATACAGTTGCATCGTATTGAAAACGGAGTTAAATATATAATTACTTAATATTTGTAATTAAGATGAATAAAATTGACAAAGCGAAACCAAAAATATAGTTTTACGTTTTTGTTAATAAACCTTGCCAATGTATCGCCAACCGACAATTTCTTTCAACCAACCAGAAATATTTTCAAAAGCCATTTCGTGAAAACTAGACCAGAACCTTTTTTAATAAAGTTGGTTATCAACGGAACGAAACCGCAACGCCCAGGCAGGCGTTTTATCTATATCCGCTACGCAGGTCTTCATCATAAGTTACTTAATATAAATTCCAAAATATTTAAAAAATATAGTATTTCAACTAACTCGTTTATTAACAGTTAAATCAAAATCTGTATTGTGAGACAGATTTAAAATAATCTCAAAATATACTCGTACATAGCAATACTCGTTTCTTTCTTGTCGAGACGATATATTTTAAAGATTCTCTGGTAATATTATTTTCATTTAATCTGATCGATAAATGCATTTTTTAGCTATAGGTTATAAAAGGTTTATAAACCTGTATTTAAAAGAAAAATGTGCAAAAACGCACTATTTTTATACGAATATGGTTTAAAGAAGAACGAGTACCCAAGAAACTTCTGTAACACATTTTCACGACAGAAAAGCTTCACCCGATACCAAAATAAAAAACGAGCGATACAAAATGATAATTAGCACTTTCTTGACCAAAATTTCCTCGCCTCCTGAAGTCTAATACAATACTCAATTAATTTCATTAATATAGTAAAAATACAAAACTTAAAAGTCTTAAAAAGCATGAATCGATACTCATTTTTTCCTTAAGGTGACTATTATAATTTATAAATTCTTGGGATGTTATTCGTTTAAAATATGACCACCCAAATGCTATATTTAACTTGTATTAATAATAAACCTCTAAGTTAAAGTATTTATCATAAAATGAATGTGCAAAAACGCAAAAATCTTTAAATTATGTACTCATTCTTCTTAATACAAAGGCACTATAGTTCGGAAATTCTAGGATGAGTCCTGTGACAGCTCACAAATTTGCCCCAATACAACCTTGTAACGATGTTCAGTAATTTTAATTATTTTATTAATTTTAATATAAGCCTCAATTCTAATAAATAGCAAGTTATTTAGGTAAATACATTACATAAGGTTGTATTGGGGCAAATTTGTGAGCTGTCACAGGACTCATCCTAGAATTTCCGAACTATACAAGTAAATTTTGTAACACATTTTAGCATAGAAATGACGGCAAAAGAAGTTATGCGGCCCGGTATAATTCTTTGTTCTAGAGCAAAATTCCGACATTGTAAGATGATTTTGCTCAAATGTTATTGAAGGAATATGAATGGTTATTACTTCTAAATGAGGTAAGGATCATAAAATTACCGTGTACTTTCTTGGCATACCATAAATTAACGGAGACATGGGGGAACTAAGCGTTACGATATATGTATGGTATAGCTTAGTTATTAAATTAAAAAAGTTTATTAAAACTTTTACGATACTGAGGATATATTCAACTATTCTTAAATATGTTTAATTTCATTCACATATAAAATCAGTAAATGTGTTATTTTAATTGCATAATGAATTACAAGGAATAAATATAACATTAAGGTTTACGTTGTTCTTATATCTAGAGGGTGAGATCGTGTCCTTCATCCCTATATGATTTATATAACATTACGAGTAGATATTGAGATTTTGTCGCTTTTATATGGCCGGTTATTACTTGCAAGTAAAAAATAGCGTTACGTTGTAGCATGTACATATGTATTTTTTTCAAATCATTCAATTAAAATTACCATAACGTGTGTATATTTATATGGTAAAAAAAAATAAAAAAAGATCCGAACCACATTTTACTTGTTCTAAGAAATAAGGGCTAGTGTTGAACAAAACAAATTATGGAGAATTAAATCATGAAATACATATTCAACTTAATTAATATTTTTGACAATACACAATTGACATGTTTTTGTACTATTTCATATAAACTTTAACAAATGTGTTTTGTAAGTTGGGTCCTTTTTGCATTTATATACACCCGTACATACTTATTATATTTTGTTTCTTTTAATTTTTACACATGGCAACACAATTTTATGTGAATATTACGAACAAAATACTATTTAAAGTGAACTCCATAAATTTGGCATTGATATTTTAGCAGATAACATATGTAACGATTAAATTATGACGAACGATGATAATTCCAAATATTTAGATTACTTAGTGTTTCATTGCAAATTCCTCAAATAACTTCAATGATTAAAACTAATTGATTACTTATATACGAGTATAATTCCATCAATCCGTGCCACTTTTAGAGAAAGAAAAAATGTTTACACTTGACGACCTACACAGTCTCAATGTAGAACATCTGCCAGATGACACATTCCTTTTGCATAATACAATAATGAAATGCAGCGCCAGACCATTGAGGACTTCGACACTATAAGACCAGAGAAGTTCCTTCAACAGGGAATTGGTTTGGCTAAATTTGCTTGGCGTTTCTTTTAACATACATACCAAAACGATATGTCAATTTAGTTGACATATCTCCACGCGCTTCTATTCATGCACACACCTCTCACCTCATCCACATACATGAATCTCATAACTGATCCTCTCCTGTTTCCTATACTCCTTCCTCCCTTCAAATTTTTCCAACCATCTCCTTCAACTCAATCTCCATTAATATATTTGTTAAACAAATCTCGCAATTAATTCTCTCAGTGTGAACAAACCATCCGAAGGTTATTTCCTAATTTAACTTATAACACCTGTCTCTTATAAAAAAATATCCATCATCCGATCATTTCTTACTCTATTAAGTTTTGTAACACTAGATGTTTTACGAAAGATACACGATTCTACAGCATTCATTTTGCTATTATCATTCCCTTTCAGTGACCAAACTTCGCTTCCAAATTGATTTCTTAATAATAAAAACTTCCAATAGTTAAAAAAAACAAATATTTGATTATAAATTTCCGAAATACTTTTCAAGAAAAACATGTTACGTATTTAAATTACACCCCAACGCGACAAAACGATTTTTGGCGGTATTATCAAAAACACTTTGCGTCATATATTTTTTCAATTAAAATAAACCGATTGAAGGCCTTATATGGAATATGTAGTAATATAGTGACTTGATTTAAACGTTACCAAACCATTGTGGATCGGTATCCAAATGTTCCCAAAACAAACGTAGGCATTTCCGATGTTATAGCGTAACCGCATTCACATAAAATTTGACAGTTTGGATTTTAATGGCGGTGTCCGAAATATTCGGCGCTATGGCGGGCAGAGAAACCTATATAAACCCAGTTGATATTTGATAAAATAATAAAGCAGTATTATGTGTAGGTAGGTGTTTCATTTCCGGACTTGAAAATTGTCCGAGTCGTTTGAAAAACTAATGTTTTCTATCTTGCCCCTTATTATAATGTAAAACTAATATAAGTATGAAAGAAAACATATAAAAGTTATTTAAGTATAAAAAAAAAACGTATAAAACTAATATAAATATGAAAGAAAACATATAAAGCTAATATAAGTATGAAATAAATAAGAATTATTGTACTCGTATTGTTAAAAAATGTCGCTTTTTTCGTTTTGAAAAATAAAGTATTGATAGTCATGGTTTTCAGATTAGATGTACTCGTATGTTAGTTGTATGGTTGAATCACTCCTTTGTGACCTGTCTGGAAGGGTGATTTCGTCGTTTTGAACTATAGATTTCATTATCCTCAAGTTGGCTTTTTATATCTTCAATTATTAATGACTACATAATCATGAAAAATATATATTCTCTATCCTACACATGAGCGTTTTGATAACATACTAATAAACTAACTAAAATTTACCAATTCAAGATGATTTACGAACATTTCACCAAACCCTTTTTTTCCCTACAGTGTCAATTAACATACCCGAACTGGTGATTCGGGTGAAATTAAGAGAAGATCGGGAGAACGCATTGCCCTCGGTATCATTAACAAAGTCTTCGGATTAAAAACCAGTTTAGTAGGCACTGAACTCACGGTTCGTCACTGTGCGTGTTGGCAATACCAATCAGCACGTGAAGAGATATGTCGAACACGCTTTAGTTTTGTTACCAAACGAACTATTTAAGATGGTTTTTTTTCGGGTACCATCGACCAATTGTAATACTCGTACATTAAAAAAAATCGATTAATTAATAAAATTTTAAGTAAAAATCTTTTTTGCACATTATTTGGCCAAAACAGTAGGTACGTGATGTTTTATTGGTAATATTTAAAGTCAACCAAAATATAGTTAAAGCAATAATATGAATAAAAACTTATAAACCATCACCCCGTTTTATTATCGACTTAGGAAAACATCAAGTGTCACACATTTTTACTATAAAAAATACCTTTCGAATTCTCAAAATCCATATATCGTCTTAAACAACTTCGACGGTTTCTTTAACTCACCTTTTCTTCTTTCAACATTAAATTCCATTTTTCACAACACGCACTCTCTCAAAATCAGGTAAATATTTTTTTTTGGTTACCTTCGATCCCGAATACTTTAGCTAGAAGACAATCGTTTTTTCAGTAAGCCAAGAAAGTCGCCATATTGTATTTAATTAAATGCATTTATAAGAAAACGTAATTTATACTATATAATCTTCTTTTTCGTTGCTGGACCTTGAAGTCGAGGATCCTCTGGCTATTTCAACGTCAATTTAGTTGGAAACCGAATATACGCCGTAATTTGTTTTAAGTGAGTGGGCCGTTGCACACCAGCAAACTTACTGACCACACCGTATTACTACTCGTAGATCCGATGATACAACGAAGTGAGACGATCGGACCTTACTGGCATGTTTTTAATTTTTTATTTTAATAATTGCTATAACCGAAGTGGTCAATATCATTGAATACTATGCAGAAAAAAATGCCTGTGTTATTCGAGGGGAGTAGCACAGAGCGGGGTTCGAACCGGCGATCTTCCGCACGAAAGTTTAGTGCGTTTCCACACGGCCATACACCTCACATTTTTAATACGAGCGTAAAGAGTTTTTACTTTTTTCAACTCCTTGCTTGTAATTTTTCTTTAAGGTACTAACCGAAGTTGATCCCCATTCGCTGTATGTTTAGTCTATAAATTCATAATATTAAACACTTAACCTGTACACACAATCAGTAGATAAAAAAAGATAAATAAAGTTACAAGTAATTGCTCGAGCGATGTGTTACTTTTTGCTGTCTTTTTCAACAACTCCCAGCTATATACACGTCTCACATTAATTCAGGTATCTTTTATCTCGGCTCCCCTGGCTGTCATAATAATATGCACTGGGATAATAAATAATCGGCGCTCTGGCGGCCGTCTTTCGAAGCTTGTGGCGCGCCAACCGCTTTCTTTCTCACCGGTTCTTCCGCCCACGCAAAACCTTCGAGTGAAACAAATATTACCCAGGACCAACGTTATCTCTTAGCTACAATACGTGCGAATACTAGGGCGACCGTAACACAGGGCGAACACTGCAAATTAATTTAAATTTTTATACTTAATATGAAATATTCTACTGAAAGTCAAGATAAAAACACCAAATAAGAGGAAATGTGTTTTTGTTGTAAATTTCATAAATTAAATATGTTAAGCTATAAGGGGGCTCAAAGTTTGGTAGGGTCGCGGTGGTGCATGTTTTGCCGGAAAATGTGTGCCTATAAAATACCGCGTAACGCCATAGTTGCATTCCATCAGCAACACTACCAATAGTCCTACTCCTAGCGTCCACGAGTGGCCTCTTAAGCCCCGCGAGCCCTGGGCAATGTGATCACTGGCATATTACCATCAGTGCCATAGCAGATAGGAGAGGATGAATGTGCGAGTGTCCGGCGCCATAAAACCGGACCCCCCCGGCTAAGGGAGGGTGACCCCTACAGAAACACCTATCAGGGAAGGCAACGGGAAACCACCCTGATTATCATTCCCAGGATATCACTATGGAGGAGGGCAGACGTCTTGGCTGCGAAATATAAGAGACTGGACCGGAATGAGACGTGTGGAAGAGCTGTTCCGGATCGCGCAAGACAGAGAAGCCTTCGCCAGAGTGATTGCCAACGTCGGGGGGACCTGACAGGGCACATCAAGAAGAAGAAGAAGCTATAAGATTGAAACGAACTTTTCTTTGATAATGTTTAGATGTCTGCATATCAAAGCAAATGCCAAGTAAATATTTTTAACGTAAATTACATTTATTTTTACTGTATTTTTTTTTTGAGTTTTTAACATTACATATTTTTGTAATATATGAATCATTAACGTTTTTTTTGTAACGATTCATAATTGTTTTAATTTTTTATACATATTCTTTTTTTTATGTATAAATCGCTCACTACTGGGTTTTTCAATAATAAAGTTTTTTACCGCATAAATAAATACAATTGTGTTAACGTGGATAAACAAAATCGATAAATGTATGTTTTTCATTAAATCAAGAAGTCTTAAATAATTTTTATTTAAACCTTTGTTTACGATACGAAATCAAAGCTAAATTATTTTTAATTTTTATCTAGTCATTTATTTTAAAAAACGTAAGGCGATTTAAAAAAATATATTCGACAATTAACTATTTGAGGCAAGAACGCGTCGTTATGGTATAGAAACAAATTTGAATAATCACATTCAGTTCTAGAAGGGGTGGCAAATTCAGTCATCGCATACAGGCGGCAGTACCCCTATGACGGCCTTGTTGCCTTCGAATGGAACAAATATTACCACTCGTGTGTGATAAAGAAGGACGTTTCGAAATACATTCCGATAACACGTAGATTCCTGCTCTGACCGTGGTTTGTTTTGCCGCTCCGACCCGCCGCCACTGCAGCGGGCCAGAAACGTTTGACGTTGAAAAATCATCGAGGCCGAAATGCAATATGGTACAATTTGCACGTAAATGCAAAAATAATCCAAACCACATACTTCCTGAGAGATTTAATTATTCATTACATCAGATATCACCGTTTGGGTACGATAATTATTTTTAAATTTGAATTAAGTATGCTAAAAAATATTTTTCATTTCAAACAATAAAGAATATTTATTTTATATCTCTAAGTAGATTAAAAATTAGTTTTTTATGAAAGTTGGATCATTTTTGCATTAATAAGTACAAATGGCACATAAATGCATTGGAGTAGTTTGTAACGCGGAAAATTCCTTGGGAACGATTTGTAACATGGAACAGTGTTAGCATTTTAATATTTAATTATTTAATATGTATGTTTCTGTCAACGACCTTAGTCGCCTTAAGGTGAAATAATCTCCAATTCAACTGATACAAAATATATGGGAATAATTAGCAGCATAAAATTTTTCGATTTATTAATATATTGTATTATTTTTTTGATTTTAACCTCCTGAATATTTCTAATAAGCCCTCTTATTTCATAAATAATAAAAATATTCAAATAAGATACATACAATATAAAAAATCACATAAATATTACACAGTGATCAATCACTTAATAACTAAATAATTTGTACACAAACTAATGTTAACACATAATGATGCGATATCATGTACGGTATCTACCACAACATTATTTTTCCCCCTCGGTCATATATTTTCTTCAGATTAATGTTTTTTTTTTTTTTATGAATAATGAATTACAATATTGTAGATAGATTATGGATGAATAGTAAAACCACGCAATGAAACGGAATTGAATATTGTACACCAGCTTGCTGAACAACTGTGCAAATAATTTAACAATTAGCGTTGCAATAAAGAAATAACATATTTGATTTTAATATATCTTGCCCAACAAATTCTTATTCAACTTTTTCATAGAGTTAGTATTTTATTCCCGATGGTGATTTTTTTTTAGTTATACATTCTGTAAAATTACTTACACTGCAATTATGTTAACACACGTCACGGCCTATAAAGCTTAAAAATCTTTACAATCAATAAGCATTGGAAATTTCATGTGAATTTAAAGAGCTCAATAACTCATTATTGTATAGTAGCTCTAAATATTCTTCAGATTAAAATATTTTTAGATTTTATATTTTTATAACTAAGAAAATTGCGTTTTGAATGACTAAATCAAATACTATATCCCACATAACAAATAAATTGTAATTTGTTTTGTCAAACACTGTTCATTCCACTTTATGTAACGGTATAACCCTACCGGTTTCAAGGTTTTATTTTTAAAACAAGTCTTGTTTGTGCTTTCTTGATAATGAGGTGAATACCTTGAAACCGGTAGGGTTATACCTTTACATGAAGTGGAATGAACAATGTTTGATAAAGCAAATTACAATGTCTTTAAAACTTAACAATGCTAATACCTTAACTATAAATAATATCGAATAAATATATAACTTACCTCACTTTTGTGGCGTGAAAGGACAACCTCTCTCTATCCATTTTCAAGTGATGTGTATAAAATAAAGACATTAGTAGAAAATGGGTGAATAAAACACAATATCAAAACAAATTTATTATCTTCAATGAACATATACAAAACCATAAATCTAAAATTAATTCCTAGTCATATCTCTTGTTACACGCCGCTATTATTGTTTTATTACATAATTATGATCATATATTTTTTGAAACAATGAAGACGTTCTTGTTAAGGCGTGAATTCTCGAAAACAATCAAATATGTTATTGACTATTGTAAATAAATATTAAACAAATGATTTCTATTTGTGTCATAAATAATTTAAATAACTTATTCAAGACTTTAACTGTAATGGAAGGCGTGTTTTCATTGTATTAAGTTATGACCAATGTAATTCAAGAATCTCATGACCTTATAACAGGCGCTCCTCTCGTAGGTTTAACATTTAAAATAGACACAGGCGACTAGAGACAGGAGTACCAAAAAGGAATCCAACGTGGTTGTTTAAGCTACAAATAAAAACAAATTAAAGAAAAACTTTCCGAGAAGATAGTCAAATATTTTTACTCTTTATAAATAATAACTCAACTGTCAAGTACATTTTAAAGAATGAAACATAGGTAGATTACTACACTATTCACTTCCACTCTTTTACAAAATTATTTGAATCAAATTATAATCACAATTGATACATGACTTTTTCTTCTTCTCGCGGATGCGGCTATCTAGCAGGCGTATTGCTACATTGTAATTTCTTCCAATCAATTAACTTAACTTGAAGACGTTTAATAGTTTTAATACGAATTTTACGAAAAAAACAAATTTAATATTACCAATATCTAACAAATAATGGTAGAACTAGAGAAAAATAATTAGTAGAAATCAATGAAAAAGTATTCTTAGTAATTAAATATTTTTCCAATTAACAATGGTAAACACCTAATGGACACACCTTAGAAGTTCGTTCCGCAACTGCTCCGAGTAGATCGCAAATGAAATGTGTTTTTTAAATAACTAATAATATTTCAGAAGTTTAATTTGAAATAAACTATTTGATTGGTATTTTTAATACGAAAAAAAAACGAGATAGACTTATGAGAATCGAAGTTTGTAGGAAAAGTTAGCCCTTCAAATATAAAATGTTTGTACAACTTAATTAATTGAACAAAAAGTAAATATTTAATTAACTAAACAAAATCAAGGCTTTTGTGCAGAAAGGTGAGCAGATATTAAAAAGAATGTTCAATTATAAATAATCAATTTATTATTCTACTTTTAACGTTAATCCGCTAATAGGTTCTTTTTAGACGGAATGTGCTTTGAATCCTCGAAATAGGAGTCAGAAACATGAGTGGCGGAATTTAGTATGTGGTGTAACATAGTAATTTACGAGTATTATTAACTATTCTTGTATGAAGTTCTACAAAGTTTAAACCAATATATTTAATATTTTTAAGTTTTATTTTTAGTCGAGACCTCACAGCTGAAAATTGCAATCAATAGTGAGTATGTCTCTAGTAATCAATAGTGAGTCTAACTCTGACTCTAGTGAGAAAATTACTCTTCTGTTTACTGGTTACCTTTAGCAAAGCCGCATGTAGTAAATATCGTCCGTTAGATCTTTCACTTGGTCACTCCAGCTAGTCAGCAATATATCTACTCTCGCTTCATTTTCCTCGAACACTGTATTCGAACATTAGTCTTTCTTCATCTAAATAAATGTTGAATATGGTAGATTTACATTATGAATTTTCCTTGAACACTGTATTAGAACATTAGTCTTTTTTAATCTAAATAAATGTTGAATATGATAGATTGACATTATGAATTTTACGTTTAGTTTTTGCTGAGGAATCCGGATTGTTTGTCGACAAAACCACATATGTAAGGCGCATATTTTTATATTTCGCTATATTGTAACTTTGTATTGATATTCTATTAGAAAAAATACAATGATTATCACATAAATCTGAAATCTTAATTTAAACGAGATGAAATAACATGTTTGATGTTTAGTTTATACTTTTTTGATATATTAAATGTGTTTTGTGGGTTGGGCACGTTTTGCATCTTTACGTCTATATACCTACAATTTTATTAAAAGAAAATACATCAAAATATTATACAAACAATAAAACTTTAACATATTTAAAGTGAATATCCTAAACTGGGTAGATCTGGCTTAGACATCCATGTTAGCCCCTGCAACATTGACTATAATCTATATTACTGGGAATAAGTAAACTTTGAACAAAAGTATTTGCTAACAAAGCAGATTGACTTAGTATATTTTTATTAAAACAGTTTTCAAGGCCAAAATGATCAAATAAACTTAAAAGAAAATAATTAATTCTTTCAAAATCCACAGGCTTCGGATAACTTTTGCGGGACTGCTTCAAGGTTTTTTAAACAAGCCTCATTGAAGTTATAGTTCTACGTCGTCATTAGATCCTATTATTTGAGGTATTTATCCAAATTATCTTTTTATATTCAAACATAGGTGACAGGTATGTCGGGGTAACCCAGCTCTAAACTCACTTATATGTATGTCTCATTCTGCACGAATTTATTTAGTAGCTGTTATAAGCAGCTTGTTATAAATTAAAAAATATAAAGTACTCTTGACGTAATGTATACCAATTAACTATTAACGACCCACGTGACGAAATTGGTAAAATTCTTGTCTTCCAACCCGGGGGTTACGGGTTTATTTCCCAATTGTACGGAACATTTTTTTTTTATTATTTTAGATTGGTTATCCATTAAGGTTTTTTATAACCACTTTCTATTCGGTTGGAAGCAATTATTGTACAGCATAAAGCCTGTTAGGTTTTTATTTATATGACTTTAGTGTTATATATTTTATTTATTTTACACATGACAATAAATAGGTATACATCATTTGTGAAAAAACAACATGTAATTCAATTTGGATGACACAATTTTAGTGAATCTGGGTTTGTTGCCTTTCATTTGTCGTGTCCCCAGTAAACTAGGCTTTTGCCTGTATCTCACTGAGGACATAATACGAAAAAAATTTTTTTTAAATATATTCAAAATAGTTTTACTGAGAAAATATCTTTAGAAGTCTCAGTTGGTGAAAATTGTTTGTTTTTTGTAATAACCGTGAAGTCAATTTCATTTGTTATAGTACGAGTATGTTATATAATTTTCAATACACCACAGGCGTTATTTTCTGATTAATGGAGTTGTTTGAGAACTCAATATGTAAATAGTGCACTAATAAAGTTTAGTCAATCTATTTTTTTCAGTTTGACATACATTTAATAATAATCAAACAAAATAAATTAACAGCGCCCTTCAAAGAGCAGACTCGAGGGCGCTCTTACTCGGAATTTGAACCTACTTTTATTAAATATTACAGACAGATTAAAATGTTACTGAATATACATATGTTGAGTGTAAGGAACGTGGTGGCTGCGGTCATTAGATTAGATACTTCCCCGTATCTCCATATGTTTAGAAAAACACAATTGGTAAAAAAAACTTACCAAAGAAAGACTTTCTTCAAAGAAACCTTTCTAGATCTTCCGATAAGTGATAGTAATATATTCGGATTAAGGTGTAGTGTAGTGTATATGTGGAGTGTTCATATAACATATAATCAGGAATTTTGATTTATGAAAAGGTAACGTAAAAAAAAACCAGTTGAGTTTAATATTAATTTTACGTGTAAAAGAGAGATACGTCACATTGTTTGAAGTTGTGCAAAAAAAAAACAATAAATCAAAACTTATCATTTTGAAGTTTGCAAAATACAAGGTTCCGCTTATGTCGAGATTTGTATCAGCTGTCTCGACGTTACACGATTGTACATACGGACAAACCATCACTCATGACTTACGAGCTCAACAGTGGCGGTACACCTTTAACAGGGCTGTCAATTGGTTACACTATACTATATTCAAATCGTATTCAGGGTTGACAAATAAATAAATATTAAAAAAAAAAGTTATATCGAGTGGACTCAGTACCTCGGGATAGGTAGGCAGAAACTCATTTTGAAATTAAAAATTGGTTTTTTGTCATTTTGCAATATTTTCCAACCAACCAGAATAATGTTCAAGGGGCCCTTAAAGAAAACTACATCGAAACCCTTTTTAAAAATAATTGAGTACCAATGGCTGGGAGTCGACCCGCAACCCCCGAGTCAGATCATAGATATCTTATCAACTTACCCACGGAGGTCACCAATATTGTTATTTATAAAAACTCAGTGGAACAAGAAACTTTAATTTTAGTTCAAAAAAGCTCTATTTTTCTTCTTATTTTTTAACAAAGATTCTTAAGCATTTCTTATTCTAAAAAATGCTGTTGAACTTTCATATCGTTGAACTTTCATATCCTTGAACTTTCATATCCTTGTCAATTATAATTTTTTACTATGGCCACGACTATGGCTTCCTGACGTGGTTTGTTCTTCTCTGTTTCAATTTTTCAAGTGGATGTATTTTCTTTCATTTTAACGTGTTTATTTGACTATTGCTGCAGTTGTGTTATTTTTGCGTACTATTTGTTGATTTGATGATTTTTGTTTACTTCAAGGTATTAAAGATGAGGGTGGCATATGAAGTTTTAGAAAACACTTGAAGATAACCCTTTTTGGGAGGTCTTATTGAAGTTTATGATTGTATATGAACACTACACACATACAATACACTTCACCTAAAGCCGAATGTATTGCTATCACATATCGAAAGAACTACAAAGATTTATTTGTAGTTTGTCTTCTCTTAGTAACTTTTCTGCGATTTTATATTCAACTCTATTTTTCTAAACTTGAACAAATGCGGTGAAGTGCCTTTTATTATGACCGCAAACACCACCTTACTATCCTTACACTTAAGTTGTTGTTTTTTTTGTAATATCAGCAATCTGTCAGTTATAACGGATTCGAATCCCAAGCTAAATCGCTTTTAAGGAGCGTTGGCTGTCTCAACGGACCTCCATTAATTGTATTTTTATTATATTTATTATTATTACGTATATTATATTTCACTAAAAATTAAATGTAACATTTAAATATTAGTGTAAAAAACCCTCGAATCCTTACGTTTTTTAAAATTTCTTTGATTTTTAAATTAAATTAGATTTTTTTACTTTCAACTATTATCATAAAATAAATTTCGCTTATATTTTTACATTTATAAATATCCTTCAAGGCAGTCTATAGTAAGAAAGGCTTGACCAAGATTTTTAAATAGTTTTGAATAAGTAATCATCTATAATCAAGGCTCAGGCTGCTCAAGTGTCAGACAAGTGTCTGACAAGTGTCCATGGTCAACTACTACAAAGTCATAATGATTTCATGGAATAAAAATAATAAAAAAACATCAATGCTTTGAATATCGTATGAGAAATGACCAACCAATGTTACATTACATCTATGGTTGTGTGGTTAAAGCGCTAATTTCTAATGCTTCAAGTAAGTTTTTTTTTCGTCATCTTATTTAATACACCAGCCTTAAATTCACTTCATCATTTATGACATCTTAAAAATAAACTCAAATTCTAGGTAAACAGATTAATCTCAAACATTACAATATAAAATTAAATAGCATCGCATGTAGCGGAATGTTTTATACAAATTACACCAGTTTTGCCTGTCAACTGTGTTATTATTTGACATTAAAGATGAATTTTATTATAAATAAATTTGCACAGAAAATTATCTTTAAGGTGTATTAAATTTTCCATCAGTCGGCGTCATCAAGGCGTCAGCATCCCTTGCAGAACCGGATTTTAATAAGAATACAATTTAAACTCGACGACTGCTCCAATTTTACAACAATTGTTTACCTACTGTCATAAATATAAACCCGCTCTAAAAAACCTTTAATTTCATAAATATAAACCCGCTCTAAAGAACCTTTAATTTCATAAATATAAACCCGCTCTAAAGAACCTTTAATTTCAAAGATTTTTCATCTTAGTTAACTATTTATTTCTCAAAAATATAATTTAGGTATGATATTTTTCAATATACGAAGATAACACTCTAAATAACAAATGAAAAAAATCATAAAGTGTTATTTAGAGAACAAACTTTCTTCAAAAGCGCTCAAATTTCGGTATTAGTGGCGAAGATATTTTTATTTACTTATTCATTTAAAATTTCATTGTACGAGTACATTGTTACAATATGGCAAATTTATTTTCTCTTACGATCAACAATACAATTGTTTTACAAAGTTTTGAGAGAAAGGAGATAAAAATAAGATCTAACTTTGAAAGGAAGACAAATTTTTTAGACAAAGTTAAAAAGTTCGTACGCTGTAACCTTTTTGGTTTGTCCGGATTAAATTTTTTTATAATTTTAGGTCAAATTCATATGCAAAACTGCACCAATTGCTCGAGGACGGTGATTTTTTTATATTTTATTCTCGATCAATTCCTTGGTTTGGTCGTCATCAATGGTAATCGGCTTTTCAGAGTGGATACCATCTTCAGGTGTCGTAACACCATAACGGGATTTTTCAACACATTTGTCACACACGTTTGCTTACTGCATCATCGCTTAACATGTTAAATATAATTTTTTATTTTATGTAGCATTTGGTTCTTTGCTGTAGTCAAAAATCACCAAATACTGTTTTTTTTTTAATTTATTTCTATCTACAAAATGATAATGAACAAAAAATTTGGGATGACATACATAGCATCACGCCATTTCCTTGTTGGTTTAGGCAGAGATGACAGAGCGCCAAACTTTCCTATCTCAACACACATCCTTAGTCTCTTCTACGTCGATACAACTTCTACGAGTTCTCAAATTGGGTTATTGGGCAAATAATGACCAAAAATATGATCACTAATTACCTTTCATCATAATACAAATTCAGCACGTTCAGATTCAAGTAAGCAACTAAAATATTGTCCCTTGTAATATCTATCTGAGAAATATGAACCTACATTTTGGACAACATATTAATAAAAATACACGTTTTGAAAGTAAATTTGAATTCCTAGAATATTTCAAAGTAATAAAATCTTCTCTCGCTATCGAAAATTCTCAGAATTAAATAATGAAACTTTCAGGTATTAAAATGAAGGGCATAGTAACAAAGTTTAAACGTAACTGATTTTACAGATGAGATCTTTGTTTTGCTAACGATAATTCCATGTCAGCATCATTAGCTTGACTTATATGAAAGTGTAAATTTGCAAAATAAATGAAAAGTATTGTTAAGTGGCGATACCTTAGGCAGCTCGTAAACCAATCCACCTTGAATTCAAATCAAACGTTTTTTAACAAGATCACTTCTACGAATCGCTTAAAAATATCGAAACTCTTCTTAAAAGGAAATATTCTCTGTCTTTAAAATGTTTAGGATCTTTTTCCTCGGTGCCTTAGCCGATGTGATGATTTTCTTGTTCACTTAATAATGTATTTTTTGTGCTTTTGTTACCATGCTAGTCTCTTCGAGTGATGTGGGTGGTTGTTGGCGCCGTCAGAGTTTCATTCGATCCCCAAGACAAACACAAAATAGCAAGCAAAATGTATGTTCAGTGAAAAAAATATTTCTTTTACGGGCTAGACAAATAAATAAATTAAAATAAGCTCTTTCCTTTTGTACTCAATTTCAAAACAATAATACAACGTTTGATGTTTTAAAGTTGAACTTTCGCATGATGAAGGTAGAGATGCTCTAAAATAATGCACACTAAGAAACCAAAAGATGTCCAACTTCCAAGAATTCGACAGGCAAAACCTTGACACAAAACAAAGATATAGTTTGATCTTATTTCTTAAATTGGTTTACTTGATAACAGTTTATTAAAAATAAGTCATTTTAACTTGACTATAACTTTGTTTCATATTAATAATATTTTCTCAATTTTGCATAAAATAGATGAAGTGAACATAAATTGAAAAACAGGAGATGATTTAATTCAAATATTTGTAAAGAAATCCTCAGAACATTGAGTTTAAAATAATTTTTAAAAAATATTTTAGATTTTCGTAAAATTAACTAGATAATATCATAACCAAAATATGATTCATCCGATTTATAAGAATGGTTGATGGTGGTGCATGCTAGAAATCAAAAAATATTCTCAATCCGAGAATGAATACGGAGTAAGTTCTGAGAACGGACTGTACAATCGCTCCGAAAAGTAATGTTATCTCATCAAAAATTAAATACACAATTACGTCCAACAATAATTTATCTCAAATGTTTACTACTTAAATTTTAATGTCATATGAGTGGCAAAGGATTTTTCCTGTTTATTACTAAGCCAATTTAATATACTTCTTAAACATCTTCTTGTGCCGTGTCCTGTGCTTCTGACGTTTGCTGATCATTCTTGAAAAAATATCAGACTTTGGCGGCACGGAATAGTTTCTTAACTATGTGGATACCTGTACATTAGCGAATTGCGCAAACTGTGCAATGCCTTCCACCGATTCCGCGTCGACTCTCGATTATGCCCATTATATTAATTTTAAAAAGTGATATTTTTCTCTTTTCAAAATACAACCCAGAGAGAGAGGCGATCTTTCGTAATTTTGTGGTATTTAAGAGTTTTCGTTTTACACCTGCTCCACGCAGTAAGGTCTTAAAAAAAATAATTTTATAATTAAACGTTGATAAGTTACTTATAAGTTTTAACAATGTGAAGGAAAAAATGTACTTTTGAAAATCCATCTGAACGGAAAAGATAATAATATTTACTAAGGGATAAATAGGTTTAAAAAAATATTTTTGAAAACACTTTAAGAAAGATCTTTCTGAAAATTTTAATTGGAATTAATTTAGGCAAAAATCAGTATAACATGCGCACAACCTTGCATTTTTTTTTCGTTATCAGTACATTTGACATTATAAATCCTTCGGTAGCTAAAATGTTTCGCAGTATATAATATTTAACTGAATTGATAGGTTAACTCTGTATTAATTGTTTATTAGTTCAAGTATTTATTTGAAATGCTTATCTATGGCGCACGATATTATGACTTGGTCGGGAAACGTTCGTGCAATTTTAATGACTGTCATTTTCTTCACTATCGGTGATATGGTCAACCCATAAGCTGTAAAATGTCGTTAATATAATTATTATCAGCGTATACTACAGTTAATATAATTTATTTTATCTCATTTGTCACGGATTATCTTTTGATCAATTTTTATTTGATCAATATATATTTAAAACTTAATACAACTTATACAGAAACTTTACAAGAGTTTGCTGTTAATTATATCTCTCTTTCGTGTTGCACTTTTCAACATACCTATCCGAATTATTGATTTGGATATATTGAAATCCGCGGTTGAAATACAATCATGTCTTCGGCTCCAGCAATTGAGCTATTGAGTTAAGAATCACTGGAGTATACACGGAGCTCGTGGCAAGTCATTGCACGTCTTGGTAACACTACCACACTGGAAGAGACAACAACACTTGAACACGTTTTTTTTTTGTTAAACTTGGCGAGTTTATTGCCATGTGGCAATCTCTTCTAACCAACCAGAAATATGTTTTTATAGGCCCTAAGTGTTAACCAGATTGGAATCCTATTTAAAAAATCTGGGTTCCAGCGGGGATCGAACCCGCAACCTCCGGATCGGCAGACAAGTGTCTTACCACCAGGCCACGTTCTGAGTGGAGCGAGTATTATTACCTGACGAACCCTTTTTCCAGACTGGGATACCTTTTTGGTTATTTTGTTCGATACCATCAGGAATCGAACTCAAAACCCCCCGGTAGAATTCAAGTGTCTTATCAACTAGGCCAAGGAAATCATTAGACTGTTAATTTAAAATAACTTTTAAAAATAAATAAGTGTTAGGTTTCATATTATTTTCACAGAATCATACATATATATTATGAATATTATTCCTTTAGTCAACTTTGTACCTTACCCCCTTAGGCTTTGTTTACTCATCACCATTGATTTTGCTTTAACCAAATAGATTGGCTCTCAAAGACTAAATATTTATTAAATAATCAATATTCCCCTCCCTATTCTGTGAACTCAACTTAAATACACCGTTCAACGCCTTCTAGTATTTTTGTTGTACGCAAGTGATCTAAAGTTTTCGAGCCTTGGAATAGAACCATCATTAATATTATATATTATTCATATACTTAAAAGTATTAAAATGTCTTTTAAGATATAAAATTATTTGATAAAATATCTCATCTATAAAATTTTCTTTCGAATTTGACAAAGGAATACCTTTAATCAAGAAAATGACTAAATTTCTCCCATCTGATGCCCAATTCTCCAAGAAGATGAATCCTTAGAGTAAGGAGATAATTATTCTGTCTATTAATTAATGATAAATTTACTCCAATGATTAAAACATCAATCAAACACTGGATAGATCAGGAATTAAATGGCCTCCCAAGATGAAGTCGTGTCTAAGGTACTCTGACCAAGATGGTAACGGTCAACCAGTGGCCTGCGAATTGTTATCAACAATTTGCTTATATTTTCGGGGTCAAATAGTAATGTATGTATAATAAACAAGGATCTCCATTCCTGTTTAATGTGAAGAACTTGAAACAAATAAAACAAACTCAAGAATTTAATCGATCTGGGTAAGTTGATTGGCAACTATTGATTTTTAAATAATGGTTCTTCCATAATAAATAAAAAATTATGAAAGAACAATTATTATGAAATGACCAGAACGTTTGGCAATCATCATTAATTTATTTTGTATACAAGCCTTTAATTTTTTTAAATATTCATCTGAATTTGTTTTTATATTCAATTAATTAGGTATTTACTTAAAGCAAATAAAATAAATATTGAGTTCACAACTGAATAACCTAATCATTGGATGCACAAAAAGATTGCCATATATCGAATTATTAAAAGGAAGAGACTAATCACCGGGTTGACATATAAATATTGCGAATGAAATAAATATCGTTATTTCATTCAAAAGGGATTTGGTAACATTTTACTAAAGGATCTTAGTAACAAACCATTTCATATACTCGTATAGGTACATTTGTTTATAATTTTTTTAACTATTTTAATAATACAAATAAAACAAATAAAATATTATTAAGCTATGTTAGTGAGCAACATAAATAGTCTCAAATTCGTTATCGATTAAATTTTCATATTCTATTCAAAATTATTTATTTATGCTGCTGGTTATGATTCTTAGAAAATGAGATTTTAGTTTCATTATCTTGTTCACTCATTCCGTTGGTAACCCTTCATATCTGAATTGATAACTTGGACTGAAAGCCTACCTGGGATATAATATTGTCATCGGCCTTATTAATCAAGCCTGCGGACTTGAGCCAGTAAAGCAGACACGGAACTCGCGATTCATCATCGCACGTATTTCAAATAGTACTCCACATGTAAACACTGGTACACATCTGTATGCTCTGTTTTAGCAGATTATTACCTCTTTAATTTTTTTTATTATGCGCCGTAAAGAAAATCCTGTTACCAACTAGGTCAACATAAGTTCTTTTTCAAGTATAATGTATCGATTTTCTAACATTATTGTGAATATTCACAATTTTATTCTTTAAGTATGTCATTTTCAAACTACCCTTAAAAAAATCACTGGTTATTTTTTTCAAATCATGTTACATTTATTAATGAAAATCTTGTATACTATGCTCTACTTTATTAAAGATTCATCTGAACTTTTGAATATCAATTTTGTGGCATCTTACTGAATGAGACCAAAGCTCAAATGGCTAGTAATCGTTATCCACAAAGCTGCATCATCAACCACGATTTGCATAGGAAATGCATACCTCCCCTGGCGGGAGCTTTAACTCTCCAACATTGTGGTGACAAGAGGTTTCTGCATCCGTTATCTATCGTCTGTAAAGCTAAATTGAGATTGTATCTTTGTGTATCGTTGCGCACAGATAATTACTACTTGCTAGTTATCCAGATAACACTTTCGAGATAATTCTGTCTAATTTAAAAAAAACATTAAATTGCAAAATTTATTATATTTTACGATTTATCAAAAAATATTTTTCATTTTTATAATCATCACATGTTTTGCACGATTTTTTTCTGTACACGTTAAACAAAAAGGCCAAATTAATATTTATCAATATTTAATTATCTTTACATTCAATGGGTACACTAAAATACATTTAAATCAAGCAGTACCAAGACCCGCTAAAATTACGTTTCACAACAACGTATTCGTTTTAAAATTGATGTATGGGGAGTGAAACGTGAAAAATGAGTAAAAGGAGTCCAATTAATGCATTGGAAATATGTAAACACTAGAAGAATATGTGGTGTGTCGATGTATGTCAGAATGAGATATGTAATTATAAAAGATAAACATGAGCTAAAAACGAATGTATAGTATGGTGGAAATGGGCACGTTGAGGTGATTTAGACATGTTGAACGGATTGGTGACGAAGAACTGAATAAAAAAAATATATTGCAAGCATAAGTGGGAGTAGTATTAGAGAATCACCGAAAAAAATAATGTTGAACCAAGTGGATGGAATCTTGAAAGAAGGAAAGGTATGGAGTAAGTGAAACAGAGGGAGCTTTATTATACAAATATTCATGGACGTAGAGGTGGCGAAGGAAGTGTGTCGTGGCAAGAAAATTTGGCTCTCTGCCCTCTATACCTACTCCAATAGGAAAATTGCATGATGGTTTATATGTAGGTATGTTTTTATATTATATATATTTTTGGCAAAATATTAGTGATTACGCAGCCACTTCAAAAAATAAATCACATGTTTATCACTGGTATGAAATACTCGTATATCACCACTTCAAGAAAGCTTTATTTTTCAATGTATAAAAGACGGCTCATAAAAATACAACTAGCTAAATTTCTCGTAGAATGCTATCAATAAAGTATAAAAGTCAACTGTTTACTAGGCTGTATGCACCAGTTTGGGTAATGATTTGGCTGTGATGTTTGGGCAGAAAAATACGACATTATAATGACATAAGATAATAAATCTTATAAGATTTTTTACGAATGAAGCCTTGTAGGATTTATCACATTTTTTGTATTACTCTCTACAACATATTTGTATTTGGGGTGCGAACATGTCAGTGAGTTTGGCTAAGAGACATATTTCTTTCAGCCACATTAGTCGAGCATCTAGTTTAGAGCCATTGATTAGGCACGTCATTCACAGTTCGTTACAGTATAACTTGATAATACTTTGTCTTGCACTTTTGCCTTCATTGTTACCAGATTAACTTTTTTTTTACTAGATTCAGACCTCGAACGTTAATTTTGTTCGCTAAGGATCAGTGACCGAAATTGAAAACACCAGATGGAAGGCAAATGTTTTACAAACTAAGTCACAGATTACACGCAGAATAGATTATTGAGGATTTACCATCACAGGGTTTTGTTAAGTGTTATTTAAGTAACATAACACCTCATGCTCTTTGAATTTTTGATATGTGATAAAAATATAATTTAAATAATAATTTAAAGAGATTTTCCCTATTTCGAAACATTATCTCAATTAAATAAATTGGTTGCATCAACATAAACATGTAGTAGGCCTATTGAAAATGTAATGGAAGAAAACTCTTAAACATAAAAAATACAATTATTGTTTTTTTGGTATTTCATGTTAATTTATCCATTTACGATTGATTTCGACCATTAACAGTTTTTAAAAATCACAATAAAATTTTAGAGTGCGAGTGAATACAAAAATATGTGATGGTAAGTAAAAATAAAAAAAATCAACCACTAACAGGATTTGTACGTGTTTTAAATTAAAAATCCATAAAAACAACACTTTATTATTCAATGTGCTTGTTTGGGTCTCATTTAATTTGGTTATTCAATTTATTTGTTTGTTATAAAGAATGTTATTTTGATAGCAGGTAAAACACTCGTTACTGTAATAAATCGTAATAAGTGGAATAACTATTTCCGTTTTTACATTTAACTAAGTTCAATAGTAAAATATTATTTCTTCGTGCCAATAAGATATATTTAAAAAAACTAAACTTTGTCCTCATGATAATTTTAAAAATATGGAAGAAAAAAAAATTTTATCAAAAAAAAAATATCGATAATCTCTATAAAATTGGCGGTAAAAATGTTTATTAGATGATAAATCTCCCTTTATGCCAAATTTTTGCTTTCGTATGCTATCGGTAAATTTGGCGTTACTTTTTCCTTCAATATCTTAGCAAGATCTGGAGCGAAGAAGCCTTAGGCTTCTTTTTCGCAAATTCTTTATTATTGGCTGTAAGCCGGGATAACCCTACGATACACGGAATTTACAGTGCAAAAATATTTACGAGATTTTTCGGGATTTCAGATACCTACTCTCTTTTTCTTCCCCTTTACCATAATATTCCGATAAAATTTAGACATCTCAGAAGAAAACTATATTTTTTCAGAAAAATCCTTTATCTTTTATCTGAATATTTATACATTTTAAGCATGATTCTACTTATTTTTGTCAAAGTAAAAAAATGTTTCAATCATGCATTTTAGATTCTTTGGATTGATATATGCATCAACAAAATTCATGCATCGCCCTCTTCATGTATCTACTTCGTATTTTAACTTCTATTTTGTCGAAGTGCCCTTTTCAAATTTTATTTTCAAATTTAATCAAGTTTAAGATGGTTGGTAGAAAGAATGAATGATAAAAGATTTACAAAAATAATCTACACATGTAGTATAAAAAGTACGAGAAGTTTGACAGACTAAGATAAATGTATCATAACCAAATAAATCTAATTCTGAAATCGGGAAAATGAAAATATTTTACAATAGGAGATAATACATTTCGAGATGTATGGACATGGCAGAAGCGAAAGATGTGCCCCAAAATACAAGAAAGTGAAGATCTGTTCTTTCTGCCTAGACCAATAGTAACATGACATGATGGTGATGATAATGATTGAATATGTTGATTTTTGAGTTGAAGAAACACAATGTTGACGGAGAAGACTAGTGAGATTTATCACAAATTATAATTATTATAAAGAGTTCTTCGAACATTTAGTATAGAGAGCTTTTTTCTATTGTGTATGATTTACTAACATATATTACATTGATTCTGAAATTGAAATGTTTGCATATTTTAGAGAAAGAAAAACCATAAATTTCAATTCGTAGTAAATTATCACTGACTAGTTATAAAATGTGTATATTGAAATGTAAAGCCAGTACTGCTTAGATTTCATGCGCATGAGCCACTCATGCGCGTGAGCCGCGCTAGTGTATACCTATGAGTTACACTAGTGTGTACCTATGAGTCACGCTAGTGTGTACCTATGAGCCGAGCATTCTCTAATTAGTAACTCGAATACAGTGATTCCCTTTAAGCCTGTGGTTTTCAAACTTTTTCGTTTAATAGCACCCTTGGTGTATAAATTATTTTTCACTAAAAAATCTTACCAATTAATGAGAAAAATCTAACCACTCAGCTTCTCAAATATTGGAAGTAAACTAGACACAACTATTCTCGTTTCCTGATATTAACAATAGTTTTTAAAACATCTGCTGTCGAAAAACCAAAACGACAAGTTTTGTTCTTAATGGACTCTCGCTATAATTTTTCTTTTATCGACGTAGTCAGATGGATACTGGGCCTTGAATAGTTTTGAAACCTTATGAACCCCATTTTATCTATTTAAAAGTATATTTGAAACCAGTTACTCAACTGAGGATAGGGTTTCTTCAAAACTCTTCAATAATACATAAAAGTTCAATAATACATAGATAAAATTATTCGCTTGTGTCAGTTAGCTGCCGCATCTTATCATTGTGACCGTGCCTTAGCGTATTGAATTAAAATGGAATTATTGAAATTATCTCGATAATATTTGAGAATACTCCGCATACTTAGAAAACCTCTTCTTTAAGGTATTTCTCATACTTATTTTAAATAACGAAATGATTTATTTTATGTTAATTTAAAAAATCCCTTATAATTTAAAACTTACATCTTCTGAATATTAGTTTACCTTGAAATATATTTTTTTAAATAAAATAAATCCTTTTTGTTTAATTCCTTCATCTATCAAGTTTGAACCTTAGTTAAACTGTTCTGCAAGATTTAAAAATATATTTTTTCTTTATTGAATTGTCAATTGAATATTTTTATTATAAATTTCAAATTTGACTTTATAAAAATCAGTATTCTTTTCATAAATATTCGATTGTCATATTTTTGAAAAATTAATAAAATTATTAAATTTATTTTGGTTACATAATGTTTTGTGACACAAGAAAACAGACAAACAAATATTGATATTATATTTCTTCATTCGAGATAGCATGGGCTACTCGAAAATTTAAAATCAATTTGATTTTATGATATATTGTAATTTGTCTGCTGCGTAATTTCTACATATTTTCGTTTTAATATTCGCACGAGGGTAGAATGAAAAGGCAATAAATGAAATGCCTCAAGGGCTCGAAGTATACTCACCAATTCAATTTCATTCCTGAAAACTTTTGAAATATCATGACGAAGATAAAACATTTTTTCAATTTTGAATTTCAGATTTGAAAGATATTACTTGCATAATATGACAAAACCCTTAGGGCTTCTAGTGTGTATTTTGAAATCGAACATTTTCAATTTCACCTTTTTCCTTTTGTTACATACATATTGTTTTATAAAAGAGAAAAAACAAAAAAAAATTAATCCACAAAAACTATTGAAGTGAAATTTCTATTATTTCTTCTTTTGAATGGTGCTCTTTAATATATTCGGATTGGTGATTCGGATATATTGAAGAACGTGGCTGGGAGATTGTGTTTGGCCCTAGTAATTTATTTATTTATTTTATTTAGTTTACATACACATGGTAACTCCAATAACATACAATGCTTAAAGAGAATAATTATAAACACTAACAAGTAATAAAAAAAAATATAAATAAAATTATTGAACCGAAACAACTCACATGATTAAAAAAAACTTAATATGCTTTCCTCCAAAATATTTATTGAAAAGTTGAAGATATAAATATCCAAGGCCAGGTTTAGTAACAAAAGGACAGATCTAGCAAAAAAAGATGAGCACTTGGCAAGTTAGTTCTACTTATTGCCAGTCTTAACCGATCAATATTTCTTTACTTCGAATAGTTGATAGTATCACAAAGATAACCCGTAAGTAGCTTCAAGATATGAGAATAGACCCTCATATCCCTTCTCATGCTTAGAAGTTAGTATCCCAACATATCTTGTAGGATAGAACCACGGGTAGAAACCGTACTAATAAAGTAGAGATATCTTAAAAAAATATTTTGCAAATTAATCCCCCGTGGGCTTCACACCAATGTTTCACATTCAAACTTGCTACGAACAAGCGCACTGTCGAGGATCTGGGAACATCACAAATCTCAATACTATACGAGTAAACTCGCAAAGTTTGTGCATGTGAAGGCCAAATGAGTGCCAACTGTTAAAATAAATACCCAAGTAATTTGTTTAGTCCTACCGGTTTTCACCTCATCACCAAGGGAGCACAAACAAGTACAAGTGCACTGTCAAGGGATTTGATAATGTCACAAATCTAAATACTACATAAGCAAACTCATACAGTTCGTACACGTGAAGACCAAATGAGTGCCAACTGTTGGACTAAACAAATTGCAAAGTCTTTAAACCTCCACAGAGCCTTAATGTCTTAATTACAAATAACAACACCCAATTCTTCGATTCCTTCCACTCTCTGAATCAAAGGACCGTTCGAATTCTATAATACTCGTATTTAAAAACATTGCTCTGGAAAAAGACAGAAGTTTTCATAACCAATTTGGGTTTAGAACCAATGGAGTAGGCACGAAATTCGGAATTCTTCTTGCCGGTATTGGCAATACTACCGCATGTGGAGAAGCACCTACCTACACCCGCCCTTGTGCGAGTATTAATTTTTGTTGAGTGTCTGTTAGGAATTTATCCCAAAACTCCCAGGTGGAAATACCAAATGACTTTCTTGAAATACCAAATGACACTTCCTATTAGAAACATTATAGAAACACATAATTGGTTACAGAACACCAATTACGAGTACCTTACTATGCGACGGTGTATTTTTGTTATATAAATATATATTTTTTTTACGTATTCATATTATGAGTTGTATGCTCTGTGTTTATTAAAATGAAAAAAAATGATGATAATAGTAATGACGGAAGTAAATCAATTTTAATAAAAACAACGCTTTCCTTATCTTTGTACTGCTTCATGTTGTGGTCGTTTTACTGTTTTTTTTTAAATCTAGTTTGCTCTTATAATTTTGATCCACAATGATGAATCTGTAATTCTTTAAATCAAAATGTTGTATTGAAAACAATAAAAAATTTACATTCTTAGGCTATTTTTAATAAAATAATATTTAAAATCTCGAAAAAAGTAATTTTTTTATGAAACATAACTCAGAACAGAGTACATGACTGTCTTATTGATAGAATACTTGGTATGAACTATTTAACACCAAATTAATTTATTTACATAGCAGCACTTTAAAGAATGAATCAAATAATGATGTAAACTAAATAATTGAGTGGTAATATATAATAATTAATTTTATTATAATCAAGCATAACCACTCATAAAAAACTGCTTCTCGTTTTAATGTATATATTTTTCGGTTCAGTCAAGTCATATTTTCTTAATGATTATATATTATTATTTGCCATTGCTTTTTAAAGTCTTAGAATCATATCAGAAAGTGACAGCTGTCAAATAATATTTGAAAAATAAAAATGTTCTAAATGTGACATTTATAAAATATTAACTACTAAACCATTGCTATGACAACACCGAATATTACACATGTATAAAGTTCAAATGAATTAATATTGTTCGATGATTAAGATATAAAATAATCATCGAGGTTAAGTTGTTTCATGGTTAGTTTTTACGTTATTTAATTTTTTTAAAGTATGGTATTATAATATTATTAAAAAAACGGTTTCCTCTTTAACACATTTATTTATTTATCACTGGTGAAATGAGTTATGTTATAAAATATTTTTAAAAACAATGTAGTGAGTGCTTTGAATATAATTATTGTAAAAGAAAATCGATTACAAAGTAAAAAAAAATCACACTAAAAATAAGTTCACGTAAAATCAACAACACGTAAGTAAGCAACACACGTCAAAATTATATCGAAAATAAAAAAATCAACAATATTAATTGTTATATATAATATATCAAGTTAGTAAAATTTATTACAATAATTGTAATATATTGTATCAACTTACGTGAAAGAACGCTTCACTACTTCTCGGAGATAATATTTTGAACTATGATTAAAATTATTTTAAAAGGATTATTGTAAATTAAGGTTGTTTGAGAACATAAAGTCTTGTTTAGTATGTTAATACTTAAAATCGTGCAAACAAACGTAAAACTTAATGAAGAGTAAAAAACTATTTTTCAATTCACTATATTTCCGCTTAATGATGAAGGTTATCACTTTTCACTTATGAAGGTTATTTATTATTATTTTTTAAACAATTGGAAGAATAAACGCACAAATGACCAAACCCAAATCTGATCTGCTCTGAGATCATGGAGTTTTGTATATGCTTGTTTACTTGGTGGATTCCTCATGACTGAGAGGGTCGTGCTCTATCTGATCCATCTGCCCGAGGACAACGATTCTCAATATCTTTCATTTTGGTCCCATTGGAGTGCTGCCGTCACAAAATACACTGTTACGTACCTGCCTTGATCAGCCCATCGGTTTGGTGATCTACCTCTGCACATCGTCCCGCTACAATGCCAGTTTATTTTTCAATATCATCTTCTCTGCTGCATGCTAAATTGCCAAAGACCTTGAGTTATCGTCGCAAACCAATCGTTAATAGCCTGTCCTGAATTCCAAGTTTTTGGATGATGGATACATTGGTGTGCCATGCTGTCCATCGTATATTCAACATGCATCGCCTGCACCACATTTCGAATGAATCTAGCTTTTGTGTTCTGTTTTTGTCATCATTGTCCAAACTACTACTTGGTATTAGAAAATGGACAAAATCAGAGAATGCATTAGTCTTTTTTTTTCTAATATCACCTTGTATTAGTAAGAATTTTGACAAGTATTTTCGTAAAAAAGGGTTGATATGTGCACATTATGTTATTACATTACACTTTCGCTGTATATAATAAACCTAACGATTTAATTGCGTTTAACTACCCACCAGAAAGTCTTTAAAGAGGTCAGAAGGGATTTATACCTTTTTTTAAATGTACCACGGGGAATTGATCCCATAACCTCTGGGTCTGAAGACAAAGGTGTCTAACCTTCTAAACTACAGTGGTTGGTAAGACACTTCTCTTCTGACTCGGCTGTTGCGAGTTTGACATATCTCATATTTACAAGTATATCACACATTAAAAAAAAATTTTTTTTTGCTTATTTAAGTACAACACCTTCTTTTTCCTTTGTTTTAACCCCTAGCAATTAGTTCTACATACAGTGCCCCGATGCATCCTTGAGTGCAGTCTCATCGGGTACTTAATGGCTGACCTACAGCAAAGATAGCCATCTTTGTCGGCAAATATGCAAATGTTTCAGTCATTATATCAATTTATCACAGCGGTGATTATCGCTCCCAGGATTGATGATTTAAGCCGTCCCCTTGAGAAGGTGAATTTGTACAAAAAGTCACGAAATTATAATGTTGTAAGGACGTGTAAGAATTTCCATAAATCAAAAATAAATATAGCAATTTAGAGGTATCGAATATTTTGTGCGATCTACTGACAGCTTTATGAAATAAATTAACCCTTTAAAAATGCATTTATTAAACATTCTTTCATAAGCAAAACAGTATCATTAATTATTTGAAATATATTTTACAATAAAATGGAATATTTACAATTTGATTTATTGACATGCAAATTATTCAAATATTTTTTATAGTTTGTCCCAAATATTTTGCTTCCCATTTTTTTTAGCTTTTATCATACGGACTTATTAAATAATAAATTTCATTGTTATTCCACTTATAATGACATAAATTTTCGTAACGCGTGGTTCTACCTCCTATATCGAGGTTCTCTTTAGGTGGATGAATCATAGTTAATTATGAGAGCAATGCTTAGGTCCAACTGGTTTTATGTTTCATTAGTAGGGACTGTGGTATGTTCACCTAAAAGAAAATATTAACGATAAGAGATTTTTGATTTTTTTGACAATTTTCCCTTAAAAATTATATAGAATTTATGAATAAAAACAACATTATAGATATTTAAAGCTATGAACATAAATAAAACACTATTAAATATTACCAGAATGCAAAAACTACATCTCATTATTTTTTTTCTTTCAGGTTAATAGGCTATACACACCGATAAAATATGACTATACTTCATCTTAAGCATTACTTTCGTAACTAACCGGAATTACTCCGTCAGAACAGAGCCTCAAAATAGAAGGTAGAAATACGTGTTGCAGAGATTAATGTAAACAGTGGAATGAAAAAGTAATTCTTTTCTAAATATTTTTATATGGAGTTCCACAAAATAAAATCTGAAACTTGTTCATTAATCTGTTGTTGAGTTAATTTAAAAAAAAACCTGAATATTTCATTAAAAAAATGATCTTTTGTGTAAACAGTGTAGTTCTTTTCGTAAATTTGTCTGAGTGTGATTTGCAACTGTAAGAGCTGTTTGAAAAAAAAAGACAGTAATTTATAATAATTTCCGATAAAAATAAACTGGGTAGCATTATAAAGATAAATAACACACTCGTCAGGTTGATGCCAGGGTGGAATTTTTTAATCATTGCACATTGTATATGCGTTATAATTTGCTCATTTTTAAACCAAATCTCTTTAATTTTTATGAAATACAAAATTTAAAACGATGTTTTTAGTGTTACATAGACATAATTAAGTAAAATCTTATGTCAGAAACTTATTGATTCTAATGTCATAATATGATACATTGAAAGCGCCTAGGTATTTCTCAATTTGGTAGCTGATTACTACAGTCGTTTGAAAATTTAGAATACAGTGTAAGAAATTCAATATTTATATATTATGAATACTTAGTAGAAAATATTCTTTCAAAGCAAACTCTTATTATTCTGATAAATGTATATTTGCATACCTTTTAATAATTGCCGCTTTACTTTATAGTACACCTGCTATAATTTAGACTAGTTGTAAAATTGCGAGTAAGTCAAGAAAAACTACTAAAGATTTTAATGTTGAGAAGAGGTAAAAATGTTTTATAAAGTCCTCATGAATTAACGTAAATAAAAGTAATCTTTGTACCTTTTTACACGTGACGAACTTATGTCACTTGTTTTGGCTATGAATTCGCCGAGCAAACTCTAGCTTTTTCTCAACTAAAAGCTCCCGCACTGAAAGCTCGCCCACGCAGCAGATTCCTCGACACTTGGATTTACCGTGACAAAATTTGATTTCAGTTGCGTTGTGGCCGTGAAGTAACAAATATATTCAAACCCGACAGCTTAACAATTATCTTAACCTCGGGTGTGGGGACGCATTCGTGTTCTTACTTTCTTCAAGATTTCAACGTGATTACGTTTCGGCGAGAAAGAAAAATAAAATTAAAAATGTGTTATTTTGTATTGAAGGTAAAATTAAATACAACATTTATTGAGAAAAAAAAATCATAGTATGAAATACCATCTGTAATTCCAATTTTGTTGAAGTGAATGTTGAAATAATTGTAACAAACTTCGCGTAATCGTACGAGTATACTCGTATATCAATTTTTTGTTGAATTTTTCAATTTTTAAAGAAAATGTGACGTTCTTCGAGATAATTATTTCCAATTGATCATTTCTTTATTCCGTACCTGAGTTCGAAAAAATATTTATTACAAAATACATGTATTTACAATAATTTTCTTAAATACTCGGAGATTACATCCGTATACTGATACATTTAATCATTCGTAAATTGGCCCATTACGGGATAGTTCTTTTTACTCGAATTTGTATTTATGTTACAATTGAAACGAAATAATTTATTGGTTCTTATTAAATATATCATATTATGCTGTTATATTTAATATTTGACGCAACATTCAACTGGTTCAAAGTGAATTGATAAATTGTGGGTTTACCCAGTATGGGGATAGATTTTTCTTCATGCATTTTGTCAAGTTCACTCGATATTTTATTTATTTTAAGCAAACATTATTGTCAACACTTAAAATATTATCATACTTGTTCTAAGGTATAAATAAGCTGTTTTAATATTTTATTATTTTTATTAGTCCTGTTCATCCCGCCGTTTCCCTGTCAGAGTTGATATGGAATAGTGAGTACCAGAATTTGCTATCTCGATATACTCGTATATGTATATCATTCATCCCTTCTACATCCATACACCTCTTCAGATTGCTACTATTTCTTTGACTTTTTATGCTTCCTTCTTTTTAAATCTTTCATATGATTAAACCATACTTCCCTTGGTCTTTCTTTACTGCGCCGCGCCTTTCACTCACATTAGCGCTTTATTTTTGTTGTATTAGTCTTTCTTCATCCATTAGTTCTACATGTCTAAACCATCTCATAGTGCTCTTTATAACACATACATTTCTGCGAAACGGAGCGTCAGACATTCTTATCGCGACACACGTCTTTCACTTCTACAAGACGTATACCTTCTCATACAAATTCTACGACTTCTCTGACTTTAGCATTTCCTTCTATAAATACATACATATATTTCATTTGATCCAACCACACATTCCTTGGTCTTGCTCAATCCCGCCTTTCACTGACATTTGCGGTGTACATTTGTTTTGTTAGTCTCTCTTTATTCATTCATTCATTCTACGTGCACAAACCATCTCAGAATGCTCCTCATGATCTTAATTAATCAATTAGCCTTAAGTTCACATTCATCGCTAATCACGTTATTCTGTGTGATGCTGCTTTACATTTCTACAGAATTTATTCGGCTTTTTCCAGCCTTTATCCTCCCACATTTCCCTTCATCCACGCCTATATTTCCCTTCCATACATCAAAGTTGGTACTAGAATACCGATGTGGAATATTACTTTAGAAAATTTTGATAGTGACCAGTTCGAGTATAACATAAATGTAATAGAACCCCATTGACTTAACGCTACGCTACCCGCCATTCAATATCTCTCATAGCTCTTCTAATTTCTGAGATTTTTTGACCGGAGTCGATTTACATCTACTTTTAATGAGAATCGATCGTACTTGTATATTGAAATTAATAATTAAATAATATTTAAATAAGTGACAACGCAATTTTGTTTATTGTAAATATAGAAATACTGTGGCTGTGGAATATTCATTATACCTTTCTATAATTAAGCTGTTTTTTAAACAATTATGTTTTTGATAGATCATTTGTTTTGACATAACATGTATAATTGACATATCATGTATAATGCTCGGTATCCCACGACGGAGCTTTTCAGAGAGTATCAGGTCCTGAACATAGCCAATTTACATCTCAAATCCATTCTCTGGCACTACCATCGAGAGGAGGGGAAGATGCAAACTCAGCAGACACACATGGCAACTAATGAAATGTTCACCATCCCTAGAGTTAAAACCTCTTTTGCCCAAAGGCAATATGCTTATTTGGCTCCCATTACATACAATGGTGTGCCGACTTCAATAAAAGTAAAGGTAGGAAAACCATTTAGACAGTCGATCGGAGCGTGGTTGTTATTGCGACAGGATTTTGAGTACTTGGGCTTTCAGGATGAATGACGAGTGGAAAGGATTTATGTGAGCTCGTGAGTGTGGGTCTCTTCTTGTTGTTTTAATTTTGGTTGTTTTTGTGTTTGTGTTTCTGTGTGTTTTTCTTTTTTCTTCTTTTTTTTGGTTTGGATTTGTTTTGATTTTTATTCTTATGATTGTGTGCGGTATATTGTGGGATGAATATTTTTGGTATTTCTGGAGTGATAATGTGTGAGGAGTTGAGTTTCGCAAGATGTTTCCAGTTGTAGTTGAGTGTCACTGTTTGTCAGGTTGATGAGAGCGTGCAACGGGGTTTTTTGTGTTATCAAAAATCGGAAAGAAGTATCGATTTATTTTTTCATGCTAAATATCCTCAGTGAGATACAGGCAAAAGCCTAGTTTACTGGGGATACGACAAATGAAAGGCAACAAACCCAGATCCATTAAAATTATATGTCCAAATCAAATTACCTGTTGTTTTTTCTCAAATTGTGTATATTTCTTGTCATGTGTAATAATAAAAAAAATAAATTTAAGAGATCTCCAGCAACAGTAACCTAGATAGTGAATTACGAGCACAAACTAATAAAGCGACAGCTTTGGCTGGCTGCGGGACACTATATGGAGAAACAAACACATGCTTACCGAAAGTAAGGTTAGGATATTTAAGACATGCGTCCGCTTCATCATGACATATGGGATAGAAGTGAGAGCCGATACCAACAGGACAAAAAAAACCTTCTCAGAGTGGCATAAATGAGAACCCTACGCTCCATCGCAGGCAGAACTCTTAAAGATCGGATCAGAAATGAGACAATAAGGTCTGTGATGTTGAAGATATAGTGAGGTGGGGAAGAAGCAGAAGGCGCTTCTGGAGGGATCATGTGAACCGCATGGAGGATATAAGACTGGCAAGAATCGCTTAGACTGAAAACCCTAATAGCAGGAGATTACCAGGAAGGCCGCCGAAAAGGGGGAAAGACAACTCGGTGTCATCATCCCAGGACAGCTCACCGTCCCAAACAGGTTATACGACCTAGGCCAAGAGGAAGAAGAAGAAGAATGATTAATTTTATCTACTGATCGTTAATATTGAGATGAGGATGTTATATTATTTGTTCATAGGTGAATTCTGATTAACTTATGATATTTCAAATATCACACTGTATAAATTACATTAAGATATAGAGATATTTCACTCCTTTAATTTGTTGTGGGTTAAGTTTAAAATATGTCCTTTTCATTAGAAGTCGTAGTTTTTACTTTTTTACGTCTTGTAAATTATTCATAAAAATCTATGTGTTAACCTCAAGCATTGACCTAATTCTTTGTGACAGATATAAAAGAACTGAAGATTATTTATTTTCAGAAAAAATATTTTCAATAAAACCTCTTTTTGTCACGTGTTATTGTTATATTTAGACTGAACTTTAAATGTCAGAATATATTCACAATATATTTTCAGAAGGTTTATTTCATTATATGATTCCCGTTTTCTTGGTATTATTTTCTTAGAAAGTTCTTGTAAAAAACATTTATGACGTAAGTAAAAACAAATGTTTGACAGAAATCAAAGGGCGTATTTAATAAGTTTCTGCTGTAAAGCACCTCAATTTGCAAACATAGGCAGGAAAACTTAATTATGTTCAAATATTAAAATTTCACGCCTCTTTTCGTGATTATCTGTTAAAGAAAATATTTTTTTCAATTTATTTATCACCAAAGTCTGAAAAGGGCTAAAGCTCGAATCATCAATTAATCATATCCTGACATTTGAATCACAAATCTTTCGATAACAACATACATTTCTACACATCAGAGAGAACAGATCTCAACATTTTTCTATTCAAACAAACTATTTTCACCTCTTTCGCATCTATATATATCGTACACAGTCTTTCATTATTCATTCTTCTTTACCTTATATTTTTCTTAAGTCTAGTAAAGTTGATCTAGTCATGTTTTCTTTGGCCTACCTCTTCATCGTATACCTCGCACTTTTTATTTGTACTATCTTTTAGAATTTTTTTGTAATTTATTCTTCCACATATCCAAACCATATTAAAGATTCTTTCTTCATCATATTTAAAACATCCATTTTATTCGTGAATTCATTTCTGATTTCATCATTTCGCCTTATTTCGAGTATACCTTTGATTTGATTCATCTCGATAAAGTTGTTTACAATATTAAACCGTTTCTTTCATTTTTCTATAACTTCAATATCTTACAAAAACTTGAATGTAAAAAGAACCATTTCCACTCACTAATAATCCATTCGAGGTATATCAAAAATCGGAAAATTTATTTAATTATTGAGTTAGTTACGCATAGTTCGAAACTTAATTTTTAACACATCTGTGCAAATATGTCTGGCGGATTTATTGTTTTAAAGCAATTTCTTCCAATCAATTAGCTTTGGTATCTTAATTGTTGTTGGTGTCTATGATCGTACGTTTGGCGTTAAGAATGAAAATAATATTTGAGAAAAACTAATAAAAATTAAACAAAATCAAGGATAATAGGGATTTGGATAGGTGCTGTATGGGAGGAAATACATATTTTGGGATAAATAATACTTCTTTAGTTTGTTCTCAAATATCGGAACGGATGTAGCACATCTGATTGAGAGTATTGAAGATTGTTTCAAAGTCGAGCCTATTGAACTGCAAAAGACGATGTGTAATGCGTTGGCGTACAAAGGATTCTTACGTCACTAAATCGGAGGGACAGCGCATGCTTGAAAAGATAATTGAAGTTTTCGACAATTTTGACAATGAAAACAGCTTGGATTGTTCTACTGTCCAAAAAGAAGTGACAGAACGTGAGGATTCATTCTCTACTACTTCTAATAATAATAAAAGGGCAACAAAATAAAGCATCGTTTAGAGAGGAACTCTTCTAAAGGGCGCTCGAACTCTCTGTATTGGAGTCAAGCAATTCATTCTAATAATATGGTAATATTATTTAAGATCAAAAATATACTCAATCATTTTGGACTCGCTAGAGCATATTTTTCCAAACGTTTTCGTTCTATAGACCCCTTGCCGAATTTATTGTTTTCCGTAGACCCCCGCCTGCCTAATATTGAATTTTCCTTAACTTCAAATGTATTTTTGACAGCTGACAATTGTAAAAAAATAAAAACATGGACAATTTTTATTCATGTCTTTATTGAAAATACACAAAATCCAAGTAAATATTTGGCTTTGGAACGAAACAAATCAAAACCTAGAAAAATTCTTACATAAAATGAATACACAAATAATACTGTTAATGATAATGATGAACTTTAAGGTCTGAGATAAATGGTTCAATATTTGGCTTCAAATTAGTAAGGTATAGTCTTAAATCTCCACGTTCAATGATTTGCACTCGATTACTTTTTTTCATAGGAAGATTGTCAACCGCCCTAAAACATCTTTCCACTAGGTATGAAGATGGAAAAGCTAACAAAAACTTTTTTGCAATAGTCCATAATGCAGGATAAGCCACATGAATATCTTTCTGAAGCCAGAACTGCTGATACTTCTTTCTGAACTGCACCTTAAGTTCTTCGTTTGTACTTATTACAAATAGTTCTTCTTGTAATATATACATATATGTTCACACAATCTGTGTTAGGTGTAATAAGACATTAACGGAACGCCTAAATATTCATGATGATCTGCTTAAATGGAATCCGCTCACGTGATCCCCCATTTACATCTTGTAGACCCCCAATTTCTTTCTTCGCTGACAAAGACCCCCTGCAAGTCGAAATCGACTTTTATATACAATAATTCTTCATATCCTAAACTGAAAAAGAAATATAAATATTGTTTTCAATCCAAGAATAGTTTCATTGTAATTAAATAATAACAAACATTGCCCATATGGCATCTTATAAAGTGAATACCAGTTCTGATTTACTAAATGCACAGAAACATTTGATGTTCAAATTTTGAAGTGGCTTTAAGCAGATATCCGTTAAAAGTTTCACTTCAAAAGGTACATATGGTCAACACTAAAGTGGTAAATTAGTTTCAAACTCAGTTAAGTAGTGGCTTAATTTTACTCGACGAGTTAACAGTAATTTGTTAACGGTCAAGTTGAGCTGGCTCGGAGCAGTGACACATTCCGAACATTTCTCACGTACTTTGACTTGAGTGCATTCCCTTTCAGATTCTATTAAAAAAATTCACAAGGGACGAAGCAATATTTATTCTAATATACTGTGTATTCGGTACACTTACATTTAACGCAAGAAAATCTGCGAGTAATTAATCGACATTCCTATACAATGGACAAATAAAAAAGGATTTAATCGTATCAAATTGTATTATGATATATTATCGCAACAAAAAGCCACTCATGTGTGCAATATATATTGAGTATACTTTTTTCATAACACATAGAAACCTTTGAAATCATGATTCATATCGTTGCAGGTGTTAAAATATCGAAGAAGTTTTGAAAATAAATGGACTCGAGCAGCGTACGGAGACGTTATAAAAGAAGGTTTAATTAAAAAAATTCAACCTGAGCGCGACTAGTTGCAACCAAAGTGACCAAATGCGACCAATGCGACTAGATGCGACCAACGCGTTAATTTTGTATACTCAAAATGTCAACCAACTGGGCCGAGTTATTTAGCGGTTTTTAAAACTCCTCTCGGCAGTTTTTAAAAAAGCCTCATTTTTATCATTCTGCTTCATTATAATGTATTTATCCAGATGTTAACATTTCTCAAATAATACTCGTACATATTATATATACCAGTAGCATCACGCCGTGTACCTTGCGGAATAGGTAGAGAGAACAGGTATCCAAACTTTTCTATCCAAACACGTAACATCCGCCTCCTCCACATTCATACATCTTATCATGAACAGTATTCTGTTATTCATACTGCTCCATTTACATTATTTTAAAATCTGTTTTTCTCAGTTTACTTCTTTCACGCATATCTTACACTTCTGACTTGTTTAGTAATTCGTTCTCTCCATATGTCCAAACCATTTTAAGGTTCCTATCTTCATCTTATTTAAATATCCATGCGTTAATTTATGACACGAGTATCTTCATTATGCTTTCTTTCTTACATTGGCATTACATTTTTTTCTAAGTGCACGTATCTCAACAGCGTTAGTCTTACTTTTATCATTCTTCTGCCAAGTCCAAGTTTCACTTAAGTCAAGGTGGGTACTAACACACTGTTATGTAGTGTCATTTTTTGTTTTATTTTAATCATATTACATACAAATGCAAACTGTTTATACGGGAAATAAATATATTTGAAAAAAGCTTATAAATGTTGGTGAAATCTTAAAGTTTTTTTTATATCAATGCATATCACTTGTTTTGTCCAATAAGCAGTAAAATAACTATGTTCAATTTTATGCACTTATCTCAAACGTTCTCATTGGGCCCTTTCCCAATTGAGTTTACTCCTTTCACTCAATACCGTTCTATTATAGACAATGTATCGCGTTACTCATGTTACCAGGATAATCTTTTTCTTACTACGAATTAAAATATAAAAAAAAACTTTTTTTTTTATATTTTAATTCGTAGTATGTGAGAAAAAAAGGATCAAAGAAAGAACTAAACCCTCCATTATTAAGTATATACAGACATGTGACCTTATTTGTCAGAAAATTTAATAAGGAATTATTTCATAATCAAGAATTAACTATCAAATTGAACAACTAGTTTTGAGCTTTTGAAACCAGACAAATCAGGTAATAATCGACATTTAAAGCAAGACGGAAAAAAACCTCATAGGATTAAGAAAAGTAAAAGGTTTCTGTATTTTATTACTAAATGTTAACAATTATTTGATTATTTATAGATCGGAAATGCCTTAGCAGCTAACGTAGTCCTTTCCATTTGATTTTACCTCGATATTAATCCATCTAACATATTCCCTTTTTTGCTTCTGGCCATAACCATTCATCACTTCTGAACCAAGGATACAACGGATCGTTACCTGTTTTATGTTTGATGTATCGATGTGGATAATCGTTAATCTTTTATCACTAATAGGACTTTTGTTATACATATCTCAGTAGGAGGTAGTCCTAACAAAAAAACATTGACAGGTAAAAGAAAGAAAGCCATGGAGACCTTATGATATCAACAGTTTAATCATCTGTTTAACCCATGTAAAAAGGTTCTTTTGAAAATAAACCACAAAAAAATAATTTACTTCGTTCATAATGTTTTTTTTTCTTTTCTTGGAATTAATAGACTTGCGTGTATGTTATATATATATATATATATATATATATATATATATATATATATATATATATATATATATATATATATATATATATATATATATATATATATATATATATATATATATATATATATATATATATATATATATATATATATATATATATATATATATATATATATATATATATATAAAAGAAATTTAAAAGTGTAAACGAAACGTGTTCTTAATTAAAAGCTATGGGGTGAATTCTAGATTTAAAACGTTTAAATTACGGTCAAGTTTAATAATTTGATATGAACCCAATCTGACCGATTTTTTGTTCCCTTTTGTAAAATTATATGGATTTACTAAAATTAGTAAATTTTATTGTTATATTTTATTTCGCTATTTTTGCGTAAAATTCCACCTTGTAGGTTATTTGTTATGAAGAAATTTATTTCAATCAATAAGAAAAATGATATTCAAAGCAGACTGACATCCTTTTTTAAAAAAATGGGTATCCATGAGAATGGAAAAGCAATATAAAAGCTAAAAAATATGTAGAAAAGATGAAATACATTATTTCATCAAATAATTCTAGAATTAAATTGATTCATTATATTTTTTTAAAGTTTCGTTATTAGTCATCTCCTAACGATGCGACATGTTATTGGTTATCTCCTAATGATGAGACTTGTTATTAGTTATCTCCTAACGATGAGACTTTTTATTAGTTATCTCCTAACGATGCGACAAGTTATTAATTATCTCCTAACGATGAGACTTGCTATTTGTTATCTCCTAACGATGATACGTGTTATTAATTATCTCTTAACGATGATCTCCGTAACAATAAATAGTTGATATATGTATATAGGTTAAGGAAGTATTTGTTTCTTATAAAATGTACTTTATGATTGTTGAATGGTATCAAATATGTATTTAATTTTTTTACAATATTAATCGTTTATCCTTTAAATTGTAATAAAGTACAAGCTATGATATTAAATTAAAAATAATAATATGCTTATTATAAGACTGAAAAATATGCTTTCTGTGACTTTTTTGTTGAACTTATTAAATTCCTACGAACATTGTTTTGATACATCTCTGTTACATTATTCAGAATATTCAATTGAAATACCGCGGGCGGCATTTTCTGTGACTTCCTTCACATTTTTGTTGTCTTCTTAGTATCCTGATATAATAACGTAATATTACAATCATGAAATTTACAAAATCGTAAGAAAGACGGATTTGTGAATTTCGCATTAAAATCAGTTTAGTGGTTCTTGAGTTTCGAGAATACGAAAAAAAAATTTGCACGAAAGTTTTTTCTTACAAATACTTGTAAACTAAAAGTAAACAACGACATGGAAAATAAATTTTTGTATGGCAATCAAATAAATTTAGATCTCTTTATGTTAATATAATAAAATATTTTAAACCAACAAAAAACAATAAAACCATTCGTTTGTTGACAAAAATTCGATTCACCTTTTTTATATTGAAGATCGTGGGAAGCAATATAAAACATATTAAACCGGGAGACAATATTGTATTCGGTTCCAGTTATCGAATTTTCGAAGTAGGTACTGAGTTTGCGGTTCATCATTGCACGTGTTGATAACATACCGCATCTGAAGCGGTAACAACACTCTCAGACGAACTTTTTTTTCTAGCTGGAATTTTTTTTTATTGTTTAACTTCGGTAAACCACTGTTTGTATTTTTCACGCATAGTTATTTGTTTAAAATTTAAATTGGACATAAATCATGTAATTGAATTTGGAGATATTATTGTTTCAATTTCAGACCTTATTTAAACTTAAAGCACAATTTCAATATACCTCCTGCACCAGTTTGCCGTGCATTTGCTGTTACTTGACAACTCACGGCCTGCGTGTGTAGTGTGAACGCTCCTCTTGTACTCTGCATGGGAGACACTTCAGGCGCAGGTTGTTGTGTTGGGCTCAAGTGGCTCTCGTGTGAACTAGTTTGAACAGATGCAGTCACAACTCAAATACCAACCCGAATGTACATGACCTAAACAAGATCCAAGAATTTTGTTACTAAAACTGATTCTGTTGAATATATCTTAAGATCCTGTAGTTTTATTTTGCAAATAAGTATTTGAAATTATCTCATATCTCAAATACATCATAACATTTATTTTATTTACGCAATATCATATTGTCTTTATACTTTAATTTAAAACATTAAAACCTGGTTTATTTCCATGCGGCAATCTCTTACAACCAATCAGAACGATGTTAACAAAGCCTTGAGTGACAACCAAATTGATGTTCTTTATAAAAGAGTGGGTACTAACGGGAATCGGACCTGCAATCCACGGGTTGGGAGACAGGCATTTTTAGAACTTGCAGGTCGTAGTATAGGACGTTAACTTAGTTTTTTTTATTTGGTATATTTTAATTTGTAACATTCAATGCACAAAACTCTTATGGAGGGTTCATTAGACGTTCTATTTAAAAGTAGATAGAATGTGATCTGAAAGACAACATATATGATAAACAAAAATGTGAAAAATAATATTAAAAAATGCTGATTTCCACTAGACGTATGTATATCATAAGTTATGCTTCTATTTGAGATCTACATAGATCTCAAGATCATTACTGCCAATTAAAGAGGCTGGATGATAAGTCCTACGAGAACAGTCTATAAAACCCATAAACAGTTTATATTTCTAGTAAGTGGTCAAATCGTAACTTCCACATTGATTAACTAAATTAGTTATCTTATAAAAAAAGAGCTTGGCGCTAAGAATGAGCCTTAAAATAGATGTTTAGTCACTTAAGCGTTTCTGTGGAGGGTAGCGTATTATTTCTAAATAGTTCTAAAAACAGACTCAATTTTTTTTATTATAAAACTATTTCCACCACATACTACATATTTCTGTTTATAAAAATGATCTCAAAAGAAGGAACAATAAATATACATTACACATATTTTATTCTCTACACCTTGTAGATGCATTTTTATTTAATTTAATACAATTTGTTTGTTTCAGGTACGCCTATTGGATATTAAAGTTATTTTCTAAACAAGGTAATTATTTTTTTAATTATTCCATACTGAAATATCAGTGTTATAAAAATTAAACTAAAACGTTTTCGTGAAAGAATTTTTTTAAAGTCAAAACAAATTAACGAGCTTAGACATTTGGTTACAGCGCTAAACTGTATTTAAAAATACGAGTATTGTCAATTAAAGCTCGCGCTTAGCTTCTTTTGTTGTTATAACAACGATTTTATGTATATTTCTTAGAAAGAAATATGTAACACTTATTTTTCAATTAAGTAATCTGATTTTCATCTTTATAAGTAATTGTTTATCCTCTGCAAAATGTGGACTTTCCCGCAATAAAACTATTTATTTTTGTTCATCGCCCTCACCAGCGTTTAGAGTTAGTTTTGGGTTACCTAATTTGTTTCATTTTTGTGTTTATTGTACAGTGTATGAATGAGCTTATTATCCAATAACAAGTTCTTTGAAAAAAGTTATAATTGTTTTACAATATTTCATTTCTTTGTTTTTAACGATTCATTTAATTAATTTCTAAAAAAGAGATACAATTCAAAGGATTTAATCAATTCATCAATGACTAAAATACTTGTGGCCACAAATTTAATACAATTTCATGAACCAGAATAAAATTAAAATTATATAAATTTTTTGTCTGATATGTGTAATATGAAGTGTTTTGTCTGATATGTGTGGTATGGAGTGTTTTGTCTAATATGTGTAGTATGAAATGTTTTGTCTTATATGTGTAATATGAAATGTTTTGTCTGATATGTGTAGTATGAAGTGTTTTGTCTAATATGTGTAGTCTGAAATGTTTTGTCTGATATGTATAGTATAAAGTGTTTTGTCTAATATGTGTAGTATGAAGTGTTTTGTCTGATATGTGTAGTATGAAGTGTTTTGTTTTGTTCATTTTTTTACTTGTTTATTACTTTTTAATTTTTACTCGTGGTTTTTTGTATCTCTAATGTTTCTAAATTAATTATTGTACTTAACTTTTGTAAAGTATGTAAAATTTGAACTCCGTTTTCTTTGAAATTATTTATCTTTAAAATTATACCCTGAAAAATAATTATTGGATATATGGTACAACGTTTATTTTATTTTTATTCTAGTGCCAATATTATTCGGTGTCATTCCAACATATACATTATTCAAGCTCATTATTGGTTATACAACGCCAATGTTATTTTATTATACTGTCAATATTCCTTTGTGTCATTCCAACATATACACTATTACAGCTCATTATTGGATATACAACGCTAATGTTATTTTATTATAGTACCAAAATTCACCTGTGTCATTCCAACATACACACTATTATAACTTTTTTCAATTGGGTTAGAAGACAACTCGTATTTCCAAAGACAAATAATAATATAAAAACTAATAATTTAATCAACAAAAGGAATAAAATGTACAATGTTCCTGTTGATGACTTTTATGTGAAAAAAATTATATAATTAATCATGATATAAGGCCTAAATATCAAATAAAAAGCATTATTAACTATAATTTCTCTATTATCTAATTTCCCCCACGATATGATTCAATTGTTTTCCTTTTATTATTAAATAATCTAATATGGAGTCTTACAGAGTTCAAGTCAACACTTTTGATAAATTAAAGATGCATTTTTAATAAGTATATACAATACAAAACCAACATAGTTTGAAATAGGCCAAATTTGATTCTCTATTATGTCATAAAATGCAGATACATATTTGTAAATGGTCCAAATTGTAATACAACGCACTTTCCAGTAAATTATGAAAATGAACAGGATATACTAGGATTTAAATAAAATACCATCACGCTTTCATAATTTTATCGAGTATAACACGTGCTCTCTTTAACTGCCATTAAATTAGTTATATTACAAATAAATAATTATTGTAATAGTTATATTACAATAATTATTTATTTAATTTGCTATTTATCTTATAAATGATTAAATTATTTAAAAAATATTGGAATAAATGAATTTATAAAAATATTCAATAAATTTATAGTTTATATTAATTCTCAAAAAATATTATATACAGTAGTATGCTAGTTCCAACCATGACCTGGATAATAAAAATGAGTGAACAGCAGAATAAATTTGGTAGAAATACGTGACATGCGTAGAATATCTGATGTTACAATATTTGATAATATAAAAAAATTACCAGATAGAGAAAAACAATTTGTTAGAGACGGTCCTTATATTAAGAATTAATAAAGGAATCTTAAGATTGTTTGGCCCCGTTGAGAGAATGAGTTGCGATAGACTCACGAAACAAATATATAGGTATATCTGAAATTAATGTTAAGCGAGGAAGAGGTAGACCGAGGTAAGAGAGAATGTAGACAGTCGAAAAATAATAACCGAGGAAAATATTAGAATTGTGAAAAACAGTATGACGATATGTTAATGTAGACGAGGTGAAAGCTGTGTGCATCGATAGAAAGTTGTAGAGATCAGTGCTATCCGACTCCCCTAAAAGGGACATGGTATGCAAAGTTAAATCAAGAAGACACGTTTATGATCATTGAAAGTGTTTTTTAAATTCTCAAGTTGGGAATTATAGAACACGATTTTTTTACCTGTGGAATATTTCAATTGAACATGTTTGAAATATGATAAATTGTTATTTTAAATATTTATGTAAAATTTATTTACATTGCGCTTAACACATTGCTATTCCAAATGAAATCATACAAGCTATGTTTTGCAATGAAGTTAGTAATATATAGTTCATGTTTATTTATTTAATACGTTTTTATTAAAAAAATAAACGGAAGTGAGACATGTAATGCAATATACTAATTTAATGATGAAGATTAACTGAAAAAAAAATTTTAAAACAACAATTTCATTAAAATTTTGAAAGCCAATAAAACACTAAAACACAGTCGAGGGTACATTTAGTTGTAGAAAAATATCCCTTAAAGCTAATCTGTGTAGCTAAAGTTTAAAAATGGTCTAAAAAATGTTGATTTTGCATACCTGCACGCCATTTCTTTATTGTGGTAAACAAATATAACAAACCGCCTACATTTCCTATCCCGCCATACTTTATTCGCGTCTTCTATATCCTTCTCATACAACTCTTACTCCTTACCTTTCCTTCTTTCAAAATTTCATTAACTTGATTAAACTATGCTTTTCTCTGTAATCCTCCACCAGAATTCCCATTTACGCTTCGATTTTAATTTTCGAGTATGTGCAGCGTAACTTTTGATGAACCGTAAAAATAGTTCGATAACTACGAGTAAAATGGATAAACGGCAACATAAAAAAATCATCAGTAGCATTTTATTTCCAACCAACCAGCTTGATTCGATATAGTATGTTTTACTCATGACCAAGGATATACAAGTGTACAATAAATAGATTTGAGAGAAAATTAAGCAATATTTTTTTTGTTATTGGTGAGTTTTAAATGGAAAATTTCGAAGTAAATGAGCTTTGATTAGTTCCAAGAGGTTGTCCATCAGACATTAAGCTCACCAAACTGTATCAAATACAATACTTCTTCTTTCTCTTAAGTTTAACCTGTGATATGTTATCATCAAGATTGCTTTTCTCGGGATATTGAATCTTTCCGCCTTATTGAAGGTTTTACTGGAGGATAACTGCCAGTGGGTATATAATTAATTGCCATATAGGAAACTCTTGTAGTATCCACTTCCTTCCCCCAATGTTTTCAATAGTTTCTACCCTATCTCAAAATATTTTATAGTTCCCATAAATCTCGGATACGGGGTAATAAATACAATAAAATTATAATAAATAGTTCCAATCCTATTTAAAAATATTCCTTTTCCCTATAACTTATATATTTGTTGTGTTTAAATACAAATTACATGATTATCTCAAAGGTACAAAATTATTGCGCTCAATTTTGATAAAGGGCGTTGTTAAATTTGGGATGTGCAAAAGGCACCCTTAGAGGACATGAACAAAATTTAAACGCAAATTTTGCCGGAAGATACATGACTTTTTCTAAGGGAAAACACAAATTTCAAATTTCTAGTCAAACCGAGGACTGGAGACAAAGCATAATATTTATTTAGTAGAAAAAGCGCGCAGTGACATGCCCGCAGGGTTTTCGTTCCTGTTAATAACAATGTTTCTTCATGTCTTTGAAGTAAATGGAAATGCCCTATTAAATGTTATGAAATTCGTAATCATAATAAAACAAATTAGAAATACAGATAAAAATCTTATTCATTAATTAAACGATGTATTCGAGATGTTATTATTCTAGTGTTTAGAATATTTCTCGGAGATTTCCTGAACGATTATAGATATTCGTATGCAGTTTGCAGACTATTATTTTAAAAACACTTCAATTCATAAATTAAAAAATATAACTTTGAGTCAGATATTCTGATCTTCCTTCCGTATATGACAGATGAGGCAAAAGGTCACTTCATTACAATAAGTCAAGTCGTAATGTATACAACGAAATCGTTATACAATACAATGGAATGGCGCAGCAACTCCGACACATCTCTGACTGTAACTGTCGAAACCCACATTTCTACCCACATTCTAGCAAACGGAAACAAAATCCTTCGGGACGTCGTAGACCTGTTTTTTTTATACAATAGTTGCTTCTCATTTAGTTGAGCTAACTAAAACTACCCTGAGTATGTGCTCTTCGAACAATCGTTCTTCAGAGGTTTTGGTTTTTGGATTCCTCCTCCAAATGTAGGATGTGTATTCCGATCGATAAGATACCCTATTCCGCAGGTGTTTATGAATGTAAGTTTCCGTGGTTCATTTTGGTATTTCCTGTTTAACCATACAGCACATTTTTGGGTGTTTCCCTTTAATGCCCCAACTATTTTCTTTCCCACTAGTCGAAAGTCACTATCTTCGTCCGTAGAATTACTATGCACTTCTAATGCAGGTTCATTTCGAGTAGTGCATTCAGTGTAGGTTGTTTAATAAATGATGTGATCAATCGTCGTCTTTTGCTTTTCGTAAAATCATGATTTTTTTTTTATTCTCGTTCTCATTGAAATTTAGTAGCACATTCAACGTGTGGATCGAGGTTTTAAACCATATTTTCTAATTTCCTTTCCAATTTAAGAATTTCACAAACATTTTTTACTGTGAATAATGCAGGCTTTCTTGAATCACTGATATATCGATCCCTTTCAATATCGATGTTTGCAGCATTCGAATCAATTCCCTTTCATTTATTTTCTGATCGAAGAATAATTATTCAATGTCGGCAACATTTCAATCTTTGAAACCTTCACCTTCTAATGAATTCGATAGGTTTACAATGTGAGTAAAACATATTTTTTTAATGGAACAGTATTTCCACTTGGTATAAATTTGGTCAAAATGCTTTCCAAAAATACATGTTATGTTGATGATCTTATTTCTTTGAACACCAAAGCACTATGTTCGATACAATTTAAAATTGTGTTCTTTCTCTAATTTCCATAACTGTAAGAGATTCATGTTTAGTCTAAATATTTTGAAATATTTGTTTGATATAATAGGTATTGAAATTATCAATTATAGCTAAAGCTGAAGGCGGAATCAAATAAGTATTTTTCTTCTTGAACAAAGAGGTCTTCTTCTTCGTCAAAAAGTTCTTCGTAAAAAATCGTATTAAGTGGTAAAAGTAAAATGTTGTTTTTAGCCTGATGCATTATCCAAAAGCAAAGGAACGTTCAATGGTAATTTTCAGAATTCGGAACGAAAATTTCACACTCGTTTGATAGCCTTCCAATGAATTCGAAGATTCTTTATCTCTACACCCTTAATTGGTCGTGGTTTAAGACTTCGATTAACCAGTCGTGATTTACCCTAATGCATTGTGCTGTAGAATAATAATGTGACTCAACATTTAGCAGCTTTAATAATATCAGCAGTTATTTCTATTGATTTTGCTACGTAAGTTTTTATTTGAGCTGGTGCACAGTAGAATATCTAATTCATTAACATGGGTTAAGACGGGTGTGCACAGTCATCCAAATATTTAATTTATTTGACACAGTTGAGTTCTTGTAGAAATCGATTGACTTTTTTTAACACGTTAATTAAAACCGCATAAATCGAGGGATGGGTGTACATATATTTTAGTACTGTTTGGAGGTGGGATGGGAAGAATATATTATATCTGTTTCATATATAATTATTTTACTACATTTTTGATAAATAATATTTTTAACCAGCATCCTACTATCCAGTTGTCAAGTTACTAAATTGAAGGTATTTTTTTTCAGCAATATCAAATTATCAAACATTTAATCAAGCTTGAATTATGATAGTTATTTTTATATATTCATTAAATTTAGTGATGTTAAGTAAAGTTTCAGCTAAATTCACATTAATATTAAATAAATGTATTTTCAAACACGCTATTCCCTTGTCAAAATCATTTAATTCTTAATAATGACGTTTCATAAAATACGGTAGTTGAACGGCGATTAATAACACAACAGCGTGATTGGATTACGCTGTTCCGGGCGTCAGAGTTAGCGTTACGGGCACTAGTTGTCTGCCGTCTGCTGTTATGGACTCACTTGTACGCAATCACTTGTACTCGCTCGTTTGCACTCACCTGTGTACAAACGGTGTACTCATTATGCAAACGTCCAGTGACACCTACTGAATAATCTGTTTTGCTAAAGGATATATTTTACAAAGGATGAAGTGATTCGAATATTTATATCACAATTTTGACAATGACAATAAAGATGAGTACTTAATGTTTTACAGAGGGTTATATTTTGCAAGAAATCTAGAAACTAGAAAACTGTTTTGTATTTATTTTAATATCTACACGTAATGGAGAGTTACTTTGCAGCGATTGGTTTTACTACATCAGAATTTGTTTCCAGACGACTTCTAAGACCGACTGCTACAACGCTCGTCTTTCATCTCGAAGGTTTGGGTTTCCTTTATAGATGGTTATCAAATAACATGTGTTTTCAAAACGGTTTCAAAACTGAGAATTCCAAACGATTATGTTTAGTAGAGCCTTGTGAAAGATTATTTGAAATACACCGATTTTATTTATTTCAAATTTAAATTGTTTAAAATAACTCAGTAAAGAAATCTCCGAGTTAACATTCTTTCAACCCAAATTAGAGTTCTAAACATGGCATGCTATCAGTATCTGCGTGAATAAATCAATTTTCTTTTTGAGTATGAACTCTCATTTCAATTTGATTGAAGCAGAAGCCTTTGTATATCAATGCACCGCATACCATTCTACACCTCTACTGCAGTTCATTCGACTAGTCTTTGGAAATATCTTCGTGATTCGATCACATGTGCTTCATTCTTATCAATATTTAAGATTAAAATAAAGACGCAATATTTTTTTGAAAATATTCATTCTTATTTATTTTTTTCTTGAAATTTATCATTTATTTTAGTTTTTGTTATTTTTTCTCAAATTTGGTTTTCTAACACTAATTAAGACACAATTGTGGACCAAATCATAATTATGAAACAAAAATTTATTGATTGAGTAAATTGCTTAAAAATACTTAATTTATCAGACGTATTTGCATAAGAGGGTATAATTAATAAATTTTATTAAACGATATAATGTAAAGTACTGTTTTTACAATTATTCAATGGAAAAACTAATACAAAAAATCAAATATGGTTCTTGTAACCAGTACGATGTATATTTTATTTTGCATCATATAGTTTTGAAACAACTTTCTATAGTTATAGTGGGAGCAGATCTAAATCCCTATTTATGCAGCAGAAAGTTCTATTTTCCGCTCTGTATAATATTAAATAAATATAAAGAGTATCTTCGTCATATCACATATTTTTGCATCGTCTGTAGATGCATAACATAAATAAAATAAATGTTGATGAACACAATACAAACAGTCTACTATTGGATATCGCTAGCTCGAGTGATACTAAAAGGATGAAAGCAATTTCAATAATTGAGGTGCATTTGGACTAGTCGAAAATTCAGTATTTCGAGTGTCCATTAATATTTATTGTATATGTACTAGTATATGTATTGTCTTTTGATCTCATGCAGAGATTGTATAGTTAAATGGAGATACATTATATATTTTTACTTTAATCCTGTAACGACTGGAGCAGATCATGATTCTCACGATATTGTGACTTTATTCAGAAACCCTCAAGCCTACTTCAAATTATAAATTTGATAAACAATTCGATTTTGTGATTTGTTTTATCAAACACTGTTTATTCCACTTTATATAACGGTATAACCTTACCGGTTTCAAGGTTTTTCTCTCATCATCAAGGGAGCACAAAGAATACTTGAAACCTGTAGGGTTATACCGTTACATAAAGTGGATTAAACAGTATTTGATAAAACAAATTACAATGCATTTAAACTTCCACAATGTTGATGCCTTAACTGCAAATAATACATAAGAATTTTATAATAGTTTGAAAAATTTATGTGAACCAAAACTACTAATCTACATAAAGTGTTCGTTAATTTTTCCTACTCCAAGTGCATGTCCACTGGCATTCTATTACACTGAACAGTAAGGGTCTAATGAAATAGAGAAATTAGACGGGAAACTATAATAACTCGTTTATATTTCCATTATTTTCATTTTCTAGTGATCAAAGTTCACTTTAATGATGCTTATATTACAATGTAACATCTATACAATGGCGTGCCGACTTCAATAAGGGTAAAGGTAGGAAAACCATTTAGACAGTCGATCGGAGCGTGGTTGTTTTTGCGACAGGATTTTGAGTACTTGGGCTTTCAGGATGAATAACGAGTGGAAAAGATTTGTGTGAGCTCGTGAGTGTGATTTTTTTCTTGTTGTTTTAATTTTGGCTGTTTTTGTATTTGTGTTTCTGTGTATTTTTTGTTTTAATTTTTATTTTTATTCTAATGATTGTGTGCGGTATATTGTGGGATGAATATTTTTGGTCTTTCTGGAGTGATGATGTGTGAGGAGTTGAGTTTCGCAAGATGTTTCCAGTTGTAGTTGAGTGTCACTGTTTGTCAGGTTGATGAGAGCGTGCAACGGGGTTTTTTGTGTTATCAAAAATCGGAAAGAAGTATCGATTTATTTTTTCATGCTAAATATCCTCAGTGAGATACAGGCAAAAGCCTAGTTTACTGGGGATACGACAAATGAAAGGCAACACACCCAGATATATTAAAATTGTATCTCCAAATCAAATTACCTGTTGTTTTTTCGCAAATTGTGAATATTTCTTGTCATGTTTAATAATAAATAAATAAATAAAAAAGTGTGAAATGAAAAATTCTCTCTAATTCTTCTGTGCCATCAACCAACTTGCACTTAAAAGCAAGATATTCTATACTTGAGTACCAAATATTACAAAATATTGATCAAGATAGACCTGCCCATTCATCCGATTCAATTCAACTGGTCTGTCAACAGTCGATTTTAGGGAGAAACGGCTGTCTTTATTATAATACTACTCGTATAATAAATTGCGGAACGACGTCATTCAGGACGTGGAACACTATAAGATCAGAAAAGTTTTTTTTAAAGCAATTTATTTGGTAAAATTTGCCTAGAAAAAAAAAGTTGAAGATTTATTGAAGGTAACCAAATATTCCCTTAATTATAGTAGTCAAGTCGAGAGGCAAAACCAACTTGCAGAGAGACCCTGTTATATTTGATTCAAATATGTCAAGAAGAGAGGAAATATATAACCAAAATGATTTATTTATTTTGTAAAATCGGTAGGATCGTTATCCAACAATCCCTTGGCATGTTTGTTATGCAGCGTGCTCACGTATCCCGCATTTGTGAAGGCACGAGCCTCCATTGGATCCACGTATGCATGCGAGTATCTTAGTTAATCCAATTAAGGGTGAACTAAATTCCTTCTGTTGCGCCGGTATTTTGTATTCGTTATCCTTTCGTCATGATATACAAACACAAAATCTGCCTTATGATTTTAGTAATGGTTAGACAACTTTGTAATATTTTTTTGTTTACAAATATACATACGTAATATCACGTCATTTTCCTGTTGGATTAAACAGAGGGGACACAACGCCAAACGTTCCTATCTTGACATACTTTCTTCGCCTTTTCCACATTCATAAATCTTCTCGTACAATTGTTCTGTTTCTTTGACTCTTTTACCTTCCCTTCTTTCGAAATGTCATTCATTTGGTTCAACCATATTTTACTCAGCCATCGTCTACAACTCCCATGGTTACTTGCATTGTAAATTTGTTAAGTTTGTATTTTGTCACTCATTGCTTCAATACGTCCAAATCCCCATCACGTGTTCTTTTTCATCTTTTTAAACACATCTCTTTAGCTCACATTATTTTTTAATAGTTCCATTTTTCATTTGGTCATGTATCGACACACCATACATTATTCTCAATGCCAGTATTTCAGCGCTTTTACTCGCTTCTTTTAATTTATTTTATATATCCATGTCACACTCATATACATCAATATTGGCAATATTTATTTATTTTTTCCCGTTACGAATGATTTCTCTTGCTTTCAGTTGCCCATATATGTATAATGTAATGCATATAAATAAATAAATAAGTAAATATAGGTTTATCGATAGCAACATAGTATGTATGTGACATATTTAAATACATTCCCAAATCACATATATATAAATAGCAGAATATGCATTTAAAAGAGAAGCTATTAAAAGGTCTGGGCTCAACTCATAACATCCCCATGGCCGAGATACGCCCCACCAATTTAGGACGAGCGCGGCCACGAGTACACCAGAGGTTTTTCAGCCCACACCCTTTTACATGTACGAGTAGATTAAGAAAAAAAACAGAAAATTAATAAATTTCAGAAAAAAATTAAAAAGTAAATCTACAAATACCACCCCAAATGAACTCAAATAAATAAGTATAGTTTTTTTATAGCAGCATATTGTGTACATATAGTATATAAATATACCATATTCCGAAATCACATATATATCCCAAAATAAACTGCAGAAAATACATTTAAGAGAGAAGCTATCAAAAGGTCTGGGATCATCTCATAATATTTCCCTGGCCGAGATAAACCTCACCTGTAACTTGTACATGTGAACTAAGGGAAAAAACAAAACAATTAATATGTGGCAGAAAAAATTATTTTAAAATTAAACCCACAAACACCATCTCAGGTTAACTGTCAACAAAAAAAAAAACAGAAAAGCTGATGGTATTCCAAATTTTATAAAAATAAAATATATCGTATATTTTGTGTGCTGGAAATTAATTTGATGGTAATTCAATAGCTATAACTTTCCAAAAAATAAAAAAAAAAGATAAAATAAGCGACTCTGATGATTGTGTTAGATTTTTCATCACAGTATATTCCACACACAATTAAAAATAAAAATTACATGTAGACAATTAAAATTAATTTATTTCATAGTTATAATATATAAGTTATGTTCTAAAGATATACATTTGTGTATAGGTATACCTTTTAGCAAATGTTTATGTTATAGTATACTTTATTAAATATAAAAAGAAACCTGTATTAAATTAAATTTAAATAATTCTTACAGCCTTTAGAAAATTAAATAGATTCCTTTTAATCCTTTCAAACATTTTCTGCGTTAGTTTTGTTTAAAAATATCTCATGACCTTAAATATACCCAAATGAATTGTCAATGGTGGAAACAAAATAAAAAGCAAACAAAAATACAAGAAACCTCTTCGCTTGAAATTAAGAAAAAAAATTGTGGCAACTTAAATGCGATAAATACATAAAATGTTTAATGTGTTAAATAAATTTTGGAAATTCATATTAGTTAAAACTATTCCAAAAAATAAAAATTTGACTTATTTTCTCTTTAAGTGGCACATTTTTGTAATTCATAAAGTATACAAAACTGTATGAATAAGTTCTTCTGGAAGTGTTGAAAGGCGGCAAATGAAGTTTGCTGTTTGGTGCCTTAAATCAACTGACTGAAACATTAAAGTTGAGAACATGAAACTGATTTTCCTCGGTTAACCTGAAGCTATGATTTCAAGATAAACCGCAGCTCTACTCTGAATTCTATATCTTTGAAAATAATATTCAACGAGAAATACCTCAATCAGTTCGAGACGAAACACAAGAAATTCACTTATAATCATCCTGTAAATCGTATTCCGAAAGATAAATTTAATTTTCTAAATCTCGGTATATAGTATAAACAATGATACGTGATAAAAAAATTATTTGACCAATCTAGCTTGTTGTAAAAAATATTTTATTAGAGGCATTTCAAAAACGTGATTAATGTTTATTTCAAAACGATGTGATTGCTGCATTTGTTGAATAAATGTTCAAGAAAATTTTAAATTATTTAAAGTAAGTGCAGGAAAGCATTGATGCAAAATACATACTTTAACTAAGCATTTTACCAAATGTTGGTTCCATTGCAGCATGCTTGTTAAATGTTTATGTATATGAATAGAAAATCATTTATTGTTAGACAAGGTTTTATTTAACTGACCATAAAAAGAAACAGTTGAAAAAAGAGATAATTTGTTTTGAGACAAAGTTTCATTGAATTTATCGTAAACAAATCTCAAACGTAAACAGTTAAAAAATGTCAGAATACAAAAAAATATTCACAAAAGACAATTTTTCCGGATTTTAGATTTGTTACATTGTGCGTTTAACACGTTTAAAATTGTAAAGAAGTCCGTTTCATCTCGTTCTTATCGAGTTGTCACATTTCTCATTCCACTTTGTACCCGCGTTCAACATTTTAATTTAAAACCTCCTCGCTGAACGCTGAACTTTCACGAATAAGAAAACAATTCTTTCCACGGTTTTTCATTACGCTTTCCATTTTACGTTTTACAACGTCGAGAAATTCATTACAACACTGAGATGTGCACACGACTTTGTTGAAATTAACAACTTTTTTATTCAGAAATGTTCAAAATATCGTGATAAAAGAGATAATATTTTTTCTACGTTTTTTTATCTTTATTTGCAATTGTTTAGTGTGCAAAGTGATTAAAATGTAATATTTTTAATTAGATAAAAAGTGAAATATATTTTATTTGAACCTTAAGAATTTCTTTCCTTTTTTGGGAATGAAGCTGTTATCCTTTGCTGGTACGTGAAAATGAAGTTGTTATCCTCTGCTGTTACGTGAGAAGGTTTTTACAAAAATGTTGAAGAATATTATTTCTGGACTTCATCATTGTTTTTTCGAATAATGTAACTTTATTGGTGTCAGTTGATTTATTGTCTCATTTGAAAAATATATATTTTTCTAGCTTTAAAACATACTCTTCTTCAATATGCAAAAAATATATGTTTCAAATAAAATTCTTGAACATTTTAGTAAAAAAATCATATTAGATTTTTTTACTTTTACTATATTTTTTTTAAATATTTTCAAAAATGTATTAATTTAAACCTTAAATATCAATGAGAGTTTTATTTTAACAAATATTATAACCTCTTCGCATAAAAAAGCACTTAAAAAGCTAAAGTATTGTTTATTTTTTATTACGTTTATTTTGCATCACAGATTTGTAATATTAAAAATGTGCTTTATTATATGGCTTAACTATTTTACATTCTCCGTCAATATAACTAATAATTTATTCTCATAGCGAAAAGCCTTGTTTGAGGCACTATTCGTCACAAACTTACAATTATAATTATTGAATATTTTACGGTCACGTTTTCAATGTTTAATTAGCGTTAATTCACATATCATCACTTCTCAATGCCAAAATATCAGCTTTCTCATATTGCCCTAATGAATTATTCAAACGTGATTAATATTCATATAAAACATGTAGCATTATGTAAATTTTGTAAAAACAAATGGATTAAATAATCCCTGATCGATGTTATTGATCCTTTTGTGATTGTGAAACTCATGTTTATTGAAATGTATGATTTTTATTATGAAGTTTTATGCGGAGATATATTTTAGTTGCCTTATTTTCATGGGAAATATAAATAAATTAGTGTAAGTCTACATGGTTTGCCAAATATAAGATTTGTAACAGTATAAGTACAAAATAAAATTTTAGGTATGATGACTTGTAATGAGCTGTTTCGTTATAAAAAATATTACCACGGAAACGCTTTGTTTTTGAATTTATAAAAGTTAAGCAAATGTTCCGCAATTTACACGTAAGTTGTAATTTCAAAAAAAATTGTATGAAATATATTACGTAATGTTATATTTAAGATTATTTCCACACTCCTTTTTATGATACCCTTTTCTTCTGGGAACCTATTCGAATTTTATTCATATCCTTGCCATTTAAAACCTTACGATTATAGTACCCCTATTACATTTTTCAAAGGACCTTTAAGGTCAAATGAGTGCTTACATCAGAACTCTGTAATTTATAGTCTTAAACAGTGTTATTTCAAAACTATTTTATATACACAAACCTCCATGACCTAGTTGTTAAGACCTCTATCTATCGAATATTACGAGTTTGATTCCCGTTGGTGCCCGATGTTTTTAAAAACAGGTTCTAATCTCGTTTTCACTTAAGCCTTTTGTTGTCATCGTTGCTGGGCCTCGTAGTCGGGGATCCTTCAGTCGAAAAGTGAAGTTGTACTGTGGAGTTTCCTTCTCATTCTTTTTAAGTATGTGAGCCGTTGCACACCAGTAAACATACCGCTGTACTGTATCCGATGGCATACCAAAGTGAGACGATCGGAGCACACCGACATGATTTTACAATTTTCTTTAAAGAATATATATAAAAAAAGTCACAGCTATCCTTATACCTCTCGAATGCTAAGCAGTAAATACACCTGTGTTAGTTGAAGCGAGTAGCACAGCGCACGTTTGAACCGGCGACCTTCTGTATAGAAGTCCAGTGCGTTTCCGCGCAACAACGCATCTCATGACCGCGCTGTTACGCACTGGACTTGAACCAATTTCTGATTGGTTGGGAGAGATTGCGTCATGGCAATAAATAAGCCAGGTTTTACTGTTTACAACGAAATATTGATATATTACGATAATGTCTAAATTGTTTTAAAACAAATAAAAGTAAGAATATAAATACTCTCTAATTTCCCATCAATCAAATTTTTATGTTCCATTCAAAATATTTTATAATATTTATGCTTATTTATTATATAACGAAAGTAAAATACAAAACAGTAAAGGAGTTCAATGCAAAACATTAAAAGATTGATACAAAAGTGAGCCACTGTTTAGTTTGATCTCCTTAATATTTTATTCTTGTAATTTTTAAAACCGTTGAAATATATCCTTTTGCACAAATAAAACATAATTTTTTTTTTTCGCTTTCATACCGGTAATTGATCTTGACCCATTATTACGATATACTAACTATTAATTTTTTAATTAATCTAAATTTTACAATCGATGCCGGGTGGTTTGACTTCGATTCAAAACAATGACTCAACCGAAACACGTGAGGGAAGAGGGCGGTAAGCGGTGTGGTCCCTAATAACTGTAATTATGTTAATATCTCAATAATCAAAAATAATTTTCTCGCAAAACCTCGTGCCATAATACTTACATAAAGACGCAATTAGGTAAAAAGGACCTAACCCACTAATTACAATATTTTGTTTTTTTCAAACATCGAAAAATAATTAATCCCGTATGTGCAAATATATCATGCCCGTTTTTAATAATTTGTCCTCTGTAATATACAGACAGAAGCTAAGTTTGCTAGGTCCACACGCGTGAATAGACGTAATTATGTAAAAATTACCCAATTCACAAAACAAACACTTCTGTTTATTTTGAAATATCGAAAAACAATATATCAATCATATATGTGAAAAAATATCATGTCTTTAACAATTGGCCCCTAGTTAGATATACATAGAACTCGTGTTTTCTGGGGTTAACATGCATGACCAAATCAGATCCACCTAATTTAGGGCATTCACTTTAAATGCTTCATGTTATTGGGTTTTGTTTCGTCATGTGCAAAATGTTAAAATCACAGGGTTTTAGGGATGTATAGACGTATATATGCGAAAAAGATCCAACCCACAAGACATATTTTGTCAGTTTATTTGAAATATAATATAGCGATCAATTATATTAGGTGTTAACATAAGTTGTGTCCGTTTTTTTTTTTCAATTTAAAAATGAGCACCAAAAGTAAAACAAAAGGGTCAAGGTATACGTCATTCGAAAGAAAATTTTCTGCTCTACAAGATATTGTGTTTGCTTTTACGTTACATATATTATTTTATTTGATTACAAGCCTTCAAAATGAAATGTCAAGTAGACGAAAGTGAGAATTTTCGACACCTCCTTCTGTTCGCGTTCAATCGAGGGAATAAAGCTGGGGTAGTATGAGCAACATGGATAATCACCTAAAGCTTCAATGAGTGCAGAACAAGGCACACAAGATCTCTTTCAACACCCATCCTATTACAAACCTCACCCGATTTATTACTGAACAGCTAAAACAAACCCTCCAATATCATGACATCCTCACTTGGACCGTGGAATAAGGATGTGATGTTGATGTAATAAAAGCAAACATGACCACAGAAATCCTCTAATCACTACCTCGGGAGCTTACGAGAGTAAGTCCGACCAACCTTTCCAGGCTTCCGAAGCATCATCTGTTGCCTGACTAGTCTATCTACAGTATTAACCGGGAGGACCAAGTTCTGAGAGAATGTGATGAAGTGCAAGTAGCACAAATGAGTAAATATGTACATGAATACACGTATAAAAAATAAGGAAAAAGCATGAAAATAATTAGTTGTAAAAATAGATTTCCAGTAAGTCTGTACGTGTAAACTATTTCTAAGAAATTAAATATTAAGATAGTAATAAATCACATGTTGGAAATTTTAATTAAGTTAACTTATAGTCATTATATAGAAATTAGATTAATTATATAGTTCTTAAGTAATAACTTTGTTTAAAGGTAAAGTCTTTAGCAAATGTGTATAATGTAGCTTTAATAAATAAGTAAAAAAGAGATCAATTTGAAATGTTCAAATATATCGATTATCTTGAATACATTTTTCATGTTTAAATTCTGTTTTTTTTATTACATACAAGCTAATACAAAAAACCCGAAATATTTCCATAATTATTATAAAATAAGTAAATTATGGTTAGGATCCTTTTCGCATAGTAACATTCAAAGGAGGGGAAAAATCAAGACACGTGATATCGCACAAAAGTACCACACCAATAAATATTCAATTAACGCTTGCCTTTTAATGTCCGAAAATTATTTCTATGAATTTTTATTTTCGAGTATATACACGAGTATGTGTTGGAAATACTACTGTGTGATGACAGGCTACAACATGTATACTCGTACAGTGTTTGCAAGTATTGTTAGTGCAAATTGAAATGGTATTTTGAACGTGGCCTCTCTAGAACACAGAATAATAATTTCAAACTAAATTATGAACACAGTGTTCGACTAATCTGAACTCCTGCTATGTATCACCCTGCAAGTTCCGAATCGTGTTAGTTACCAACAACAATTAATATTTTGCAGTCAAGTGAGAACTAGTTCTTATAGTTAATATTAATAGTGTGTATGTATCGATTGGGGAAGGATATATTGATACACTGGATGTAATTGATGTTAATACCAACCTATTCAAGGTAAATTTGAATGGCACATTTTTTCCGCTACAAGTAAACAATGCTTCTCTGTGGTTTTTGATCGGTAACTTGGTGACTGTTTTTGGCTTTCTTGTTAAGTATTGTACAAATGGTTTTTTTAACTGGTTTTGTTCGGGCGTATAAACCTATATTGAAAATAAATTAAAAAATAATGGAAATACATCCCAAAAACTATGTTTGTCTTATCCAGATTAGTCACAAACTACCAATTCTCGAAAATTATAAACAAAAATCATATATATATTTTTAAAACCATTGTAATTGTGTTAGTAAAATCTTTTCATCTGAAATGTCAGCAATCAATTCAGTTGTCTCTATTTAAATTCATAGCTTCTTGTCTGTGTACATGATCTCCCGACTGCCAAAAGATCATGTCAGGTTCATATGAAAAATGCTAATTTGATTATAGACAGTTCCGCCCACGTCGAATTGATTGGCTGTTAAAAGCCATTTGTTAAATGGGAAAATATTCTCGGCAAATAACATTGCGGATAATTGGTCAAATTGTTTCACATTAATACCCCGAGGCTTATATCCTATGATTTATTAGACCGCACTCGTACTGAAGTAAAACAACATATAAAATAAACTAGAGATCAATTTTTTGTAAAATGATTTAACCGTTTGATTAGAATTGAAAATAAAGAAAAGTTATTTTTTCTCATTTATATGGTTTATCCCACAGTATAATTGAATTCATGATGTGGTCATATTAAAGAGCACGGCGACAAGACAACATTGTCTAGAGCTACATTAATTAATTGCATTATATTTTCATTGTATACAGTACAACTTGCCAGTTTTATTACCATATAGTAATTTCTTCTAACCAAACAGAAAGATATTCAAGAGGCGTTCAATGAAAACCAGATTGAAACCCTTTTTTTAAACATCGCAAGCACGTAAAGAGACAATGACACTCGCATACATCTAGTGCGTACAAACATTGTTAAAAGACAACATATTTTATCAGAATATCCTAACTTTTTTCAAAATAATTCACACAATTGTTAGGTAACTTGGGACACAGGAAGTTATCAAAAATCTTTTCAGAGCTCCTCCCATATCCAGAAAACCATTACGATCTGATCTAATGAAAAACAAAAATTATGCTGTATCACTGAAAATTATTTATTTATTTATTAAATAATTTATTTTAAAGTGTTCAATATGGCTGGTTAACTGTCAAGTGGCAATCTCTTACAACGAATCATACACGTATTTTAAAAAGTATCGAGTTAAAAATAGAGAATTAAGATGACATAGAGAAAAAAATCAGGAATTATAAATATAATAAAAACTTTTATTATAATTAAGAATTTAAGAGAGTAGACTCTTCTCGAACGTGGTCTTACTTGGGATTCGAACCGTTTATTGTCGATAGATTAAAAATATTACTTAAATAAATATATATACATCGATAGGAAGGTGGTGTCTGTGGCAATAAGATAACATTACATATGTATATATTAAGAAAAACATATTTGGTAGGATAGCCGCAGAAAACTTACCAAGGAAAGAAGAACTAGTAAAAAACGTTTGTAGATCTTATGATATATGAGTATAATAGTAACAGTTCCGGATTTGAAGCGAATATTATTGAAACGAGTAGATTAGAAGGTGGGGACTGCGACCATTAGATTAGGTACATCGTGGTGGCTGGGTAATCTGAATATGTTTAGAAAAAGAAATTGGTAAGAAAACCGCAGAAAGCTTGTCAAGGGAAGACGAACTTCAAAGAAAAGTTTGTAGGTTTCCGATATGTGATAGAAAGAGTTTCGGCTTTAAGCGGAGTGTAATATTTATATATATAATCATAAATTTAGATAAGACTCCCAAAAAGGGTTAAATTCAAGCGCTTCTCAGCGCTGCACCCACCTATACACATATCTCTAAGTCTTAGAGGCAGACCATTCTACGCCCCAGGACCAGCAACGGCCAAACTCTGTCATAATAATACTCGTACCCCTTTCTATTGGATCAGTCGAAACAATATTTTTTTTTCGATGAAGACGCAATTAACCTCTCTGAAGGAACATCTTTCGGACACAGATTTCAAATATACAATGGAGGCATTCTGTAAAATGACTTGAATATAAAAACACAAAGTTTAAAATCATTCCTTTCGCGACACTCGAGCTTTAAACTTACATTCTTTAAAATGGGAGTCATGCCTTATTACTCGTAAGAAACTAAATATCCCAAAGCGTAATAAATTCAGAATTTCCAAAATTGTAATTTTAGGTGATGAGAGACTCTTTTGAATACCATCACACCAAACCGTAATTTATACATCTTCTGTGGAACGACCTTCCAAGAGATGTCAGTGTTGCACCATCCTTATTTTTTTATAACATATAATGACGAATAATTTCTGGAGTATATCGATGGAATGGAATTTTAGAGTATATCGATGGAATGGAATTTTAGAGTGTATAGAGCCGACCCCAACAGCCTACCTAGGCAATGTGTTGGGACAGTGCCAGGAAGAAGAGATTACACTGATTTAAAAAAAACAACGCATTTTTACAAAAAAATAAGATGACTTAGTTTTTCTTTTGCACGAGATACGCTGTAATTATTAATGCGTAACCTGACTTAGAGTGCAATATTGCTGCAAATCAACATAATTTAAAACAAAACGTCGAATTAAGAAACATTTTATGAGCTTATATGGAATATTTTCTATGTCAAAGGCTGTGAAGATGGAGAGTAGGTTGCATTTATAAACCTCAAAACAGAACAAACCACTTTTATATTGTTAAAATCATTTCCAATTATTTTCTTAACATTCAAGAAAAATTTAAGTTTACCAACTTTCTTTTTGTTATAAAGATTAATATATCCTTTTTACACGGTGACCGAAAATTCTCATTAGTTGGAGGTTTCGCGAGATCAAGATATGGCACACTGACGTTAGTCGCTCGGTCGTTTTGTTTTAACTTTATGCACATGATGTCCCATAATTTTGTTACGCGCATGTTTAACGACGGAACGGTTTATAAGGAATATCAAATTCGTTTCTAAATACATCTGTTTCGTTGAATAATACTATGGGAAATACTGTATTTCGAGTAACAGTGGTGATATCGAATTTCTTGAGTAAATTGAGAAATAAATACTATCGTTTAGCAAATACAATAAAGGTTTCTTAAACTGAAAAAATGAATTATTTCAATTATTTTTCCAGGTTTAAATTAAAAAAATTTTGAAAATTTTCTTTTGTGATCTTGATTACACGTGGTATATCTGACGGGCTTATTGCTATGCATTAATTTCTTCTAACTGATCAGCTTATCTTGCGTACGTAAAGTGGTTATAAACAAATTCATTTCTAAAACAGAAATTTTAATAAAAACAGAAAATATTTATTTATATTCAAATAAATACGACTAATATAGGACAAGAAGAAAGACATTTATTAAAGGATAACGAAGGGAGAAAAGGGAAAAGTTGGATGAAAGGATATTAAAAGTAATGTAATATTTTTTCAATTCTCTCGAAGTTGACTAAGAAGGGTGGACATTTAAAACTCTTGAAAACACGTTCCACAGTCACGCCAAGTGCACCACCGTAAAATAAGACGTGTAAAATAAAATGTGGTGTATTGGTACGCAAACAAGTTTTACTGAAAGGAAGAGAAAATTTTCGCAAAGATATGAAAGAGAATTGGGATTGTTAAGCATGCAAAATAATGTCGAATAGAAAGAGTACGTTCCTTCACTCTCTTATTTCAAACTATTAAAGTATTTTTCGAAGCTCTGACACGTGGTCATACTTCTTGATGTTAAATATGAATCGGATGCTTATGATTTGTAGTCTTTCCAACTTATGTAACATCTCCTTGTTGGCATCCGAATGGCAAACGTTGCTAATCTCATATATCTAAATTTTCATAATTTTTCTTAATAAACATGTGTTCAAGAAATTTTGCATTCTTTTGGAATTCAATTAAAATGGATTATTGCCAACAAATCATGAACACTTAGTCATATATTTATAATTCTTAAGTCAACAGAATTATGCTTAAGGTGCTAACAATCCATGTAGCATCTGTCTGAAAACGTAATTTTAAGAAGCCTCATCAACGCTTCTATGTATTGAGTTTGCTATAATTTCAACTTTGGCATTTAAGTGGTATAAATTTTGCTTATGATCTTGAATGTTATTTAAATAAATACGTATATTTTTCTCGTGCTTTTTTGTATTGTGTGAATGTGTGGACTAAAAATATCTACGATGGTCTCCGATCGGGTTTCTTCTCTTCTCATTGGGATGATGTCCGATTGAGAGGATCGTTCAAGATGAGAACTGACTTTTTGATAGCGTCTGATTTATCTTTTTATATAAATGAGTCATGTGAAACCAAAAGTAATGTTTTTTTTTCTTGTATTGCTTTTTGATTTTGCTGTCAATTCATTTCTTCATTCGAATGAAATCCTTCAACTTTTCTGAATTCTTGATTCAGGTGTATTGAAGAAAGTGGCTGAAAAACAATATTGTCTTCAACCTTACTTCGTTCCGTGTCTAACAAATGGAGTAGGCTCGAAAATGTGCATAATCATACGTGTTAGCAATACTATCGCACGTCTATAGACAATACTCGCATACATCTAGCACGCCTGATTATTGTTACCAAACGATCTCATTTACCAGACCGGGACACTATTTTTCGTTTATCATTGGGAATCGAACCCAAAATCCTCGAATGGAAGTAAAGCGTTTTACCATTCAAACTACGGAGATCGTCAATAAACAAAAAAAAAGTATTATTATTAAATATGAATAAATAACATTTATTATTCTTATAGCTATTGTCTACTAAAACTGGTCTTGCTAAAAAAAATGTGAAGTACGCAAGAGAAACCCGATACGCAAAATAGAAGCTCAACAATAAACTGAAGTAGGCAGGGAAATATTTACTCAAATATATTTAAATAGAATGTCAAGAGTCTACAAAGCATAGTCCAAAGTTGACAAATAAAACTTGAAACATATTGCTTACAAAGCTATGAACTATTTTCATAAAAAATATAAAATATCGAAGGTTATTTTAGGAAAAGCACATATAGTGTAACACTGCAGATAGAAATAAATAAATATTAACAAAAATCCAGCAAACTATTATAATATGACAGTTAATTTTTCCGTGTTAAGACGCTTGGCTAAGAATTTCAGGTTCAATTGCTGATATTACTCAAATATATAATAAAAAAAACTAGTTTGGTAATACAGATTTTTTTACCAAAGTAGTGTATATTTTATTTTCTTCTGATCCCAATACCTGCACGCGCTAGCGAATCTTGTTGCCTGTTCATGTGTGTGATAATATTTCAAATACCAAACCTAACCGCGGGTTCCGTGCCAGCTCTAGTGGTTCAAAACCGAAAGGGCTGAATTAATGGTTGGAAGAGATGGTCATCTGGCAAAAGCCACCAGATTATTGTATTGCATTAAACTTTCGTATACTTTCGTATACAATACAACCTGGTGGATTTATTGCCATGTGACTATATCTTTCCACCAATCAGAAAGATTTTAAAGCAATCTTAAGTGAAAATCAGACTGGAATCCTTTTTAAAAAAATTTAGGTTCCAGCGAGATTTGAATCCGCAACCTTCGGGCTGGGCGACAGGCGTCTCTCCGTCAAGGCCACTGAGGTCGTATATACGATTAGTGTTAAAATAAAAAATAAAAAACTATGGACCCGATGACAAAATTGATCCCAACCACGCTCTTATATATATCCGAACATCAATTCGGATACATTGAAGGGTAACTATGATAAACGAATGAATATAATACACGAGTATACGCTTTTAACCTGGTTTTGCGTGTTTTTGAACCCAATTTTCAAGTCATACTAATTAGATATTCAAATTTATATTTGTAGTGCGTATCAAAACTGTATGTCAGTCAACTCAAGCATTTTAATCTATTGGGAGATTCAATTTATGTTTTGATTTAATTTATTCTATAAAATAGTATAAGTGACATGTAGAGATCAATAAAAAACAAACACCATAATTGAACAGTTGATAATGATTGAAACCAGGTTCCGATATTTGTTTGCAGTAAGTAAGTCTATAGTGTCATATGCTTACATTAATTCTAGTTGAGTTACAGGTATTACAGCTCTTCTCGACATAACTGAAAGCCACTAAGTTAGTTACCCCTTTCGTCCAAAAAAATCTGGTCAGATTAAGTTAGAACGTCTATGGACAGATATTGAACTGACCACGCTTAGCGCATGGTCAAACGATGTTGCAGTTAAAATTTAATATTTCTACGGTCAGTAGTAGATCCACTAGATCTGATAGAAGACGAATTGTTTTATTATATTCTGAAATGTTAACATTTAATATCGTACATTTAACAAGTTTGTATTTGTCCATACACGCTCTAACTTGTTCAGGCTGGTAACTTTAAGACCTTAGTGGTAAACACACCTCTTCTGTAATTCTTTTATATTTATGATGATGATTTTATGTAATATTTTAAGTTATATTTTATGTAATATTATATGATATTACACTTTCATTGAAGACAGTACAAACAGATAGAGTTATTGTGATATGGCTATCCATCTCTCCCAACGAACCAGAAACACTAATGTTTTTTTTTTCAATTAAGGTCCCAAATGAAATTGAACCCGCAACCCTGGAAGACAGGTGTCTTACCAACTAGGTCAGGATGTTGCTGAATTATCTAGAAATATCGATTGTACAAAATCGCTAAAAAGAACACCAGCAAGATAAAGTTCTCATAAGGGAGTATGTCATCAAACTTTAAAGGATGCTTTCAAAAAGGTTCAGGGTCGCTTGGGATGAAGAGAGTCGTCAACAGAATAATATTAGCGCTTAAACACGACCCATAATCTGGATGGTAAAACAATCTTTCAGCCTTGAGGTTTTGGGATCGATTCCCGTTGGTATCCGGATATTTTTTATAATAATTCGAATCTTATTTGAATCGAATTTCACTTAAGTCTTGTTTAAAATCTTTCTGTTTGGCTGGAAGAAATTGTCAAATGATAAGAAACCCGTCAAGTTATAATGTAACAAAATTGTAATACAACGCGATACAAATATAATCATCTTATGGCACGAGTAGTGAAAAAAATAAAGGAACGCTTTTTATAGTTACAAATAGTTCCTCTTGGTCTTCAAAACCTTTTAGAAATGACACCTGACTATCTCTAAGGTTCGCGATTATTGCACTCTGCTGAACTTCGAGGTTTGAGAATTGAGATTTGTCTCACCAGCGATGAACTCGATCATCAAAGCTAATATTTACAGATGACAATTGAGAATGGTTCTTTAAACGAGAAATCATTAAGAAAGAGAAATCACGCTTGGGGTAGGTCACTGATTTAAAAAGACGTCAAAGTCTTTATCATTTTTTTTAAAAGCATGTTCAAGAAACATAATTATTTTGACAAAACAAAAATTTTACTGATGTCTGTGGATTTAATGTTTTTTTTTTAAATAAAGATGACGTACATGGTCTAGTTGATAAAATGTCTGTCTTCCAGCCTGGGTCTTTAGAGTTCAATTACCGCTGGTACCCGAATTGTTCCAAGGGTTCCAATCTGATTTTCATTTAAGAATTTTATATATTTCTGGTAAGAAAAGATTGCCACATGGCAATCAACCCATCATATTGTACTGTATACAACGAAATAATAATACAACATTTCAAAACCAAAACATTCTACAGGTAATATTTAACAGATCAGATGAAAATATATGTTTGACCTTTCAATTTTCCGGAATTAACTCAATTTGTTGTGTTACTCGTTCCTTGGAGGCCCACTCGAAAAAATGTTTTGTTCCACAGTAAAGTGGTTGCCACTAATTATTTGTACAACTCAATCATAACAAGACTGCACAGATTGGGTAGTCAATAGGGCATTGTATGGATTTTTATATGACTTTCACTACTTACAGGAGTAACGTGAAGAAGTTGTTCTTGCCGGGATGAATTATGTTAACTGAATTGTATAGATTTGCTTTATTGTGATGTTCGACTTATGCTGTTTTTTTTTCTATCGTATGACACTGATTACATATCAATGTTAAATTCTATTTTTTATTGTTGAATAAAATTTGTATCAAATAGGTCATTAGACCGTTGAAATAAAATAAAATTAAATATAAATTACATATTCATACGGATTTTCACAATATTTTTAAAGTTCGTGTCCGTGCTTATTCACAACTTAACTACTTTGAAAATATTTTAAAAACACTGGTTTGCTAGAAGATATCCCAACACGGTAATAAAACAACCAAATTATACACCATACAACGAAAATGTAATACAGTAAACAACATTTTTTTACGTTTTCAGAACAAAAGTAAAATAATTAATATTTTGTTTGGTTTAACACCAACTGATGTAAAGATATTTCAGAAACTGTTATGAAAAAAATCAGTAAGGAAATATTCCAAAATGGCGGCACACGTGAATCGTTAATTCTGTTTATAATATTATTTATTATGTGACCTGATTTCACGTGTGATTTTCATAATATCGTAATATTCCATAATTTAAGGCTTCCAGTAAAAGTTTGGGCAAATTTATGGACATCCGATATTTACGCTCGCGCACAGCACACAGTCGCGACCCTCCAGGGGATCGGACTGACTTTAATTAATTTACTACTTCACGAGTTTTCTTGAGGTGACTATTAAATTATTCGATCTATTTGTCGCACCTCACCCTTGGCCGCCAGCTATATGAGAATGTTGAGACTTAGTTTATATAATTCTTGGTGATTTTAATATTTCCGCACAAAAAATCAAATCCATTTAATTTATCGTTGAGACACTTATACTAGAACTCCATTTGGAATTATCAATAGATATTAAGAAACTGTTCTTTATTCATTCAAATGAAAAAAAAACACATTTTTTCTTATTATGAAATATTATAAACTGATTACAATTATTTGTCTTTGAAAAAAGATAAAAAGTTTTGAAGAAATGTTTAAGATTACTCAATTTAAACCTGTAAAAATATTGGAGTTTTTTTATCCACTTTGCACGGATTTCTTCTGTTCCACAAAGAGGTTTGAACTGATTAAAGTTAAACATTTTTTAGTTTTAATTTATCACCTTAATGAACATTTGTTTTATTTCTAGTATTCGTTATTCCATGTACTACATAATAAACATTATTTACAATTAAACGTCAAAATACTAATCAATCCAAATATAGTATTAACCATCCTCTCATGAGATTTCAGTATCACGAAATATGTTTAATCTTCTTCGTCGTGTTACCTAGTCGCTACAGCGCATAGGTGTTCTACTTCTTATCTTGCGACCCTCCAAATTCCCAACGACTATGGGTCTATTCATGCCCTTTTTGCGATAAACGTAACTTAAGAATACGACGAGTGCACAGCCTCTTGAAAGCCTCTCAGAGATGTATTATTCTTTCGAAATAAAAGCATTTGTTTCGAAAGAGTAATACGTCTTGTGAGGGTTAATTTTGGTTTTCCAAAATAATGCCCTCACGTCATAAATGTATTTGAATTAAGTCTAGTTCCCGCCTAGCATTCGATAGACGCGAGGAAGTTTTTCGGAATTTTCGCCTTATTGCTTGTATCGCGGAAAGATCGAGAAGTGAGATTATTCTGAACGCGTCCACTTAAAACGCGTCCGCGTTTGCTTTTTTCGGGACGCTCTTTCATAGCGGAAATAAAACTGCAGTCACCCACCGATTAGCCAACGAGATAGACTGTGTTGCTAGCTGTCCCCAAGTTGTAGGGAAATTGTGCGTCGTTGTCACACCTTTTTCCTATTTGTCAGAAACAATAATAAGATGTACACAATTGATTACATAAATCAAGTTCACCAATAATCAATCTTACCAAGGTGGGACACGCCTGCTCAGCTCACCGGCTTCTTAAAGAGGCAAGTACTCTTTAGATCTCAGGGGTTCGTTGGATTCCTTTAACTCTGAGTAACTCTTTCTCAATTCTCAGCGGGACAAGGTGACACAATTAAACAAGATATAATTTTAAAACAAAACAGTTTATTATATTAATGGATAAAAGAAAAAAAAAAGAAAAAAAACTTGAACGTATGTCAAGAAAAAAAAAGTTTAAATTGACGAAGATTGTGTTGTGGATTCTAGCAAGGGGAATTACAATAACAATTAGAATTTAAGTTGAGCCAAGGTTTAACGTCCGGACGAAATCCAGCATTAAATACAAGGAATAATATTCACCAATTTGTAAATGTCGTCCTGAAACGTCCGTGATACAGCAGAGAAGTGAGCGAAAAATGAGTCTGGCAGTCTTCCGTGTGACCAGCGTCTTGGAGGAACGTCCTTACAGCGTCAACTCTCCAGGCGAAAAGGGGCGCTGCCCGCGAATTTCTCCTCTTTTATAGCAAGATCGCGAGAAAGAGAAGATAAATATTTCCTTCTCACTTAAAAAATACTAATGCCGCCTAGTTACAGCCGTGGAACTAAGACACTCTATTTAAAAAGACAATGACATCGGTATTCTTTACAATTCGGCACAAAGGTTTTCGAGTCTAGACGGTATTTATTATTCATCCTGGACCGTATGGATTTTTATGATACTTTGCTTTTATCTTTTCAACACAAGGACTTTGGTCCATTAGCGACTTCACAGAAGGACCGTAGCTCTGGGCGGTTTTCTTACCCTAGCCGTTACTGCTTGTATTATAATATTCCATTTTTACAATCGAAAACAACTACAAAGTAGATTTTATTATAGAACCCATTTATTTAAACAAACAATGACAATGGAATTCTTTACAATTCGGGACATGGTTTTGGAGTCTAGACGGTAACCACCTAGGAGTTTTTTTTTATTGACCTAATCTTACCGATAGTATTCAAAAAATATTCTAAAAACATTTTGTTGTTGGTCACTAACCGATACCACGTGTTTCATAAAACATGATATGTCGGGAATTTAATATCGAGCACGTGAACTATGCAATTTATCAAATATAGTCCTCACATCGTTCTGACCATTATACTAATGTCCAGAATTGTGGTTAATCCTAGTCAGTATGTTGGCGTGATGATATCTGAAGGTATTTCAGTATCATGGAAATGGTTTCCATTCTTTGCTGTGCTAGCTGATCCCTGATACGCTAAAGACGCGTCATGGACAACAGCATAATTTCGAGCATTCAGTAACTAAGGAATTACTAGCATCATTGGCTACGTCGAGCCACCTTTGTTCTAATTTTTTGCTCGAACACGGTCTGCTTATGGAGTAAGCTCCTGGACCATGCCTTTCTACGAAGGCGTCGATCGGCCGTTGTAATCCGGCTTCATCTGAGAATCCTGGCTCGGGAGATCCTACCGGCCTGTAAAGGCCATAGCTGTTGCTGGTAGTCATGACGTCATGTGTTGCGCAAGTAGAACATTAAGTGTTTAAATAATAATTAAAGCTGTGTTCTGGATGTGAGCTGAGATTGACTCAACCATCAGGTATATATATTGTAACCCCATTCTACCTGTGATAATGGTGATTATCGATGTGGTGAGCCTTCTTAGAACCCATTTTGATGACTTTCCTTGTGTGAGTTTTATTTGTTTTGTCGCCTCTTGGGTGTGCGAGACGGTCCTGGTGTCTCTGGCGTGTCTAAGAGAACATCCCTTTCATATTAAATATCAAGAGAAAGTCTCCCTTGTCTCCGTGAGACAAGGAGTAGAAGCATAACTGCCGTACCCTCATTGAAGCCCTCTGGATAATTTCAGAGGTTGATTTAAATATAAAACTTTTAACAATCCATATGTGTTTCTTTATAAACCTTCCGATCTTCAAGCTTCGTCATGAGTAACCAAGTTTCCAGAATCCTAACGATCTCCAGAGATGTATAGAGCATTGTTTAAACAATACCGCTGAGCTAGTAAAAGGGTAAAAGTCAATGCAATTTCTGTTGTTAGAATATAGCCTTGTAGAAATAATTTTGTAGTTTTCTAAAATCCGTTACGTAATTTTAAGACTTCCCAGATTGCCGCTCTTACGCGCGCAAGTGACCAGAATACAACTAGCGCCACTCTCATAGAGAGAAGCAAATCATAGCAGATTTTGACAGATATAAATCAAAACATAACCTCAAAAGTTGTTTACGTAATGGATTATGAGGATCGATGTTTCATTGCCACTAACGTTGGAATAACTTATATTTATTTAATTTGAATGAAAGGCTATCCCTCGAGAAACATGCCTGGTAATCTCAGAGAGTCCATTAAATATCCAGCAATTGGCTCCAGCCCTACATCTCGAAAAAGTCAACTCTTGATCTTTCTCTGTCTTTAAATGTTCAAGTTTCTGGTTCAAGGGATACAGAATTTTTGAGATAATCAGAATTTCAACTTAACGCATAAACACTCCTTGAAGTTAGCAATTGTAGACCCAAGATAAACAAAATCATGTACGATCTGTCAATGACGTAGATGCGTTTGTTGTACTTTACTGTGTCGATCAATGATCGCGATTTTTGTTGTTAAATTTGAGTTATATAAAGTTGTTGTTATCTTCTACGCAGCGAAGCAGCACATATATTCCATCCAAGGACTTGACAAAACGTACAGTATCATCTGCATAACATTGGTTTGATGTGTGGTAGAGTGCAAGTCCTCGATATAGCTACCAACCTCATAAGCTTTTATTTTATGATTGTCGAAATGCTAATAGGATTTAAATTTTTGGGAACATTACATTTTTAGATCTCTTCATAGCAACCATTCCTATTATCCCTAAATGAACTTTGAGACTAGCTAAATCTAATATTGTATTACGAGTATATAAATATTTCTATAGCATAACAAAAATCTAATAAAAACTATTTTGTTTAACATATATTTTATAGTAATCTTAAATCTTATTTTATCAGAAAGCAAAAAAAATGGAATTGTCTGTTCATAATCTGTAATGATGCTCGTATATTTCGTTAGTTGCATACATACCGCACGTTGAAAACTTTAAATAACGTCATTGCTAACTGAACTTTTAGTAAACCCACCACATCAACTACTTAAGTTACAGAGATCCCTTAACACTTTAAAATAAGGCTCATAAATAAAACCTACCACCACAAAATATTTGACCTCTTGAGTTCTCTCGTAAAAAACCCTAAATACACATTAATGTTTGCTTGTCCTTAAGAGTATCTGAGGTGGGCATTTAAGGTACAGCACTACGAATAAAATCTCCTTGAATAGATACACAGGCAAATAAATTCCTTTAGAATTTTTTAAACACACAAGGACATATATTTACACTATTTCTCAGAGAAATAATAGTTGGATTATAAAAAAAATCGATAACTTGAAGAAAACATTAACAACGAAAAAGCTTTATCATTGAAAATATTACATCTGAAATAACATATGATTTTATATTCACATATTTGAGTTTATTCGTATATATTATACCTATGTGTATATATTAAAATAAAATAAGAATATTGAAAATATATTTTTTAAATTTGTGATTTCTTTGTTTTCACGAGCTGGTTGTTTCAACGTTTTGAATTTTGATTCACATTTTGGCAAGAGTTATTTCATGATTTGTTTTATAGGCAAAATAAAAGCGTTTTTATCATCACTATCATATAATTCTGTGGTTTTATGATTATCATATAATTCTGTGGTTCGTGAATATAATAGGAGAAAATAAAATAGTTTCGAGTTATTTAAAATGCTTTTTCTAATGTCGGTATTGTTCCACGACGAACTTCGTGACTCCGGAGGTTTTAGACCCCTGTGAAATCGAAAAAGGGTTACCTTGAGGGTTTATTACACGGGTTTACCACCTTTCTGGTTGATTAAATACATTTGGCATAAAGCATGGCAGGTTGAACTTTATGCTAATTATTGGTAATCTCGTGTCATCAAATATAACTGTCAGCCACTATGTGGATAAATTACCCATTGATTTATTATCAAAGATAACCATCCTGTGAATAGAAGTTAAGTCCGTGCATTTGTTAATTGTGTGCAAGCCTTTGTATTTCAGCAACTACACAACCTTTTCAGATCAATTTCATTTATTTATTTTACATAGGATAAGAAATACCATATACATGAATTGCGAAAAAACAACAAGTAATTTAATTTGAATATACAATTTTAATGGATCTGGGTTTATTGCCCTTTATTTGTCGTGTCCCCAGTAAAAAAGGATTTTGCCTGTATCTCACTGAGGACGCATAGCATAAAAAAATAAATCGATACTTCTTTCCGAGTTTTGATTACCATATATAAAACCCCGTTGCACATTCTCATCAACCTGACAAATAGTGAAATACTGATCAAATTAAACAATCAAATCAATCAAAGTTCCTATCAATTTAAACTCAAAGGCATCAAAGTTCCAAGAAGATTGGCAGTTTCAATCAGATACATACACTTATTATTTTTTTTAATACGAAAAACATAAATTCTGGTGCAATATGGTTTTAGAGTAAAATCAGTTTGGAAGTGAGTTTGTGAGAAATCGAAACTGGAACTTTTACTTGCTTCGCATCAATACTAACCGTTAAATTACGGCCACTGATAGTACAATTGATGTCTAGTATTCTATCGAAAATTCCACCTTCATTTTAGTCCAGTAAAAATATTAGTAAATATTTTTTAACCGTAAGATATAAATAACATTGAGTTACCTTTAATAAATTACTCTTAACGGATTCTTGTAACGTTAATAAACGGCAAATACCCTTGTCGTCTCTTTTTCTGACCACAAACTCCCATAATTTGCGGTCAACAGAGAAAATATCGATGATAAGAACTGTTTTAAGTTATGACCCTTAAGGCTGTATACAGAAAGCTGCAAGTAAAAAAACTTTACTATAACGAGAAACTTTATAATATATAACACATAATGCGAGAAATGAAAAATAATTATAATCTTGTATTTTTAATCCTTTTTCTGTATTCAGTAGGTACGCGTGTTTGAAGATATTCATCTTGATAAAACATTATTTTGATGTTAAAAAAATCCTCTAACTGGAGCGATCGTGAACTATTTTAGCTTTAGAACAAGGGGTCTGCAAACTACGGCCCGCGGCCAACACCGGCCCGCAAGCACCACCAATCCGGCCCGTCATAGTTTATTTTGATTACATTGTAAAATTTACAATGTAAGTAAATCATACAAAACAATAATCAGATATTTTTATTTAACGACCGATTAAGAAACACAATAACTGACATACATAATGAAATTGAACATTTTAACTGTAATTAATTATATGAGATTTATCCTAAAAACTTATAATAAGTGACGTACATAGGTAATTCACATAATGAAATTAAACATTATATCATACTTATGATTAATGAGATTTATGTAGCTGTAACTTTCCACTGACAATTGTTTGCAGTTGTGGATCTAGTTTACTAGTGGAAATTATCAGCAGCGACTTCAAATGCTCATCAGTTAATTTGGATCTGTAAATATTTTTTTTTATATTTCATTTTGGAGAATATTTTTTCACACAGATAAGTAGTGCCGAAAGCGGAAAAAAGCCACGAGCAAATGTATGCATCTAATCAAACTGTAGGAGGGGAAGACTTTCATAAAATTCCAGCTATGATGACTAAATATTTTTCTTTAAAAATATCGCTTCACCAACCGTAAGTACCAACCGAAATTGTGAACGGAGTGAAGCCCACCCCCACACCCTGCGCCGTAGATATCTCGCTGGCTAGTTCCAATATGAAAATTTGCGCGTAATTCAAAACTACAGTATGTTGGTATGATGAGCTAGCTAGGTCTTAGCCCTTGGGACTTAGTGGAGGAGTCAATGTGGCCCTTAGGCTAAACAGTTTGGAGACCCCTGCTTTAGAAGATCACTTGTTTTCGGCGGCCGCTCGTCTACGCAACCTGGCACCCTCAACAATAACCATTATCATAAACTCAATTAACCTCGGTCTATCGAATACACCGATGCATCAAAGGGAAATGATTTTATACATTTAAAAAATGCATAACAAGCATTCATATACGAGTATTATTAAAGGTTTCGTAACTAAAAGTTCAGGAGCCGCTTACCATATTTAAATAAATATTATTGCTCATACCCAAGAATAACATAATATACGAGTATCCTTTCTTGATGACTCATTGTCGTCACGGATGTTCTTGGAGTATCTTATTATTTGAATAATCGCATTTCTTGCTAATAATTTAAGTTATGAAACCAAGGCCGTAAATATTTCACAGAAACTGTTTGCTTAAGTGCATAATAAATTTGAATGGTTTCATAATTCACGATTTTTCCAAGGAAAATTATTAATTTCGATGATTAATATGTAAGTTTCCTAATTTGTAACGAAGGAGAAAAAATCTATTGCGTTACATATCTTAGCTCTTAATCCACCGTTTTGGAGTAAACAACGGTTTTAAAGAGTATAATTTTATATTGTTGTAAATTTATTCCTATATATTAAAAAATATATATCGCAACAATGAAATACATTCATTTGTGTGCTTAAATCTTTCTCTGTAGTAACATCTGATGTGCTTTTTGCACACGACAATCTCTTTCAACTAACCAGGTAGAAATTATCATAAATAAAAGAGGTTACATAACTATAAAATAATTCAAATTATTTTCGGTGTATAAAATTTATATGCAATATGGAAATAAGTATATATGAAATAAGATGTCATCAATCTAGGAAAAAAGGGTGATGGAAAGGAAAGAGAAAATCGATAACGCGACTCGTAACATATAAATTAAATATTATTATTGTGATTTGTTTTATCAAACACTGTTTATTCCACTTTTTGTAACGGTATAACCCTACCGGTTTCAAGGCTTTCACCTCATCATCAAGGGAGCACAAACAAGACTTGTTTGGATATTTAAGATAAAACAAATTATAATGTCATCAAACATGCACAATGTATTTAATGCCTTAACTATAAATAATACAAGTACTATCAGTTATTCTAATGTTGATAATGCATCTAACGTTAGTTCATAACCGGTTATAAAGTTTTATTGTATGGCTCTTGATTAGGAATGAAAAATTAAAAAGCGAAATTTGTTTTATCTTCCTTGAAATCATAATACATACCAAAAGAGTGGAGAAATCAATATAGCAAAAAGTAAACTATTTTCCAAAAGGACACATCATCTTGTTAAAAGGGGTGCATTAATCAATTGCATCTTAAATGTCATGGGTTATTTTGGTATTGTTCAAAATTTTACGATGATCACTGAAAAAGCAGTATAGAAGCGATACTTTTTCTCATAATTGATGAAATTCGGATCTTGAATTGAATGATGTTGATGATTTATGATTGTTCAATTACTATACACTTTGCAATAATCCGTAACATCAACACTACTTCAGTAGTATAATATTACAACGTGCAAAAAGCAAAACTACTACCCACACCTGTGTCTGCATCGTTTTGTATTTTACGTTGCACGTATATATTTTTTTACAATTGGTTTCTTGGATAGATGAGGTGGCGCCAAGATTCTGACTTGATCTCGTATTCCCCCACCGCGCGGCGGTACTACTTGCCGTTACTGTACCCATACCCGTCCGCCCACACGCACCTTCGGGCGCTTCACTCAGGTCACTAAAGTACAGTTGGCAAAACAGAAAGAAATCTGACCACATGTTTAATTATACCATTTTTTCTAGTCACATATAAGTAGGAACATTAAAAACGTTTTATATTTTGTTTGTCTAAGGTTATCTCTTTCGTTTGTGTCCCATTTGTCATGTGAGATATTATTTTTTATGCGTTTTGTGAGAAAGAGAAAGGAACATTTCTTAATATTTAACTCAGTCAGTTCCCCTCCCCCATGTCATTACTTGTCGAGCTATGCAGCTTAGAGTTGCACAATGTGCAGTTGAAACGGAATCAGACAGCATGATCTCTAGATTTTTATATATTAATGACGCTCTGAATTGAAATTATTTGTCGTATGAATTTTTATTGCTATATTATACTGTATATTTTTTATTATTTTTACACGTTTTTCTGGTAAATTGATATATCTAGATTTTTTACAATGAACATTCAATTCCATTATATTGTTTTACGTTTTCGTTGTATATAGTTCAAACTTGGCGATGTATTGCCATGTAACAATATCTTGCAACTAATAACAAAGTGTTAACTTAAAGCGAAAACCAAACTAGAACGAATTTTAAAAAATCTAGGCATCAACGGGAATTGACAACGGGCGTCTTATCAACTTGACCAATGAGGTTGTTAATTCAAATCAGATACAAAAGTTTTGGTTCAAAATTGTCAAAAAAAGTATTTTCAAAGTTTATTTGTTAAAAAAAGATGAAAAAATTAATGTGTTTCGAACTGATGATCTTCTCATATTTAAAGATTTGATCATAAATGATTCAATTTTGGCTTAAAAGATTTATTTTTGGCTTAAAAGATTAAACTATTTATTTTTGGCTTAAATAATAAAAAATATTCATTTAAGGCTTAAATATTAATTTGAAGTGTTAAGTAAGTGAAGTACAACACTAGCAGATGGTTTAGAAATGTGACACGAACGAATAAAGAAAGACTAACAAAATACATATATAGTTCAGATATGAGTGGAAGACGTGTGAGAGGAAGACCAAGGAATGTATGGTTGGATTAACTAAGCTATATTTTGAAAGAAGGAAACGTAGAAAGTTAAAGAAATCATAGAAGTTTTATAAGGAGGTCTAGAAATGTGATTGAGGCGAAGGATGTATGTCGAAATAAGAAAGTGTTGCGTTCTGTCCTATTTACCGACCCCGAGAGTATTTTTGGCATTGTAAAATCATTTCTGACGTTATCATAATTGATAGTACTTAACGTATAATAATAATGTAAGATTTATTTCAAGTAAAGGAAAGGTTCTTTTATTTAATGACTCAAGGGTTTTAAGTAAGGCAAATTATTATTTATTATAAATGAGTAGAGTTTTTAATGACTTGAATATGATTTTATTACGCAATAACAAAAAAAATGTATTTCAATGTGGTCTACAACAGTAGAATTATTTAAATACATATGAATGAATGCAAACAATCTCATTTTTACATTTGCTATGGTAATTATTGTTAACATATCGGCATGGGAAGAATCTGTTGACAAAGAAGCTTCCATTTGCTCATTTCCTAATAAACTTCAAACACCTTTGCTGCCTCATGTAGGTACTTTGTATTTGTCTTACTTTCTAGAAATTGAAAAAGAAAACATACATTTGCGTTAGCAGTTCATTTATATTTGCTTTACTTATTAGGAAACACCTGGCATATTCTTCAAAATTACTTGTTTTGTTTTTGAGTTTACCGTTCAATTCGTAATGAGGGAATATGTATTTGATTAAATATCTGGTTTATTTGAGATTTTTTTGTCAGTATTACGTTAAATTTTTTATTCATGGAATAATAAGGAGTGTTACAACGTATCTTACGTCTCATAGATATACATTTTCAGCGGTGTGCTGTGTTCAATATTCTACTAAAAGGGAACCCACGCTTTCTGTCTCCAGTTTTATTCAATCTCTAGACTGTAAAAGTCTATCAGCAGATTATCCATATCTACTTTCTTGGTATAACCAAGAGATCTGGTTCATAGAGGTTTAAAGTAGCAAACGTTTTTGGCATTTCCAAGCTGACACTTTTATGTCTCTATCAATATTAACTTAAGTAGCGGACATCTGTATTACTTCTTACACCTGTAAAAATATTTTAAAATTACAATCATGTATTACGATTATATATATAACCCTGAGGCTTAAGATACCACGCCCATTTTATTAAAATTCACTTTTTAAAGACAATGGATATGTAATTTTTTTAATTTTAAATATTATCAAAACGTTTGTACAATTTTTTAAAAACATAAATTAGTAAGTTTAATTCAATTCAAAGAATAATTTTATAAAGCTCCATTTATAGAGCAAGCTCTCCTCAAGGACGCTTTAGCTCGAGACTCAAACATGACTAAACAAATCAGGTCTGACAGCTATATCAGCGCCGGAACAAATCAAGTATAACACTTTATTTGTGTACAGTACAATCTTGCGCGATTATTACCACGTCACAATCTCCCCCAACCACCATGAAATATATGAGGCCTTACGTGGAAAACAGGCTAACAACCTTTTGTTTTAAATCTGGGTTCCAGTGGGGATCGAACCCGCAACCAACCAAAAGGGGTCGGAATACAGGAGTGTTACTAACTAGGCCACGTAGGTCGTCGTTAAAGTATCTTTCACTTCAGTTTAATTCGATCTCACCACCATCCGCGTTGTTAGGGAGGACAAAATAAGTCCCTATCCAACGTGATGTTGGAAGTATCAAAATATTCTTTAATTTTCATGAGTGCAACTTAACGTTGTGACGAAGAACATGCTAACCAGTGGGACTTCCGCGACGATGGTGATATACCTGAGTGTAAAAAAATAGTAGCGACCACTGTCTGTCACGGGGGGAGGAAACGTACTCGCAGTGCAGTAAATGTATTATACTAATAAAACGACTTAAAGCACGTCGTTCCAGCAGCCTAGCAAGTTGCCAGTACTTTCACAGAACAAGTTACCTAGTGGGACTTCCGCTACGATGCTGACACCTGAGTGTGAAAAAATGGTAGCGACCACTGTCTGTCACAGGAGAAGGAAACTTACTTGCAGTGCAGTAAATGTATTTAACTAATAAAACGACTTAAAGCACGCCGTTCCAACAGCCTAATAAGTTGCCAGTACTTTCACAGAAAATTTCGAATGCAGCAAAACTATCCTTTGACGCCACTAGATCGGAATAGTCAATCGGTCCGAAGATGAACCGATGTTAGGTTGAGAAGAGATTCCTTTGAAAATTATTGACTCAATTATTATCGTAGTACCACAAAATGAGATCTGCAGATTGATCCAGATGGCTGCAAAAAAAACAGGGCGAAGGGACAAGATTGAAGCTTAAAAGTTTGCCATTAAAGCTCTTAAGACCACAGAGAAATTTGGTAGTCCAATGGTTTGGATATACTCAAGTGAAATAAAGGTGCCCCTGATGCTAGGAAAAAATTAAATATCTGCCTTTTAACGGTAGATAATGAACATCGATATGTACACGTTGACAACTAGGCCTCTAGGCAGGATTTAAAAATAAAATATTTTACAGTGAAAATATCCCAAATTAATATATTTTGAAATTTTAAATATTGCCTTCACATTATAGATATGAAAAATATTTTAACAATAGTTCTAGTGAACTAAAGAGAATATTTTGTACCCGAGTAATTCAATCAACTTGTCAATTTCGATCAACACAATTCCGAAACTAAATATTTATATTTTACATATAATACTTAACATATACTCATATTTGTGAAATACATTTAAAAAAAAGAACATTTTCAAAAAGATAGTTCTTTTCATCTGAATACCCTTTTTTATTAAGTTTCTAAACCCAATGGTCTGCTTTTTTAAAACTAGGTTGAAAAATTTCTTAGCTATTTTTTTACCTAGTAGAAGACAAATTTTGAACTAACACAAATATTACCTCATGTCATAAAATCAGTATTTTTGTGAAAGAATGTGCGTATTAAATTAAAACCCAAAAAAAAATACATATTTAAAAAAAATATATTTTCAAACAAATTTTTAACATTTTGATATTTTTTTAAATAGGTATCATAATTGATTTTATGATTACTAGTCGACAAACCAATGAATTAATGATTTTTGTTAACATTATAAAAATAAATACACGTTTTAAGATTGAAGTTTATTGTATTATAAATAATTTATTAACACTAAATAATATTCTGGATCCCTAACAATGACAATATTTTAGAAATCTTTCAGAATTTCGATTTCGAATATGAATGCCTCCTTTCTGAAAGGAAAACCTTTTTCGTTGCTGCTCCGGATGAAGACCACCCAAAAATGAAATCTACGGTGACAAATAAATGCAAGAAATCACTTATCCAGTATTTAAACTGGTTGGTTTTTTTAATAACCTATCCTTTAAAGATAAGTTTGCTAGCTTAGAATCTACGTGTTCTGGATTAAATTCTCGGTACATTTCAGATTGTTTTATTTAAGTTAAGTATTGGTGTATTTACGCTTGTAAATTTAAATAAAATAGGTCTTATGAGGGAAATAAATTTAAGAATAAGTATTTTAACGTGTTTTTCTCAGAGAATTGTTACAGCTTTTTAAAAATTTAAAGTAATGCGCTATTAAATTATTCTAAGTAAAAAGTAGTAACGGACCACTTGACAGAACAAAGCACACTTCTTTTACCCTGCTGCTCATCAACACTGCTTTTTCTACTGTTCGACGACAGGCATGTCTTTTTAAAAGTGATTTTTTTTTCATTACCTATCACAGCAAACTTTTTTAATCTGTAAAATAAAAATGTTAAAATAAATATAAATATACATTTATTTATACCCAAGATAAAACAAATATACAACGCAAACACGAGTGGAAGACGTGGTCGAAGAACACCAAGGAAAATATGGTTGGATCAAGGGAATAATATTTTGAAAAACGAAAACGTACAAAGTCAGAGAAATTGGAGGAGTTCTATGAGAAAGTATATAAATATGGAAGAGGCGATAGATGTTACTTGAGACAGGAAAGTCTGGCGCTCAGTCCCCCTATTTACACCGACAGGAAAATAGCAGGATGGTTTATTTGTGTGTTAATCCCAGGAAATAGTATTAAATATTGTTAAGATCTTTTGAAATATACGTTGCATTGTACTGTAACATACTCGTATCTTAATAAAGAGAGGATTACCTCTCAAAACTAGTCATCTTAAATTGTATCAGCGGGATAAAATAAATATAAAAAAGGGATTTTTTACGATTAATATGGTGCTACAATTTGAATGTTAAGTATAGATTTTTTTATTATTTCAGAAATGTGGCAAGCCTTGAAAATATGCTAAATGTGTTTACCCACTATAACATGGCAATGCTTTGTTTCATATTTAATTTTACCTTAAACATATATTTAAGGATTCTGATCATATAATATTAGGAAAAATATCGCTTAGTGAAAGAATAAGATGTTTTTCACTATTTGAATAAAACGTGGTAAAACCGAATTAATAAATTTCTGAAAGACGAAAAAGTGAAAAGTTTTTTATGATAGTAGAATTTATGAATAACGAGGTGTATGGTCGTGATAGAAATTAAAGATGTTGGCCAGGATATTATAAAGGGAAGATCTTTTCTCATCGCTTACTGGTGTGATGTTGATGATGATGGATACCAGAAATTTGACTAGAAAGAGGTGGATTTGTATTTTTGTTCGTATCGTCTGCATCAGATCCAGCCTCCCTATTCCTTTTTATTGTTATCGCTTTCCTTACGCAAGATTTTTTTATCTCCCGTTTTATATAAAATACCCGTTATATAATGTAACCTCATCCTGGAGATCTAACCGCTCTACCTAAAAACGTTATTGCATTTTTTTATATCAAATTTAAATGGTTTCACATAAAAATTCCTTATAAAATGTATTATTAGCTTATGCCATTATCCTAAACTTATGTCACTAGAACTTAAAGTAGAAAATCTTGATGGAAAATTTTATCTTTTTTGCTCCGAATTTTGAAAATGTATCGTTTTTTTAGATTTTCCTTGTAAAGTAATAAAAAATATAGTTTTAATGAAATAACTTAATGTAATATTGAGATTTTTAACAATTCGATATACGTTTTTCTTGCAAAAGCTATAAAATAAAATGTCGTATATTTTTTATCAAAACATTAAAATGATTCAATAATACATATAGTATACGAGTATATTAAAATGACTCAATAATATAATACATACTCGTACATATATATACGAGTGTATTAAAATGACTCCTTAATGTAAAACATACGTATAGAAGAATATTAAAATGACTCAATGATATAATACGTACATATAGTTTTTTTTTTCTGGCGAACATATGTGTATTTATATTAAATCGAATTTAAATAATTATGTTGCATACCAAATAATTCTTGGAAGTAACCCAATGTAAATCAATTTACTTTTATAGTACTACAATTTCGTTGCACAGTGTGTACAATATGGTGGGCTAATTGTCACTCGACAATCTCTTCCAACCAATCTGAAAAATGTTAAAAAGACCTTACGAAAAAATCAGGCTGAAATAATTGTTTGAAATATCTGAATCAAACCTGCAATTTTCTGATTGTATAATAAAAAGGTGGCTTCGTAAGTACGCCACGGTGGTCGGCTTTAAAATGTATTTAACAAAACCCTATCTTTGAAGTGAATAATACTGTTGAATAGTATCATTAAGAAAATATGTCCATTAAGTTGAACGTTATCATTAAGGACATACGAGTATATCTATATGGACATTAAAGACATATTGAAGAACAAAAAATGAATATTCATTTGCCTTCCACTCACATTTGCACATTATAATTGTTTTGTGAGTCTTTCTTCATTGATTCATTTTTTTATTTATTTATTTATTTATTTATTTTTTCAAAACAGGCTTAGCCCAATTACATTGAAAAATACAAGACATTAAAAAAGAAGAAAAATTACAGGGAAAATTTTTTTTTTTAAAATTATATAAAGTAAAAAATAATGCATATGTATACAAATGAGTATTTACACACAAACGTATGTTACATATATATTCAGTCACTTAAGTATGTTGATGAGTGCTTTCTAACGCGCTTAATCTAAGAAGAAAATTTACTTTTGCTTTTGGTAATGTGATATGAAATATGTCAATATCCGAAGCAGTCCCGTTAAGAAGAGTTAAGGCCCTTCCAACAGGCATAGCGGCTGGAAGACCCGTTCTTGCGTATGTTATTGAGAACAGTTCCTGCCGGCGCAGTCTAGTGTAATTGTTAGGAACATTTAACGCTAATCTTTGTAGTAATGCTGGACAGCTCACAACTCCTCGAACGAGTTTGACAACGTATACCAAGAGACGCAGATCTCTTCTTACGCTCAAGGAGTTATACCCGAGCATGCCCAGCAGAAACTGCGTAGGATATAGCCACGGATAGACACCAAACTCACTCATGTAGAGATATCGTAGATATTTTTTTTGTACTTTCTCCACCATGAGCGAGTTCTGCGCCCCCACCGGGCTCCAAATGCAAGCATTGCTTTCTAGTTTGCTACGGATCAATGAATTAAACAACGTTTTGAGCACCAATTGGTACTCTAGGATTTGTTATGAGAATCTCTAATTCAAACGACTTAGAGATTCTCATAACAAATCCTAGAGTTTTATAAGCTGAGTTGCACATAACTTCTATGTGAGGACCAAACGCGAGATTGCTGTGGAACAAGACACCCAGATCTTTAATATTATCAGTGCGGGGAATAGGTATAGATTCTAGTGTATATCTATGGAATTTCAAGACGTGTGAGCGATGATACGACATAATTTTGCACTTTGATGCGTTGAAATATAATTTATTATTGTGGCTCCACTCACAAACGTTGTTGAGATCTGCCTGTAGGTCTAAGCAGTCGGTATAAGAACTAATTTTTTGAAAGATTTTGAGGTCATCAGCAAATAGAAGAAACGTGGATTTTTTTATAACTCTACCTATATCATTAATAAAAATAAGAAATAAGGTAGGTCCAAGATTAGACCCCTGCGGAACACCTGAGTAGGCAGTGAAGTAATCGGAGTTGTAGATTCCATGTGAAACAAATTGTTTTCTATCTGTAAGATAATCTGACAGTAGCCTTAGTAAGTTACCTGGGATCCCAAGTTCACTCATTTTTTCTAATATTTTTTTGTGATTGACGCGATCAAAAGCTTTTGCAAAGTCATGATACGAACAATCAATCTGATTGCCACTATCTACAGCCCTTGAAACATAGTCGGTGAAGACCATCAGATTGGATTCAGTAGATCTCATGCACAAACACATCTCATGCACATTTCTCATGCACAAACCATCACAGAGTCCTCTTCTTCATCTTATGGTATTATACCCATCAGCTTAAAGTTCACATTAATCCATAAACACTTTATTTCGTATTCTATCATTCATTGTTACCCAATGTATTATTTTCAATGCACGCATTTCTAAAGAATTTTAGTATTTTTATACGAACATGTTTCACTACCATATATTAAAGTTCTTACTAAAATAGTATTGTGGACTAACACCAAAGCAGATTGGAATACTATCTGGCTAGAATATAAATGTTTTAGTGGCCCATTGGCATTATTTCACATCGCTTCATGCCATTCTATATACCTTGTTTCTTATATTCCATCATCTAAGAAAATACTATCCAACTAGCAAAATCTCTCATCTTGCTTTTATCTTTCATTGCTCATCCATATAAAACTTTACCTTTTTCTATCATCATTTCTTTAAATTTCGTAATATTCATTCTCAGATCTGTTACTTCACATCTCTCAAACAATTTACTTCTCAAACTCTGTAATTCATCCTCATTCTCCGCTTTAACTACTATGTTATTACCATACAACAAACCGCACACATTCGACATTTGAATGCTACATATCGTTCTTTGTAGTTACTTTACACATGAATTTATGTAAATATTAAACAAGGGGGACAAGCAACCGTTCATTCTAATACATTATCTAATTTTAACATACTATATAATGACATTCAACACCATATTCTGTCTATGTTTTCAAAAGACCTCTAATCACGCGGGTATGTGTTTATTACATGTCAGCAAATGAACAATTTATATATTTTCCATAAACATACCTAAAGGGAAAAGATAAATCACATATCTAACATTCATTTTATCTCTTTAGATCTACATATTTTTTTCATTGTCTAAAAAGTATTTTAAGATGATTTATAAATTTACCATCACCATGCACAGCAATTATTAAAGCTTTGAATGACTAAGTAATTTATTGTTAAATATTATTATATAGAGCTCAATAAAGTTATAGCCAGAGCTTTTGATATATACTCGTATGTGTGAATATACTGTTTTTGTTTAGAATGGAATGATAATTTGTGAATCAGTGTTACTGTTTTTGACATTTTGAAAATTGTATTTATTTAAAGGGATTTTTTTATGTTTATTTAATTATAACAAGTAAAGTAAATACAATCCCCTTTCATTCAGTCGTTATCAGATCAGCGTTGCGTTATATAAAGTTTTTGAAACTCCTCTCCCTATAAGCATTCACCCAACATTTTAAGTTCATTGAACGATGAAAATATTTAATCCTAGTTTTTCAGTGCAGCAGTTTAAATCTAATTAATAAAGCTTATCCCTTAAGCAGGCTTTTGGCAAGGGATGTTTATTAAAACTTGCACACAGTGGCAATCAATTTCGGTCCTCGGGATCGTGGCATACAGTCTTTACTTAATAGAGGAGGGTTTGAAGATTAGGTAAATTGGTTTGGAAAATCTTATTTCAAGATCGGATTTGTACAGACATCAGCAGTTTAAGGGATATCGTAAAGTTACGAGAATATATTTGCTGACAACTATATATAAACTAGGCTTAAGGATTCCAGCTCTATTGACTTCATTCCATATTGCTTAAATTAGCAACATTTTTCCATTGAAGACCTCTCAAGTTATATCAACATAGCTTAATGATGAATAATCTATTCAAACCAAACATTATTAAGATCTGCTGAAATGATGTTTCACAATGATGTGTAAGTGCCAACATTGATGTTTGGGAGTGACACGTAAAGATGGAATATTAATGAAAGGAGCTACGTGAATGCATTGCAAATACGTGCCTGAGATGAATATGTGGTGTGTCGATGTATGACAGAATAAGATATGTAATTATTTCATATTCTATCATAGATCGACATTAAGTATACGAATGGACGATAAAAACTGAAGTGTTCAGTGCAGTGAAAAGGAGCAAATTGAAGTGATTTAGAAATTTCGAGCGGAATAGAGACAAAATACTGACTAGACAAATTTATCTTATAAGTGGGAGTCGTTGTAGATGATGAACAAGATAAAAATAGTTGCACCAAGTTATTAAAATTTAAAAAAAAGAAAGGTAAAGAGTAAGACAAACATAATCTACTGTATCGTTGAGAGGTGTATGGATGTGGAGGAGGCGAAGTTAATATGTTGTGATAGGAAAGATTGACGCTTGAATATATTTGCCTACCACAACATGGGAATGACTATATGAATAATATTTATAAAATTTTCGTCCATGATCATTTAATAACGTAACGTAATTTTTTTTAATAAGTATTCTACTGATGAATCCTTGGATGATGATTTTTTGCGAGCATCTGGATTAATCCGTAGAGCACATTCTGTGGTGCTGCGATGAAAATCGAGTCAGTAATTTCCGAAGGGATCTCCACTCAGCCATACATCGGTTCATCTTCGGACCGATTGGCTTCTCCGATCTAGTGGCGTCAAAGGATAGTTTTGTTGCATTTAAAATTTTCTGTGAAAGTACTGGCAACTTGCTTGGCTGTTTGAACTCCAGGCCTTTAGCCACTTTATAAGAAAACCAAAAAAAAATTGCGCTGCAACTCATTTCCCTTTTCCCGTGATGTCGAACCATAAGTCCGTCGTCACTTCTATGCATTTCATACTCAGGTGTGTCACTACCGGAGAAGCAGTCCCTTTAGGCAGTTCCTTCCTTCTATGTGATGTCGCGCTAATAAAATCACTGTGTGACGTCGCGTTCATAAAAAAAATAAAGGTGATTTCAATCTTCTAGTGTAGACGGGGATTTTTTTGTCCCCCATAACAGCTTGTGTGGAGGTGGGATCGAACTGAGCTGATGAATCCATGGGTTAAGTCACACAAATTGCTTATTTGCTTAGTACTTCGTGCAGTTGACAAATGATCACAAACAGAAAAAGACATCTTGAGAATAACATTTGTAAAATTTTACGAACATTAATTTTCTGATTATTAAAAAAAATAAGAAACATAATTTTAACATTAAATCAAATATTTTAACTCAAAAAAAAGGATAAAAACCTTTGCCGTAAATATTATTTTTAAATTAAATGGTGGCGATTCTCGAACAGGTTTTCTTGGCATTGGCTAATAAAAACAATTTGATTACACCTTCATATTAAACAATTTTAAACTAAAAATCAATAGTTATTCCCTTAGGATTAATTTTATTTAAATAGATTTCTAGGAAATATTTTATTTTTTCCTGATGAAAAAGTTTTTTTCTTAGAAGAACGAAATAAAAAAAAATATAATTATTTACGTACATTTAATTACGTAATTCTTTACTTTGACCCAATTTCACACAAAGTTATATGTAAATCTTTCCATTCTTTCGATTAAGAAAATTATTTACAACCATGAATTTTCTATAAACCATCGTCTTAAAATAAATAAATGATGTTTTTCTTATGTACGAGTACTTCACAGATCTTTGAAAAAAAATCAATATTTATTTGGCGTCTACACACATATGAACGTTATATGTATTGAACGTATATCTTCGAGAACCATTAGTTTCTTTGTGAAAAAGTCCAAATGACCTATAAAATATGAAATTTCTAAGGTCAGATTTGGGCTAAAAAAGTTATCGAAAATTCCATCAAGGCAGGTGTGTCGCAGAGTGGAAACTTTTTTAATTTCGATCCTTCTTACCCTAAAACATATTTTGACACATTTTTAAAATCATTCATACTGTCAAGGTTGTTCCTTTATATTTAACAATATCTTTAAATAAGTTAAGTGGTTTATTTACTTCACAAAAAAAAACAATCTTTCATAATATTCATTCTTCACCCTTTTGTACGTTAACACTCCCGTCTCACATTTATTTCTAATACCATCACTACGTAAATACCACTCTTAAAAAGTTAATTGTCAAATTTTTCTGGCTATTTTGAATAGTACAAAATCTTCCATCCAATTATATAGGACAACATTAAGGAAATTGAAGTCTTAGGAAAAGACATTTACTATAGTTGAAGAACCTGTGGTAGAGGTTTATGCATACAGTCAATCATTCATTCATACAATAAATTGTGCAGTGGTGATGTGGACATGTTAAAGAGCTTGACTGATGGATTTCATTGAGAGGAAATATTATCTTCAATCCCGTTAATCTAGCAGCATTTTGATTTCAACTTAAAAAAATAATAATTCAACTAAAAATGATAAATGTTACCTTTTTACCGTTAGTTAAAATGTATTTGAATTAAGTTTTGTAAAGTGCTCATATATTTTGTTAATATTCCAAGTTCACTAAAGAAAGTAAGAAATACCTGATTTATTTATATCTAGGGAGAAGTATTAGCAATCAAGATAGTATATTTTTAAAGCAATAATGCACACATATATGCACATACAATCCCGCCATATTTTAGTTGTAGTAGGCAGAGAGAATAGAGTGCCAGATTTGTATATCGTAACACACATATGCGTATTTCGCCTCTTCAACAACCAAATATCTTCTCATACAGGTCCAATGATTACTCTTAAATCTTACATTTTGTTTTTTTCAAAATATGTGTTCACATCATTCCTTTGATGCAACCATACTCTATTTTGTCTTCTACCACGCATTCTACTCATATTTGAAACGTATAATTGTTTTGTTGAAATAATTCCAAGCAAAATATAAACAATATTTCAATTTAAAATGCAATAAAAAATCAACTTAGGTTTATAAGCTTCTAAATTTCTTCCTAATGAATTAAAATTTTAAATGTTGTTAAAATCAAATCAAATGCTTTATTATGCATTCATCTGTTAGATAACACAGAACAATACCTTTGCGCATTGGCAGCTTATTAAACTGAGATATTTTTTCATAAAAAAGGACTTTCGCTTAAATCAATTCAATTTAACGTTTATGTAAAAGTTGTGTGAACAATACTCAGTCCAATATTTGAATCAAATTTAACAATTGCTCTTTTGAATTGGAAAATGTCAATGTTTCAACAATGCCAGCAGACAATGGTGGATTGTGATAAAGAATACGAATTGTAGACATTGTTGGAATAATGTCACTAAAAGTTTGATATTTTCAGTGAACCACATGATATCCTAAATGTCATTTTGTGCAGAGCTAACATTACATTTTATATCTTTTCAAGTACTCGATAAAGGGACCTCGATAGAAATTAAACGACATTTATTCTTTTATTCCCTGAGCTGATCTCTTTTGAGAACAGTTTTATAGATGTGCAAATACTTTGTTTTCAAAGTTGAATCATTTAAAATAAAAACGTTTTAAATAGAACCAGTTCAATCGAGCCATTGTTGCACCAGAAAAACTGAATATAAAAACTCGTGTGTGTTTGTTAAACAAAGCTCATATTTTTTGGAAATCTGTATTTATTTCCGTATTAAAAAAACTATACCCTGATTTTTAAACTTTAAGACTTCAGTCTATTGTAATGCAGCTACTAGGCTGAAACACGGTAGCTATAAATATTGGCATATTGTCATGGTTCTAAAAAATCTGAACTGGTTGAAGTGTCGTAAACTGATTAATTCCAAACTTTATCTCTTTGTATTCAAGTCCCTCAATGGAATGTCTCCATTGTATCTTTCTAATCTGTGTCTGACGGACGCTCCTTCGGATAGAAGCAGAACTACAATTTCGATTTATTCTTCATCTAATAAATTGGTTGTACCAAAATCAATCTAATCGGGCGTGGTATTGCGATCAAGCATTTGCCGCTGCCGATCTTGTGACGTGGAATGATCTGCTTCCTAGTATTATACATGGGTGACGTGTGCAGCTTTAGAAAGCACTTAAAGATTTTTTTTGGAGGTGTTATCAAAACTTATGATTGGGTTCGAATCCTGAGCTAGAACGCCCTTGAGTAAAGTTTCCTTCTAAACGGCACTGTATAAATTGTTATTTTATATTATTATATTGGTTAAAAATATGTTAACTTATATCATCAAATCAAATAAATAGCAGGTCGGTAAATAAGATCCAATTTGCTACTCCGACTCATAAAGTTATTATTATTTTGTTTATATTATTTTGTGTACTTGTACATTAATGAATATAGTAAGTACATGTGGTGGGTTTTTCAGTGCACATCAATTTCCTCATGACCAGCAGTTCAAGCTTTTTCAATCTAAAAAAATTTTTTTTTTTGCAATATTTATCTCTTAGTCAAAAAACCAAAAAAACTTTTATTTGTCGTTCGTTTAATGTGACTTCTGATAGTCTGTCAGCATTACCACTATCTTTTTCTCACTAGACTTTTCCGCCAACAGGGTAGACGCCCTCCTTTAGAGAACAGGGTAGACGCTTTCCTTTAGAGAAGAGCTTTTAATCGCAGCTTCCACTTATTTTATGAATGGAACTCAATTCGTTCTTAGATATAATGCGAATGGAGGGGTGATCACTTTCTATAGAAACCAAATAGCAAAACAATTAGATATAAGTTAATTTTAATTTAATAAATTTAAGTATTCAAACGTTCATTTTAAGCAAAAAAATTCTATAATTTTTAAAAAGTCTGAGTCTAAACATGTAAACGCCAATTACGAGACACTTTTTTATTTATTATTTTATTATTACACATGACAAGAAATATACAATTTGAGAAAAAACAACAGGTAATTTGATTTGGACATATAATTTTAATGGATCTGGGTTTGTTGCCTTTCATTTGTCGTATCCCCAGTAAACTAGGCTTTTGCCTGTATCTCACTGAGGATATTTAGCATGAAAAAATAAATCGATACTTCTTTCCGATTTTTGATAACACAAAAAACCCCGTTGCACGCTCTCATCAACCTGACAAACAGTGACACTCAACTACAACTGGAAACATCCTGCGAAACTCAACTCCTCACACATTATCGCTCCAGAAAGACCAAAAATATTCATCCCACAATATACTGCACACAATCATAAGAATAAAAATCAAAACAAATTCAAAACAAAAAAAAGAAAAACACACAGAAACACAAATACAATAACAACCAAAATTAAAACAATAATAAGAGACCCACACTCACGAGCTCACATAAATCCTTTCCACTCGTCATTCATCCTGAAAGCCCAAGTACTCAAAATCCTGTCGCAATAACAACCACGCTCCGATCGACTGTCTAAATGGTTTTCCTACCTTTACTTTTATTGAAGTCGGCACGCCATTGTATGTAATGGGAGCCAAATAAGCATATTGCCTTTGGGCAAAAGAGGTTTTAACTCTAGGGATGGTGAACATTTCATTAGTTGCCATGCGTGTCATGTGTGTCTGCTGAGTTTGCATCTTCCCCTCCTCTCGATGGTAGTGCCAGAGAATGGATTTGAGATGTAAATTGGCTATGTTCAGGACCTGATACTCTCTGAAAAGCTCCGCCGTGGGATACCGAGCAGGAAGTTTATTGATTATTTTCACAATCAATTTTTGGGAAACCTGTAATATGTGTTTCTGGGTTAAGGTGCATCCCCCCCAAACTGATATACCGTAAGAAAGTGCTGACTGACATAAGGCGAAGTATATACTTTTAAGAATATTTTCACTGAGCACATTTCGAATCATACGGAATATGTATCCTAGTTTTCTGATTTTTGCGCTCAAAGTGTTAATATGGACCTCCCAACGAAGGAACTGGTCAACATAAACTCCAAGGTACTTTATACTATCAACCCTTTCCAAGGAAACACAACTACAGTCAGACATGGGTGAACAAGTGTGTAGTGTTATGTATTTATTTGTAGGTGCTTGAGTTCTTGTAGATATGCTAAATGTGATGTATTTAGTTTTTTGGGAATTTAGAGTCAATAAATTTGAGTCCATCCATTCTTTAACTACACGCAATTCTTCGTTAGCCTTTAAGAATACATCATCCCATGTTCGGCCCTCGAATAGAAGAACCGTGTCGTCCGCAAAAGTAATAATCTTACCCCTGAGAGAAAGATTACACAACTGATTGACATATATCAGGAACAATATAGGTCCCAGAACACTACCTTGAGGTACTCCGAATCTTACAAAAAGAGGCTCACCAAATACACTATCACCCAATTTGACTCTCTGAGTTCTATCAGACAAGTAAGAAGAGAACCAACTAGAAGAGCGCCCACATATGCCCACCTCCATCAATCTGGTAAGTAATATTCGGTGAGACACTGTATCAAAAGCCTTTGCAAGGTCCAAAAAAACTGCCAAACATGCCTTTTTATTATCCAAAGTGTTGGTAACGCTGTTTACTAGACTAAGCAAAGCAGTTTCAGTTCCCACATTCCCACTAATTAGATAATTTGATTTTTTTACATTAATTGATGTTTTTTTAAGTGTATATAACATACCCTTTGAATATCTTTTAGAACAACAATTATCCAAGTTTAAACGTAGTGTTAGTATTTGTAATATTATATATATATATATATATATATATATATATATATATATATATATATATATATATATATATATATATATATATATATATATATATATATATATATATATATATATATATATATATATATATATATATATATATATATATATATATATATATATATATATATATATATATATATATATATATATATATATATATATATATATATATATATATATATATATATATATATATATATATATATATATATATATATATATATATATATATATATATATATATATATATATATATATATATATATATATATATATATATTATATTAGGTCCCCACATACGAAACCGGCGTTTTGCCGTACTTGCAACTTTGATCTCAAATATCTTCTCTTTGGTTAGGAATTTCAAACTCAAATTTATACAGCTATTTACTCAAGTATTTGTGTTTCGAAAATTATAATTCATTTGTTTTTTCCTCAATCGTTTTTTTTTTGCGTCACTCAGTTTACAAAATGGAAAACTTGAAATATCGCGTTATTTACGAGTACGAGTTCCACTGTGGCACCAGTGCTGCAGAAACGGCTCGAAGGATTAATGATGTGTATGGCGACGGTGCCGCAAAAGAAAACACAGTGCGTTTTTGGTTCCAACGTTTTCGTTCTGGAAATTTCGACCTGCAGAACAAGTCCCGTGGAGAAAGTTGATAATGAAGAATTGAAGACTATTGTGGAAGCAGATCCATCGCAAACCACGTCCGAGTTAGCTGCAGGCTGCGGTGTTAGTGATAAAACTGTTTTAATCCACTTGAAGCAAATTGGGAAGGTGAAAAAGCTTGAAAGGTGGGTACCTCACGAATTGAGTGAAGCAAATCAACAAACGCGCGTTGACTGCTGCGTTGCATTACTCAACCGGCACAATAATGAAGGGATTTTGAATCGAATCATTACCTGTGATGAAAAGTGGATCCTGTATGATAATCGGAAGCGCTCATCGCAATGGCTGAACCCTGCCGAACCAGCCAAACCATGCCCCAAGCGAAAATTGACTCCAAAAAAGTTACTTGTGAGCGTTTGGTGGACTAGTGCTGGTGTCGTTCACTACAGCTTTCTTAAATCTGGCCAGACGATTACGGCAGATGTCTATTGTCAGCAACTGCAAACCATGATGGAAAAGCTAGCTGCTAAACAAACCGAGGCTGGTTAATCGCTCTAGGCCACCGCTGCTTCATGATAACGCTAGACCACACACTGCACAACAGACGGCTACCAAATTAGAAGAGCTTCAATTGGAATGTCTAAGACATCCACCGTACTCTCCGGACCTTGCCCCAACAGATTACTATTTTTTTCGAAATTTGGATAACTTCTTGCAAGGGAAAAAATTCAACTCCGATGGGGCAGTCCAAACCGACTTCAAAGATTTTATTGATTCCCGTCCGAATGGTTTTTTTAGTAAAGGGATCGATGAACTACCTATGAGATGGCAAAAGTGCATAGATAGCAATGGTACATACTTTAATTAAATAAATATATTATATTAAAAAAAAATCAACTTTATGTTCCTCCCAAACAAAACGCCAATTTCACATGTAAGGACCCAATATATATATATATATATATATATATATATATATATATATATATATATATATATATATATATATATATATATATATATATATATATATATATATATATATATATATATATATATATATATATATATATATATATATATATATATATATATATATATATATATATATATATATATATATATATATATATATATATATATATATATATATATATATATATATATATATATATATATATATATATATATATATATAT